>JACSVZ010000004.1:75130021-76330021 GCA_014706295.1 Lycocorax pyrrhopterus obiensis
TAATCACGAAATTAACCGTGGTAGAATGTCACCAAAATGAAGCTTTTAACAGGCCTAAACTGAGATTTGAAGTTAAGAACTTGCAAATCTAAAGCCTAAACTTTAGATGGCATCTGATTTTATCCCAGGTTATATGTATTATGGGACAATGAGCTCTAACTTAAATAAGCTTAGGACTAAAATAAGGTTAAATTTATCACTGCGAAGAATGAGAGAAGGTGAAAGACTTGTCAGAAGTGCACACAGCAGATGCAGGCACTCAGCAGGGCAGCTGGGGTTCTTTGGGAGAAGTGGGGTGTAGTCCCCTGTAAACACATGAAGGTCATTTGGAGTGCCTTCAGATGAAGTTCATAAGTACTGGTCATAATATTTTCTTCATAATATTCAAAAAATAAATGTTGACATTAATTATTTAAGTACATACCCTTTCTCAGATTATCCAGGAACATCTAAAGCAAAGATCTGCCCCAGCTGCAGGGGTGATTTGTTCTCTATTTCCTGAAAACCTGGCACATTTTGGGGAGAGAGAGGCTGGAATTCTTGGTTTTATTTGTATTTATGAGCAAATTGAAGCATTGGCAGTGTTAAACTAGAGTCTGATGGTGGTAGGAGTCTTCTGTGGTAGGACTGACAAGTTGCTGGTGCTTAGGGAACAAGGCAATGAAACTAAGCACCGTACCCATTGCTTTACAAATGTTACATGGAAGGAGAGTTTAAACCAGTGCATCTGAAAAGCTACTTTTTACACTCACTTTCGTATTCTTTGACACTGTCAGAATGCACTTCAGTATGGGTAAAGATGTGGAAGTGGTGCTAAACAACGGAAAATGGAAGAAAATGCTGTCTGTCTTTCATTATTTTACTTCCTATGGCCCTTGACCTTATCTCTCAGGGTTCTTGTAACATTTTTTTCCCCTCTTAACATACGAAGTTTTACCTATAAAGACAAAACACCTGCATGCACCTGTAAAACTCCCTCAGGAGTCTGTCTCCTTTGCCAGTCGCTCTTTCTCACCTTTCCCTGAGTAAACTGCAGTGGAAAGCAGTCCTGCTTAGCCAGTGCTCAGTGCCACAGCTGGGCTGCGGGAGGAGGCCACAGTTCCTTGCTTTCCATCAGAGAGGGAAAGAAATCTCAGCTTGCCTGTACCCGAGACACATTCAGCTACAACTGATTAAAAGCGCACTGTGGAGCCTGGTCAATATCAAAGATGAAGATGAGTCCACCGAGAAGAGAGGGAGGGAAGGAGATGGAAATGAGAAGCTAGGCAGGAAAGGTGCTGATTTTAAACTCTCTTCCTCATAAGGAAACCTTGAGCCACACCATGTAGCCTTTTGGCCTTTTTGCACTTGCTACTTTTTCTGAAGGCTGCATTTTAAGTTGAGCTTTCTAGTCAAATGCTTGCTAAAGCAGCAAGTGGCAAGAGAGAGCTGAAAGTCACAGCCTGCTCTTCACTGGCCACAAGCCGTGGCAGGTGGCATGTGGCCAGCGGCAGAAGCTCACTGCGGGGACTTGTGGCCACGGCATCCAGCTCCTCAAGGAGGGGAGCAGTGGCACGCAGGAGGACCCTGGTACTGGCACCCCAGCTCTCAGTCACTCCAGCTATGAAAGAGATGGGGCAAAGAAAAGACAAATGGCATTATTTCCACCTGTTGCAATACAGAAACTTACACCACGGTAAATTAAGCAATCCGCTCGATGTAACAGGGCATGCTGATAGAAACCTAACCAACCATTCTTACTCCAAACCTTCACCTGGTGAAGCCAAGATCAGTTTTGGGGCTTTAGGTTTCTGACAAAGTGAAACAGAGTATTGTGCAAAAACAGGTAGACCTTTCTGTTGTCAAAAATGGGATTTTCACAGACACAGGGCATATTTAAAAACTGTGGTTCAGCAACAGTGACAGCTATCAGTGTTCAAACTTGAAAAAAATCAGAACTCTTCTAATCCAAAAGTGCTACCTCTTTACCTTGACATTATCTGAACATTAAATGTAAAGGTACAAACTACATAATGGGTATAAAGGATAAGTATAAACACAGTAATATCATGCTTACCAGTAGTTTTTTTAGAAATGATTAAAACAGCTGGTATCTACCGCACAAAGGCAGTTGTATAACAGAGGCAGAAAACCTTAATCCTGTCTGTGAGGCCTTTAAAGTTTCCACTAGGATGAAGGGTGCTATAAAAATATTTTTAAGCCTGTAACTAGCAAAAATGACTTCATTATGATCTCATGTGCTGCCAGAGCACCAATTAAATTGACTTGATAATGTTATGATTAGGCAGTACTTTTCATCAGTTACAAAGCTCTTGATTGAAGAAGAGATTTGCAACATTGAAAGAAATGACCTTGTGATGTGGATTTTTATCAATGACTTTTTACCTTGCTGGTTTCCAATTACATGACAAATAAATAATAGTACTTGCAGCTTCTATTATACTTCTGAGGATCCCAAAGTACTCTGCTGATTAATTAGCTTCACAAGAGCTGTGAGAGTTAGATACATGTTATCCCATTCTTATTAACAATTCAGAATTCAAATGTGATATCTTTGCCCCATTCAAATAAATGGCAAAAATCCTCTTGACTTTAGTAGGGGTAGGATTTCACTCAGTCAATTTAAGCAGTTTGACCAAGGTCAGAAAATATGTTGTGCAACAGAGCTCGGACATTTCTCCTCTCTCACTATAAACTAACTCAGGTAAAATGTACCCAAGGTTTGAATTACACTCCCTGCACTTCCATTGTCAAAAAGTCACCTTTAAAAGTCATAACACACCTCTATGAACTTAATTTAAAAAATAATTAAAGCAAATTTGTTTCTTTGGTGGAGAAAAAGAGAGCATATGTTCCACAAAGCATTCTTTCAAGTCCTTTTCAGTCTATAATATAGAAATTTGACAACACTTGCTTTTCAGTATTTATATGAACATATACATTAAAAAAATGTGTGTTTGCATTAAATATGTTCTAATATTTGTCTCAGCAGGAATTCATAGAAGAAAATCTATGCACAGAACAGCAGTCTACTTGGAGTTTCTTAGCTTGAGCTAAGGCAAATTCAAAATTAAGCAATTACATCATAATAAAGAATAATTTAGAAAAAAAACATTTGTATTCCTTGATGCTCTAAAATGTGCACTTCATGGTTACAGCTCTTTCTCAGAGCTAATTGCTGTTTAGGATACAATGCATTGGGTGTTCTACTGTAGTCACTGCAGACTCCTTTGAAGAGCTATAGAAAAGAAGGACAGATAGACAATTTGTTTTTCATTTTTCAATTACGGAACAGAGTTGAGACAAAAAAAATCTTTCTGGACTCAGTTCAAAAAATGTGGCACCTAGAGCAGCGACAGCGGCACTGTGTTGCTTGATGTCCACCAGGCAGGCTGGTTCCCTATCAGAAGAGAAATGGAATCTGAGCTACCTGCTTACATTTGGAAAGAATATGTAGCCAACTAATCCTTTGCCGAAAGAAAAAGCATTAAAAAGTTCTTCCTTTTCAGGGATTACAGCCAAACTCAATGCCTATCTCCCAATCTGATCTAAAAGAATTGCGACGGCAACCCTAGTTCGTTGCTTCTTTCTTCTTCAAAAAATATTCCAAGGATCTTGCAGTGAATGTGAAGGACTCATCATTGATTATTAAATGTGGACAGAGTGCTGAAATGTAATTCCTGAACTGGTTCTCATCTTGTAGAGCTGCTAGAAGCATAGTGTTGGTGGAGGAGACCCTGGAAAGGGAAAATGAACTAGTGCAAGAGATGCGTCTGTGTGGAGAATGGGGAGGTGACACTTTCAGACTGTTACAGAGGCTTACGGGAGATGAGCCACTTTTGGCAAAAAAAAAAAAAAAAAAGAATAAAAAAGAAAAAAAAAGAAAAAGGAAAACTGAGGGATGACCCTCAATACTAACCGCATAGTAACCAGTGTCAGAAAAACCAAAGTTGAGGATTTCTAAAACAACTACAATTAAATGCAATTCATTAGATAGTGTGAATCAGAGCTGATTAGTCTGCAGGGTACAATAAGCATTATGTGGGTAGACTAGCCCAACTTGGCCCTGCATGGGGATTACAACGTTTCTAATGCTATGACAATTTCACAATTAATCCATTCTTTTAAAACACCTTTACTCTTGCAGTGCCTTTTTATTATAATAAATTTACATTATACGTTTTGAATTTTTTATATAACAGGAATATATTATAATAAGTTATGTTATAAAAGTACCTCTATTATACAACCTTGTAATTTCATTTGGCCAGGATGCATTAAGTGCAGTAGTAGGGAGAGGGAAAGAACTTTACAATCAACATTTAATCTGGCCGTCAGCTCAATAACAGAAAAAAAATGAAGCAGGTTTTCACAGTATCCACAAAGGCTCTAGGCAATGAGAACCTTGGGTCTTAAATTAATGCTTAGAGACAAAGCAAAGCATAAGCCATGTTACAGTTGTACACAATGGGCTTTATTGGTTTTGACCCATAAATGCCAAATTTCACATAAACTGTGGTGTAACATAAAAACTTCTTTCAAGTCATCTTTTGCAGCCAGCTCAGAAGTCATGTACTGTTCTTCACAGGATTTCAAATCCTGGAATCATAGAGTGGTTTGGATTGGATGGGACCTTAAAGATCATCTACTTCAAAACTCCCTGGATGGGCAGGGATGCCACCCACTAGATCAGGTTGCTTGAAGCCCTGTCTAACATGGCCTTGAACACGTCCAGGGATAGAGCATCCACAACTTCTCTGTGTAATCTCTTTCCATGCCTCACAACCCTCAGAGTAAAGAATTTCTTCTTAACATCTAACCCAAATCTCTCTTTCCATTTAAAACTGTTCCCCCTTGTCCTACCGCTATGCACCTACGTAAGAAGTCCCTCTCTCTCTTTTTTGTAAGCCCCCTTTAAGTACTAAAAGGCTGCAATGAGGTCTCCCCAGAAGAGAGAGAAGATTCTTTCCTTGATGATGAACAACCCCAGCTCTCTCAGCCTTTCCTCACAGGAAAGGTGCTCCTGACCTCCGATCATCTTTGTGGCCTCCTCTGGACCTGCTCTAACAGGTCCATGTGTTTCTTATGTGGGAACACCAGAGCTGGATGCAGCACTCCAGGTGGGGTCTCATGAGGGCAAAGAAGAGGGAGAGAATCACCTCCTTTGCCCTGCTGGCCATCCCTATTTTGATACAGCCCAGGATACAGTTGGCTCCCTGCCCATGAGTGCACATTGCTGGCTCATGTCCAGTTTTTCATCCACCAGAACCCCCAAGACCTTCTCTGCAGGGCTGTTCTCCATAAATTCTTCTCTCAGTCTGTATTCATGTCTGGGATTGCCCTGACCCAGGTGCAGCACCTTGCACTTGGACTTGTTGAACCTTACAAGGATCTCACAGGCCCACTTCTCAAGTTTGTCCAGGTCCCCTGGATGGCATCCCATCCTTCACGTGTGCCAACTGCACCACTCAGATTTGTGCCATCTGCAAATTTGCTGAGGGTGCACTTGATCTCACTCTCTGTATCACTGATGAAGATACCGAAGAGCACCAGTCCCAGGACAGAACCCTGAGGGGCACCACTTATCACCGGGCTACATCTGGACATAGAGTCATTGACCACAACTCTCTGTCTGTGTCCATTGATTCAGATCCTAGGTAGAAAAACACTGCTCTTCACCATCCAAGAATTACTGTTAGGCAAAGCAAGTTCTCCATAGTGCAGCATTCCCCAAATCCACGTGCATTGTGTTTTAGTGGGTTCTGGCATATTACCAAACTATTACAAGCAATGTAAACTGGTTATGCCACAAAACACTACCTGCACACACAGGCAGACATAAAATTGTTAGCATGATTCAATTATATTCTGTCTTTATGGACATGCAAATGAAGACAAAATCTTGGAAGACTCTGTGTCTCTGTGTTGACAATTCACAATTAGGCTTTGAGTAAGTGGAGATACCTTTATGACAGATATAAAAAATAAAACAAAATCCCCACAGGATTTTCAAAAGTTTTTATTTATGTTCACAAAGCCTGAAAAAATTCTGAAGATATGCCTGTAGGAAGACATGTTACTGCCTACTGGGATATTAGCAATAAGATTTATCGCCTCATTCCAAAGACTCCCAGCAAGAAACTGTGTCCCACTGAGTTTGGAGAAAATAGATAAAAGGTTTGACCTCCAGTCTGTAATAACAGCAGTGGACACCAAACTAGATCATCTGGCTGGCAGGGTGAATTAGCTTGATCACTAAGTGGGTGTGATTAAAATCAGGGATGGACAGACTTTCTAGTAGACAATAAGAGAAGAACAACACAGATCACTCCATTTTCCTTGTCTTCTGGCATACCATGATTCACTTTTGGAAGAATATCCTGCAAGGCTGGACAAATAAATCATAAGATCTAGTTGTCTGCTAAGGCTGCAGCTGATGAAAGAAAAAACAGATTGTGCATGATTCTATTAAGACCAAAAATGGCTACTTGATTTATTTTTTTCCCCCACAGAAAACTTCTATGCTGAAAAACACAGAAGATACTAAAAAAGAAGTAAGTAATTCACATGTGGCATACATACATATATATATATATATATATATATTTATATAAAGCTTTTTTTTTTTCTGGATATTTGTGTCTCTTCTCCCTTCACTTGCACTCTTCTCCTTTATTGAATGCAAACTCCAAGAAGCTTAAATCAAATATACAAAGTCAGTAAGTTCAAGCAGATTTGAAATTAGGTGAAGAAAGTTCACTTAAACTTACAGACTGTACTTTTGGCTTCAGCAATTCTTAAAACAAAGATGGTCTATATCCAGGGGGTAAGAACCTGAAGCAACCCCTGAAATATAGATAGTCTTTTCAAATGCAGTTGATTTTAATAGACTTCTCTTAAAATGTCCTTTGGCTTCCTATTGGTTGATAGGTGGAATGGGGCAATACAAACCTCAGAAATTATTATCTCAAATATTTTTATATTGGTATTCTTACAATCATAATTTCATTAATATTCAAGATTTGCCATCAAGATTATGGTTTATGAAAATGCTAGGCTCTGGTAGATCATGAAAATACTCTTTCTGTACTATTTATTTTCTGTTAATTCTTACAGACCACCACTTCTTTTAACCATCTACATCCCAGCTCAGATGCTGTTTCTCTTCCTTTCCAGCAAAGGATTACATTTTTTATTTGGACAAAATACTCTGATAATCTGGTTTTTACTTCTAATATGGATTTGGAGCATTGTCTGCATTTTTAAAGCTTCCAAAAATAGGCTAAAATGTGGTTTAAGTAAGGATCATATGATGGGTAGCATTCATTCAAACAAATGTATGCAACTTGTGTTGCTATGCTTGCAATTAATGTAGCACTGCACAGGACAATAAAATAAGATGAAGCAGTCAAGAACTTAATACTGAAGTAAATTGTAAACCTTGTCAGTTCATACAAACCCAAAGAAAATGCTAACAATTAAGATATATAAGGTGAGGCTTCATAATCCATCCAAATACTGGAAAACATTTTGCCTAATTCATATCCTGATACTGAGTAATTTGAAGCTAAATAATTTTACATTACAAAGAATATTTAGGAAAGCTTCTTAATTTAAAGATCCTCTCCCTAGAAAAATAGTCAGTGACCCTCAACCATGCTGTTATTTCCAGCATATATGTGAATATACATGCTGAAACTTCACCATCATAGCGAAGAACTGCTTCCTTAGGTGTGAAGAGCTTTATTTCCCCAGTTATAGCATGAATGGGAGACAAACAAAGGTGTGGGGGAAAAAAAGACAGGAAAAAGTGCATGGATTGAAATAGGACGCAAAGGGAATTAATGAATGAAGGATGTGAGGAGCTGAAGGGAGGAAAAAGGAAAAGAATGTGTGTACAAGGTGGTATTAAGAATTAAAAAAAACCTGCATGAAATGAGGGATTAGAAAGTCAAATCAAGAAATGGTGGGAAAGTATGCTGGTGGGAAATTATGCTGGTGGAAAAACCAACTGGGGGCTATAGGAGAAGAAAAGCCCTTTGACCTCACACATGAGTCCTAAGTGTAACCTGCTCTTAAGCACAGAAGAAAAATAAAAACTGAATAAACTAATGATGTTTATAAAATCCGTAGATAGTTTTCTATGGATATAAGATGGATTTTTGGACAAAACAGATTTTATAAGTGAATATATACCTATGTGTGAGCACAAACCTACCAAGCTGTCAGCTCTGGGATTTCAGGTGCAAAAATCAGCTATCGAGGGTAAAGGAACTGAAGTCTTATTTAGCCTCACCATTCTCTGTTGCCAAAGAGCCAGAACTTAAGTAGTTCACACTCCGATTTTTGCAGCCCAAACCAAGCACGTACCAGCACTATTATATAAAATCAATATAGAAATGCCATCTGCAAAATCCCTGCCCACCCTGCGTATCCCTATACCAGGTCATGTGCTTGTTAGCAAAACAAACTGCAGCTGATTCACACTGCTCCTGCAAGGGGGAGTATTTTTGCATCCAAACCTTTACCCGTCCCCTTTTTGTGGTTGTTGTTGTTGTTGTTGTGGTTAGTGCAAACAGCAGAGAGAATTCCTTCTGCTTTATCAAATGGTTCATTAACAACCAGTACTGATGAGTTTCTAATGACATTGCCCCAGTTGTCTGCAGCCTCCCTCCATTTCAGGCCTGGAGGCAATAATAGTCACAAAAGTCTTAGGAGTTTCATCACCCGTCACCACCAGTGGAGACAAACTAGCTGTAGTGACCAGAATCATCAGGCTGCATTACACTAGCAGGAGACGAGACAAAGGGAGAAATCCTAATGATCAAGAGTTCTACAAAACACAACTCCTGACACTCCTGAATTCTTGAGCATGTTGCTGTTAGATTTTACTTAACATAAATAAAAGAAGTAAATGCTCACCCATAATCATAGCATGTTTCTAACAAGCCTCATTCTTTCCAGCATGAAATGAATGTTAAATATTAGATATTAAAAGCTACAAAATATTTACTTGAGCTTTAATGATTTTCTCTTTTTTTTGCCTAAGAGTTTATTACAGTAGCTATGCTATTTAGAGACAAATAAACTTTTTCATCAAAAGAACTGCGAAGATCCATGAGAACATGGAAGAAAATCATCTCACGGGTACTAACCTCATACTAATCCACTACTTCACAGTCTTATGCAGCCTGCAGAGTATTAGAGATCCTTGTAAAAACATAAGTGACAGCTTCAGAATCTTTTTATAGTTTTGCAAAATAAATCTGCAGTGGATAACGCTAAACCAAAGCTGATGTTTTTAGCAAACAATACTCATAACGAAGATGTTAATGGGTTTATCCCTTTCCATATGTTCTTGCCCGTTTGTTTTTGCTTTGCTTTGAATTTAAATTTTGATGTTTTTATTGAAGTATCATGAAAATACATACACAAGAGTTTGTAGGGAAAACGTCATAATACAACAGGTATCAACCTGAGCAGAAGCACTGGAAGAAACATAATTACTTTTGAAAAAATGCAGATTGCAGAGGAGTGTAATGGATGGAAGAGATGTCACTGTACTGGAGGAAATGGTATGTAAAAAGGGGTGCTCCTATTATGGGCACTACCTGGCAAATCCTATCCCTATTTTCAGGCCAAAGAACCTCCACTAAAAGGATTCAGCCCTGTCTTTAAAGTACTGTCCTGATCTTTTTTCCATGGGACCTCCCATGGGGGCTCACAGGAGCGCCATCCCAAAGGTGCTCACCCACCAAGAGACTTGGAGAGAATGCCCACATCCTGGAGGACATTCCGATCTGTACACTGCTGGCACATGTAAGTAACAGGCTGTTACTCAGAAATTTCATCTTCAAGCTTTAATATTGGATGTTTCTATTCTCTCCAGCTGACAGCTCCAAGTAGAAGAGTCTGAAGTAATAAAACAGAGTGCTAAGCAGCCCTTGAACACCTGTGGCAAAGTCCATACCCGGCAGGAAAAGGTGCAGTCTTCAGCACAGTCTACAGCAGCAGGAAGTTTCCTTTCTATTTACTTATCTAGGATTAGGAAACCCAGTTCAGCACTTTGGCAGTCACAGGCAAATATCCTCTTTAGAGATGCTATAATCATTCCTTTAGCTCCTGGAAATATTTTACTTCCATCACCTCCATCGTGCCCAGGAGGAGTCTAAGAGACTGTTCTTCCATCGAGTAATGTCAGACACAGGGGCGTGTTGTTGATGCCATTGTGTCTTCCTGACAAGGAGGAAAGAGAGTTGAGTGTGTCTGTGCACTGACATTATAGCTGCTAATAAAGTCACTGCATGTTCCAGCACATATACCAAAGGCACATGTACCAAAGGCAAGAGGGGACAAAGCTCGGTTTCAGGTGTCAGAGTCCTCTGCAGAGAGTAACAGATGGCTGTACTCCTGGAAAAGGACAGACCTGCAGTAGTACTGCAGTTCGAGGGCTGGTATTGAGGCTATTCCCAATGTAAAATTCTAGACTACAATTTGCACAATTATCAGAAATGCTGGAATACTCTAAAGATTCTTAGGTTGTTTAGTGATTTCCTTCTGAGCAAGGCTTTCATCTGGGTGGTATAAAGAAATATGTGATATTCCTTAAATACAAAGGCTCCATTTACATGTGTATTGTATTGTTTTTTTCTTTCTTTAAGTGGCTATTAAATACTTTGTATTTAATTATTATTTTAAACTTTTATTTTCTAATAAAATTATTATCCGATAGTAAATAGAAACTGCAGTTGACTGTTCAGGTTTCAGACCCAGCCATTTGACACTGAGATGACAAATTCTGAAAATCTGAGTACCATAAGTCAAATTTTTACCTGTGTTGACTCATTCTAAATGTGAAGCAGGCAAAAACTTTGTGCTTACTAAAACTTCCTACAAACCAGCTGGGTAAGGAAACTAGCCTTCTGCATGGAGATTCAAATAATTTTATGAATTCCATGAGTCCTTCTTGATAAATTACAGCCATTAAATGATAAATAATCTGAAAAAAAACCCCAAAAAATAAACCTAAATCCAGGTACTCAAATATAACTAAACTGTTAATTTAGAAATATAAATTTCTTCTTCATTAAGGAATAGTTGGGAATTATGATTGTTAATTGTTTCAGGATCCAAACTCCTTTTCTTGCGTGAATGTGTGGGGACAGAGGAACTTCTGAGGTTAGGAATTAGCTACTGTAAATATTAATTACAATACCTCAGAAGAAATTGTTCTATATTTATTATTAGTCACTAAAACATTCAATTCCTCATTAGAATTAAGCTGTATAATTAACTTTTTTATTCTTAATACTGTGGTAAAAAGAGGCATGACGGAATGGAGCATATTATGTATTTTACAAATAAGTCATTCAGTAATTGGATTGTTCTGAAAATTCTTTCCCTCTAGTTTAAAATTAGTATTTATAATCACAACTCTTGGTAGATATAAAAATGCACTAGTCTAAGTCTAGGCAGGGCACTTGCAGTTCTGTTCCTCTTTTTTTCCCTCACTCTTCTGCACCTAAGTGTGTTTTCCTTGAGACAGAAAGAGGGATGCAAGCTGAATGCTGAATCCAGTCTTGCAAATGTTTTCTGGTTTTGTTCCCTCACATTTTCTTTTTCAGAATCCTAATGTAACACTTCCCTGCACTACCACATATTAAAGCCCCAGCTCCTGAACTGTTGTATTTGGACAGCTATTAAGAAGCTCCCTGCATAAGAAATCCTCCTCCTCCTCACAGGATTCTTAGCCCTCATTCCCTAATGTTAGCCGAGCAAAATGGTGGTTTTTATAAACACGGTGCAACCACCAAGAAATCAATGCTGTGTGTTTTCCTCCCTTTAACACTTTTAAAGGACTGTGATCAGTTTTTGTCTCTGTTTCTTTTGCACATCCTTTCCTAGCTTTAAAGCAGTGCTTGAGCCCTTCCCCTCTCCTCTGAAAGAAAAAAAAGGCAAAAAAAAAGGCAAAACAAAATAGGTAGAATTCCTCTGTTACGATTAACACCTAAAAATATGATCATGAAACAAAAGCTTTGCTCCTCTGTCCAATTTGATGTCTTTTTCATGCTGCCTCAGTGATGGCCAAATAATTGGTTGTTCACTTGTGTCCTTGTCTCCCCCGACAGTTCCACAGATGCCCTGAACAATGCTCCAAAGACTGCTTTCAGTAGGGGCAAATCCTCATTAATCATTCCTGGCTGACAGCACAAGGGAACACCTGCATCTGGCGCAGGGACCAAGCAGTGGCTTCTGGGAGCGCGCATTAAAAAGACCAACCAATTCAAGTTGTGGGAGTAGGCTTCTAATAGCCATGTGAAAAATCCGTCTCTCGCTGGATTTTCCTTTCATTAAATAGCTAAAATTAGACCTGTGGCTCCTGTTCAGATTAAAACATCAATGTATTCTAAGCAAATCAGGAAATGAACAGTACTGTATGTTATGATAAATGGCTGCTAAATTCTTTATGTCTAGATCAAGCAATGTTAGCATTAAATACTGATGAACTGTCACATAATTTTCATTTAGAAATGACTGCACTTTGAGCTTCATGTCCTGTGGTGCTCATAAATATTTTCTCCTGCTATATTTCACAAATAGACTACACTGACTACACAGATATTTTTAGCATGTAGTCCTAAGGCCACGCTGCATACAGACTGTTTTCTGTGCAAACACATCAACCCTTACATGCAAAGTATTATCAGAAAATGTTCATGGTGCAGAAAGGTACCGCAGCCACCCCAGCGCTATAAAGCCATGTTCCAGCTTTCTATTGTAACACTTTCTTAGCAGAACAGTTGTCAGGTGGGGGTTATTAAATTGTTTACATTGTGTTTAGAGTACAGGGCAGGATTTTCCTCCTGAGGCAAACGGGAAAGGAGTTAGGAAAGAAAAAATAAGTTGCTTTTTGTTTGTTTGTTTAGTTCAGTTTTCATAAAAATGAGTCAGGTGTTTTATCTAAACATGTAGGGCCATTAAAACCTCCAGTAGGATTCCAACTGATTTCAATGGGCTTTGGGTCAGGCCCTTAGGCCCCGCATCTGCTCTGTGATTAAACAAGCACATCTCTTCTCACATATAAACTGGAGAGAACCACCACGGGCTAGGGATTACAGACGACTAACAATGTATTTTTTTGTACATATGACTGAGCACAACCAGGCTTTGAGTCTGTCCATGAAATGTGTTCACATCTCAAACAAGCAGCACTCAGCTGATACAAAAAGTGTCTTTTAAAAAGCAGTCAATTATCACCTATACACCATGGTGAAGATTTTAGCAAAGGTCAGACAGGTCAGATGAGGGAGCAAAAGGAAAAAGTGAGGCAGAAAAAAAAAACAAACCCTGCAGAACTCTGAGCATTAAAATGCCACTAGTGCTGAGATATGTACAGTGTAAAAGAGCATAAAACACATCTGGGCTACGAACTGAATATTTAATTTGAGGAATACTTTCCTGCAACCTGATACTGAGGGAATTGATTTGGGGGGAAAAAAAACTGAAACAGAATTTTAGAGTGTCTTTTTTTTTTTTTTCTTTAACTAGAAGGAAAAGTTTGCATATTCATTTGCAAAGAAAAAGCACATTCTGTACAAGCAAGTATAAAAAAAACCAAAAACCAACCCACCACTGATGACCAAGAGAAAAACTATGAGCTGCCACATTTCAGAAAGCAAGGATTAAGTACTGATGCATATATAGCTTACACACATTTTCTCTTTATATGTTTAATACTGTCTTTTTAAAGTTATTGAACAAAACTTTAAAGATTTTTTTTTTGCACTTCATTGTCTGTTAGTGGCATTTGATAAAGAAATATTTTCTTCCTACAGAATGCAGTACCATCATCTGCACAGTATGAGAAATGATGCCATCTAAATGCTGTGGGTTAAGGAGATAAATAAGAGCAGCTAGCACAATACAGACACATATCTGGCCAATTCTCTGAAACCTACCAACACATGAAATCACTCTTTTCACTACTGCTTTCTGCTGTGCTTTCATAGCAGCAACAAAAGCATCTGTTCTTACAAATTCCATGCAGGTGTGGTAGAAATTTGGGTTATAACAGATCATTTTAATTTAAGAATACTATTTTCATAAGCTATTTAAAAATCTCAGATCTTTAAAGTTCCTGTCAGGACCTTATGCAAATATGTACAGAAGTCAGGTAAAGGAGTGACTGTAGATGTGATGTAATTATGTTCCCATCTGTTTGTAGGGGTGGTAAATATGCTGACACATATAGTGGGCATTGGTATATCTCCTTAGTAATATACCTCAGTCATAGATAAGAACTACTGAATGTAGGAAATCCCCTTCCAATTTCTTTTAAACTGAGGTACTTAGCAACTTGTCACACGTGCAGGAAGCTGGAATGCAAATTCTAACTGCCCTCAGGCAAGTTTCATTAGGCTTTCGAAAATCTTTTAAAATTTGCTGTGTAAATAATTTCACATATAACTTGCCTATATCTCCTGTTCAAAAGTGAGACGTTTCATGTATACTTCAAACATATGGGGTGGAGAGTTCTTCAAAGATACATTGTTAAGGCAAAAAACATGTAAAACATTATCTTAGTTGTTACTAGAAGCTCTGATTATTGTATCATATTAAAGTTTAAAAATAACTTTGAAAATCTGTTACTTTTATCACAATTATCATTCACTTCTCTCAAGCTGGACAGTGAGAGGAGACTAGCAGTAGTCACACCTGCCTCCACCCTCATCAATTTAAAACCAAGAGGGATCAGCCAAAATTTTGCAAAATTTAAAGTTTAAACCCAAATTAAAAAAAAAAAAAGCAACAAAAAACCACCTCCACCTTACTTGCAGTTAAATTTTAAAAGTAATTTCTTTATAATTTATAAAAGTAATTTCTTCCAATTTATAATAATTGCAAAAATCTCATTTTATCTTGTCTCACCCACCCCCTCTCCCACTTCTTTTAAATTTGTGATTAGTTAGTTCTCAGAGGTGAACTAAAATTTTCCATACACAATTTTTCACGTCAACTGTTATACCAGTGCCAATGCTGGGCAAAAAGTAGACTCATTCCCATGAGGAATTAGAACAGAAAGCCAAAAGCCAAAATACAGTCCTTAATAATGTCATGTCTTCCACCCGGTCTTTCTCTGTCAGCCCTGGAGAAACCTTCTAAACTGTGTGCATAGATCATACACTGCAAGGGATAAAGTATCAGGAGAATCACATAATATTCATACGAGAAATGGAGTGTCCAAAATCAAGATACTACAGCTTTTTAGCGGTTGTCTTTATCTTACTAATTACAGGTAGAGGATGATATACATAACAGACTAAATTTGTAACCACCCCCCCAAGTAAAGGTGGCATCCAAAGACTGTGCCTTGCCTTTTTACTTCGTTCTTATTCCCTGGCCTCTGTAACAGTCATCTGGAGGCCAATTTGTGTGGGCTGGGTGTGAAAGGAATGAGGGACTGCTCGGCTTAAATAATATTAGAGCAATTACTGTGTCAGAGAAGTTGTTCTTGCTTTTTCCCCCTATATTCCTTTCCTATAATCCCTAAAGTATAAGGAATAATTAACTGAAATCCAATTAATGTTGATTTAGAACACCTGTTTCCAAAATCCTTTGAATAACTTTTTCTTTCTTTTTTTTCTTCTCTTCACTCTTTGTTTTAAGATGAAATACATATCCCTATTCAGTTGCTCTTAGGAGCCCAGAGATTTGCATTTTCTAGACATGAAGAGAACCTGTTGTAAGAGAGCTGTGAAGATTTAAAAGACCAAAAGAGGCTAGTTTGTATATTACAGCAGCAGTAACTTTAACTCTTCTTTTTCCAAGCTTCATTCCTTCAAAAAAACAAGTTTACCAATGCCTTCCCCCACACCTCCAATTTTGTTTTGCTTTAGAACTTTGCCACAATGATGGAGCAATGCAATGACCTCTGGCTGAACACTTTTGCCACAGCCACCCTGCCAGGAAAGGTGCTAAGGACAGCGCATCCTGTATGACAAAACACCCACTACCCTGAAAAAGGATTTTCCTGTGGTGTTCCCTGCAGGTCTGAGCACATTTCCTCCCCGTTAGCTAGGTGCCCTGACCTACTGTTCTGCAAGTACGCTTGAGGACATGGTGTCCTTTCTTGCCTTTCCTTTCGACTATTCCCACGCAAAATAAAACAGGACCTGGGCTGAAGAACGACTGATTTCTAAAGCACGTAACCGCTCACCAGCACCATGGAGAGGTTTAACAGGATTTGTGTTTATATATTGATTAGGCACCTCTAAAAATCCCCACTCTGACAGTTTAGACTCAGTGAAGACAATGATTTAGTGAGACACTTATTACCATAGGCCTGTTTTGAGACCAGACATAGTAATTAACTCTAAGCTCTGATTGTAAAAGTATGACCTATTAAACACATTTTGAAATCAAAATATTTTTACAGTTTAGGCATGGTGCCATAATCCTCTGATATTCAACTGAATGAAAGAACCCTTCCTACTCGGTATTCAGAAATGTTTTGGCAATATAGCTGTGTCTTAAACTATTCTATTTTGCAGAGAGCAGAGGGACATAAGTGAGGACCTCTTACCCCTCTTCTTCCTTAAAAGTGTTAGATTTCTTAGCTGAAAAATTAGACATCAGCAAATATTACTCAATCTTAATTTCTTATGTACTAAGCAATTTCTTATGAATCATGTAATGCATTCAAGGGATCAACTTGTGTGGATACTGATTAACTGTGTCAGAGGGGCTGTCTCATTATATATCTTGAGCCTTTTTCATTAGAGAAAATCTGCAAACAAACCTTGAGTGTTTAGATTATTTTGCACCATGCTGTATGTCTAGCCACAGATACAGAAGATGCCTACTATTTTTAACAGGATTATAGAAAACATGAAAGGGTACTTCCTTAAATATTGACAGTTGAGGGAAAAAGAAAAAATTTTTAATACAGAATCTGAAAGAAGTGGCAGGAAGAAACCTTTTGCCCCTGAAGAGAGCAGCTGCATATTAAACATCTATATTTTTGAGGCACCTTTTAAAAATCACCCTTAGCATTAGCATTACAGTGTTTTATGAGAAGTCCATGAAATTCAGAAGTAGTTATAAAAGAAGGAAAGAATGAACAAGAAATAAATAGTATTAACTAAGTTAAAAATCAGTCTTGAATTATATAAGCTGTTATAGAGAGCAGTCAGAGGTGGGTGGGAGGGGAGGGTTATATATTTCAAAGACTATCAATTCATTTCATGAAAAACACTTGTGTCTTTACAAACCTTTTTAGCATCCCCAATGGTACCTTAAGGTTACTATGAATTGAATTAAAATATTGCATACAGTGGATAAAGGTTTCCTACAGTACATATTTGCTACTATGATCTCTCTTACCCTTCTCTCTTTTGCTGTCTTTTGCACTACATGATTGGTACACAGTTTTTAGGGTTCACTGCCTGCTGATGTTAAAAATGTATAGGCTGCTGTCAATACTGGGGGGAAATCCTGGAGAGATTTATGAAAACACCTTCCACGCCTTCATCTCCACACATGAGCAGGACTAGTGCAAGGCTCCGTGCATACAAAACACAGACTTCACAGACCACAAAAAGGCCACCACATCCATCTGTGAGCTGCACACACGTGAATGACAGATCCAGGCTGAACACGTTGAAAAGAGTCTACACACTGATGTGCATCTGCTTGAAAGCTACCACACCAAGGCACATTTCCAGGTGTAGGACAAGAGGCACATCATAGGTCTTTGCAAGACTATGTATTGATGACAGACTTCAATTCGAACAACTAAAAAGCATCCTCTTATAAGAGAACTGCACATGCTGATACTCCATGGAATGAAACAAAGAAGGGAATACCCAATACCAAAAATATTTGAAAAAAATCCCCAAAGAATAAGGGGTCTGTCATTTAACAAAATTAAAACCTTACTCAAATAAACAATGGGGGATGTTTGAGACTTAAAACATATACAACCAATTGTATAAGTGCAGAATTTTTGATAAAAAATCTTTAAACTGGTTTTCTTTCCCTCTTTCCCACAGGATTTGAGCTCTTCCACGTGAAAAGAAGGAAAAGATCTGCCTGGGTATGCTGGTTTGATTTCCTGAGTTAAGTGCATTCTGACTTTGAAAAAAGAAATGATGATGGGAGAAGAGCAATTTATTTTTCTTTTATTAGAGATGGATGTGTGATACAATGGGTTAGAACCTTTCACCTTTGGAGATGCCTGTAGATACATATGCATATATGGATACTAAAAAAGCTTCAGCTGGGAATTTCTTCAGCCCTCTGCAGCACTTTGTGAGTTCTGTCTTTCCCATGCAAATTATTTAAAACAATGTTACAGTTTTGTAAATGTCTTGCACCTGCAGGTTGTTTTGCAGTATTGTTATGGTTCTAACTAGAAAAATATTTAGAAATGGGTGTCTTAGAATTTGGCCAATCCCCTCAAGGGGTGGGTGGCCAAAACACCAACTACCTTATGCCATTTAACACACTTTTGTGAACTAACATATAAACGCCTTTGGAAGGATTATTAAATCGCTTCCATTTATCCCTGAGCCTGGACTCTGTGTCGCTTCTCTACCCGTCGTCGGTGCGACAGCGACATCCATATCCTTAAAACTGAAGGAAAAGGTGATTTCCAGCTGCAACTTAGGGCATGTATGGGACGTAGGAACAGAGAGGCAGGCAAATAGGGGACTTCTTCTCATCTCTGCTCAGTTACCTTTATAGCTCTGCTGTTCTCATGGACTTTACACACCTACTGCCTTTTCAGAAAGGTTTCAATGCTCCAAAGCATGGAGGAAAGGAAAGGAGTGTCACTTGCATGAAGTATTAAAGGTACACTAGCCAACGAATGAGCTAAAACTGAAATATTTTATGAAAGCTTTCTAACATTGAAACGCACCAGGCAGCACAAGATACATCTAATAATCCGGGTGCCAATAGATTAGGGAGTTAATTAGAGAAGGAGATCCCCTTGGGAAGAGCCTGGATAATCAGGATTCTATTGTTTTAATATTGACAGCAAAGGAGGGAAAGTTAATGGTAACAAAGTCACTCTTATTTAGTGCTCTTCTTAAATGTTACTATTTCAGTGCCTGCCATCCAAGTTAAAAATTCTGTATGAATTCAGTCCCAATTCAGCACCTGCAGGTGCAAACCCCAAATAAATTACTGGGGAAGGGGCAGATGCTGACAGGATTGCAGTCTAGACTCCTCACTCTAAATCCATTTAGTGCTATTAACCATGACTGGGTGTAATAGCTTTGTGTACGTTAGCACCAGGATAATTTTCCCTATTTTGCTAAATATCAAATGTGTGTATTCATACACACTATATAAAGAAAACATCAAAGAGAACAAAATAAAAAGACTAGCAAGCCTCTTTGCAGTATTGTCAATATTTTCAAATCTTGACTAAGGAAAAAGAAAGCAGACAGGATTTCTTAAAATAAAGCAATATTATTTGTGGACTAAATAGTGCTACCAGACAAAGTATTTCCTTTTAATACAAACAGATTTTACACACAAAGGGTACACGATTTAAAAAAAAAGTTAAGAAATGTACACTCCCACTGCATGCAAACAGTAATAGAAACCTGACACAATCAAAAGATAATCTCGTTTAAGTCAATATGTTTGCTGTGTAACAACCCATATTTTATTAAGTTGCCCAACACTTTTGAACCCCGATAAGGAAATGGACCTATTCTGAGGGCAACACAGATATTTGCTGCAGAGATTATTCCTGTTATATACATGTACCCTTGTTTAAATGCAATGTAGAAAGGCAATACGTAAACACAGGGAGGAAACAGAAGCAATGCTGAAAGTGATATTGAACTAGAGAGCCCTCCTTTGTGAAAAGAAATAAAGCACAAGATTATCTGGAAAGAAGAGAAAGTAGCACCAAAATGTAGTCAAAGCCAGGAGGTGCAAGGGAAGGACAGACAGAGAACAAAGTGGGTGTATGGTGGCTGGGAGAGTCAGGTTGCACTCAAAGGAGGCAAAGAGATCTGAGGGTAAAAAGCCAATTAATGGATTAAAGGGTAAGTATCCAAGTTCTGAAACAGAGGGGTGATAATATAGGCAGCTAGGGAGAGGATTAGAATAAAGAAGTGATAACAGTATTCAGCTGAGAGGGAAGGCTGTCAAGAATGGAATGGGAATAGAAGGTAAGACAATGAAAACAAAAAGCTGTCATTTAATCAAGGGCTGTGATGGTAAGAGCCCAGACAGCAACCAAAAAGAAAAAAAAAAGAAGGGAAAAAAACAAAAAACCCCCACGGTTTGGTTTCAGCTCCAAGTGTCCTGAAATCATTGTTGGAGTACAGAGACAGATGGAAGACTTGGCCATGACTGTATGAAATCAAGTGGGTAACAATGAATTCGGAGCAATTACCAGATTCAGTTCCTCAGTGCTCTTTCTCTGAACTATTTGCCACTGGGCAGTTGCTTATCCCAAGTGTATAGAGCTGAGGATTTGCAACAAAAGATACAGTGTGCATTTATGGAGCTGGATAAGGAAAGGTGGGTTATGCGTCTCTCGTATGGGGTTTCACAGTACCAAAGGATAAAACACTACTTTTAAAAGAATTAATAATTTCCCAGGTATGTATTGTCTTTCTGTGCAGCCTTAGCTTCCACAGCATCTCTAACACTATCTCAAAAGTACTTTGAACTTAGCACTTCTTGATTAAAATATTATAGAGGATTACTAGAGAGGCATGGATGGGGACTGATTTCTTTGGGGTTTTTATTTTCAGTCCTCTTTTGCCTCTTTTTTCAGTCCTCTTACTGTTTACACTTCACTGACCTGGCAGTATCTTGTTTTCTTCTTCTGTGCAATTTATTAATATTCTATACATTAAATGTGCTAAATCTATATCACAGAGATAAATAATAGCTGTCATGTCCTATTTCTGCCAAGGGAATATTTAAGAGGAGTTCAGAGTTGTAGAAGTTTAGCAATACTCTCAAGTGAGAGCAGGATGATTTTAATACAATCTGAATGAGATAAAAATTTAGGTCTTTTTACCAGAAAAATATTTAAGCAATTATAGCAGTGCATATGAGAAAATTTTAACTGAATCCTTTTGATAAAGGAAAAATATTTAATAAACAGAAGTTCTCCCCTTGGCTTTGAAATTTTAGATCCTTATAATGCTCAACCAGTCTTAAAATCCATCTTTTCATGTATCCCATACAGTGAACGGGGAAAATTTTTTCTTAGTAACGTTCATATAACCAACCACAGAATGATTAAAAATGGTGAATGACCATCATGGCTTGATTTTGCCTAAAGTTACTGACATCTATCTTCTACTGATGTCACTGACACAGGGTCAAAACAAAGCCATAACTTCTCAGGATTATGGCATAGTAACCCAAAGACCACAACTATATTGCTGTGCTCAACAAGTCCAGTCATTGTCTATTAGAATTTATGGAAATTAAATTATTTTCTTCCCCTTCTAAAATTTCTTCCATTTCACATCAGTAATCTCTGACAAGTCTTTACTGCCACTCAAAGTATAAACTGGTAGACATCATCATGGATCATTGTCCATTCTCAGCCTCTTCCAGACACAGGATAGCTCTCATGACCTTACAGGGTTTTTTCCTGCCTGTTGATCCTACCACAGTACTCGGGAAATACTTTGAATTGGGCAGGATTGCCTATTCCTCAGTTTGGAACCACTAGTGAGACTGGATTTTGAATGCTAGCATGCTTCCAAATGTGTTTCTGCTAAAGGAGTGAATTTGATACATAAATTTCCATACTGAAAATTTTAAAACACACACTCACCCACCAGTCGCACACACCCTTCACTAACCAGGGGCTGTCACAGGATTGGATGAGAGAAATTTTTGAGACACAAAGGTTGATTCTCTGCCTGGATTCTTGCATAGCATGTAGTCCCAGCAGTGAGGAGCAAATATCCATTGCACCTCCCCACCCCCGGTCTCTCCCTCACCTTGGAAAAGTTACAAGATTCGAACAATTTCTGTATAATCTATTTTACTCCCTCAAGCGAGATCTTACTGCTGATAATATCTTTTTTAAGAATTCTGCTCAAGTGTAACATTGTGAAGAGACTGCTAAAGTCCTGGGCTTAATATCAGCCAACATCTGGGCATGGAAAAGTCTATTATAGGAAAATTTTGCTAAATTAAAATGACTAGGTACAACATTTTTATGAGTTTTACCTAAATCCCAGGGTAAAATGGTAAAATATTTTTTCCCGGTTTGACAAAATATTTGCTTCCCAATTTGGAATTTGTTGTGTCGCTTTCTGGAAAACTTCATGCTAAAGAGACTCTAAGAACAGCTTAGTTGATATTTTTTCTAGAACAAAATGTGCTAACAATGATAAAATGGAGTGATTTTCTGTCCCATATTCAGAATAATTTGTAAGAAACTTCATTAAAATGCAGAGATTAATCAGATATTTAATCAGAGATTATTTTCTCCTTTAAAGTAGAAACAGTTTCCTCAGTCTTAGTGATCTGAAAAATCTAAAATTGTTCAAAAAGTTAAGTGAAACATAGGGAAAACTGTATTAATTTTTTTTTGCTATATCACTACTGAGATTACAACAACATTTAAATTATTTCTATATATTATGCTTTTGTGAACAACACAAATAAAAACAACTTTCCTATAAATAATATTAAATAATATTTTGATAACATATGTGGGGGGTGGAGGGGATGAAGCAACAGTACAACTATTTCCTGGCAATAGGACATATCTCTTGGCAATAACATTTTCCAAAAATAAAAAGTGAATACCACAATTTTTTTAATTTTATATATTGGAAGAGTCTGTTAACAAAACAGAAAACCAAACAAAAGCCCAAAAAAAGAAACAAAAAGAATGCAATAGTGATTAAAATGCCATGTTTGAGACATTCCAGGTGTGACTCAGCTGAAGTGTGTTCACCTGCAGTTGAGAGTTTCCAGAGTCTTTGCAGTGACCGTGTGATATAAAAGATTAAATAATAATGGTTTAACGAAACTGGAGTTCTGAACTCACGTGCCAAGAATTACCCAACAAACCTAGGCCTGTGAATTGTATTTGATGTAAGGTGTTTGTTAGAGTTCCCGTACAGTCAACAGCAATTCCCCAAAGCAATATTATCTAGGCTTAAGCTAATGAGTTGAATGATCCTCTCTCAACAATTATTTTACCCTAAATTGCAAAAATTTTAGGGCCTAAACCTACAGAATATGAGTGCCTTCCAACCATTTACAGAAAAGGGCATTGCACCATCTAATGTTAATACTAAAAATCAAAACTATTCACATTCCTGATGATTGATCACTGGTAGATGGCTTACAGGTGTATTATGAAGGTAAAATGCCACAGGACATCCCAGGAGACTACGAAAAGCATCTGGAACTGATAAATCTGGAACTGAGTTTGTGCTGGAAAATCAGTCTTTAGAAGGCCACTGAGAAACCTCATGTGACCAAGTTTATACAAAACTCACAAGAGCAGGCTGTTGTCTTGCTGGAGCCTTTATTCCTTAAAGACTGAAATCATGTGCCACAGACATCTATTTTCTCTCCACTGCCTGAAAGGCATCTTGATTGACTAGACTTCTAACTTTGACATTACAGCGATGTCTATGTAGCTGGGATCCCCACTTCCTCAGTATACTTACACTGTAAATTATCCCTCCAAGAGGCCTGAAAGTACCTGGGTCACAGCTGGGATTGCTTCCCCCTCCACCTCCCCCCTCATGTTTAAGGTAACCTCTTTATTACACAAGGATCAGAAGAAATTTTGAAAATGGAACATAGAATAAAAAACACCCAGCTACCAAGGGTAGCTAATGCAGTCTTAAATCAACAGCTATCTTTGTTAAGATACCTGATTTTTCAGAAGAAAAAAGAGTAGTTCTCTCTTATCCAGACAAGAGAAGGAACTGGCAGAGTGCCACAGCAAATTACTAATGAAGTTGAAGAAGATGGGAATTAGAAGGAGAGCTGTACAGGGGGAAGGGAACTAATTATACAAGGCAGAAACAGGTTATAGTTACAGATTTATCCCTTGTCTGGGACTGCTAAAATTTTTCATGGCTCATTCTTGAGGCCCACCTTGTTTAATCAGAAAAGAAATCACAACTGCTTGATGAAATATGCAGATGACAATGTTGAAGGTATTTTTCAATACAAAGAATTATAATATCATGCAAGAAAAAAAAGAAGATCTCTAGGATTGGAATAATGGAAATGAGTGACATTTAACTGTACAGAGTGCAAGGTCAATCACTAACAGAGTAGTAAGAATTTTTGCATTAAATTTGGAGCTCATCAGATGGAAACAGCATAGGAAAAAAGTAAATTTTCATCTTTTGAACAATTAACTTATTAATGAGGAGCATCACAACATGGCTAGGAAAGAAAAATTAAAAAAAAAAAACCAAAAACTCCCCAAAAAATCCCAACAAAACTAACCACAAAAAACCAAACCAAACAATGCCAAAAACAACAAACCAAACACTACCCTGATATCCAAAAGGCACCAGAGTGTTAACTGGACTGTGTTCTCAAACAGAGCATTTGTTTCTTGATACGTTTATTAAAGCAAGAAGGAATTGTTAACAGAGTTGCTGAGAAGAGCTACTAGCTTCACCAGGTAGTATGGACCTCATAAGAGAAAACTACAAGGCTGACTTTTTTTTACATAGCACAGTGGAGTCTGAAGGGCAATAACTGGTCTCATTTAGGAAGGAACCCACCTGGGAAGACAAAGCAGCACCTAAGATGAAGGTACAAGAGCAAAGGAAAATACTCTGGCTGTGAGCAAGGTCAAGTTGGAATCTGGGGGAAAATATCTCATGTAGAATGAAGTTCTGTCAGCATTTTCTCAATAAGACCAATCTTTCTAAAGTCCCAGAAGGGATCCAATATCCCCATTGTTCCTAAGAGCAGAAGTATGGATTATGACTCCAGAAGTCCCTTCAGTTAGGAGGAGCCTTCTGAAAGCAGAGTAAGCCTAAGATCTAAAAGCTTACTGTTTGTGCAGATAATGTTTAGACAACTTATTTAACAGGAGAGCTGCACTGAGACATATGTAGTCTGTATGCATGTGGCTGAAAGCACACACACCTAATTCTTAAGTCCCAGCATTACCACATAAGTAAACTTGCTTTCCACTCCTGTGTATAGTACATGAGAAAAAAAGGAGTGGGGTGTCTCTGTTTCTTTCAGTCAAAATAATAGCAAGACTCAAATGAAGTGGGCAGGGGGGAGTAGGTTTTGCTGTGTCTTGGGGCAGTATATCCCAAAGAATATCCAATTGCTGTGAAGCGCAATTGATTACATACAAGAACATTAAGGACAACCAAATGACAACTTGCCACAAAGAGGCTTTTCAGACAATCTTTGTGAGCTTGACCAAACCACAGCAGGTGTTTTTATCTTGGCTCTGACAACTGCAGGCCCTAATACAAGAATTTGTCTCATAAAACTCTTCTGGAATAAAGATCCAGACATAGCTTGGCTTTGGAAGGTAACATTTCTCAAGGTATTCTGCACCTTTTTATCCCCTCCTCCGCTTGCAAAAACAACACTGAATGACCTAATATTGCAGAAAATCACTTCAAGAATGTGGTCCTGAATTTCCCAGTCATGATCTGATTGGCTGAAATGGTTTAAGCCATCCGTCGGAGTGGATCTTCTAGCAGGTAAAACATTGATAAGCTAATTTAGTGCCAGTTAGACCATTTCTGCAGACTCACTGTCTCATGAGGTAAGATGGGCAAAAAGCAAACTAAGACTTTCAGCTTTCATAAGGCCCATAGGATCTTCTATTCTTTTGCTTTTGCTGTTTTTCTACCTTTCATAAAACCTTTTTCCTCGCAAAACATGGAGAGGTCTCTTTGACTCTTAAAATCAAAAGGGAAGCCACCACCTGCTGCAGCAGATACTTATGACAGAGTATTACCTTTCCCTGGTTACGATGGTGAGAAGTCAGCAATTACAAAGCCTCAGGGCACAGAGTATGCAGAATCCTGACAATGTCTCATTTGCTTTGCTAAATAACTCCCACATTTGGACAGAGAGGACTGAGTCAGTAAAGACGAAGTCACAGATTTTGGCACATCTTCAGGGGTACTGATTGGAGCTGCACCATTTCATTTACATAGTGACTGTACTTTCTGTCTGGGCATTTAAGAGTCGGAGCAGGGATAGAACCTGACAAGCCAAAAAGAACCCTGAAGTCTCTCCAAAATTTGGAGGGACCTGCTGAGTTTTATTCTGCAAACAAAGAGCAACTGAAGATGTCAAATGATGTGTCTTTAGGAGACTGGCTGCTTTGTGACCTGGATGTATATGGATAAGCATCCTGCCTGAAGTGCCAGATCAAAATCTGAAGGAGGAAGAACAGCAGTCTGAGCTACTCATCTTGTTACCAATCAAAGGAAAATTGCAATTTGTATGAGCTATGATACCTCATTTGCCAGCAGCTAGTAAGTTGCCTAAGTAGCTGAAGGAATAAATTTCAAGGGGAAAAAAAAAAAGGAAAACTGCCTAATAGGACTCCAGGAGAGAGGTGAAATGTAGGCTTAAACATCTTAACAGAAATAATAAAGGTGTGGGCAAAGCTGTCAGAGCAACTTCCCACCGCCAGCTAACTGTGACTGAAGGCACAGATAAAATTGGTGGCAAATCAGAAGAAATGTCTAGGGCTTCATGCAACATAAGCAGTTCCTAACATGAAGCATAAGATATTCTAGAAATGGAAGACAATGCAACACAAAAAAATCTGTATTTTGAAAATTCAAAGGAACTAAACATTTATCTGGTGAAGTAAAAAGGCCCAGGCTTTTCTTGTCCTCTGCCTTCTCATCACAGAAGGAAATTC
This sequence comes from Lycocorax pyrrhopterus obiensis, assembly GCA_014706295.1. Taxonomy (NCBI): domain Eukaryota; kingdom Metazoa; phylum Chordata; class Aves; order Passeriformes; family Paradisaeidae; genus Lycocorax; species Lycocorax pyrrhopterus. The sequence goes on from JACSVZ010000004.1 coordinate 75,156,915, forward strand.
AAAAGCAGGTTTCATGAGACTGTCTGTATTTATCCCCTTGAGGATGGAAGTTCAAAGAACGCAAAGAACAGTATGACATTAGAGAAACTGTTTTCACAAGGCTGTGCACAGGGGCTTGATCTCTTCACATAGTCACTGAGCTGTAAGACACCCTTTATTCTGGCTGGAAGAAAAGGCTGGGTTGGACACCACCCAAATGCTCAAAGCTACTCAGATCTGAGATCTCACAGATTTACCTCTTCTGCCTCTCTTAACAGGATTCAGATCCCCAAGCATCTTCTGACAAGCTTCTCTCTGAGACAATAAAGACTTCTAGTATGACCATTTGATAAAGGTATAACTTGCCACCACTTATGAAGCAGTTTGAGAAACCCCCCAAGGAAACCATGAACGGGATAAAAAGTTAAAAAATAATAATAAAAGAGTCATAGACATAAGAAGATTTAAAACAATCCAGAAAAACTTTACAGAATAAATGCAGGACCAAGAAAGAGTAGGACATGGTTTAAACCCAAGGTGGATTTACCATGTGTCCCTCTTTTACCTTGTGTTCTGTCCATTGCATAGGCATGGACATAGATGCACCAGATGGTATTGCTAAAGCAAATGGGCTCATTCACACCCACCACAGGAAAATACATATGGAAAATCACCCACAGGAAAAGCAATCATTTGAATGCCGATGCAATCATATGTAGAGTTATATAAAAAGCAAATTTTTTAAACCTGTAAATATAGATAACAAATCCTATGCTGGATGGTAGTAGTGTTAAGCCAAAAGTGGTATCATTCTTACCAACAACAGGAATGATATGTGAGTGGATAAAGCACCTTATACTCAGTGGGAGACAATTTCTACTAATGCAGAAATTGACCTGAGAAATCAGAAAGGATATATACTTTTCAAATAAAGAAGGAATCCTTTAAGTTCCCTCATTTGGAAGGAGAGAACAGTCAATAAATTGTATGAAAAATTAGAGGGAGATTCTAAAGCTGAGAGAGACGTCAATATAATAGAAAAAGAGCAGGAAAGGTCTTTCTGTAATTATGGATAATATTTTGTGCTGGTAAACTAAACCGCACATGTGCAAGGCAAAACAAAACATAGCCAAATGACTAAAATCTGAATAGAAAGAAAAAAGTTATAGTTTTTACTACCAGTATCTCCTCTCATAGCTAAACAGACACCAAATTAATCTTCAAAGTCACTCTTGGATTCACAGAACTAAAGGTGTTAATGCACTTTGCAGACACAAAATATTGTACTCTTTTTTAATATCTGTGGGGGAAGTTTGCAGTTAGTGAACTTTACAGCCTGTTAATGTAAAAGAAAAGCAGGAAAGGAATTTCAGAATTTGTCTCTCAATAAATTCCAATTAGTTCAAAACCTTCCACATATGCTGGAAAATGCAACTGTATGACTATCTTTTGCCTTGTGTCAAAATAATTTTCTATAATTACTACTTAGGAAGCCTTGGGTCAAATTTTCCTTTCACTTACACCAGTGAAATGAGACTTAAGCTAAGTTTCTTTGCTGTCTCCAAGACAAGAATTTTGCTCCCAGTCTTTTCATTAAGTGCTGTGTTTAAAATAAAAGACAGCATGTCAGGTCATATAAATGTAGCTATGTCTGACAGTGCTGTAGTCATTACACAAAATCAGAATCTAGCTTACAATCACAGATGATTGTGAATTTTTAAGTAATCAGATCAGAAAGCAATAAATTCACTTCCACCATCACTCTATCACCATGAACAGAATACAGTGTTTTCCTCCCATCTTTCTACTGTAAGTTTAAATAGACTTTTTTGCTACATATGATGAATTAGTTCTCTTAAATGTCCCTGCAAATGTCACAGGATAATGCAGGTGCTGAGTCCCATGTAAAATTTAGTGCTTTTATTGTGTTATTTTTTTAAATGGAAAGGAAATAATATTTGAATATTCAATGCTATATAAAATTTATTTATAAAATTAATATATATATACCCACATGCTATTGGCACATGTACTTGTGGACATGCATTTCAACAATAACTTTACCCTCAGTTAGAATTTAGCCTTTTTAGTACTAAAATACACTGTTTTATCTGCACCATCATATAAATTTCTCCACATAAGTTCTCTGTGTATATTTGGATGGACCTATGTGAAACTCATGCATAAGGAACAAAAATGCTTTGTTTCCATTTGATCTTTTAAGCTTTCAAAACCATATACATATATTAGACACAAAAATGCTTTATTTCTTCTTTTGAAAATCCCTCTAATTCCATTGTCATTCTCCATTGTTGTGCCAAAATCTCCTTACCCTATTCAGCCACAGCTCAAAAATGCGTGCACATATTCATGCAGATACAGAAACACAGTCTGGCATAAGATGGCTTTGGAAATCAGTGCATAAGGCATCGCTAGGCAAGCACAGCCAAGCATGTTGTCTATGAAGTTTCACAGTGACGACATTGAAGAAGCTTCAGGAGCTACACTGGAGCATCCAGCGTCTCCTCAACATCCCTGTCCTCAAGGCAGAGGTAAGTTCCCAGACCAGTCTTTTTCTGCCTGGTGCCATCTCTCTGCTATCAGCTCCTCTTCTCTGCCCTGCCCTGCTGCCCATGGCTTTAACCTGCGTAGAGGTTGGCTTCTGCAGACTGACTCTCACTGACCATTGCCTCCAGAAGAAGGAGCGAGCTGTATTCATCTCAACAGAGATGTTCAGGTGGAGTCTCTCTTTTCTACTTGCCAGCTGTTTTCACAAGACTTGTAGGAACTTGAAATTTCTAAGGTTTCCAGATTTTCATCAGAATGTCCAGTGGCTGGACAAACTATTTACCAGCAGGCTGATGGAAACGATCCTTAGGAAACAAAGCTAAAATCAGCAATGCCTGATATTCCAGGAACTGTGTGCATTTCAAGCAGCAATGTTATTCCTGTTTATACTCTTCCTGCCTTTCCCTTTGCCAGTGGAGAGTTAATGAGGTAAAATTCGTGCTGCAGCAGTATGGCAAAGAAAAGCACTTAATTACAGCTACAGATCTCAGATGATCCTTTGCAACTACAAGTCATCATCTTGTTGCCTAGCTCTGCATTTTCCCTACCCCAATTTTTGCTCTTTCCTCCAGACCCTCGGAGCTGCATATCTCACATTATCTCTCTTCTGGTACAAACCTCCCCACACAACTGACGACCCTGCAGGAACCACCTCATCTTTCTCAGCTGTGTGACAGTGCAGACAAAAGAGCAGCTGTCCACCTCAGACACTCACCACTCTTAGCAGTGTCATTTCCCAGGAGGTCCTTAAACACCAAATATTTAGGTTAACACACTACTGAGAATAAAAGGAAAATACACTCAGGCTAGTCCTCAGATGCAGAATGAAGAGTTGTTCAGCACTTGATACTACAAGTATCTGTACTGAGAAGGATACTGCATGCCTGTAGTGTAGAAAACAGCAACATAACGCCTTTACTCTGCATCATGAAAATGTAGGCACTTACTCTCATTTTTCTGCATGCCCAGCTGTGGGAATGGTGGAAAGAGGTGGAATGGGTGAGAAGTGTCTTTTCCTTATTTTAACTTCTGTCATGTATAAAGGCAAAAAAGAGGATCTGAAAAATCTGCAGGTTTAGCAACTGTCAGGACTAAAGCATGTTCAGCTTTGCAGAGCATTGAAAAGTATGCTCTGTAAGGTTCACACATTACCACTAACCTTAGTTTAAAGATAATAAAAGGTTAGAGAGGAGGCAGAGATGAGGGTTTTCTCCCCTCCTAGCTAGGAAAAAAAGCAAAAACCAAACATGATGGTTGCAAAAATCCTGTATTCCACAACAAGTCCTTAAGGCTCCCATGTGCTACATCAGCAGCAGTACATCCTCGATTTTTATTGTAATCTTGTGGCTTTTTATTTGTAACTTATATGAAAAGAATCACGTTGATTGGGGCAGATTTAACTCAGTAAAACCTATTCTACTGAGATTGTCTGTGCTAGGTGATTTTATCAAGTTCTCTTTTGGTTTCATTTTCTTCCTCATCCCTATCCCCAGGGGAGATTGCAGCCCAGCTTGCAGAGCAAATTGCCCTAAATTGAGTTCTTTCTCTGCCATATACAGGCCTGCCTTTGGCTCCTCAGCTTGAAAACTTTATGCATTCTTATTTTTCTCCATCTTCCTTAACACCCTCCTTCTCTTTCCAATTAAAATGGAGAAGTTTGCACCGATACCTGCTCCCAATTAAATGAATACTGCATTACCAGCCACACACTCCAGATCTCCTTTACCCTCCCTTCATTAGTCCTATTCCTCTGAGGTTTCCTGGCTGTCTGCCAGGGACTTATGGCAAGAATTCAAAATCTTGTACACTTTATCCCCTCAAAATCATTCTTGAATTTAAGCAGCCTGCTCCTTGGGCCCAGCATGAGAAATGCTGCTAACAGATTCAAAGGGGAGGGGAGAAAAGAAAGAAAATGATTTATTTAAAAGGTTAAAAAGCTCCCATAAAAGAAGCTAAGCTAAAAGAGGTTAAACTTCCGGGCTAATTGGCTTCCGTTTCCTTTTAAAAATTCTTTCTGGAAGACAACAAATGACAGGAAGGTGTTCCTGTTTTATTTAAGAGTATTCATGCCTACAGAAAACGCATCATTCTCTTAACACCTCAGGCATGTTCACTACTGCTCACTCAAATTATACACCCAGCACAGAAAAAAAACCTAGGCAGTCAGAGGCTTAAGCAGCTGGGTTGTTGGGGGGTTTTAGGCCTTTTCTTAAAAAAAATCACCATCTAATTTTCCAACAAATGTGAGCACTGCAGTACCATGGCATCAGCCACTCTCATCTGACACTTTAAATAACTAACATCATGTCAAGCTGTCAGTAACGATAGCCACATTGGCAAGTCTGAAAAAGCAGAGGGAAGTACTGTATCCTCACATTACTACTTAAAACTATATAAACTCTCCTCACAGATCGTGCAACTTTGCTGCCTTTATTGAACACTAATTTTTCAAATGCATAATGTAGTGGCTGAAGGCCCTTGTGTGGAACTATGTTTTTTCTCATTACCTGATTTGAAGCAGTCATTTAAAGCCTTTAATGCAAAATTCTGATATTACTGATCTGATGCTCACTGACTGCTTGTCTCAAAATCATACTCAGAAGGTCTCCTTTCCTGTACACTCTAGAAGAAATCCTTATATTTTAAAATGTTACATTATTTTTGTAGCACTGTAATACTCTTCACAGGAGAGATTTTTAGCAACCTATAAATCGATTTACTCTTTCTAGCAAAGCCAGGCAAAACATGGGTTTTGCAGCACCGAATTCCTGCCTTCTCTTAGCTGACCATTTCTCACAAGCCACAGCTTCCCAGGTAATACTGAATTGGTGAGAATAGTCTGTAGAAGTCACGGTGTGCATGTGTGTGTGTAGGTGTGTGGTGGTGAAAAGTCTGCTTTTAAGGATTTCTGTGACTTGGAGGATTTTAATTTTCTCCATCTCTTCATTTCTCAGACAATATTTCTTGATGCAGGATGATTCCTGCCTAATGAAAGCAACCTCCTTGGAAATTTTTTTTTTAAATTGAAGGAGAAAAATATTCTACTACTTGTGAAAGCTACTTCTGATCTTGTTTTTTTTCCCTTTTAATAAAGGCCTCTTTATTAATTACTGCTTCTCATTCCCTTTTACAGATGGAAAAAGGAAAGGGTATTATAAGTGAGATCTGGTTGTAAAAATACCACATTGTAAATAATACAACATGCAGGTGTTACAAATCTTTCTGTAATATTTTATGGCACTTACTCAAGCCACATCCATGAGCAAGTGACAACATTCACCCTTCCCTTGCAGACTGGTAACAAACAGCAAACTGCGCAGGATCAGAACCAACACACACCATCTTCAGAGCCAACAAAAAGAAAAAGAAAAGTAGCAACTGTGCAAAAATACACAGTACATATATAGCACTCCAAAAAACCTAAGCAATACCTTCTATCAAGTTAATAGAATACACTCTGAGAATTCACACAGTGTATTAAAACACCATAAAGTAATAATTATTAAATTAAATAAAATAAACTCACTATATCTATACTAGAAACCCTCAGAAAGGAACTACCAATATCCTAGTGCTAGAATACTGTTGGGCTACATTCAATATTACTAATAGTCTCTGCTCAGGAAAGGCCACAGATAACACAAGCCAAGAACTGTACTAAAGAGCTGCAGGTGAAATAATTCATGGATAAGTAGCATGGGCACCTTGTACTGCAGTACTTTGTGGATATTTGTGTGACCTGCAAGCACCACCAAGCTATGGATGTTATGTAAAGTGTTGTACAAACAAAACAGTAATGTTGTATTCAACAACCACGCTAATTTAAAGATGGCCCTTCAAACAAATTCAGGTCAGGATTTAAATCTTGGGGTCTTTGTTGTTCTTTTTCAGCAGATTCTGTCACTATCCAAAAAAAAATAATAATCCTCAAAAAATATCTGTCACTCTGGCATTTTGAAGTTTGATGCCATCCATCAGCAAGCAAGAAGACCACGACCAGGAGGAAATGTCAGTGTTTAAAAGTTAGCTGCCAAACTGAGATAATTTTCAGGTTTCTCATGCTTGGAGTGAAATCAAAAATCTCTTATTCAGTTCCCAGGTTCCTTAAATAGTACATGGGGAAAATGGGGTATTTTAGAAGGAGCAAGTGAGGTCCTGAGCTGTGTGCTTCCTAAAATTATTATATTCCACAAGCAATCGCCTACAATGCATTTAGGGAGGAAAGACCAGCCCTTTACCTATATTCTCAACCCTCCTAACTCAGGAACTCAAGCAGTACCTCTGTCTACAGAAGACCAGAACTTTGAACTTTATTGCTGTGTTTTCACTCCTCACACTGGAGGTGTCTGTCTTTGACACAGCAAATCTCAGTTTTGGCAGTTTCAACAGCAAGAGTGGAGAGCACGATTTCCATCCAGAGTAGCCTTGCATGTACCAGTGTAAGACAGACTTTGAACAGTGTAAACTTGAACCTGCTCAACTAAAGAAAGGAACTAAGCCCAAGTTTCAAGATATTAAACACATTTTTTGAAACATCATTGTATAAAATGGTAAATTGTTCTTCTATTGGCTTATTTTAGTAGTTAGATACCAAGTCAAAAGCTGCATTTTGATAGGAGTATACAGCAGTCACCATGTGCGAGGTACATGTTCACACTGCCAGCTGATTGGGTTTCTTAAAATTATACACTGAACCAAATTGTTTCTGGATGTCACTTGTCTTGCATCTGGTCTAGACTCCCAGTTTCAACATGGTCAGTATTGGGACGGTCCTGAAAATCTCACTGGTGCAGTTCTATGTACCCAGGGCATTTTAACTTAAATAAGAAGCCCACATCTTCCTACTTAATCCAGTGGTTAGATGGCAGCTAACTACAGATTTTCAGTTTTAGCTTTGGGTATATAAATTCACTTTAGAGGTGGGTATCTAAATTCCTTTTTTTGGATCCACCCTGGTTTTACTAAAAGTTTTCTGGTTGCTTGGATAAGATCACACTGCAGCCAAAATCTAAATTCTCCAGATCAAAATCTTTATCATACCTGTTAGCTTCTCCTGTCAGCTTCTATTTTTATGAAGAAACATAACGTCTTCTGACTCAGAAAAAAAACCTATTTATTTCAAATGCAAAGCGCTGCTTGCAGAATGCTACAAATGGACTAAAAAAAGATTGAGAGAAGAAACACCACTGCCCTGTCTTGCCACTGTTTATTGAGAAAAAATGTTACTTAAATTATTTTCCTTGAATGAAGTACACCAATTTTTCCTTATTCTGTGAATATCATCATCATCATCGATCTTCCAATTCATGTGCAATACAGGTATCTGCAGTCCTGGTAAAAAGATACCATACAAAAACAACAGCATTTCCATCCCAACTCAGAGATCTCTGACTTTCTATTTGGAGACATGTTTACCTTCAAAGGCTAGATGAATATATTTACAATGCTATTTTAAGGAACAGTAGAACTAGTATTTCTATGAATTTCAAGTATGACAAACTTTTTCCAATGTTAATTGCACCATATGTTTGGTTTGTTACTTGTCTCAGTCTGCAAAAGGCCCTGAATATGCTTTTAGAGACACCTCTGAAATGTTAAACAATTAAATTATTCTTAATAGTCCTATATTTTGTTGGCAACTTCAAAGGGAACAATGAATCATATCCACTCTACTCTCATCAGACCCTATCAACAGCAGGAGTAATTATTCATTGATTAGGACATAGTAAATCTCCAGCACCTTGGAAGTATTTAATCCAAAAGTTCTGATACAATCTCCCTTCCCCTCCACTTCCTTTTTACAGCTACAGGAAGTTCAGTCAGAATATGTGAGGCCATGAAAAAATTTGAAATAATTACAATACATTAGAACTATTAAGAAAAAAACAGTAAAAAGAAAACTACTATAGAACTGAGAGCACAGTGGCAAGTACTTCAACACTAATCATCTTTAAAAAGCATAGCAACTCCCTCTGTATCACAAAGTTCTATTTATAAAATATTAATTATAATCCAGTGTTCCAATTATTTTTTGATGCTAGAATCCCTTTCCCTCAACACTGTGTTTCCCAACACAACTACTATTTGAAGGAGGATCTAGAGATAGGAAAGCTTTGAGAGGCAGGAGGATCTAGATAAAGGACCCTTTGACATGGTCCTCCACAATGTCCTTCTCTCTAAACTGGTGACAGATGAATTTGATGAGTGAACTGTTAGATGGATAAGAAAGTGGTTAGACAGTCACATTCAGAGGGTTGTGATCAATGGTTCAGAGACCCAATGGAATCAGTGAGAAGTGGTGTCCCTCAAGGGTCTGTATTGGGACCAGTGATATTTAATATCTTCCTTAATGACACAGAGGGATCAGGCACACCCTCAACAAATTTGCAGATGACACCAACTCAGTGGTGTGTCTGACACACCTGAAGGGTGGGATGCAATCCAGAGGGACCTGAACAAGCTTGAGAAATGGGCCCATGGGAATCTCATGAGGTTTAACAAGACCAAGAACAAGATGCTGCACCTGGGTCAGGGCAACCCCTGGTATCAGCACAGGCTGGGGATGAATAGATGGAGAGCAGCCCTGAGGAGAAGGACTTGGGGGTGCTGGACATGAGCTGGCATCGTCTACTCGCAGCCCAGAAAGCCAAACGTGTCCTGGGCTGCATCCAAAGCAGTGTCACCACCAGGGAGAGGGAGGGGATTCTGCCCCTCTGCTCCGCTCTGAGACTTCACCTGGAGTGCTGCATCCAGCTCTGGGCTCTGCAGCACAGCAAGGACATCTACCTGTTGGAGTGAGTCCAAAGGAGAGCCATGATGATGATTAGAGGGACGGAGCACCTCTCCTATGAGGAAAGGGTGAGAGAATTGGGTCTATTCAGCCTGGGAAAGAGAAGGCTTTGAAGTGACCTCATGGCAGCCTTCCAGTACCTGAAAGGAGCCTACAAGAAAGATGGAGAGGGACATTTTACAAGGACATGCAGTGACAGGACAAGGGAGGATGGCTTCAAACTGAAAAAGAGTAGGTTTAGATTAGATATTAGGAAAACTTTTCTGTCAGAGTGGTGAGGCACTGGAAGAGGTTGCCCAAAGAAGCTGTGGATACCCCACCTCTGGAAGTGTTGAAGGCCAGGCTGGATGGAGCTGTGAGCAACCTGATCTAGTGGAAAGTGTCTCTGCTCAAGGCTTGGAACTAGATGATCTTTAAGGTCCCTTCCTACCCAAACTGTCCCACAATTCTGATTCTCCTTCCAGTTGTCTATTACTGGGACCACCTTCAAGTATATCAGGTTTTCTAGCAAAGCTTCTGTATTTCACATGCTAGCTAATAGTTAATGTCTCTTTGAGAACTCCAAGAAATGCAATTACAGGCCTTTGTCTAATATAAATTAGTAACAATGGATGCAGTCCTGTAAGACATTTCTGTATGTATTGAGTTCATATGAGCTTCCTTAGAAGTCTGAAGGTGCTATCCATTTCCTAGTTTGATAATAATCATTATTATGACTATTCTTAACATCCCTGGGGGAAAAAAAACACGCTTAAAAACAGTAAAAAATATGACATTTCTGCTGCAACTGTTATGTTGCTTTCAGAAAGAAAAACTGAGGCATACAGTCAATAACTTGTTCATGGTCATACACCAAGTCTGCAGCACTGACAGGATTGAAATTTCAGGTGTTTGAAGATCTGTACCTCGGTAACCAGTATCGTTCTTATGATACATTTCATGTCATAGAAGGTACTGAGAATACTGGCACATGTCATGAAGTGCTGAAACATACAAAAAACAAAGAACAACAAAGTAGCATTACAGGAATACATAATAAACTATGTCATTGTGCAATGTTAAAAACATTTAAACTTCTCTGATTCTCATAATTCCTTCACCAGGTTTAAAACTCGTGGTGCCACTTGTCTCTTGAACCTCAGCCACTGGACACACTTAAGCCATACAGTATCTCTTGGTTCTACTCGTGCTCTGTGTTCTGAAGTGAAGGGCTGCACAAGTAAGACACAGCATGCAGCCCAGGCAAAGAAACTCTGCCAGCCTGGGAAAAGCCAGCCCAGGTGCCAACACCACACTTTTACAAATAACAATGCCAGGATGCACAATGCAGTCAGGTGCTTACTAGCTTGGCCTTGTAATTTTCTGAGGAGTGTGAGAGAAAAAGTGAGAAATCAGTGACAGACTCGTGGCCCTACCAAGGCAAAATGAAAGTGCTAGAGATGGATGGCAAGTGTTTCTGGACAAAGTGTGAAGGTCTGAGCTCACTGGGCACAGATTCGTGCATGTTTTCTGGCTACTAAAAGTCTGGGATCACTGCGCTTTTACTTGTCAACTGTCACTCCACTTACCTACTTATTGTTAAAATTTACTTAAAATAAGAAATCAGGGAAACTAGCTTAACTTTGTATTTATGGCTAAAGAGTAAGGTGGTAATATAATACAGAGAGAGGCAAGTCAGCTGGTCAGTGGTACTTTTGTTCTAAGAGAGACAAAAAGTCCTCACTTTTGCTGGTATCTTCTCATCACTAGACGGCAGCAAGTTACTACCAGCCAAAACTCAGCAAAAGCTGTCACTTCACAAACAGACAGCAAACCAAGTTGCTCTATATAAGGCAACATATTCCAAAGCCATCTCCTGCTGAACTGGAAAGCATTTTTGCACAGAAGTGAGATACCACCACTGATCACCCAATTACTGGACTACCTCTAGGGGAACTAACAATAACATAAGTAAAACTAAACCAGAAACAAAACAAACCTGATGGTTTTCTTTAGTGTTAGCAAATTGAATTGCCTCAATTCAAGGTTCAGCAAGCACCAGTGCTTTCAACAACAAAAGGAGACAGAGGCCACCTTGCCACTAGTAGAAGCGGTGGAAGTGAAGGAAGCAAATTCTGCTGCCAAGAGCTTTTAGCCTTGATTAGCTGCTTGCAGAAGTGCAGCCAATGGCTTGTACATATCCTGTTTGTCTCACATTGTTGGTTGACTTCCTTCAGATTTCATAAAAGTTCTTTTATATGTAAGTCCTCAGTAATCAAGAAGAGTTAAGAGGTACACATTAAGTTTTAGTGGCTCCATTGGATTATTCCCTTGAAAAAGTTATAGACCTTGAGTTGCTCAGAGTTGTTTATAACACGCTAAAAACATTTCCATTTATTCTTCTAATTACTACATGCAATTTAGTGCCTTTTTTTTTTTTTTTTTTACTACTGGAAGTCTAAAATACTTATTCCCCCTTCAATCACACCAGTATAAACCAGGAGTAATTCCACTGAAATCAGTGAATTTTGTTGGTATAAAAACTGGAGGCAGTTAGGTAATGAATTCAAAATATGTTTTATGCATGAATTTTCATGATGATATGAAAACCTGAATTCAAAATAAGAACTCATCATGAAAATATTTCATGTTGGGATTTTATACTTTCTGATGTACTCATAGTGTTCCATTTACTATTTTAATCATGTATACAAGTATTTTAATCAAACGAGCTTTGAATTAAAGAAATACATAGCTCCAGAATCAGCAATGGTCTAGATACCATATTTCAAAATTTTTCATTATCATTAAAATAACTTGCTAGCTTTTCTAGAAGAGAGGCAGTTAGAAAAAAAAATGTTTAAACAATGTAAATCTATCATAAGGCAACTTCAGGGTGTAGCCATCTGTAACCAATTTTCAACCTTACTAACCATGAAAGATGAGTCACGGTGGTCTCTGAAGTTACACACAACTTTGAAAGTCTGGTATGATCATGTAAAATGTCAAGGAAGAAAACAGGGGTATGTCAGCACAACTGTTTTTCCTTAAGTATTTCTTCATAATGCTAGTTTGAACTGCATGAAGATTACACGACTTGTTCATTGGGGGACTAAAGGGCTCAGGGCTAACCACAGTTTATCAAACCGCCTCTGTAAACATCTCTAACAGAAGAGCTGTTTCAAGTCAAAAAAGCATAGGACAAATTTATTTACTTTGACATGACTTTAGACTATGGCAGTGCAGCAGGAGCAAAATGAAAAACTTTTGCATAACTCCCTGCAGAGCTCATTTCTGAGATGCAGGATGGCATTTCAAAAACTTATCAAAATTCAGAAGATGGGAAATTCAGAAGCCTCCACTTGATCAGCTTTCACCATACCACCAGATGTTGCTGCAGCCTTGGCAAAAGCAACAGGATCACAATATTACGGTAATTTCACTACCAACAAAAAGTTCAGACATCTATCTATACTACTAGAAAAGTCAATTGTCCATGAAAGAAAACCCAGAAAGCAATTTATTATAAAATAGAGTAATTGACTGGACTAGTTTCATTATTTCATCATTTGTAGTTAAAAAAGAGGTGAAAAGCAATAAAATATTTACAATTACAGATAAATCACATAGCAATAACCACACATGAAACTCTTATCAGCTACATGTCTTAACTTCTGCTCCCCAGATAGCAGTACAACTTTATTTGCTTTGATAACAACACATGCATGGTGGCAAGGAGTGATGAATCTCTCATATCCTCCATACTTCAGTGAACTGACCAACCCTCTCCTGGGAAGTGAAATTATGGTCACACATCCTTAGATCATGCCTCAATAACAATTATATTCTAATGCATTTCTTGACATTTCTGCTATAATAAAGGGGGAGGGTGCTTGGGGGTTTTTGTTTGTCTTTTTTTTTTAGCAAGTGCTTCCTCACATAGGTGAATTTAGAACATCCAGAAAACCAGTCATTAAATGACCAATACAACATAAATTTTCACAGGGAGCTGTGACAATCTCACAGAGAGAACAAACAAAAATGTTAGCTTCTCCCAGTCTTTAATATGATATGTCACAAAAATACTAGAATGCAGTGTAGTTATTTAGATTTTGTTATCGAAGAAAATGTGCTATGAGGAATAAATTCTCACACTTTACAAAATTAAATCAATATAGATTAGCCTTATCAATATAGAAATGCCTGTGTGGAACTCTAAACAATGTTTAACCAGCATATCAATGACTATGCAATCTTGACATCTAACTGTCTAAAACTAAGATAATCCCAAAGAAAACACCAAGGAAAAAGATGAGTCTGTAAAATCTTCTGTTTGGGAAGGCTGGATTAGATGATGCCTTTCCTTACAGGCAGCAAGCACTGCTTGAGTTGAATAATACTCAGCTTGGTTTGGGATGGTGAATTCAAATTGGGCATTATAAACTGGAGTACTTAAAATAATTCCCCTCAGGAAATGCCTGCCTTCCTCTGTTGGCAATAGAGTGAACTCAGGAAAGCTAGACCCCTAGCTTAGAAACATCTAAGTACTCTGTATTTACAGATTTTAAAATTAAAGCAGATTTTGGTTTAGTATAACATTTCACTTCTCAAATGTAACTGCCGAAAGAGAACTCATGGAAGAAATATCTCTGTTAAATCCATTTTTCTATTTATTTTGTAAGGAATTAAAATTGATGATCCATTTGCAGCTCAGATGCAGTGATGTGGAAAGCTTCCATTTTTTTTCCCAGCCTTTCTGAACTGAAATATGACTTAATGCAACACAGTACCCTCCCCATAATTTTATCAGTTACAGATTGAAACACAACCCTCCAGGAAAAGAACATTCCAGACAGGTAGCATAATTTGGGATCTGTGCTTTTAAGTGGTTCAGCTTTGGGAGCAGTTTCGTTGCGCAGATTATTTGAAGTAACTGAGTACTATAATGCCCTTGTTGAGCACCATATTGTAAATAGAAATTGCAAAACAAGAGTAAATGCTAGTGGAAGAGCACACAACTGGAGAACTGAAGATCTCTGGTACACAATTTGAAATAGTTCTAGAGAAGAGAATACTTATTGCTGAGTTAAAAGTGTGTCAAGAAGGTCCAGTTTTTGACAGGTCACTGGATGAGAACAACTGACAAAGAGAATCAAATTGTCTCATTCTGCATTTGCAATCAATGCCAATTGCTCATGTCAGAGAATGCCATCAAAAAATAACCCTATTACTGACAACAGCAGATTTCAATGCATTTCATGTGCTCAGTAATTTTCAGCTAGCTCAGATAAAAGATGCCAACTATGAAACTACGTTGCAAAAATTGGAGTACTGTCCTGTCTTCTGAGGGAGATATATTAAATAGAAAGTTACCTGAAGAAGGTGTAAAGAATTTTCACTTTGTTTAGATGTTGTCAATCTTAACTAATGCAGTCCAGGATAAAAAACAGATTGTTAATAAAATTTGGCAAGGGGAAGAAAGGATGGAAAAGGACGTCAGAGGATAGTTTTAGGCCAGGAATTACAGTGGACCAGAGACCATTTTCTGGCCCTATGGTCAAATGGCACAGTGTGACTTGTATCCATACAGCTTCTCTACTTTATCTCTAAAACCAGACTGGCCACATGCAGGCTGCCTACTGAGAACAGAGCTTGGCACAGGCTACGCACCCTTCTACAGGTGGGGTTAAACTCTGACAGAGACCATGCTCACCATTTAACAGTAGGAATGAGCAAAGGGGAGCTTTCAGGTCCATGCCCCAACCCTGTGTAGCTTACCAGTATAGATGGGAGACACAGATTAACCCAAAATCACAAGTAGAATGTGCTAAGCGGCAGGAATCATTCCCTCAAGACTAATGCTTATGGAAATGGACAATATCTTAAAGTATAAGTAAGATTGAAAATCCAGACTACAGAAGAGATACCTAAGGCATAATAGCACAAAATCAAAGCCGCTTTGGAAGAGACCACAGACTTACACAGTCTATGAAAAATAGCACAATATCTGTCAGATGAAAAAAGATTAAAGACATGCACTAGTTAATATCAGTGCATGAAAGTTTGCAGGCACCAAAAGTGCCACAGCACAGTCAAGTATGCATAGCACAGCCAGAGAGGCTAACTGCAGCATGACTTCCTTGGATGTTTTTTTTCTGGCAGCATTGCCCATCATCAGAAGATAAATAGACTGTCAACCTGAAAGTAAATGGGACATTTATTAACTTTAAGCTGAGCGTTAGAGCACTGAGCCAGTGGGATGTCAAAGACAGTGTTACTAGCATTAAAAGAAAAGAAAGAGGTAATAAAATACAATTAAAAATATCCGCAAAATGGAGGTGAAGGTAGACAGTAAACTGCCAAAGAAAAAAATTGCAGCAGTAATTTGCAGATACGAAGCCTTCTCTTCATCAAAAGCATGATATTATTGATGGGTCAAGGAGTCAAAACAAACACAGGGAGGTTTGAAGACTTCTTAGTTATTGAGAAGCTCTGAAGAACAGAGAGCAGCGGAAAACCTAACAAGTCCACTCTTCAGGTTCCTATAAAAGCTCCACTTAGGCAGAAAGAACCAAATTAACTAAAAGAACAGGCTGCAAGCAATCTTTGGAAAAACAAAGGAGGGCGCTTTTTTCACCTAAATTTAAACACATGAAATATTAAAATGTCTACTCCAAGGCTAAAAGGTCATAGGCATTGTTGTTTCATTTAATTTACTCTATTTTTTAATAGAAGACCAGGTTGTTGAACTAAAATCTTAAACTCAGTACTGTGCAGAGGTGCAGACCCAAGGAAACTCAGCATCAAAGTGCAAAATAAGCTGATTACAGTTGGTCAAAGGAATGAACTGGCAAAATTCTCATAAAGCAATATGGTCAAAATTGTAAATCAGCACTTTACTCACTCTGGCCACTGACAAAAGCTTAGTCCAGTGCAAAGAAATTGGGTTTGTGTTTAGTCCATGACACAAAATGATTCATGTCTTTATTTACAGAAGACCAGTTTCAACTGTAAACAATGCAGCACAGACCCAAAATCAGCTTAGCAAAGCACCACCCTGAAAGTATGGCAACTATTTTTAAATTAAAAATTGATGATTTGCAAACTAATTACAAGCTGAGGGAAACTTGGTTGCTGCATGAATATTCTCTAGAGCACTTGATAAAACTTCATTGGAATAAAATCCAAACCTTGAGTTACTATCAAACTGATTTTTAAAATTGTCCCCTTACAGAAAAAGTGAGGCTTGCCGCAGTTCAGGATGACAATATGATTATTAGTAGTACAGCCCACCCAGAACAGCACTTTCCAAGCCCCAAAACAAAATCAAGGCCTAAATTCATACAAGGAACTTAAAATTATCAAAATGGGGAGTTGGCAACGTTACTGAAAAAGTATTTTAAAATAGATAACTGAAAGATAAATCAAAGGACTGAAAAATCACAGAGACAGGCTAGACATGTTTGATATTGCTCCTGAATAGTGCCATTGGAGAATTTATCCAGGCTCTGTCACATGTGCCAAACTACAGGCTCTGACAATCCAAAGAGACCTATACGGTGGGACAGAATAAATTGTCCCCTGGAGTAAAGTAGTCCTTGATTTACTTAAATTGACTAGGGAGATGTATGTATTAATTCTAGACAGTGATTTAAATTTTCCTGAGATAGCATTACTAGATTCCATTGCAGACGAACAGGTGATTATGCAAATGTATTTTTGCTAGACATAGAATATCCGACACAGTGTTTAACACTGGGCCACAGTTTACTAGGGAGGACTTGCAGCAATTTGCAGTGAAGTATATGAAGTATGATGATCTTTAAAAGGCTACTGTAGAACAATCTGGACCCAAAGAACATGAACACATTTAATTTAAGCCTCGTTAAGTCCGCCCATTCCCTTCAGATTCTGTTATCTCAACAATAACAAGAAAATTATGGTTTCTTAAAAGAGTTAAGCATCCCTAGCCAAAATTTACTTTCTAGTGGAAAAGTCAGCAGTAACTCTTCTGCTTGTTTAAGAGCCAAAGAAACACTGCTGTACCCTGGGTATGGCAAGAGACCACACAATTCTTCTTGTGCAGAGCACTGGATAAGAAGCTGCTGTTAATTATCAGGGCCCCTGTAGAACAAATAGAATGATGGGGATGACATAGTGGAAAGGTAGATTTATTCATGAAATTCCCCTGTGTCATGGTTATCAGGGCAGTTGCTTGTTCTCTTTCTGGCTTGCTTGATTTTACTCCTCTGAGTATCTACTTCTTCTGGCACTAGGTTAGTAATTCCACTTTTAAACTAGATGCTGGGCTACAGAACCTCTCTAAAAATTGTATTCAAACAGTGGGTTAGGCTGAATTTTGGATACCTCATCCTGTCAATACTCCATGATCACAGGCACAAAATTACTTGACTAGCTTTCTTTGAAAACAAGATAGCGTCTCATTTTTATGCCTATCTTATGCAAAGGCTTAGCTTCCTTTTAACACAACAGAGGCAAGATAAAATTATGCATTCTGTCATCTACCAAAGCTGTCTGTATTAGCTCAGCTTCCCTAAACAATTTTATTTTTCAAAAGAGAAGTCTTATTTGTCTTTTTTTTTTCATCTTCCATGTCTCTTCTCACTTTAAAGCATCTATTTGTACACCAAACTAAGGTGTCAGAAGCCATAAAGACACGTGGGTTGGTGAAATATTTATCATAAGCTTCTGGTTTCTTAGTTGGTTAAGAAGGAGACCAAATGGGACAGCAACAGACAAACCTCAGTTCAGAACTCCATGGTTGTGTTAGTGCATCACTGTTGCTCAAGTTTAAAACACTGTGTGAGCGGGATATCACCCAACCTGCCAAGTAGCCTGTTAAGCCAGACACCCCTCTGTGAGGTAAAATATTTTAGTTTTAAACCTGTCAACAGAAAAGGGAAAAAACCAGATCTACTTCATGTGTGCAAGTTGAAGTTACTAGGTTGTTATGAAAAAGGTGGACAGCAACACCATGGCTACCACCATTCTTTTAAGTAGACGCAGGCAATTGTTGCTCCCTCTTCATGTCTGTGCTTTGGACATACCTGTATGACCTAACTCAGCGGAGACCTTGCAGGTTTAGTAATAAGTTTTCATTAACTTTAGAAAATAAATACCTACCTACCTTGCTGCTTAAAGAGCATTCATGGGAAGACAGAGAATCTGGAAACTTATGTCATGTGTTTGACCTGCCAAAGTTATCATGAGAAGTAGTTAAACCTTAAGGAGGCATAATCTGACCAGTCAAATGTAGGCACTTCCAGAGTTAAGCTGTTCTGAGAGGAAGCCTCTCTGAACCACCCTGAGGCTTAGGTGTTGAAAGAGTGCACCCTCTAGTACAGAAGTGCCTTAACTTCTTGGGTTTGGTACAATAACTTAGAAAATGAATGAGGAATGAAAACAAAAAAACACTTTAATTTTTACACTTGAGAACTACAGGGACATGGCCATAATGCTATATAGATTCCATATCCAAGGCACAGACATAGCCAGAACTTCACTATGGGTGGTCAGAAAAAAAAGGGCTTATTTAATTTGGATTAGAATTGATAGGTAAACAAACGATAATGGAAAATTTTATTCTGACAAATTGGTATGATCCAATTATAATGGTTGCCTCTCTCTGAATTAAGGTGCAAACAAGACCATATGCTTAACTCAATAGCACGGATTTCATTTAACAATAAATGAGAGGTAGAGAGATAGAAAGAAAAAGGAGGAGAAAATGGAGTGGAAAAAAGGAGAGTGTGAGAGAGAGAGAGAGAGATGAAGCAATAGATATCACCACCATACAGACTCCTGCAGTGTCCCACTGGTCCTTCTTTACCCTGGCCTTTGGTGGGGGATATCCCCAAGAAGCTCTTCTGGGGGTACCACTTCGATGCTGTCTGGGTCCTGGCTATTCACAGGGTGTAGGTGCTGTTCCCTCAACGTGAGATGGCCTGTGCTTAAGCACTTGCTGCCTGTCCCACAGTTTGCCGTGGTGGGAATTTTAGTCTGGATGTGTTACCCAGATCTGTCTCACCAGCCTGGAATGAGCATCTTCCTGTTGCTGTCTGCAAGTTCTGTTGTGGTGGGGACAGTGTTTTGAGACATGCAACTGTATTCTTTAAGTCTTCATACCAATCTCTCTTCTTTCTCCAGAAAACTAGAAAACCTGAAATATTCAAATTTTCTTAAGACTAAAAATAAGTATTTTGCTCAGGGGTTGTCTAGTTCTTTTGTTTAAGCTTCATTTTAAATGAAAAGTGTATGCTTGACATAGGAAATATAAGTGCATTGTTTTTAAATACCAAAAGCAGACAACATTTCCACTGCACAGATTTCCAGAATAAATACCTGATTTTTTTTTAACTGCTCATGTTTGGTTTTTTCTCACCTGAGGCTATGGGACATATTCTTCCTTTTAAAACAGAAATCATTTAACTTACCGAAAACTCAACTTTTTGAGCAAATTATTATTTGCGAGAGCCTTTTTCTTGGCACTACCAAGAAAAAGGTACCGTTCCACTGCTACAAGATTGTGGTACTGTAGCTGCTAACAATAAAATCACTTTTTGCACTAAACGTCTTAAGGGAGCTATTGCAATGAAGAACCAAAACAGCAGATGTTACCCAATATAAGTACTGGTAAGTATCAACTGAAAAATAACACACAAAAGAGAGCACAAGCACTTAAGCATTAGGAGATACAAATAAGCACAAAAGTGTATGCTATTTTCAAGAAAATATGGTACCCAAAGGCACTAATAAACTCTATGGACTAAGTAATGTATTTAGCAGTGTAAAAACAAAGCATTTAGCAACTTACAGGAGTACAAAAGAGCATCAATACTCACTAGTTCATTTCCTTCCACTAAATAACAAAACTGATTTTAAAAAATTAAGAAGAAAATTCTAGTCTGATGACACTTATGGTATAATTTTAAAAAGTATAATTAGTGAAGGAGAGTGAGGAGAAATTTGAAATGATAAAGACTTAATATTCTCCCAATGCTACTGGAAAAGTTTTAGCACAGTAATAGTCATATTGTTGCTATCTAATGGCTCCAAATCATGCCCAAATTACATTCTGCACGGCAAAATTCAAGATTAGATTTGCATGTTTTTTTAAAGTACTATTTCACTGAAATTTATGGGTAGAGGAACACAGAATGTAATGACATCTCCTTGGTACAGGAAGCACTGTAAACAAACAAACAAAAAAAACCAAACAACAAAAACACTGACCAAACAAACAAAAAAAGTAATTAGGATTAATTCAAGTTTTGAGACTCATTGTTTTCAGCAGAAGACAGTTATGGCAAAAATCAGAAACCTAGAAGGTGGTTCTTCTTCTGGCACATGACTGATGCAGTTCCATAGACTTCATGTTGAATATTTTCCTTCTAGAGGACCCTTGTCCAGGAGAAGAAGCAGATGTAACGTATTTAGGACTTTGCACAGGCATAGCAAAGACCAACAAGAGACTTCCTGTATCAGAATGTATGTGAACATGAAAGAAATTTCTGGGATCTAACTGTTTGGTGTCCTTACCACAAAGTTCACACTGTGACACAAGCATTTCCAAAATAATTATAGGTAACTCATTCACACTGAAATTAATCCATTAGGCAAAGATTGCCCAAGGCCTAAACTCAGAAATTTGCCCTAATCTTTTCTAAAAATCCCTTACCAATGAGAATTTCTGCTCTGTGTGTGGGAACACTGGTGGATTGGCGGTTGCTCATGAAGGAAGTGGAGAGTGCACTAGAACAGCTACAGTAGTGGAAAAGAAACCTTTTTAAAGAAAACACAGAATATGGGGGAGTCAGGGGTAGAATTAGAGGGTTTATATTAGAAGGCTCCTTCTTTTGTTCCCTTCTCCCAAATGACAGATAATCGGTATGGCTCCAGAATGCACCCACTGGTGGTGGGCTGTAAATGGAGGCTGATGATCAGAACAGGCTGGTCCTTAGGCTGAGTACTCATTAAGGACATCTGACCCCAGTGGTTTAATTGGTTCAAAGTGTTTCATGGAAGTCTTTCTCCATGGACTGAATTTTATTCCTGTTGAATATTATGAGCATAAGAGTATAGTACACAGTCAAATGGAAAAACTGGAAGCTGTTTCTTCTGAACCGTGCTCAAACTTGGAAAAATTACCAGAATTAAAAGAAAGGGTTTGCTTCCTTTCTCCATATCTTTATGTCATCTCCTCTACCTTATGCACAGTGGTAAAACCTGCACTGTGAGCCTGCAGACACTTTCCACGTGAGAGTTGTGGTCTATGACAAAAAGTGAGCAGCACATTAGGAACATGGAATATCGCATAAATGACGAGGGGCCATTTTTCCATTTGCCTATTCAGTAATTCCCTGTTTTAAATACACGCTGTTGAGTAACTCACAGAGGCTTCAGAGTACGTATGAGAATGACTTTCCAACAGCGACAGACAAGATTCAGAATGAAAAATTTCACTGCCAGGCAAGAAATTTTGCAATAATTTTCTGTAATACAAGCAGACTTTTTAGCACTTTTATTGCAGAAGCAATTCTAAATAACAGAGCTTGTCTTATAATAGCATTTCTATAATAATGGTGTTTTATAACAGAAGTGCTATTATTACAGAAATGGTATTATAATAGTAGTAGTATTATTGTAGAATCTTTTCCATAACAGGAGTGCTAAATAAGCCCATTTGTACTATAGAAAATGATTGCAAACTTCTTCTATGGTGCTGAAAATGCCTAAGTCTTTATGTCTGATGTGATCCAGATTTTCAGAAGGTTCATGGAAGTATAAAAAAAAATCTTTCGAAAGGAATCCATTCTGCAGACTGGCTGAAAGCCTTGCCAGGGATCAGCAAATGGTGTATCTGTTACCAAATTTTAAAATCCAACTCAAATTCCAAACCAAAAGTACTTCAATGCAGAACTTAGCAGAACATGTCTTTGGTAAGACTAAAACATTTTCAGAGCTGGAATAAAGCACTAAAATGTTGGAATATCATCCGAGGTGATAAAAAGATGTAATATTCAATAACAGTATTACAGCAAAAGTGCCTTGGAAGAAATTTTATATCTATATCAACCACATTAATATAAATTTCTCTCATCATTCAATAAAGTATATATTGCTTTGCCACATACTTAGGAAGCATTCATCTAAAGAATTTAACTGTATATATAGGAAATGAATAAGTAAATTTTAGTTTATAAAATCCAACTTCTTTTTATTAAAGTTATCTGGTAATACTTCAGTGCTGAGATTCTAGTGCAGTATAGAAGACAGAAAGAATTTAAGTTCCAAAGCTATTGACCTTTTTAACATTAAAATAAAATCCTATATACTTCTAGGTTGATACAATCAGATTATACTATCTGGTTAAGGTAGAGTCTATGAAACAGTAAAGTAAGAAAATTCAATAAACTCATATCCTCTCCAGGAATTTTTACATTTTTTAGACTGTCATGAAAGCTTTAGATGTGTGTTTGTATGAAATGAACTTATTTTATTATTGATTTCGGGCAGAAAGGGGTTTTGCTGGATCTTTTTTTGCAGCCTGCATTGCTATACAGAATAGTTTTCTTTACAGCAGTAATACAAGTTTTAATCACAAATGAAAATTTTCACAAAATATCTTTTTTTTAAATTGAAAGAATTTATGACACAGAAAGACATGGTTTAAAATGCACATTTAAGATATAATTCTAATGTAATAAAAATAAATATTATTGATTAGCTTTTCTAATTAAGTTTCAGAAATACACACTCCAAAACTTGGCATGCTTAGAAACCTTGGAGTCAACAGAAATTATATATTCACTTCAAAAATAATGGTAGGAGATTTGCAAAACTGTTCCTACAAAAAAGCCCCAAATCTAATCCTGTCTCTGCCACTTTCTCTGGGTTTATGATTATGATGTTTAATCACAGGAGAAAATATTTTTATGGTCTTCCCTCCGCCACGGTTTCTTTCTGCACACACCGAAGCTAAGGATCACTCAGCCACTCTGAAGGTTTATTGCAAATTTTGCTCTATCTCTAAAGCTCAGTATAGTGTTTTTTCTCCTTGCACTTGCATTTCTTCCTCTATGTGATTTTTAGTTCTTTCCACTCACTAGTCAGGTTACCAACAAATTTCATCCACATTCTGCCATTACTTCTGCTGCTCCTACACGCATTTTACTTCATGACCTGCCTTGTCTTTCAATACCAGTTTCATAGTTAATACAATGTTACAGGAGTAACAGAGGTTAATGGCTGTTTAACTTCTCATTCAAATCACTGCAAAGTCCTGCCAAGTACCCTATGTCAAAATACTACTCATGGGCACAATTACTGATGATGCTTCCAAATTTAATTGATAGCAGGTACAGCTTTCCAGTGCATCTTGTTTTCCTGTTCTCTGCATTATGTAGGCTCTTTGGGACATGGAATACCAATTTTTGTCTTTGTCATAGGAAAGAATATACATTCATTTGTTAAGAAGCAACAAAGAGAAATCAGGGGAAATACCAGAATGCCACATTCTTCCTAAATAGCCTCTTGGAAGCACCTTACATGCAGGGAAGTTTCTGAGGTACCCACTCATGCCACGCTTTCTCCTGCCAATCCACTCTTGCTTTGCTTAGCACAAAAAGCATTGCTATTCTTTTCAGTTATCCTGCAAAATACTTTTCTCAAATATTTCATTTTGTTTTGGCACCTCTGTACACATGTGCCTTGTATACTTGACTGCTGCAAGTCCAGTCTATGCCTAGCTTAAACCATGTTCATGCCTAATTTAAACCACTGTTTCATTATCTTCTCATCATTCTTTTAAACTCCTGACACATTAATTTATAAATTAGGAAATGAAAGTAAATGCTTAATTTTTTTCACAGTTTGTTGATGTAATATTAACTACCAAAACAATATGCTCTCCCTACCAGGCTTCCTAGGCCCCATCAGCAAATCCAATTCAAAATGAGATCACGGTACAGTGACCTCATTCTGAATGTTACCTTATGCTTTTGGCAGTCCAGAAGAAAACACCTCTAGCTCTTGTCCTGTGTTTCGATCTCTTTGAATTTCTCCAGGGGTTTGAATATCTGCTGAAAAGCTCTCTGCAGCTCTGAATACACCAAAAGAGGAAAGGGAAGCAAATGTAGGGTGGGGGAGGAGAAGGGAGGGGTGCGAAAAGTGAGGATTAGCTGATGTAAAAATGTCAAGCTGCCTGCACTGGAGGCAAGAAGGGGTCGAGGGTAATAAAGCCAATTAGCAGAGCAGGGGATAAGAAGCCATATTTGAAATAAAGGAGTGATAATTTTAAGCAGCAAGGGAGAGATTAGAATACAGAACTGCTAATGGTATGCAGTTTGGGAAGGAGATGGTGGAGTACTGGATTCAGAAAGACAAGGCAAAACCAAATACAAATCCTAACATTTTCCCTAAATGCTTAAATTAATGAACTTTTCTTTCTGTACTATACTCCATGCTGAATGATGCACAAATTATACAGATCTCCTGATTCCTGTGCTTTCTTGCAGTAGGATTCTTGCACATACGAATATTTCTTTCTCATATTCAAGCAAATTCTTTCCTTTGTCTTTTATAATAAACTGATTTACTAGAACTCCTCTTGACTAATCTTCTATTTTGCATGGTCTTACAAATATTCAGTGTCAAGTATTACTTTAAAATAACCCTATTTTCTATTTTGAAGTACATCCTATAATTACTCATTTTATTTTGTAGGCTATTTGCTGGTACATTACTAACTTGTTTCCATATTTTACACAGCTTGCTGCTTGATAAAAATTGTGCATAAAGGGCACAATGCAAAATTTAGGCTTAATTTAGATTCTGATTATACTTTTTTAAATACTTCAGTCACTGAATACGCTGCCCTTGTTTTTTCAGCAGTTTTAGTGGCCTTAAAGAATAGAATATATGCAGAACATCCCAGTCCTCACTGATTTCTAGAGCAGCTTTGACTCCTCAAACTGTCAGTTTGTATCAGGGGCACACCTGTAACATAAATCATCAGCATTTAAATACCTGACAGCATTTTTGTAATTATTGGATTTTACTCACATATCTTAAACAATATATTTGAAACCAAAATAAATTTGCCTCCTGTTTTGCTTTATCCTTATTCAGACATAACTGGCTTTAATGTAAACAATCAAGGATTCCAAGCACAAATATGCAGTATTTTTCAGTGGATATATACAAAGGCTGAACTCTATATTCCTAAAATTAAAACTCAGATTGACTTCAGCAAGATCAGCATTCATCTCATGAATGAAGCACCTCATGCTCACTACAGAATCAAGAAAAAAATCTTTATCAGAGCAATTCTTTGATAGGGAAAGGTCTAAAATATTATCTCAAATTGAGAGAAAGTAAGAGGTGTTTTGAACAAATTAGTTAGTTGGGTAGCAAAGAATCACCATGAGTCAGGACTAACCATGTATATTTTTAAAAGAATTCACACATAAAATTGCTAGTATATTAACAGTGGTATTTAAATGAATGTTTAAATCTGGTAAAACAGAGAAAAAACCCAAAATCTGCTAAAACAAGGGAAAGGGAGATGGCATTTAATAATGGCAATTCATTAAAATGTCTCCAGAGGTGATCTGGGAGCTAAAGTCTAGAAATTCTGACTTCTTTATCAAAAAAACTGTTACAAATTAAAATTACAAATATGTTAGTAAATACATGGAGCACCAGAAACCAGGTTTTCTTGTAAATGGGTGCTTCACCAATCTTCTAGAGGATTTTGAGATGTATGATATGGGTGATCTCTTGGATAGATGTTCCTCACCAAAGGATTTAAAAAGTAAACTGCAAAAATTGGGGGATAAAATAGAAGATACTTTTAAGAATTCATTATTGATTAAAAGACAGCGAACAATATTCCAAATGAAGACAGGCTTTCTAAAACTAATCTTGAAAATGGGGTAAATATTGAGGAGAAAAAACAATGTGATGAACCAACATTATTCCACATACTGTATCTATTTCTGGCTAGAAATACTTACAGAAAGAGTACTGAATTTCAAAATAATTTAGAATGGAAGGTCATCTATTCCCACTTAAAGCTGCACTATTCTGAAGTCAGATCAGGTTGGCCATAGCCTTGTATGGCTGATCTTTTAATATCTCCAAGAATGACTGTTACAAAACTTCTTTGCAGCCTGTTCCAGCATTTGATTTCACTTGATGGAAAAAAACAAAACAACTTTTCACAGTCTGATTGGAATTTCCCTTTTCATAGCTCTGATCTTTTCACTGTGTACCTCTGAAAAGTTTCTGGCTCTGTATACTCGGTACTGACCCACTGGTAGTTCAAGTCAGTGGCAAGGTCCTCCCTGGGCCTTCTTTCCTTAAGGCCAAATAAACTCACCTCTCCCAGCTACTCCTTCTGTGTCGTGCATCTTTTAGCAGAGCACAAAACTGGGCAGAGCAGCAGCAAAAGTGCTAAACAGAAAGGAAAAAATACTTCCCTCCACCTTTGCACTATGCAATAGGCCTTCATTGCTGCAAGGGTACCATGCTGACTCATATTCAGCCTGTCCACCGGGATGCCCAGGCTATTCCCTACAAAGTTTCTTTTTCTCCTGTCAATACCCAGCCAATTGACCACAGAGGATGACTCAGTGATTCACTGAGTCAGCTGATAAAATAGCAGATGGATTCCAAAGCACTGGGTATGAAGAATGCAGGTGGAATAGTCAAAATAACTTCTTGGTTGCCACTCGGTAATGGTTTTGAAGACATTGCAGACAATTCACAGAATCACAAAACTGTTTTTGTTCCCTTCTTGAGGTCAAACAAACACAGCCTTTTAGCCTTTCTAAGCAGCATGAAAGGCGCTCCAATTCCTTAATCATCCAGAACTGGACCAAGCAGTCCAGATGTATGTCACCAGTGATGAGTAGACAGCAAGGAACATCTCTCCCAGCTTCCTGGTAATGGCTTCCCTAAGGCAGCCCAGGATGTTCTTAGTGCTGGGGGTTAGTTGACAAGGTGGTGATTGGTCAAAGGTTGGACTCAATGATCTTGGAGGTCTTTTGCAACCTTAATGATTCTGTGATTCTGTTATTGGCCTTCTTTACTGTGATAATGCATTTCTTGTTCATGATGAGTTTGCTGTCCACCAAGGCACTAATGCCCTTCTCTGCTGAGCAGCTTTCCAGCAGGCCAGCCGCTAGTGTGTACTGGTGCCTCGGGCTGTCGTTTCCCAGGGGCAGGATTTGGCATTTCCCTTTGTAAACG
Source organism: Lycocorax pyrrhopterus obiensis (assembly GCA_014706295.1). Lineage (NCBI taxonomy): Eukaryota > Metazoa > Chordata > Aves > Passeriformes > Paradisaeidae > Lycocorax > Lycocorax pyrrhopterus. The sequence goes on from JACSVZ010000004.1 coordinate 75,184,504, forward strand.
TTCATGAAATCCACCTCAGCTCCATTTCATCAGCCTGTGTAGGTCCAGCACACCTCTCAGTGTCATATCCTCTGCAAACTTGCTGAAGGTACACTCTGCCCCATCATCCAAGTCACTAATACAAGTGTTTGAGAGTATTGGCCCCACTACCAAACCCAGGTGGACACCACAAGACACATAATTAGTGACTTGCTTCCTGATGGACTTTCTGCCACTGATCAAAATTCTCTGCGCCTCTGAACTAATCTGACCTGACCTTTGACAACTTGGCTATGTAGAGACAAAGGGAATAGCTTCACTAAAGATAAACATTAATTGTTCTCCCTTCATCCACCAAGCTAGTCAGGCAGTGACATGAACAGATGGGCAGTGGTCATAGAGAAGGTAGAAAAATAAAAGAAATTTATGGTAAAACAGAAGACAACACTGTGCACTATTCAAGAAGTATATCTACTTAATCAATACAGCATATAACTCTGATCTGCTTTTTTCTTTTTTTTTTTTAAGAAAAAAAGAAAATAATAGCAATAGAAAAGTGGAAAAAGGCGAGAATAGTCAGAAGCATGGTAGTGCTTTAAAAGAGAAAAACCTTAGCAGATAGGACCTGACACAGACAGCATGACTGAGTGGCCATATAATAGAAATCCAAAGTCATAAACAGAGGGAAAAAGAGGAGGTTGGAATAAGTCATTATGTCTCATAGAACATGCAGACACTCGTTGACATCATCAAACAATAGGTTTTTTTAAAAAAAGAAGTACAGCTTTTTACAGCACATAATATGCTGTGGAGCTGCAGGTTTTCTTTCTGAATCTCTAGCAGCATAAATGACTTCTGAGAAAGACTGGACTAGTTGACAGAGAATAGATACATCAGCAGTTATTAAACACAGCAGTCCAACTGCAACCTCTCACTTTTGCAAGCCCTAAAGCACTGATTGCTGAAAATGCTGGAGTGAAAGCAATCCTGTATTATTGTCTTCCTTAAGTATCCACTACCCACCAGTGTAACAGCCAAGGTACTGTACTAGATATACTTTTGATACAACATATTTCAACCATTCTTACGATTGTTCCCTGTTAACTAGGCCTATGAACTACAAAGAAAATGAAAGTTACAGTACTGAAACTCTGGGTTAATGACTATAACTATTTGGTAAGGCTGCTTTTAGGGCTGCCCCACTGGATAAAATTGTCTGCCTTCACACAGTGTGCCTGAAAGTACAGTCTGAAACTAATAGGGTGCATGCTGGGTGTTCTGACAGTAGGTCCTTCAGTGGCTTGGTACAGATTATCAGTGGATAACAGAAATGGATGAGGGATGGGCATAGGAGAGGACCTTTCACAGCCATGGATCTGCATCAAACAGTGCAGGGCTCGAGAGCAGAAGAGGGAAAAACAGATTCTATAGAAACGTGTGTCTGTAGCTAAAGCATTGTCTATTATCTCTTCACTCACCCCTTACTTTCAGCTACTTAGTCAATGACCTAACTCTAGAGTAACTAAAACTTAGTTTTGTTTCGGACTCGTGCTGGGTTCAGATGCCAAAGGACCCCAGGCATGTTCTGTATACTTTTTTACCCATTCTGATAATACTGCATATTTGGTGGCTACAAACTCTGTGGTAGAGAAACTAAGGGAAATGCAGCAGACATATGACAGCATGTTCTGACACCCATTCCAGGGGAATGCAGTTCCATACAGTTTAAACTTGCAAAACACTAGAATAATTTGGCTGAGATATCTCTATCAGAATACTTGCTCCAAGATGTTAATATTGAGGAAAATCTCTATACCTAATAACTAAAAAAAAAAAAAAAGTTATGAGTACAAGGACAAAACTTTAGTACAAATTCTAAGAATTTGATGTTTCATAGATTTCTCTTGATTTAAAAAATAACGGTGGATTTTCTTCTTTGCTCCCATAAAATTGATTTATAATATATAATAAGATCCACATTTCATAGTTTGGCAGCTGGCAGATAGTTCACAGAAAAGCTCTTCTCTGGGATTTTTTTTCCAGGGCACGGTATTCTTGTTGACAAGCAGACTCCAGCTGCAAGAATCTGACTGTTCCTGGTTTTGGAGGGGATTTGCAGTACCTCTTTCAAGCAGGGTTCCTTCAGCAATTAGTCTGCTGTAGAGCTTCTTTACCTCATCTCCCAGGTGCAGTTCATGGTCCATTTACACAGCCTCTTCCTCCCTTAGTATGCAAAGGTAGCTTTCTCATTTTCCTTCTCTTTATCACTTTATCTTCTATTCATGGCTAGGAAATTCACCAGGTACCAGGATTTTCTAATAATTATTCCCTTATACTTGTCCACATGAACTGGAGAGAATGTGGTCTGGGAGTAAGCCAGCATGATGATCACCTAGCTTTACTCAGTAGACAACTCCAAAAGTCGTACATTAAGATGCCAAAATCTACTGAATGCATGTCAACAACTACAGATAAAACTGATGTAGTAAACTGGTTAATGGAACTGCACCATTAAAAAATTGTCTTTGGAATGTCTGTGAGGAACCACCCACTAGAGGTTTTAAGCTCATGCAAAATATAAGAATTTCTAAATACTATTGTCCTTTTTCTCTCCACCTCTAAAAAAAGATGGTTCAGTTACTGAGCTTGAGAGGAGCGTGACTCCTCTCGAGGAAGCTATACTACTCAGACACTATAAAACTCCTTTGTATTCCATTTTCTTATATTGTACTTTTCCCACAAAGAATTTCCCACACCCTTTCAAAGCATGTTTTTAAAACCATAGGTCTTTTTGGTTAATCATTAACTTTTCTTTCATAGTAAGCTGCAGCTTTGGTGTCAAAAAACCAATTTTATATTTTTCGGTGTTTTCCTTCACATTTAAAACCTAACAAAACAGACCACTTGTTTCATACTTCTGATATTTTCATACATAAGTTTCTTTTCACTATTATCACTTAGAAACTCAAATGTGAGTAAAGACACCAGTAGCTTAGGTATCATGGTAATTTTATGAAGATCCCAACCATAAAAATTGTGATAACAGTTAGTGTTTATTGTTTGTACTAGATACACATGCCAACATGAATTCATTTTTCATGCATGTTGCATTTTTAAGATCCTTGCTATAGGTGTTGCCACAACTTCTTAGAAATTCCGGTAAGGCAATAGTGAAACATTGTCTCAATATTCTGTGATGATAACAGGGAGAGAAGAGGTGGCAGCTCTTTTTTCACACTTGAGGACTGAGCTTCTTGTACCTAAATCCCCAGCAAAGTTTCCCACATCTTAAGAAATTACACTTTCCTTGTCAAACTAGTCAGAAGGATTTCATGCAAGTACAAGATCATTATTTTAGCATCTCTCATCCTGCAAAGGAATCTTTTTACTGCCTGCATGTAGGAATGCAGCCTGCAGATTAGTTAGACAAAAGCACTCAGCTCCTTGCTTTGTAGTACATACTGCTCTGTCTTGTTAAAGCACAAAAAATAGGGCTAGAAAAGCATCTGGGTTGATCAATCTAGTCACCCAACATGAAAAGAAACCTGTTCTATACAGTCCATCCATAAATACATCAAGTTTCATACCAGTACTGTTTATTTCTGTTATTCCCATGGCCAGCAATTCTTGAATTGGTATCCCAGAACTGTACATTTAATAATCACAAACCTAATAATTTCCATCTTAGATTTATTAAAAAATAGAAAAACACACCTTCTACATTTCAAATCTCAACTTTTATTACTAAGTTTACAACGCTAACTGGTTACTTGGGCACACACCATTCATTTACTGCCTTTTCTTACAATGCAAGAAAATTAAAAGAGAAAGAGGCTCTAAATGAAAAGGCTGTTATAGATGGATGTCTTCTAAGTGATATATGTGATAGAAATGATTAGCATTAACTGATCTTCGTAAAGAATGTACAAGTATAATTCATTATAACGGCTTAGAAGTGCAATTAGTGAACGATAGTGTAAATGACACTGTTGTTCATAGACCTACCCATAAGAGTAATTATATTTTGAAAACTACTTAGTGAAAAATTGATTGAATGGGTCCTATGGGCATAGATAATTGAGATAAAAATATGTAAACAAATTCCCATTAATAAGTTTTACAGCAAATTTATATATTTACATGTTTAGCTAGTCTAGAAATACACATAAGGAATGAGAATTTTCTGGTGTTTTATTTTGAAGGCACATTTAAGTGACAAAAATATTTTATGACTTTGCAAACAGCACTATTTGATTATTCTTACATTGCATAGATTCCTTCACTTTTTCCCCTCACTGTGTCCTAATATTTCAAAAATAGTAAAGTTCAGGAAAAGAACAAACAAACAAACAAACTTGACTATTCTTAACCACTCAGTTTCAAGGATTTTCTAGTTGTGTAGCTTCAGTGTGGCACATGGCAGGCCAGAACAAAATCTCCCTAGTGGTGGTTGCAGTTATTCCTTGGGTATGATAGTAATTTTCCTTACTAGGATAGTAATATTCCTTTGTGGTATGATAGTAATATAAACTATAGTTTACATAATAGTAAGTTTGACAGCATTTAATTTAGTATGCATGTTTGAGAACTTACTGATAATACCTCATTGGCCTAATCGAATTTCATTAACAAGCACTAATTTACTGTACTTTTTTGAGATTTCCAAAAGCTTTTATTTGATGCTGGGATTTTGCTTGGAGACTGTGTTTTTTCTGAAGATCTTACTGAATTAATGTGCAAATATTTGGTTATTATAAAAATGAAATTTAAATTGAGTTTGAAAGCATAGCAAATACTGTATGATGTGCTTTTTCCCATGAAAATGTATTTATCTGTTTATTAGAAAGGCAGTGTTTTCAGCTACAACTTAACTTACTTGGTTGTTGAATACAGGAAAAAAGACTACATCATCTAAAAGTGCAACTTCAAGCCTTAATTCCGAGAATGGACTTGACATGGAAGGATATGAGATTGATCAAGAGAAAACTTAATGCTGCATAGCACTGGCAAAATATTTCAGTTTTAGGCCCACAGGAGCCCCGGTGCAAATTGTTCCTGTGAATCTAAACCTTTCATCAATCAGATGTAAATTACAGCATGCATGACTGGCTGCCTTTTCCATTCTAGAGTTCCCTACAGAGAACAAGAGAGCCAACTGCTGCAGAGGCTCAACTAAACTGCAGTCTTTTTGCTCCCTAGAGGTTATATACCAACACATCAGAAGAGACAACATTCACTTGTATTCCACATCAGGAGATCTTACAAAATCATAGACAGTGAGTCAAGCCAAAATCTTCTAGAAAAACTTATAATACAGGGAACCAGGGAGGGGACTATGGGGGCAATGTACTGATACAGCACTAAAAGATTTCCTCCTAGCAATACTTTTCGAACTACATGTCAAAGCTTTCCTTGAATAGCTGGCTCAGAGAAATTGAACATAAGAGGCTGGATTCTGTTTTGGTTTCAGCTGGGAGAGAGTTCATTTTCTTCTTAGTAGCTGGTACAGGGATGTGTTTTGGATGAAGTATGAGAATAATGTTGGCAACACACTGATGTTTTAGTTGTTGCAGTTTCTCAGGCTTTGCCAATGAGGAGCTGCACAAAAAGCTAGGAGGGAACATGGCCAGGACAGCTGTACCAAACTGGCAAAGGGATATTCCACAGCATAGAACATCGTGCTGAGTATGTAAACTGGGAGAAGTGGGCCATGAGGGGCCAATCACTGCTTGGGGATGGGCTAGGCATCGGTCTATGGGTGGTGAGCAATTGTGTTGGTTTTATCAGGCTTTAGCTCTGCCTCCTTTCTATTACAATTGTTGTTGTTGTTATTACTATTATCATTATTATTGGGTTTTTATTTGGTTGGGGTTTTTTTTTATTTTGTTTTGATTTTTAAAGTGTTCTGATGGCAACCCATGAGTCTCAATTTTTGTCCCAGATTCTCCACCCCATACGTAGGAGTGGGGCAGTGAGCAAGCAGCTGTGTGGTACTTAGTTGCCCCATGGGGTTAAACCATAAGGTATAGTGAAGGATAAATTCTTTATAAAGAATAGAAGCATAAGACTTATTTCTAGCATTCATATGACTGTCAGAGACTTTTAAAAGTAATAGGAGGGACGAAACCAGATTTTAAGGAACAAATTAAAAATAAAGCTGTTGAACCCCCTAACACTGAATACCTGAGCTACCATGCAGGAAAACATTACTGTGACTGAATTTCAGCCACAGAGAGGAAAGCTGAAATTCTTGCTGGGCTTGCTATCTACACTCACCTAATTATGGGCAGAGTTAATGTATGAACAGACCCTATGATCTGTAAAAGCAAACCACAAATGTCAAGCTTTGTGAAGTAAAATCAGAAGACGACTAGAATATTTGAGAAAAGGTGCAGTTTAATGTAGTATTTCTCAAACCTCCTAGTAAATTGCAACCTCCTTTTGTCTCACCAGTTGCCATGAAACTTTCTGAGTCAGCAGCAGCTCAGTTTCTGCAGAGTAAAGGCTGCTAACAACTAGCTGAAAGTATTTACATTAACCTACCTGTCACAGAGCACTAGAGCTGCTGCTTAATTATAGGTAGATGGCAGTTAGACAGCCGAGGTAAACAGCTGCACCTTGTAATTGTCTCACCTATTATCACCTCTCACTCCTCTCACTCATATTCACAATATGAAGGCTTCTGTGACCTATTTAGGGACTAGTAAAAGATATTGGATGTGGAGATGATAAAGTTACTGCTCCCATCCTGCAAGTCATCTGACCCTTCCACATGTTTCATTTCTTCTCCCACTCCTTGTTGGCCTTTTCTATTTATATAGTAAGCTTTTGAAGAAATGAATTCTTGTACATTGTTCCTGTGACATGACATGAGCATCAATGTTTCTCAAAATACACTAATAGTACTAACAGGTTCTCAATAATGATGTTTCATAGAACTTGAGTTATACTAGATAGACAAACCAAAATGTTACAAAGTTTTAGAAATGTGGAAACCATTTTGCTTACTTCCATGCCTTTGACCTTCTAAATGCTACTCATTCTTGTATTATAACTCACAGAAATATAATATCGCCACCTGGTAACAAGACTGGGAGCTGAAATTTCAATTGTTGTTAGGGTCTGGCACGAATTCTTCAGTTTTGGAAGAAGACTTATGCTTAGCCACCAAGAAACATAATTGCAGAAAGTGAAGATACGTTTAAAGTTTTTTGAGGAAAGAACAAAATCAGACACCTAAAATTTTCACCTCTGTGATTATTCCTGAACACTGTGGACCTTTATCTTTGCCTGGCAGGTAGCTAAGAGCCTGTGTGATACACAGTGGTTACTGAAGCCCAGTTGCTAGTGGGCCAACATCTAACTGTTCCATCTACTTCTATTCCATCTAATGTCAATATTGGAAGGACTCTGGGGGAAGTCAGTTATCTGAAAAAGGAAGAATATATGAAAGACATTCTCAATGAAAAGCTGAAAAGCTTTAGCTGTTACTTTCATTACTGCCCCTCCCATGGGCAAGTCTACAAGCTCTCATCTACTGATCCAGGGCAATGGTTATTTTCCTTAGAAAAATCCCTGCCATTTTCCGGTATATTTGACCTTCCCACCTGTTTCTATCTTTTTTGATTCAAAATATTAATTGCTTCCTAAGTCTTCCTTTAAGTGAGGTGACAAGAGCTATCTTTGTGCTGGGATAAGCAGTATTCCCAGAATTCAAATAAGTGGCATCTTCATTTATTGATTCTTCCTACATTTTCTTTAACTAGGGAATACCTTAGAGGCCTCCACATTTCTGAGTAATTTTCTGCACCTCTGGGATGTTTGCTTCCCTATTTATTCACTTTTGTTTCCCAAATTTAATTAAGTTCTTTATCTGTGACCCCATGGAAGAAAAAGAGATTAAGGTTTCTGTTGCCTTAATGTTTTCTAGTGAATCTAAATTTTAAACAAGCTGATTTTTCAAGGAACATTTTAAAGAAATAAAATAATGGTATATCTATTCCTTAAAGAAACCAGTGGATTCCAAATACAGACTAGAACTCTGTGAAGCATCTATTGATTGAAATTCCTTTGTTCCAAATCCTAAAACCTAATGTCCTATGTGAAGGTTTTAAAATAGAACCTCTCTGCTGAAAACAAACAAACAAAAACTCTGAAATTCTGATCAATTCTTTAGGCTTCTAGAGAGGATCCTAACACTTGAAAAAGAATAAAAAATTTAAGTTTTAGTAAGTTTACTGATATATCCTCTCTGTTCTCCGTTTTGGCTGACAGTCTAGAGGCTCAGCTCTGCCAGGAACTCTGATAAAATGCTATTAATCTCTTATTTCCTTCCTACATACACACCTTCTTGCTGCTATGCAAAATCCAGCTAGAGAGTCATTGCAAGTTGTTTGGTGATCAAGATACGAATCTTCAGCCTTTGCATTCTTTTAGCTGTCAGTCTAGACCCACACTGTTTCTTGAGTAATATCAAAAGCAGCACCTCATGAGATTCAAGTCCATGTGTCCCCCTTTTGCTGTCTTTAGCCACTTTGCTCTAATTTTCCAAGTAAAATAAAAATGAAATTAAATAAAATAGGATTTTAATTAATACCTATGAAAAATCACCTTCAAAATATAATAACATAATTAAACATTTGCAAATAAATTGAATAACTTAGGTAGTCCTCATCACATGTGGTATCAACCTGTGATGTCAAAATCATTTTTAATGATCAAAAAGAAGCTGTACAGGAGAAATACTCTTTTCCTTGATTTCTCCTAAAATGCTCTCAACGAATATTTTCAACAATGGCCTATATAGAACATGTAGGAATAGCTTATTGGATTCAGAAAATGACGTTCATTCAACTTTCCAATCCTTTGGGAAAAATATATGTGTATTTAGATAGATATATATGTGTATTTAGATATTTTGGTATTTTTTCCCATATTCAGACTAAATTACTTCTAAATGTTTTAAAGATCTCACTGAAATCTTTTACTCTATGTGTTACATATAAAAAGATCTATTACTGTCTACTTTCTAAACAACCCTTTTAATGACATTTTCATCTCTGGGTATTGAAGAGAACACAAGTCGTTAATTCCTTTAGCAATTTAAACTAAGAGATATTGTCTTTATTTTTGTCTCTACACCAGGAAAACTGGAAAACTGTATGCTGTGCTCATTTACCTTATGAAATTGTCATCAAGTTTATGTACAATAGTAATGGATACTTCCTTATTTAAGTAAATATTGCATCCTTGAAGAACGGAAATCACAAAACTCAGCTCAGCAAAAATCTATGCAACCTTTGAGCTCTGAGGTTTAAATTTCTCTATCTCTTCCCCTAAGGTTAGGAACTCAACAACTTTCTCCTAATTGTTCAATTGTTGTATATGTATCATGCTGATCCTCTGCAGGAAAACCGTTGTGTCACAATCAGTCTTGAGGGAATCATGCCAATGTATTACAAAATCAACATTTTCCAAACATACCAGAGGCTTTTTTTTCCTGCAGATTTGAAAATAGCTGGTAAATGACTAGTCATTTTGCAAGGGTTGATAACATTTTCAGTTTTAAGTAGACTGCATGAATTAGGCAAGAAATGCAAAGAATTCATAGCAAGTCACAGTGTACCAGAATAAGAGAACTTTAGAAGAACTGCTTAATCATAGATGATCCTATACCCTTGTTTCTTCCCCCCAGGACAAAGTGTATTTCCCCAGAAAACTAGCAGAAGGCCCAAAATCAAAGCGCACTACTGCATCAATACCTCTGACTTTGAACCACAATTTCTACACTTGCAGATTTCACTCAAAAATCTAGTTGCACTCACTAACCTTTCAGAAATTATACAAATTCCAGAGGTTTTATCAACAGTTAGAGAAAAATGGTTATTAATGCATAGCTTACTGTTACTATATCCTTTTGAAGACGCTCAAACGTTTCAGCAAACCATTTCTTTGGCAGCTCTTGACAAAGTAGCCAGCTGTCAGACACAGTTTCATAAAGAGAACTTCTGAATGGATTGGAATGAAATCCCTTCATTGATGCCTTTTCCTGGTCTTAAAATCAAGAGTCAAACACGGTTAGAAGGGGAAAAAGGATTTTACCTTGGTATTAATTTTAAGGATCCTTAGGTGCACCACATCCAGGTCAAATGCCCCTCCATGCACACCGCAGTACACCCACCCAAAAGATCTGGTATAACATTACGGGTGTTACTAATTAGCATATCAAAAATTCCCCAATGAGAGGCTCACATGAGCCCCCCTCACCAAGGAACCTTCCCTTGGATGGTTCTATCTTAGTTTACAAAATGTGTTCTGGAGAGGACCTTGGGGTCTGGGGCTTTCTGCTCTCTAACTACAAAACCTCTAAAATGTTTAGTCTCCTAGCTGTCTTGGGGTGACTTTATGATGTGTATCCCCTATCACTGCTCTATGCCAAAAAATTAATTTTGTGCCTTTTCTGTGCTTTTAAACTGAGATTGAGAGGGGAGAGAAAAAAAAAAAAAACAACAAACTTTTCAAAGCAGTTTCTCAAGGACACAGAGATTACACTCCTCTGCGTTCTCTGGCTGCGGGAGCACGGAGGAGGCACCCTTCTTGCTTCTTCAGCCAGCTTTTTCGGGTTTTTTTTCTCCGGCATGAGACGGAAAGCTGAACTTTGTTTCCTGGGACTTTGGTTTTTCCTTTTTTTTCTCTTCTGGACTGTTCAAACAACATCAGAACACATCAGGAGAACTCTTCCCTGAGACCCGGCGGGTGGGCCCTCGCCGACCCAGCTCTGAGGAGGAGAGAGACCACACCTACAGAAGGACTCTGAAATCTTCCCAAGTTTCTCTCCATAGCGAGAGTTTTATGATTTAGCATTATTATCCTTTCCCTGTGTGTTTGTTAAATAAATAGTTTTTATCTCTTTCACTTTCCTTCAAGGAAATTATCCTTTTTTCCCAAAACTGGTGGGGGAGGGGTGGTTGTAACCTGCCTTCTATCAGAGAATACTTTCCTCCAAATTTGTCCAAACCAGCACACCAGCTTAACAAACAAGTCCAAGAATGTAGGCTAAAGCACTTAGAATACAGAAGTTGTAAAAAGGTATAACAGGGGTATAAAAGAAAAGACAAAAATCATCATGGCATCATCATGAGAAACAGCATCTAGGTTATTCAGAAAATCAGCCACAATATCTGCCCTATGATGCCTACAATCTAACCGTGTTTTCACTGGGGGGAAAGGGTTTAATTACTTTTTTTCCTTGCACTTGGTTTAATGTGACTCAGATTTTAGGAATTTTGTAACTGCTTACTTTACACTTTGCTGTTACAATACTTGTCACTTAAAATTTCAAAATTCTTGCAATTGCCACTTTTATTCATACATTTTACCCCAAATGACATCTTGCAAAATTCTACTAGAGGCTTCTGTTTATGATCCATTCTCAAAATTAACATTACATTTTTGAAAGCCACTCCATTATGATCAGCTTACATTTTCTCTTGATTTAATGGCATATTGTTCAGGATAACTACAATACTAAAGATACAAGAAACTATAAAAATAAACTAAAAAAAACCCATAGAAGCATGTAGTTTTACATGAAAAAATCAAACTAGTTCCACTGCAATTTTTTTCAATATGAAAAGTTATTAAAGTTATGCTTATTCTCATTGAGGAACAACACAAGAAATCACAGGAATATTCATAACTGTGAGACTAACAATCTTAATAAAAATTTTGTGCACAGTTATCACAAACACAAAGTTGTTACAAACACTCCTCCCTCTTTCACCTTTCTTCCACTATAAGCCTGCCCTGGAAGAGACATCAGCCCCAATGTAAATCCATACAGAGAATATAGACCTGGAGTCACTCAAATACACTTTACTCAGGAAGACGGATGTGAGCCAGCTCCAGTCTGGAAGCAATCTAAGCACGTTCATACAGTGTTGCATGCAGATTTATAAGCCCTGCCTCTCAATGTTGATGTTCCCCATGACGTTCACTAGAGGCTTTGCTACTGTTATTTATTTTATTTGGAATGCACTCAGATGCAATGGTGATGAGCTGCAGTACAAAACCCTGTGAGAGAGAGTGACAGAGTGTGAGACAGAGATGAGAATGAGAATAAAGGCATTTTTATTACATTCGTCTCAGTTTGAAATTCATAATCCTGAAATTCTCTGAACAATGGACTTAAACTACAGTCAGCAATTCAAGAGGAACAGATTCCTCACATGAGCCTCTTGGTGTGTGGTGCCAAAAGGTCAAAAACATTGAATACGATTTAAATGTGTAAGTTGAGATTCTGAAGAGAAACCACACATTCTGAAGTGGTGTGAGAAATGACCACGAGCCCTTTTAACACTAGTTTCTGTCACAAAGCAAATCTTCTCTAGCACCAATCTCCCGATTATACTTCTCTATTGCACTAGTTAAAAATATAAGGGAGGAAACTGCATCGTCTTACAGCCTGAATATTCTCTGTTCTGCTCTCGAGGGATCTTAACATATCCGGCTTTGGGCACCTAATTTTCTTCCCTTACTTTGGGATGTTGCAAAATTGAGAAATAAATCATAATATTATATACTTTATTGTAGTAAATGCTTTCTTAATCTATTTCTTTCACACATATATATAAAAAATATACTCCACACTTACATTCTGTTTCTCCATGTGCACAAAATTGCCACGAATAAAATGAGAGTCACCATTTATTCTTTGTATCATATAAGAAAAAAAGTTTTAAACCTTTTTATGGGGTGATAAAATAGAAACAAATTTTATAATTTATGGTTCACAGGATGCAACGATTGACATTATATAGAAATTTAATCAGTCTTGCAGAGCTCACAGACATATCACAGTAGGAGGTTCTTTTGACATTTCATGGAGAACTAGGCAAGATGAGGTACAATATGTGTGCATATTTCAGTATGTTATGTATTTTCTTAAGCTTTTATCCTTTCAGGAATCACTGTCATTTTGAAGGAATCATTCCTTTAAGAAGTTCTAAATACATGAAAGACAAACTTCAAGATTTGTTTTGAGCAAAACAGAGTTAGAAATACTTGCAAAGGTAGCCAATTCCTTCCTGATATGATCTTCACAAAGCTGAGACACTTCTTTAACACCTTTTCTATACCCCTTGGAATCTGTCAGGAGTACAGCACCTGGCTGTAGTCACATAATCAGGCTTTAACTCTAATGTCCTGTGGAGTTATGACTGGGAACATTTTGCCGCAAAGTCTATCAAGGGTGCAGGATGAAAAAGTCAACTCAAAGCCTTACCCACCCACAGCCACCTAATTTCTATATTCCAAGCAACAAAGAACAGAGCCTGAAGAGGGGGCTATAAAACTATTATTTTCATGCTAAATTTTAATACTCTTATTTGCAGTATGCTGGTTTCTGTAACGAACAGAGTGCTATAATTTTACTTCATCCAGCAGTATTCCATTATTGTTGATTGAAACAACTTTGCCTCTGAAACAATTTTATATCAGAGTGCCATAATTACATTTATAGCTATTTAGTAAACCTACTTATACACTATTATGATATTAGTGCTTGTTGGACAGAACATCTGAAGCCTCAGATACTTTATCATAAGCGTGTGATTATGACTGTTTTTTCAGAAATTCTCATTAGGAAGCTAGGCAGCTACATAAACCTTTTGATGATGTTATCTGATCCATTATTAATTTTTTTGCTGCTATTATCAAATTAATAACCTAATTTTTCTCATTCTCCACCATTTTTTCTTATACCCCAAAGTTGTGGATTAAATATACAACCCACAGTATTCACTTTTTTAATGGAATAAAATTCCATCTTCGCCGAGCTACCTTAGGTAACAAAGATAAATATAAAACACTAGAAATACCTCAAAATTATATATCTGGCCAAATAACCAGCTTAATACAATATTTTACTATATTATTAGGTGACAATCTTTTTTGAGATTATGAAGTAGGAACAAGAATCACAGCCATAAATGTCTTCGAGTGAAACTTTTTTTAAGAAGTCTTTTCCCAGTAAAAATATGCAGTATTTATTTCTTTGTTTTACTTCAAATTAAACTATGTTCTATTAAATTGTATGTAGAAAAAGCATCAACCCAGTAAGGAGCCCAGTTACAGTAAGCGCATTATTAAAGGCTGAGGCTGGGCTACCACGGTCTGATGGCTGGCTGAGAGGTTTTCCTTCCTACCTGCTCTGTTCTCAAAAACATCATGAGCCACAGATAGAGCCATGAATATTATAATAAACCCACAAACACAAAACCAAACCCAAAAATAGTTACGTGGTAAAATTCTGGGTTAAGTAATAGCAAAGACAGAGTTATTCTTGAGATTTCAAAGGTAAAGGTATCAATGATTCCTTATATTCATGGATTAGGTAACTTTGTCCTTTCATATCCTGCCATGTACTGTAATCTTATTTGATTTTAGACAATCATGAAAATTCCATTCTAAAATAAAACTCCAACATGGTCCCTTTTTTTTTTTTTTAACTTCTTTTGGTTCAATATAATTAAAAATTATGGCAACAAACAACCTATTTAAAAAGCATAGAAACCAGTCATCATCTTAGAAGTATTAAAACTAAGAAAGGCTAATTTTCTTTAAGGTAACCTGTGCCAGGATAAGAGATCAACTCATTTCCAAAGTTTTGTGTGGCCTATAAAAGTTGACCTATGGCTTCTGTAATCAATGTTTTAATATACCACTGTTAGATCTGGGAAGTTGCAATCTGGCTTTACATGTCAGTATTCGTCAACAAAGCACAAAACTTCATCTGGAGAAATAGAGCATGAAATCACTTTCTCACCCTGCTTCTGTGCATCATACCTAACAACGCTGAAACTTAAAAAAAACCCACACCACTATTTAAGTGGTGTAAAAATAAGTTGTCAGATTATTTTCTCAACTCAATATCAAATCCAGAAGTACACACACTTCTGTTAACAGCTAGAAATCTGAACACATCATTGCAACTGCTACATTACCTTTACCTTCTATTTTTCATAATTAAAAACAAAAGCTAAAAGAATCTCTAAAAATTAGCATGTTTAAATTCTACACATCTATGAGAGCATAGGAACAAATAGAGACAAATTTCAGTTGTCTCAGGATGAAGATCCACTTATTAGTGAGAAGTTCTGTTGACCATTGAAGACTTAAATGAGTAAAAATACTATTTGGCTTCTGAGAAAAGTGGGCTAAGCAAAACTAACAGTCCTACAAAATTCATTGTGAGTTCATGCAGGCTTCCAGAAGAAGCACATAATACTATTCTTCTTTCTACAACTTCAGGAGAATCAGAAGAGATTCATCAAACTAGCCATCTTTCATTTCTTTTAGAACCTCACTCGTAATGTCACACAGCTTAAGTGAACAAATGATGAAAATGCACTGTTTACAAGGCAGTGTTTTGATTTAGAAAGAGAGTTATTCACAAGGTTTTTGGTTTAAGACATCAGATATACAATTACAATAAAAAATGAAAAGTAATGTTCTGGACCAACTTGCTTAAGCAGTTGAAGAACTATTTTGGGTTTTCTATTTACCAACATCCTGCAACTCATAGTTCTCCATTGCCTGATCTGGCAAGATGCAGCTGTACCAAGAGAAAGCCTTTCTTAGTTTACTCCTTTATGTGAACATTACAATGTATAGAAAAATCACATTTCAATCCTTTCTTGCTTCTACGTCTTATCCAGGGCTTCCAATCAACTCCACCTGGTTTATGAAAAAAAATCCACTCAAACCCCAGAATTATCAAAAAACACACAAAAACTCCCCAGTGACAACAAAACCTAACCACTGAAGAAACCTAGCTATTGAAAGAAATCTAGGGCACTTAAAGGAGGTCTAGGGTCTACTTACTACAGAAGCCACTTAAAGGCTTTCACAATTCTGGAAGTTTTTTTCATGCAAGGAAAGGTCTCAAATGAAGACTCCTATCACCCTATTAAAAGGTGACTTAAAAGGTTGCACTTTAAAGTATAAATTTAAATTAAAGTTTCTTCATTTGTAGCTGCTTATTCAGGCCTTCTTTGGCTAGCACAGCTGAAAAGAAAGATTTATCAGTCAAACAGCTCTGATCTTGTCTTCTGCTTTCTGTTCAAGTGTCCTCTGCCCTGTCTTTTTCCTTTAATCCTTTGCTTCTTCTGTTTACTCCCTCTATCTTTTTTGTAATTATTGAAGGAAAAAGAGAGAAAGTAGGTTTTAATCTCTACTCCATGTTTCCCTAAAACAAGAGGGAAACTATTGTCAAAAAGGGATAGAGACTGGATACCGTGATTAGCTGAAAATTCTTGTCATCTGCTCCAGAGATGGAGCCATAATTGTTATTGCTTCTTGCCTGGAAGAAAGGTATAAAATTGTGGATCTTCCCCGATGCCTCTTGCATCTTTAAACAGACTGCTTTAGTCACCAAGGTCCTCAGGCTGGACCCATCCTGAACATTTAATTCATGTTTAAAGAGTGAAGCTCTCGCACGGTTGTAAACACAGCTAACATTTTTGTGGGGATTTTCAGGTTAAGGTGTTCACACACTGCTTCAAATCCCTAATGTAACTTGGAACTTGTAAATTTTGAAGGAGATGAAAAGATAAACATAGGAGGAGTTAATAATACAAAATTCAGGCTCTTTGCATTGGATCATTAAGCACAATTAGTTGCAGCACCCTTGTTACAAGGCAATAAGAGTAAGCACTTCAGATGCAATAAAAGGCAGTACATCACTGATAACCAATCTATATTCTGCTTACTACCACCTGTAAATGCAGGCAATATGGTTCTTTTAAAGAGGCTTGGGAAGTGGTTCCCAGGATACCTTTAGGGAATGTGTACTTTTTGAATTAATTAATCACTGGATGTCATCACTGCTCCACTCCACTGCATATAAAACAGCACTTCTCTGGCACTTGAAAATCTTAGTCAGAAGGAGGTTCAAGTAAAACAGTTTAAGATAAATATAACTTCAGTGCAAGAGAGATTAGCAGGAGTTAATTTCAAATGGAAATGGGGAAAATATCAGTGCAGTTTTCATACTGCAAATGAGTTTCTGTCATTATTTGCATTATTTTCATGCATATCACCTTAGAAGATTTTCCTCTTTTTTCCTTTTAGTATGAGCGAATGCTTTCCCTTTAGAAGAGCGAATGCTCTTTTGGGGAGGCGATCTTGGCAGACACATATTGCAGGAATAAAAGTTTTTTAAGTTCTCTACCAATGTACATTAGCCCTAAGATCCTGGCCAACGCAGCGTTTTATAGTGAAGAAAGACAACATTTTTCCAAACAGAGGTCTTTTTTTGTCATATGTACAAATAGAGGTAAGATAGCAAAGCATGAATTTTCACTAGTGACCCTAAGGCAGAATGTGAACCAAGGTCTCCAGAGGGGAAAGGGTAATACACTAACCTACTGCAACACCAAGTCCCCTTCACTTTCCAATTATCACAGAACCTCTCCTACTGCTGTGACATTCTCCTTGCCACACAGGTCAAAAAGTGAGTTACTGTCAAAAGTGATTAATCTATCAGCTGGCTCAGGAATTCCATAGAATAAAATGAGCAGTGCTTGTCCCAAGTATGGTTGCAGTACTACAGATTTACTTTCAGGCTTTTTATATCTGAAATCATGACTGTTTTCTCTTTCATATAGTATCATGTCCTATCAGATTTAAAGACAACTTGTAAGAGGGAAAAACCTCTGTGGTATCTCTTTCATAATTAATTTCAGGTTTATAGGTACTACAAACCAAAGACCTCTGCTGAAATCCCTTTATTGCTAATGCATAAGATGATGTATGAGAGATTCATTTCTAAATATGTAGCCATATTATAAATGTGATCCAAATATATTTTTGGGTTTTTTTCTACCACGCTTTTAAGTTATAAAAAAAGTAAGTTACGTATGAACTCAGAAAAGCAACATATACTTAAAACTCAAAAGGTCATGATAGTTTTTTCCTCCCTAACTTTCCTATATCCTGCAGATCATAAAAATAAGTTTCAAGTGACCCTCTTCAATGATTCACAAGACTAGCTTAGTTGTACAAAATCCTCAACATTCATGCCCTGATTAAAATCATATTTTCACCCTTAACAGATTTACTCTAATGTTGAAAAGTCATTTTCCCAAATACACTTTCAATAATATGAGATTTCTCTTCCTTGAAGGATTTAATAATTTAGTACTACAGATTAACACTGCATGGTTTCAACCTGTGAACCCTTTTCGCTCCCTTTTTAAGGTTATTCGCTCCATTTTGCCTCAAAGTGTCACAAAAGCTTACTAAAGATGCTAAATATTTATGAAGTTCTAGGCCTCAATGGTATGAATCAGTAAGTACAAAATTAGGTGTTTAATAGATTAATCAAAGCCTCAATTTTATACCAACAGTTAGTTGCAGTTATTTTGGTGTCTAAAGACTTTCCTTTATCCTAAACTTACAGACACCTTCAAGCTCCACTTCAGGATGAAAACTAACAAACAAAATCAACCAAACAAACAAAACCCCAAAGGAAGCACAAAACTCACACAATTTAACTTTAGTACTTTAATACGCTTGGTCATTCTGACTTCTGTAAATAAGGTCTGTAGGACAGGATGCTGCATGAAAAATTTGCCTCCAACTTCAAAAAAATTCCACACAGGGCTCTGCCAGCAGCATTGATCCTACTGCGGTGGTATCAGTGCTGTGTCATCACTGCCCTGCCAATCCTTTGCATTTGCTTCACACAGACTTAGTGGGTATAGAATAACTGGTATAAAAACATCAATTTGCCTTTTTCCTAAATATTTCTTCAAAACAAGTTCTGTAAATTTGCTGGGTATTGATCACACAGACATTTTACTTTTACCTTTATATCTGTTCATCAGACATCGACTAACTAATGAACTGTTGCTAAAAGAAAACACCCAGTGGAATCACAGAACCATTGGGTTTGAAAGGACTCTAAAGATCATCCAGTTACAACCCCTCTGCCATGGGCAGGGACACCTTCCACTCATATTATGTAATGTTGATACATCAATCTTTAAATTACAGTATTTTAAAGGAAACTTTAATTTTATGTATTACATGTTGTTTACAACCAAGACGTCACTGCAAAACTGATTCACAACAGAAAGAAAAGGAATAATTGCTTAGACTAAAATAACATAGCAAAGAACTCAGGTGCAATTTCCTCAAAAATCCATCACATTTTGCTTTAAAATATCTAATGCTAATGTTTTGGTCTGAAAAATATGCTGTAATTAGCTAGAACTACATAGTAAAATAACTTCTTAAAGAAGTTTCAAAAGCTACTTTTTTTTTTAATCAGCTGAAATATGTAGATAATGTGTTGTTTTGATTGCCTATAATATTTAGCCTTCATCAGCTGCACAGAGATTTGCTGTGATTTAAAATCCCTAGAATTTCAGCTAACAACATGGAGTTTCTTTGGAAGAAGGAAAACATTTTAAAATAGCAATTACCACCATAATTGCAAATAGCTGAAAGTTTTTGAATTTTTGATGGTCTGATTCTAGGCTTGATTTGCAACATCGTTCTTGATTGCATTCCTCTGTAAATCTTCTGTTGACATTTAGGGTTTGTTGTGGGGTGTTTGTTTGTCTTGTGGGTTTTTTTGTTGTTGCTGTTGTGGTTTGGGGGGTTTTTTTGTTTGGTTTGGTTTTTGTATTACCAACATTAGTAGAAAACGTCATCTAAAAACTGGGGAAAGAGTAAGTGAGGAGAATAAGGAAGGATGAAGATAAAGAATTAAAGGTCTTTCACACGGATATTCCACCTTTTTTTGAAAATGATTGCAGAATATATTCCAAAGGGTTCTTCTAAGCAGATTTTATAAAGAAATTATCAAATATTTTTAGTGGGAATCAAAATATCACTAATTGCCCTAATAGATTCCTTTTAACTGCTATTCTTTATTTCATTTCACTTCAGAAGGGAAACAAAACAAAACTAGATCATCAGCTCCAGCTCCCTCCTGTCTGCTTCCAATTCAAAGGAAGGCAGTTCTTCCTCAGGCTGAACAGCCGTAGTCTTAAATGCATACAGCATAGCCATACATAACTTTCCCTTGATCAAGTTTTTGGAAAATCTAGTTGCTTGGTACCATCAATTGCATTGATAAGAACCATAGTAATTACAATTAGCAGAAGGAGATCCATGAAAGGTTCCACAGTATTTTGAAAGGACTTTGGTATCAGTAATGGCATGCAGTTTGGAAAACCCTTTCCTATTTGATAGTACTTCATGCATTTGTATTTTTACTTCTCAGAGAGGGTAACTACTCATGGAATAGTGCATGCCAATTTAGCAAGAACAACAACTGACTATTCCCAGTGTTCATAATACCGATTACAAAATAATATCAATATACATAGACAGTATACACTATATTTTACAATATTTCAGCATTTAATAACCATGGAGAGACTGAGGGAAATCACAGAATGACTAAGGGCATGTCAGAGACAAAGATGAAAGTGTTTTGGGATGCACAGTCTGATGAGTCATCTTTTATGACTGGTTAAATTCTAAAAAAATTCCTTTCACTCTCCTTTTAAAATTCTATTTTTTAAGCACATTCACATTTTTATATATTTGCCCTTCAGACATTTTAGGATTGTCTGATGGAATAAGACAAAAATGGCGTCTTTCAGAAAGTGAAGTTTCAGTGTCAAGATCTTAAATATTTTCCTTCTTTCTTGTGCAAAGTTTCATGTGAGTGAAATTCAAAAGTTGAAGAAACTTTTTTTAATTGCCTCACCTTCAGATTTGTAAACTGCATGTGACAGATTGAAAATCAGGTTTTTGTTTACCCTTACCCGCAAGGACAGGAACTTGTAGTTTTTTAAGTCTGCAGTGGTAAATTTGAACAAAGTTTTGCTCTCAGTAACATTTTGTAACTGTTTTTAGTATTTGTCCAAAAACTGTTAATGAAAAAACAGACAGAGAATGTCCCACCTGTTTTGAAAGTAATGCCATTATAAGCCAGGTATGGTAATTATTATCTTCAGGGTTATGAAATTTACTGAGCATATGGCAATCTACATTTACTTAATTACATGTAGACTTAATTAATTGGTAAGTTTACCTGTACGTTTACTAACATTTGCTCTACTTAAAAAAAAAAAATCAACATGTTAAGGGTTAACATCAGAGCACAATAGAAATATGTTCTTTGATAGGAGAAAGTATATTAAAAAGTCCTAGTTGTGGGTGCTTCTTACTACTACACATATTTTTAAAAATTCAAAAGAGCAGCCTAAAAGGTTTAAATAGTTTACCAGCTGGTAGTGGATGTTTATGGAAGGACTTTCAGGAATCACATATTTTCTAAACTGTTGCTCTTAAATGTCTGAAAATAGGTATTTTAAAATTGGACTGCTGTATAATGCCCAGAACACAGGCTCTTAGTGGAGTGTATGGACCCTCATAAATTTATTTTGTAAGAAATAATAGATAATTCACCAAAAGTTTGAAAAAAATCCCTTTAAGTACACCTAAATTCATTGGGATTATATAAAAGAGGCAACCCTTCCTATAAAAAGAGATCATGCATTTGTACCAATTACAACAGTTGCAAAATAATGAAACAGATGTAAGAGAGTACATTTAAGGATCACTAAATTCTGTAAGTCCTCATGATCCGATCACTACTTGCTTTTTTTGGGTTGTTTGTTTGTCTTTTTTTTAATAAAGAGGAAATAATAATGAAGAGATTTTTTTTCCAAGGAACATTTCCAGAGAATCCAAATAAGATTTTCTTATGCTTTACTCATCCATAAAAAGCTTTTAAAGCATGTTGCAATCATACATGATTTTCTTCTTTTAGTCTCCTATATCTATGTAGTTTTCAATCTTTTCCTCTTTTGTTTTCATAATTTTATATAGGTTTCTTTTAGTTTATATGAATATACAGTATCTGGTAAAATAGAATCCAGATGGTAATGAATTTTTCATACTAGATAATAAAAAGTAATATAATAACACCAGTAATATGACAGAGCCCTCAGTCTAAACTGTTAATTCCTCTTTTCCTTGAAAAAGGTGCACTGTATCAACTTTAATAATGTGAGAGATGCATTTTGTTAGTTAATGCCCTCTGTGGACAACTATATACAATTAATTCATCACTCAATTACAAAACTGGGAAATTTTCCAACTCCTTCACCTGCAGACCACACTAGTGCCACAGTCCTCTTGGCTCTCTTCACGGAGATCTTTGTTACAGCTTGCATGTGCAGTAAGGCAACTTTACTTTTAATAACATCCAATCAGCCTGTCGAATCAAATTATTGTCTCAGTGACAAGTCATAAAGACAGCTTGAACATGCTGTGAGTTAGGAGTAATAACTGATCTCCTGAATATTTTTTCCCATGCTATGAACTTAGTGCTTCAAATGAGCATATCCCAACTATACTTCAGAAAGGTCAGGCACAGCCCTGTGACTGCAATATAGTCATGCTATAAGAAAGACCAGTTCACATCCACTTCCTCAGAATTCCTCACCAATACACTTTATTAATATGCTTAAATCACATGCTTTGTGAGGCAAATGTGTACGTGAATTTGTATTTAGGTTAGTGACAGTTAGGATGCAGTCACAGACTTCCCTTCAAATAATCCATGTAAGAAACATCCATACCTTCTTTTGACCTTACCAAAAAACTTCCTTCAGTTTTCATGATGGAAATTGTCACTCAATTTTAAAACTTCTCCTATGAGATATCACAGACATTCACATATTTTTATACGTCCATTTCAAAAAAAGGAAATACCATGTCTAAGCTCCTGAAAAAATATTAGTCCCAATATACATTTTTCATGTTTTTTTCCAGAAGCTGTTTTTTTTCTTGAAGTTCTTAAGCAGTTCGTAATGCGATTGTAATTTTCTTCTATAAATTGCATGTCTACTAGGACATGAATGTGAAAGACATAGAAATTAGTATTTTTTATTACTGAGCTGTTTCTTTCCATCATAGAAGGAGAAAGAGACATTGTTGGCCAAAAGTCAACATTACAAACAGTTTAAATGTGAACCCTATAGAAGGGAAAAAGCTTGCTGGCAGGCTTCTTAAAAATAAATCTTCCTAGGTAAATTATTTCTTTACTGGTCTTTAGCACAGAATAGTGTATGTTCCAAACAGCCTCCCTGCATATTCTCTACTGTCCTTCCCAGACAAAATTGAGTCTAAGATCAATTATTATTTTTTTTGTAGATAAGAATAAAAATGCCTTAAAAATGCCTTGAAATCAAGAGGATTTTGCAGTGTGGCTACAATGCAGTGTGGCTTTCTTTAGGCAGGACTAAAAATCAAATTAGAAAATTTATTTTTCTACAGAAATATCGAAAGGTTCACTCCCATCTTTATAACTTCTAATGGGCACAGCAGATCACTCACACATAAAGTAGTCGAGATTGCTCTTACGATAAATAAAAAAAGTAATTTAAAGTGATAATTTATATCAACATGCATATTTGGATAAAATAAGAAGGAAAGAGTAAGATTTACCAACCAAGTGAGGCATCTGAAGTGGGACTTGGATCAAATAATGTTATGTAACGTGAAGATGTAAAAATATATACATAAATACATAAAACTTCTATCACTAATCACTAAGTCCCCTAGCATCCTGCTTCCATACATCTCTAAAGGTACACCAGACCAAGCAAAGTGAGGACTTTGTTACCTAAATCTGACTTAAATTCTCAGACTAAAAAGTTCCCTGATATATGTTCACTGGGGCAAACAAGTTCCCTTACCAGGCATTCCAGAAGGAGCCCTGGCACCTGACCTGCTGTGATAGATTCCCACTGAAGTTCTCCGCGTATCAAACTTCTAGTATGCAACGTGGAGACTCACACAATCTAAGTGCTTTCACAGCTCCAACTCCCTGAATAAACTCTTACACACACACTCAAAACAACCCTAAAAGCTTTTAACACAGCAACCATGGAAGATTCTCTTTTAGGCAGCAAAATGCGAGTTATAGCATTGGCATTTCACTCATCAATACCAGCCATTAATTTCCAGATGAGTTTATTTTTGTTTATCATCAACATATCCTATATTCATAGACAACAAAAATAGCATTTAGGCTTAATGGGAACAGCATACTTACAGGATATGAATTAACTATTGAGAAGAAAAATACTATTGCTGACAGAATTCCCCAACACTTGCCCTCACAAAAGGCACTATCAGTATATGCAGAGAAGCTCGAACAGATTCCACACTGCTAATATGGAACTAGTTTATCCTGCAAATACACAGTGTCCCCTGCTGTGATGAAAGGAGACATGCCCAACACATTAAAGTTGTGCTGAACAAAGGAAGAGGTTTTAAGAAAAGACCCAATTGTTATAAAAGTACAATCCTAACAGCTCAAATGATTGCCAAGAAAAGCAATACAGCCTTGATATTTAAATTCACCCTCAATTTGATAATGAAAAAAAAATGCATAAGAAGGAATCAGTGTCATATACTGAAAATTATATTATTTGCTGATGAAAGTAACCATCATAAGTCAAACAACCAAGACTTTCATAACCATCTTCAGTCATTTCTCAACACACAAATCTGCAACTTGTCTGCAAGTGTGTACCCCTGCCATACAAACAGAAATTACTTCAGCTGCCCACTGAATTAAAGTCTCATGTAATCACTAAAATACATTGGTTGAGGAGATGTGTTGAAAGATCAGTTGATAGTGTACATCAAGCAAACATCACAAGGAAATGTGGTAGACAGACAAAAATAATTTTAAATTTCAATATACCATCCTAGTGAAATAATCAGTAAAAAACCCTATAAACTATGAAAAATTCATATACATACGATCAGTAATTTTAAAACACTCCAAATGTTTTTACAGGGATTTTGCAATTTTTAGTACAAATTTGCTAATAATTATGACCAGAGGAGTTTTTTTAAGCTGCACTGCAAAAAAAATTCATTTTTCAAACTTTCTATTATCTAATTGCAAAAATGTCAGAATTCATTTTCAAACTAAATTAGGGGTCTTCTAATACTAATACTTCATACTAATGCCACTTCTAATTTCAAAGCATGAATTATTTCTATTGAAAAATAATTTTGATGGAGAATTCCAAATCAAGTTCTACCATCGGCTCTTCTTGGGCTGAGAATAAATTTTAATTGTAAAGCTCAATGTGTTAATACAGTCTTTCCTTAAAAATTATTCATTTTCATAGAAAAAGAAGAAAAACACTAAGCCATAAAAATCTACCAATAATATTTTTCAATTGAAAAAATACTTTTTCCTTGATGTTACTTTCTTTTCTACCTCAATTTAGAAAAAAAATTCAAAAAATCAATATATTTACCACCTCTGCAGAAATTCTATATCTGATAATTTGTGCTAACTAAGCCCACTGAAAGCATCCAGCTCAAATTTTTCAACTTATTTATATCTGACTTTTTTTTTAACCTTATTTTTCCTATTCTGTGCAGCATTGCAGGTCTTTAGAAGAAAACAGTCTTCAGAAAAAGGTGGAGGATATGCTCATTATTAAATGCCTTCAGCATTACATATAGTGATATCTATCAAGCATAAGAAGCCAAATAGTAAGAAATGTTACCACAAACTAGCCTTGAGAACATATTAATCTAATTAATTAACTGAAGATAACTCTCCACACAGCTGTTCAAGAAGTTCAAGTAGTTAGAGGAGCATGACACACCAGAAACAACAGCTGCATTCTTTCTTATCTTGCTGTCTTGGAGTTTGTGTTGCTATTATGCATTTCCAGGATTGCACAGAGCTTTGCCAGTTCTGACAGTCACATCTGATTCTTGGTTTTGCCTCAGCAAAGCTATGGTACCCATGAGTAACCTTCCTCCCCAGTTCCCTACAAGGGTCTGCTTCTTGCTCCCTGGTGACAGCAGTGGTGGCCTCATTGCCTTGGTGTCTGACTGCTCAGGCAGCACTTGCTGCTCTAGCAGCTGCTCCTGTCTCCTCAGGGACACCTCAGGAAGAGTATATTCATTCAGCTAACTCATTTTAGGATAGCAAACGATTTTAATGGAGGAAAGATTCGTCATGATATGCACGCTCAGTCTGATTGGGGAATGGATTAAGGCCCCATTATCAAAAAGAGACTGCTTTCACGAAAACCTTTTTTCAAACGGCATGACCCAAATTCACTGTCCAGAAAGTGTGGATGACAAGGCTCTCCCTTCTCATGAGCAATGATTTCATTGCACTATCACTAACTCACTAACAGCTCTGTTTTCATGCGATCAAGAAAAGGAGACATTTCCAGCTTTAGAATACACAACATATACTAATTGCAGGAAGACTAAACCAAAACCTTCCTTTTAATAAGATAACTGATGTGCTTGAGGATATATATCCATCTGGATTTCAGCAGGGTATTTCATAAAACACCACGTGTGAAAAGGTTAGTTAAAGCTGAAAACACTTAGGCAAGCAGTGAAATTGAAAGGTGTATAAGGATTGGCTAAAGAAGAAATGACAATAGGTTGTTCTGAAAGGTAAAACATCAGGCTGAAAAAGTTACCAACCAAGAAATTTCACACAAGTTATTTATAAGTTGGAAACGAAAAAAAAATAGATTGGAAAAGTAAATAAGCTTCTAAAAGAAAGTCCAAGAGAAGATTTCTATCAGAAAAAAGCAAAAACTTCTAAGATGGACTTCGTTAACTTTATGATGATAAGAGAAAATTGGAGACCAAGAAGGCCCTCGTTGGTATTGGGTTTCCAAGTTTGTCACTCCTTCTATTCTTTTACCAAATTCTGTTCTCTTAACCATCAATGTATCACCACATTCTGAATGTAATCCATGCTTTCTTAAGACATGTTTATCCCTAAATTACCTGATTTGAATTCCTCAAACTAATAGTCTTAGAACTTATCACTCATGATCCATCGTAATAAGGTCCCTCACTCTCAAAAGTCCATTTAAGCCATTTTCAGTGAAAAAGTAATCAATGCATTCCTTCACTACCTCTAGCTTTACTGTTGTACCTGCTCTCCTCTCATTCTTATTAGTTGCCCTTCTCGATTTTTCATCATTTCCTCCTGCTTTGCTGGGTTTTTTTTAATACTTATTAATATTTGTTAACACTGTTTTCCGTAGCAAATATGAGGAATGCCAATAGCAATGACTCATTCTTTTACATATATTACCTGCCAGATTCACAGTTCAACTTTTTTTAAAAAAATATTAACACTACAGACTTGGGAGAAACTAAATAAATCAGAAGTATATATAAGCCTTTCTCCTATGTCCTCGCCAACCTGAAAAAAAAAAAAAAGCACTAAAAATGTAGTGGAGCACAAAATTAGGGGGTAAATATTCTGGCATTGTATTCTCCATTTGCATATTCTGGGTTTATCTGAAGTTCATCATGCCTATTTCTGGACTTACTGTATATGAGTAAGACATGTATAATCAACCCCTAAACCAAATTTCTTTCCTGCTCCGTGGGCAGGTGTTCTGCAGGCAGCTGTTCAGCATGTGAACTGAAAATTAAAAAATATCCTTACCTTTTAGGTGGATCTGTGATAAGGCTTTGCTCTGCTGGAAATTGCTCTCATAGACATCATGCACAAGCCTTACAGGCTAAGAGACCAGTACCTAATAAAAAATTCAAAGTCACTGCACGTAATAGGTAATGAAGTGCTGGTTCTAGGCAGCAGCACAGGAACTTCAGGTGTTTGCTTAATATTCACTAAGCATATTCCGAAATAGTCCATGCACATTTTCAAAAATTTCTTTCACATAATGCCACACTTTTTTCGATCCTATAAAAGACATTTGTTCAATAATATCCACTAAGTAGCTGGGCCTGGGGAAAAGGTATCATTTGCACAGGAGTATTAGAAAGACATTTAGTAGAAAATGACGTATCATTGAATGCAACATTCCAGAATACTGTAAGGCAAAGTAAATTAATGTTTCCATTACTCATATTTCATTTGCAAAAGAGAATTTGAATTATTAATTTAAACATATTTAAAGCCTAAATAGTGCAGACAGAAACACATGAAGAGGTTAACATACGAAATGATCATATACATTCATTAAAAAATGGAGTGTAGTTAGTGACTTTCTGAAAGAGTAAAATAACACACGAATAAAATAAAAGATATGTTGTGGGTTTAACAACTAATTTTTTTTTTTTACATTTCTAGTCACTCCGTTTTCAGAATTTTTTGCCACCTAGCTGTTATATACTGTAAACTTCTAATGGATGGTTAAGTACAGAAAAACTGAAATACAAGGCAAAGAAAGAAGTAAAACGATACAGTAGGAAAACTACAGTATGAAAGAAATTGGGCTGTACTGAGATTCTCACCTTTTAAGAAAAATAAAACCTAAATGTATGGTTCAAAATTTTAAAGGTCTTTAAAATAGTCATTCACTTCTATAAAAATATACATTGGTTTGGTTTCTAGAAAGATGTTTTTATATAAAATAGCTTCCTGACAAAATGATTTCAAAATCTTGAAAAATAATATCAGAAAGAATAGGCTGAATCTGTCATTCTAACTCCATTGGAACAGTCTGTTCCTTGGTAAGAAACCCTCTAACACCGGTAAGTCTCCTTTGCAGTCTGTGAGCAGTGTGGATGGACGTAGCCTTAAAATATCTTTAGGACAATGTATAGAGCATGCCTCCTTTCTTCATAATCCATACAAAAATAGACATAGACTTTGGCATAATTCTGTTCCCCTCACACAAAATTTGGAGATCCAGGAACTATTTGTCTCCTCCCAGAATACAATGAACCTTCTCATTGTTTTCTTGTGTTCTTCTATTAGCAAGAAATTTGAGGAAATACACAAATGTGCATGTGTGTCCATGTGGATGTGTCTGAGGGAACCTCAACGGAGAGAAAACCTCACAGCAAAAAATTAGGAATAAATTTTTTTAGGAAAAAAACATTAAAATTGATTTGGCTTAAAAATGTCTGGGCAACGGAAGGACTGTTCTTAAATTCTTGGATTGCTTTCCAATGTCCAGTACTATTCCTCACTTCTTCTCAAGGGAGAGTGAAAGAACTGCCTATCTTTCTTGAGAGGTAGAACCTCGAAAGACAGGTAATGACCATTCTGATGCAAGATCATAATACCACAAACTCTGAAAACTTGATATGTAAGTTAAGCAATAACTTCAGGGATGTGGATCTTGTAAAATGGTTATGTTCCCCCATCTTACTAGGACATCTTTCAGTGTTAAGATAACCTTGATGCACACACAGGTAACACTCATACAGAAGAAATGCCATAAGAGAGAAAAACAGGATAAAATGCAACATATCCATCAACAATCAAACATGGGCCAGGCACAAGAAATATACCCAAGTCGGTTCAAATACAGGTAGAGCACTATTGTAAGTCTATTTTTGCATGCCCGTTTAAATTCTGTAAGCCTCCATAAATGCAGTTATCATTACCATTGTTGCCTTATCATTCTCAGTGATTGCTCTCTTTCAGTCAAGTACAAAGGCAGGCTGAATATAAATGTTTTGTCATAAAACTGCTATTCAAACAATAAAAAGGGTTATAATAGTACTAAAAAAACCACCCCCAGGGCTGCAGCACAGGCTGGTAGTATGCATATTCAGGCAGCACAAAGCAGTTCTAGTCACATACTTCTACCCATAGGAGCCCTTCCACTGAATCCGTACTTAATATCAGCGTGTTCCCAAAAATGATCCAGACATTACCAGGTAGTCAAGATAGATGAAACATTTTGGAATGTCATTCAATTAGAGGAATGCAGTTTAATAATACTGTGAATTTGTGTTGAATTCAGCAAATATCAACAAATTTAGTTAAAGTCTTTAATTTTTAAAAAGAAACATGGTTCAATTACTTTTTCTGCCTTTATCCAAAAATGGTTTTGTTGGTCCCAGATCTAGCCATGTAGTGCCACCCAGGGGCCAGATGCAACATGCTTCAACACTGCCATCTTGCCAAATAGCCTCAAAAAAGCGTTATGCAATACACCCCAGACTGTCTTCTGCACAGGCTTGAGTATTCTTTTTAAAACGTCTTAGATGTATAGTATCTTTTTTTATTCCTTTTTTTTATTTTTTTTCTTTTTTTTTTTTTTTTTTTGTAGCATAGAGACAAGAGAGGTAGGGTCAGGTCAGGCAAGGAAGGGTGAAAGAATATGTAACAAGCCAGGGACCACCAAAACAGACTAATTACTCCCATAGAGTGACCAGACGGTTATCTGATCAAGAAGGAAAAAAAAAACAACAGGAGGAAAAAAAAAAAAAAGAAAGAAAGAAAAAACCCCACAGGTAGAATTTAAAACAAAAGGTTTATCAGCACCAAAAGCCCACTGCCCTGGGTAAATGTGCTTCCTTGCAACAATAAAGACAAATAAAGTACTAAAAAAGGATAAAGCAGGAGATTACAGACCTAGCTGTGGTTTGATAAATGGCACTCTACTCCACTCTGCTTATTGTGTACTTCATACCTCGCTCTTGAATATGGAAGAGAATTTTATTAAAGATTTAGCCACGGTGGTGGTGGTGACTGGCTCACAGTAATTTTCCTACAAAGTAGTTTAATCTATCACAGGGCAGACAGTGCACCTTCTTACCATGTATCATATCTGTCTATTGAGTAAGTGCTATCCAAATCCAATTTCTTTTCATTTTTGGAACCTGTGATGCATATTCAAGATACATTTTCTTTTTGTCTGTGGCCTAAATTAGGTGCTTTATAAAGAAAAAATAAAAAAGAAAAAAAAAGTGAAGTAATAAAAAAGACTGGACATTTTCTTTTTTTTTCTGAGATTCACTACAGTGCTAATGATGCAAAACAATGGGCATGTATGGTTGGCTGTCACTGCACTCACAACACTGTCAGTGCACAGCCCCACCTCCAAATGCTGGCCCCAGCTCTTACAGGTGAAACTTATAAAATCACTGCAATAAAGCCCTAACTTGCTATGATATTTCAATGCTTATTTTCTACATTTAATTAAAATAATAATCACTGTGCTTTTTTTTATTGAACGATCTGAGGCTGGAAAAGTTCTTGGTTCAGGCAATCAAAAACGGAGTCTAAGCGTTTAGAAATCACAGATTTTTTTTTTCCCCACAACGAAAGCTAAGATACAGCTTCTAAAAGTTTCTTCATTTTAATTGTAAATGACTCTGTAGAATTCACCAAGAATCTAAGAAATTAGGTACTTCTGATAATTTCTCAGTTCTGACAAGTATTTCCTCCCAGCCTGTGGCTTTTGGTTTGGGGACAGGGGGATTTTTTCATTTCCTTACTTCTGTGGGTCTGCTGAGAGTGTTTGTCAAACTGAGAGAGAAATTAAAGAGATCTAACCCAAAACTGTTTCATCTAAACACATTTCTTTTGGAAACTACTGTTAATATAGAATACAGTATCAATACGTGCTCCAGATCTGAGCATGAAGCACATCCAACCATAAAATATACACGTAGTTGAACAAACATTTCAGGGGCAACTAAAGGTGACAGAGTCGGTCCTTTGTGATTTGTATCCTCTGTGTATCACAGTCTGATTAATTCCCTTTGTTAAACCAGTACATAAGATCAGTGTACGTATTTCAAGGTGATAATCAGAGCATTAAATCTAATAACGTTTGAATTTATGCCTGCTACAATGTGGGTGATTACCAGACGTTAAATTTACTGTGCTAAGAGAAAATAAACTTATACATATGACTGGATTTTACCTAGAGTAGTTTCCAAAGGGCAATCTTGGAAATGTGAGCCTTAGCCCAGAACTAGCTTCAAATCTGTTCCAGCTTTGGTGCCATGGAAGAATCTTTACAAGTTGTATCAACAAGATTCTTCCTTTCAACTTGATCTTCAACATCTCTGACATATGCAACAGGCTGAAACAGCTATCTCTAACATGTTTTTTTGCATGATACCCATGATACCATATTTTTCCCTTGGACTTTCTGTTTCTAATCTCTGTCTTCTTACCACCATATTTTTCTTTCATAATTTAAGCAGCACTATCCTAGTGCCTATAAACATAGTCTCATTCAGGTCTGAGACTTCAACAACAGCAGAGAGTACAAAGAATGGTGTTCATGTACTCAGTAATAATGATTTTCATTATTCTCTACCAAAAGTGTGCATGACTAAAAATTTCAGTCCATATTTCACCCTAGACAAGTCAGGCTAGTGTACTGAGTTTGTGGAGATCTTACTATTTCCTAGCACCTGTTTCCAAAGTCTTCCCTAATCAGGTCCCTACCTCTATGAGGACCAAACTTGAACTCAGAGATTCATTTAAAGGATTGCCTAAATTTTAATTTTATCATGGGATTTCTTCACAGATTCCATTAAAGATTGTAGTTTTATCTAGTGAACAATAACACAGTTAGCATACACTTTGAAAAAGCACAACCTCTCTTTCTACTATTTCAGTTTTTCCTGTAGTGTTAATATATAGAATCTCATTATTGCTTTTGTTCATATGTAAACCACTCTACGTCCTGTTTCTTCCAAGCTGACAGTTTAGTCATCTTTGTCTGCATTTTCTACTGATTCTGTGAAGGGTGTTCTCCGAGGTAGCACTCAGGTAGTGATGTCCTGTGAAAGCCTAAAAATACCGATATTTGAAAACTTAAAATCAATGCAGTTACATTCTCAAAAGGCACACTTTTCCTGGACTTTTTGTCTTTATGAGTGTTACAGTTGTGGTGCTTCCTTTGGTCTTCAAATGCTGTTCTGCCTAATGTATTTTATACAGCACTGCAGACCCTCTACTGTATCCACAGCATCAGGGCACTGCCTACTCTCCCTGAGCATCTTCCTGCTCTTACTTTACTCTCACTTAGGAAAAGAAATGACATTTAAAATTTGGATTGGTCATTAACTTTCCAAAGTCTTCTGTCCAAGGTCCCAGACCCATTAGGGTCTCAGAGAAAGGACTCAATCAGCTCCCCACACATGCAATATTTAAGCTTGCCTTTACATAACTCTCAAACACTTTTAGACTTTCACCTTTGCTCAGCAAATGCTTAGAAAAAGCATGTGGTTTATATTTATACAGAATTGAATACTCTTTGAATTTCTCTAATACAACTAGTCTTCTTAGCTGATTTAAGTGAGAACAACTGAAAACATCGTGACTGTCATCCTATCAAAGGAAGTAACACCACCACTTAGTCTTTTTTCTAAGATATCTATTTTTTGCAGCTACTTGCGGAAAGTGCTATTTAAGCCTTATTCTGGTGTCCTACACATCTTCGGAGAATTTGTAATGAGTAGAGTTTTAACAAATCTCCTTTTCCATCACGGATATTTTCTCAGTTTCATGTGGTATTTTGTGTCATTTTACTTGTGAAATTACATTTTCTTGAGGATCTATGAGTTCAACAGAGGCCTGTGTTTTTGTTAGCCTAGTTTCAGTCATTCTCAACTACACGCTGCTAGGTACTACACACTAACAAAGTACAGTGTGTAGTAGGACCTTCAAAGCTACGGTTTCACACAGACAAGGCCAAAAACATGGGGACAATAACATAGGCAAGATAACCAAAAAAAGACATTACAGAATCACTGTCAGTAAGAATGCTGTCCAGATTGGCAATTATACAAGAAAATGCGAGCGAAACTAGACTTAAATCTCTGCTTACATGAAATATCACAGCAATAAGGAAGGATGCTCAGCTTCTATGCTGGAAGGAGAGACCTAACTCAAGTATGCCACTAGCCTGGGGAAGAGGATACTGGACATTTGAAGAAGATACTTTGAACGCAAAAAGCAGCAAATGTAAAGTAAGAACTAAATAAATTAGCATCCTGACTTTCACATTACATTGGCCCATGTAATTACAAAAACGAAAAAAGAAACCAAGGAGATAATAAGTCCAGGATCACCTCAGGCCACTACAGAAGTTTTGAAAATCTGTCACTTTGGATATAAGAAAAATGTGATCAGACACGAAACATCTATCAGCCTAGATAAACGCAGAAGTAACTTGCAGTAGGAACGCAATTACAGGAATGTTGCAAGTCAGAAACACTGACAGAAAGCATGAAAGGGAAAAAATGGCAATATATCTGTTAGAGCTAGATATGTGGTTATTCACCATTACATTCAAAATGTTACATTCATACAAACTTGGGACAATATCTGACCAGAAAGAAAAAAAACTCAGTTAAACAGAAAAATCAGAAATCAACAATACACTAAAGAAAAGTCGTATGGTACTTTAGATTAACTTGCAAACTGAATGATCAGAAAAACTGATTTGGCTACACTGTGATAACATAAACCTCCATATTGAGTCTGAAACATATTTAGCATGCACTTGTTTTGTTGTCAAATGCCTTCTTTGATGAATTGTATTAGAATCACTGCCATTCCTGAGAGAAATTAAAACTATCTTTTTCATTTCATGGAGAGGTTGGGCTTTTCCTGAGACATCTGTATAAACTTAGAATTTTAAATTGCAGCTATTGCACACTCACACACCTCTGGCTTACTACACCTTCATTGGTTTGAGAAAAACCCTTGCTTCAGCCAGACTGTGGACTAATCCCTAAGGCCAGATCATTCATTGACAAAAGCAGGAAGTACTGTCCTCGAATATTAGCTCAGGCTCGCCTCCATATTTTAGCAGGCAGATCATATATACCTAAAAATATGGTTCTGCGTCCCTTGAGATGACAAAAAGCACCTCAAGCATTTACCTATTCACTTAGTTTACCACTTGATGATTTTGAAACCTAGGTTCCTTTTGGGAGTTTTTCATTATAGGCTACTTAGAACATCTCTTTCCTCTCTGTTATAAACCACCATATGGATTTTGGCCCTGACTCTCAATTGTAACAGTACATACTCCTCTCATTTTCAATAAATGGGTCTGAAGAATAAGTTGCATTACTTTTTACTTGACAGAGGACAATACGAATTAGAGCAATAAGAAACTACATTCTAGTAAGAAAGTAAGATTCAGGTGAAGGAATTTCAATATTACACATTAGCAATCAAAGATTATATAAATTTGTTATTTAAATACAATCTAAAGTTAACTATTAAACATTAGTTCAAAATTCAGATGAAATTTTGCAAAATCCAATTGTACTGAAATATGGATATATGGGTGTCATTTCAATATAGAGCCAGGTTTCTGTCAGAGCATACATCCATAATACAATCCTCATTGAGGGATTACGACCTCAAATAAGATAAAAATGATTTGACTATTTCATAAAGTATTTACAGACAATAGACAAAACCTTGTAGTTCTCCTAAATTAAAGCAGCTTTCTTGAAATCTAGGTAGCAGCACAGACATGGACTCTAACTGGGAAACTGACCAAGGAGAATTTTTCTTATAGGTAAAAATTGCCTTTTTAAGAACTTGGAACAATAGGAATACATGCAAATGGCTGTTAAATTTGTATTGATCTTCCTACGTAAGGCAAAAATAATCTCTGTCAGAGATCTAAGTTTGGTGCAAGGATCAGTGGATATGCCAGATGTATCCAGGTATCTGCCTTCGCACCTTCCTGTCCCTTCTCAGCCACCGCTGTCAAGATTTATATCCTGTCAAGTCCATAGCAAGCAGGCACTTCTTTAGCCTCCCCTGCAGTGTTTGGCTTTTAGACTGGACCAGCAACACTGAGTAAGACAAGCAAGACATTCAGCACGTGACAGCTGAGCTAAGAGTGCTGCCTTGAGGTGGGGAGGGTCCACAGTGCTCTCCAACCTGGATACCTCAAACTTCCAGCGAATGTTTGGAGTGTTTAGTAACCAAAGGTTCAACATAGTTCAAGAAACAAAAACTGTTCATTAAAAACGCACACAGCCTTCACACCAAGATGATACTCAAATATATATGTGTAATATACATACTTGGTCCCTTTATGTTTGGCATACATGTTGGACTCTTCACCATTTGAGTAAAAACTTGGAAGAAATTTTAAAACACAAATATGTTGATGTTTCTTAGACTCTTCCAAGATTTTTT
This sequence comes from Lycocorax pyrrhopterus obiensis, assembly GCA_014706295.1. Lineage (NCBI taxonomy): Eukaryota > Metazoa > Chordata > Aves > Passeriformes > Paradisaeidae > Lycocorax > Lycocorax pyrrhopterus. The sequence continues at coordinate 75,220,487 of JACSVZ010000004.1, forward strand.
CTGAGAATTTTTGACATGCCTTTTTTTTCCCCTACAAAGAGAACATCGCTCATTTACACACGTAGGTACAGCTGTTATGGTTATATACCCAGTAAACAAAAACATGCAAAGAAATTTATTCTTGTTGAAAAAAACTAATAAAATCTAGGAGATAGTCACAGATGCAGGAAGTTTCCTCTGTCCTCCGTGAGTTCATTAAGAAAGTGAATAAGGAAATTACCTCTTCTACCTATGTATGCAATATCAGCTTTATCTAGAAACAGCATGGTTTCATTAGTATCTGTCACAACATTAGCATTATATAAGAAATTGCTTGAAGCCAATATCCCAGGTACAACAGTCCTAAACCCTGGGAAAGGCCAGATATAAGCTACACAACACATAGCATCTTTGCACCTTATGAATGATGGTTTATTGCTGGAGAATTTTACTCTTCTTTCTTGGTCTCATCTATCTAGGACTTTTTCATATAACCCATGGCTAACAATGTATTTTTCTAAGCTAAATTACTGAAGACATTATGATATTCAGAAAGTTAAAAAAAAAATCACTGAATTATATTATTGCTCAATATAAATATTTGCCCAGAAGTGTTTCTCTAATCAATATTTAAAGTGAGTCAAAGGAAGTTTAATAGCTAAATCTTGCTCTCATTACATGTCATCATCCTTTATATGATATCTTCTGAAGCTATAGACCCCTCAGAGGTTGGGAGAAGCAAACAATTAATTTCACAAAATTTTCATAAGAAAAAAATGCTCATTTGAAAAAATATGACAAAACTGGATTAACATTTTCATGCATTCAGGAGGGCACTAACATAATGCAACAATTTCTTTAATAATGAAATGTGCTTTGGTCCTATTATATGTTTCAGAAATAATTATATCCTGTCAAAGCACAAAAGAAAATGAAAACACTATTTGTTCACAAACAAAAATCATTGTTAATCATGACCAATATATGGATATCTATTTAGGACAAAGACTGTACTTAGGAACTGCGTGTGTATTTGTGTGCACGTGTGCTTGTGCACATATTGTTGTGGTGCTTCTAGGAATGACTCCTGATCTGGTGTCTGCTATCTCTGCCCATACGCCATTGTGACAGCCCTGTGCTGAAATCCAAATTAAATCTGTATTTGCACTATAATTTTCAGTGTACCAATGAATAAAACATTCCTGTTTTCTTTCTGTTATGAAGATATCTTCTATTTTGTGAAAAGTGTTACTCAACCCTCCCATACCAATGTGATATCAAACCTTTTTGCAGCGTAAGTCACTGATGAGAACAAGCATCAAAGAATGAGATGACAGACACTTACGGTACTAAATAATTTCCTAATGGCATATTTGTCTCTCAAAATGCACTTCTGACCTGAGAAACCAAAGTAGTAGGTGCTACCCCAGACACTGACCCAAATAAAGGTCTCTGCCCAAAACACCTAACTATGAAAGCACAAGACCATCAGAAATTCTACTACTGAAGGACAGAGAGGAATGCTACAGAAAAAAATACTACCAACGGAATTGTCAGTAGTCTCTAAATACCAGTTGGGTTTTTTAATTACAAATTATACCGTGAACGTGCTATTTTTAGGCTCAAAAAATGAAAGTTGCCTAGGGGAATGAATGCCAAATTTCTGCAGGAGCTCTGTATCCAAATCAAGTTTTCTAGATAATTTTGCATACATCAGTTGAATTTTTAGGTAAAACAGAAATATATTCCAACCCACATAAATGCAGAGTGTGATCCACTTCACTCATTAGTAGATTAAATGATTATCATACAGGGTTTTTTTAAATTCAATGCAAAAAAATCATCTGCATTACCTCTTCAAAACATAAATACCATTTTTAAAAAATGTGTAGCACTATAAAGTTCTAGTCAATGCAATATTTTCTCTATAAATCTTGATCTACTCTGGCAAAATATCAAAGATGGTACAGAACCTCTCAGACCAGCAAAAATCAAATGAGCATTTTTGGTCTCAATGGCCTTTTGTTGTGAAGCTGGGAAAAATACATTGCCACATGGGTACAGCTACTCCACTGCTTCCCCTGCTATCGTACTGGTGCTTTGGATGACTACAAGAGTCATGACAAGCTTAGTAAAAAGATGAGACAATCAAGAGTCAAGAAAACAAAATAATTAGAAAAACACTATGCAAACCAAAACTAAATGCAACAAAAGCTATTACGCATCATCAATAAAAAGATTTTAATTCATATCTTCTGTTCTTAGCATTGACTAATTATGGCAAGTGTGGTTTAGGAAAACATTTTAAGAAAAGCTTTCAAGTATCTTGAAATAAATAATCTTAGAGAAGTAAGGTGGTGTAAAAGTGATGCTACTAGACTGGAAACCTGGAAGGACTACTGCTGACTGCTATTCATATTTTCATTATGTTAAAACAAATGTCATCTCGTATTTCCTAGTGAATGTAGCAGATTTTACCCATGTTTTAGCAAAACAATGCATTAATTCACTCTTCCCTATAACATGCTTTCAGACGTCCCCACTAAATATGCTTCAAAAACCTGGATTCAATACACTACTAGACTGCAGTGTCCAACATTGTATTACAGCCATCTGCTTTATGGCCAACTTTGACCTCGCTGTTTCATTTTCCATTGCCTCAATTCTTCCCTGGCAATGGAGGAAACACTTGCTTTCTCTCTACTTCTTATATGTGTTGCAAAGATACAGATATAATGGCATCATTCAGCCAGAGCTTTAGCTTTGTTAAAGTGGATCCCTGTTTTGTTTTGGACTCCAGATAAAAGTGAGAAAAATCAATACTGAACTTAAGTACCACAGAGCAAGCATTCCCAACCTCTTCAAGCTAGCACCACCTAAAACTATTTAAATTTGCACATCACAAATATTAGTTAAGTTAAACTTTCATTCAGCTTGGCTTTTGTTGATATTTTCCAGTCTGGCCACCGATAGCAAACACCAAAATAATTTCAGCTGTGTCAATTTAGAATACGAGGAACAAGGAATAAGAAAATACTATTTTTGCAAAGTAAGGAAGTATTACATGCTCTACAGCCATATAAAGTCTACTAATAATGCCAAGAACAAAGGAGAGAGAAGAAAGGTAAACTTAGATTTTTAGTACTGTTGTTAAATTTGCTTTCCAGAATCTAAGCTATCACAGATTGACCCCAATAGTGAAAGAGGTATGTGGGACAAGCCAGAAAGAAACTGCAAGTAGCAGGATGGCAAAAAGGTGTCTGGCCTCAAACTATTAATTAGCAACTAGCAAAGCTGTACCACATATTCACTGCTCCAGCATTCCTCCTCCAGAGGTTCCTGCTAGTCTGCCTCATTATCATCTGGATGGAAAACAACACTCTTTCCTGGGAGTTCGCTGCAACAGTCTTATTGATTAAGTTCCCACAGTGTTAAATCATTCTGTAGCTTTCACTCCATTCTCCCCACCTTCCCACCCCTGAATAATAACAGCTTTGGTGGATTTATGGGGGTGGTGCAGTAGATGAGGAGCATTTGATAAACACGATAGCATAATCCAGTTTCTATTTATGCAATGCCCTTAGCTTCAGAACATTTCACACGCCAAGACAGTATTTAAAAAAAAATAAACTAATCTGACTTTGTTCTTGCTTGTATACTGCTTCTGTTACAACTTAGGGATCTCTGACAAACATCCAAATGTGTTCTTTCCTGGATGCAGTGAATTTGAAACAACGGGGAAAAAAAACTAGTAAGGTGATGATTGCTCCCTTTTCATCATCTTTCAGGTTGGAGCAAACCAACAACTTCTAAATATACATCATGTTATTTTTTTCAGTGGCATACATCTGAGACATGCAAATCTATGTAACACAATTTTTTTTAAAAAAAGTAAGAATAAGAATTTAATTTCTACTCAAAATAAAACTGAATTAACTCTCACTGTTAAAGAACCTACCCAGAATTATGGATCCTTATGTCACTGAAACAATAAAGGTTTAGGCTTAATATTACTCTAGGCTTGGCTGTGGTTTTGGACCCGAGAATAACTGGATGTTGTTTTGGAATGAGTCATGCACTAAGGACACACTATGGGTTAAGTTTCCTTAGAGGACCCAGAGTAGATACAAGTTTTCCAAATGGGCCCTGAGCTATCCTGAGGGGAAGTGGGCTGACAAGCAAGTCTCAAGAGATGTTCTGAAAGTGTAAAACATTATTATTATTATTGTTGTTGTTATTGTTATTATTATTGTTGTTGTTGTCGTTGTTATTCAGGAAAAAACAGAAAGTGACTGAAACCATCACTTAAGAAAAGACCAAGATAAATGTATGTTAAAAAGGAGGAAAAAAGAAAATGGTGCTGGAACAGCCTTTTGGCAACATGACCAAGTGATAAATTTCAGTTGATCGGGATTTTCAGGTGAAAGCATAATATTTCTCATTCAGAAAAAAACCCAAGCACAAACAAACAAACCAAACAAACAAAAACCCAAACCAAACTAAAACCCCAAGACAAAACAAAAAACCCCCACCCCATAATGTTTGTTACAATATCCAATTACTATGGCACTTTAAAAATCTCTAAGAGGAACTCTTCTTATGCATAGGAAAGTTTTCTTCAGTAAAACATTAACAAGATTTTATTATTAACTCAAACTGAAAATGCACCATTTTGAATTCAACTCTGCAATTGTGAAGTGCAGATTTGAAAAATAGTTGCATGGGGATGCAGTAGCGTTCAAGGTTTTTACTCTCTATTTCATATTACTGATCATTAACAACCTCACCGATTGGCTTTTAATCTGTCCATGGTTGCACATTGTATGATTTCTGCTACTTACTGCCAGCAGCAAGTAGATTGACTCCCTCCAGACAAACAGTACAACATCTTTCATCTTTCTTACAATCATTTTTGGTCACAAATGTGCCTCTTAGGCATGTTCAGCTGAGGGAGACCAGTGCCTGATGCTGCTCATCCCATGGACTCAGTCCTGCCACGCTGGGTGTTGGGAGCAGCTGTCAGGACCCGAGCCTGCAGCCAGGGCACTGTTCTTTCCATCTGCAAACAAAGGCATATGTTTGTTTTCTCCATTTACTTCTGCCTGGATACACCATTAATTCATTACTGAGAGAAAAAGCATTCAGAGAAAAAGAGGAAGGAAAATTGCTGATACTCTAAGTTACCAGACACTTGGATTAAACAAGTGAAGGGTAGCACTACAGGAAAGAAATTAAATATATACCCTGAAATCAGTTTAATATGAAATTTGAGCTTTATTGACCACCACCCTCCTTGTATTGTATCCACTTCATTAGCTGTTAAATTTTAACCAGAATATATATATATTTACACCTTGTTTGCTTCTTGGTACTGTTTGTGAGGAGAATATTTTCTTTCCCACCTTCACAGAAAGTTTTAACTTATTCCACAAAAGTTCCCACTGATTTCAGTCCAAATGCTGATGGAGTAAACTACTATACAGAACTAGCTAAAGCAGAACATTTTACATTAGCTTATGCATTTAGCTTTAAAAGGAAAACAAACTTAAACAGAGGCATATTCAGTACTTCTTAGCACTAAACATATATTCCTCCAGCATTTACAAAAATTGGATGAAATAAATCCACTGGAAATATTTAAAATATTTTAATTCATTTTGCAACCAAAACATATTCACACTCAGTTCTTCTTTACTTTATGCAGTAATATTACTGGGATGAGGGTTCTCAAAACTACAGCTGTACCAGTGGTGAAATATTTTCTTAATGAGTATGTCTTTTCCCACTCCTAAAAGTGCTCTCACAGAAGCAGTGTCTATGGATCAGAATCTATGATCCAATGCAGATTTGTCCTGGGACTGATGATAAGATTCAGCAGAAAAGTTCTATAGCCCAAACTGGAGGTGTCGGCTGAACATAATTACAACCATTAGTAAAAGATAAAATTTACCAGGAGACCATCCAATAATTAAGACATGAAAAAGGCCATAAGGAAAAGATACAGTTTCCAGAATTCTATTCTAAGAATAAATATGAAACTGAAATGTTTCTATTACTCTGCGGAACTGAACATAATATCTGACATATTAAAATACATTATATTTTCTTAAATAACATTCTCCTATTTCTGAAATAAACAAAACGGGAAACATAGAAACCCATTTTCAAACAGATTGATATTCATCCCATGTAATTTTAGCCATGTAAATGTTAAATATTTAGTATAAGTTTCCAAGATCTACTGAGAAGGCAGCAAAAAGAAACATGGCAGTGTTCAAAGAGCCCACTCTACAGTGTGCACACAGTCTGTGGGATATGACTGATCCGTTACCATTGATCTGTTTTCACCTTCACTCTTTGTCTTCTGGAGAAGTTACATATGAAAAGACATTTTTTTTGTTTGGTTTTACTTTTTTTTTTTAATTCACTTTCTTAATTTAAATTTTGTCAGCTTTTCCATCAGAGTTGGTGGGATGTGTTGCCCTCTGAAGACGCCTCTCTCATTCAATTGCTTGCCTGCACGGCTTAGGTAAAATGTTTAAATTTGGGTAAGCCACTAAATTGTAGCTAATCTGACTCACTGACAGGTGCAGTAGTTTCTTTATTAAGATTTTAAATCATCAAATAGATCAAATTATCAATATGTGATGCTGGGTTAAGTAAATTACAAAAGAAACAGTTAAGAAACAGTTGTTGGCCACACATGACAATATTTTTAGAGATCATTTTCAGGAAGTTGAGCTAACAGAACACAGAGAGGTTTGTAGGATGATAAACAGTGGGTGAAGTGCAACTCAACCACTTAGCTGAAGGACTACAGTCTGCAAAATGTACAGTTACAAATACAGTAATTTATGTACTCTAATGCAACAAAACAGGTAACTGGAAGCAAAACTCCAACATTTTCTTTGAAAAGTAATATTACAGAAAATTATAAATACGTATCTCGGTATAATTTAATTTCTTCATGCATTGTTTTGTCACTAACAAAATTTCCATATACCACAAAATGGAAGCATGGAAGAGTATCTCCGTGTGCAAAATTTTGGTGAGACCACTCTTACAACACTTATTCACACTGCAACGAATGTGTGAAGTACAAAACTTAGAAGCAAACTACGTAAGTGATGCATGATCCTTAAAAAACAAAGCAAAAATGTGGAACCAAAGGTGTTCCAACTAGCTTATCAAAGGGAAGGTCAAAAGTGTGGGTATTTACAAATGGAAAAAATATATCAGAGCTTACAACATACTTCGTAAAAATTTTGAGGGACAGTACTCCATGCATATAGAGTGGAAATGAATTCTTCAAGAGTCACCAGGCAAGCCAGAGATGAAAAGTTAAGGAATAGGAAAATCATCATTAGTGTGATGCCTAAATGTGGGAATCTAAAACTGCAATCAAGTTGGGTTTCTCTGTAAAGTTAACAGAAAGAACCAAGCAGCTTCAGAGGACAATTCATCTCATCCTAAATAGAACCCTGAAATTACATGGAATGCATCTGGTCATACCTGTTTCCTCTCCTCACTAGAATAGGGGCAAAAATAGCTAGCTCAGACTGAGACACCTATGCTTTATACATCCAAAGTTAGGTGAGATGTATCCCAGCATGTACTGCTGTTTAGAGCCAGAATGTCTTCAGGAGTTGCACTGCTATCACCAGAAAACTGATAATCTGTATTTTTCTTTCTCCTGGGGAGGAAACCTTATCCCTTTGCTTGAGAATGAGTGTAGAGGAGAAAAAAAGAGGGAAGTAGCTTAGGGCAGTAGTGCATAATCACTAGATTTTTCATTTCAGCTTTCAACTTGAAATTACAGATCTAACTTCCATTTGTGACTGCTATGACTGTACTGAGATTAGCATTTACCATATCACTTTCTACAGCTGGTATCAGTGAAAATATTTATGCACACAGTGAGAGGAGAAAAGTATCTGCCAAAACCTGTGGGTGCCACTAAAAACACTTATTTCAAATCTGTGTTTTCGTACAGTGCACAGCACAATGGTATTCTGCTTACAGTTGGAAATACCAGGCACTTCCATAATACAAAAAAAATAAAGTAAAAATATTTTTTTCCCTGTAGTAGTAATTGTCCACAGACCAAATTAAGCACTGTAAGTACAGAGCATCAGTTATGCCACCTCAGCAGGGTGAGAGATCTAGACTTTCTAATGAAGCCCCCCGTAACAGACGTAGCTGTAAAGTCTAGTCTTAACTTTAAGCTCTCTTTAGATTTTCAATAAACAGATAGAGTGCACACGAAAATCAAATCAAATCAAATACGAACATGCAGAGCTCCCTTAGGCCAAGCTTACTGATAGTAAACCAGTATAGAGTTTCAAACACGGACGGTAACAACCATTCTTAGGTACTTTATTCACTTGGAGGTGATGGGGTGCTACCAGAGCCAGACAATTGAAAACCAGATGGATTGTGAAGACTGTGCCGGGTCTTCTCAATACAAATTTCTGAATGAGCTGTTCCTTCTCACCAATATTTGGCAGAGAGTACTTAGGGGGTTTTTAATTGCTACTGCTACAAATCATAGAAAGGTTTTCTGAAGGCGATGGAATGCTGACCTCACTGAAGAAAGACCAGTTTTACCTTAGTTAATGAATAATAGTTGCCATTTTCTGTAATTGTTCCCCCCCTTTACTGTCACAAATGGTCTTACGATAACAATCATAGTGCATAATCTGATGCAACTGCTCTTAAAGAAATTTCTAGTAAAGGACTGCAGCCTCTGTGGGAGGTAACTGTCAGAATTATCTTAAACCACTACCTGTCTTCCACTACAATAGAAAAGGCCTTTAATCGAAATAATCCTTTTTCAAATGAGCAACTTTTTTCCCCTCTCTGCAATTCACTCATCTTAAAAAAAGCACTATAGCTTTTGTGCATAACTTAATTCATTCTTCAAGACAAGTACAAAATTTGTCACTGACATTTAGCGCCAGCCGTAGGCAATGGATAAAATGAACTAGTTAGCAATTTAACCTGTAAAAAAACAGAGTGGGATGAACAATTTTCTGCCATCAAAGCAAATGGCTAACATTTAGCAAGATTTTATTTTTATTTTTCAGCCCATCCCATCCTCAAGAAGAAAGAAGTCAGGCTAACATTTTTTCTGGGTCCTAAATCTTCCTCTCAGCCTATTTCTTTAATGGTTTAAAGTAAATGACTATCCAGAGGATAATTAGGCACTGTGCTGTCGCATCGTGTCAGGTCACAGCTGGATTTAGTCAGCATTAACCTTTGGGGAGAATTGGAATATCAGTATCATTTAAAATTAAAGACGTGTAAGCAGGCATTTCTGGAGATGTTAGAAAAGTAATTGTCTGTAAATTGTTTGACCTTGAGATTTAATTGCATGCACAACACACATTCTAGCAAGAACCCTGGACTGTGTTCATTCTCTTTCACCTCCGTACCTCTCACTTTGCAGAACCCATTAAGCTACCTGTGGATTTTTCTGTAAAATATTAAAGATTGTTTTATACCGAGAACAAAAGCTTTTAAGTAAGACCTCTTACAAACAAAACTGTTAAATAGCTGTAGTATAGACCTCACCTATTTGAATTTCAGACTTTTTATACACTTAGAAATGTTTATATATACATAGAAAATACTCCTGTTAAACAGCTATGCTTAATTTTTATTCCTTTTTTTTTTTTTTTTACTAACAAGTTTGCATATTATGCCTTACTCCCTTTTTCCCTAATGAGACAGCTTATGCTTTCAAAGTCCCTCAAGCTAGGCAAATCTCTCCACTGCTTCCACTGTTAATAATGAAACTTCATAATTATACAAATCCAAGGTGGCCAATCAGCTTCTCGGGCTGAGCCTTCGGGTACCTCATGCATTATTTATGTGGCACTCAGGCCTGTGAACTCACTTGCTTATATTAGAAGCCTAATTAATATTTAATCACATGTAGAGAGGGCACACAAAGCTGTGCTAGTCCCCAAAAGAAGTGCAAGTAAAAGTGTACACAGGTGCTTGTTTGCCTGTGTGTGTGTGTGTGTGTGTGTGCATGTGCATGGTGCAATATGCACACTCAGACACACTAATTAGAAATAATCACAGATCAGGAATGATGCAAATCTTTGAAGATGCTAATATATGCCGAAAAAAGACAAACATAGTTTTGACCCTGACTGCAAAACAGCTTTCTCAGGTGATGCTGAAACCAGTTGAGACTCTACAGGAAGATTTCAGCATACGAAAACCAATGCCAAGGAAAACCTTTTAGGTGTCTAGGTTCTTAGGTTTCTTGTTCTTCCTACATGCCTGCAGACATGCTCTATATATTCCTGGAGACAAACTCTCGATTCACACTGGCACTGTGTCATCTACTGCAAAGCAGTTTTCACCATAGTCCATGAGAAAAAGTGGTAATACCTGCAAGTACACTCACATTTTGCGTTCATGTCATAAACACCTCTTCCCTGGCACTGAAATGCAGGATAATCCCAGCTGTTAGCTTGCATAGCAAAGAAAGTTCTTGAAAAAACCTTATTGAGGATGATGATGATGATGATTTAAGGTGTAGAAGATGACACAGAAGATGACATTTGTTATTGTATTTTTTATCTAGCAAACTTTCATGTCTGTTGATGCTGAAATATTTTCATCCTTACCTATTATTGTGCTTCTACTTGCAAAATCCTCATTTGCCTGGTGTTTCCTTTTTGTCTAGACAGACTCTGACAGGTCACACTACATTAGGAAACTTTTTTGGTTGGAAAGAAGAGCAACCCACACAGAGAAAACTCTCTGAATACACAAGTCAAAGGAGTAAGAAAAATATTGGTCTTACCATTGTAAATTCCACTTAGCTTAATGCAGTTCAATATTAAACAAAACGTTACATCACATTTATATTATTATTTCAATCAACATTTCCAAAGCATTAACTTTTCTGAGCTATTATCCTCTCAAGACCACCACAATCTCTCCCCACCGCTGTCCAAATTTCCTCTTTAAAATTGCTTTGATGTGTATTTTCACTAGCATTGTCTCCCCATAGACAGCAGCAGACGGGACTTCTGGAATTTATTGTTGGTCATTTGCTATTAAAGCATTAATGTGGCCTTGAAATTATTGATCTTATCAATATATAAAATGGCTGTGATAACTAGAGCTGGAAAAACCCAAGAAACTTTTGTTTTCTGGATGGAACAAGAGAATTAGGAAGAAAGAGTGAGAATTCGGGGTGAGGAGACTGCTGAGGCCACACCTGGAGTGCTGCAGTTCTGGGCTCCTCAGTACAAGAGAGATGTGGAGCTACTGGGCAGCATCCAGTGAAGGCCCACTAAGATGATGACAGGACTGGGTACTTCTCCTACAAGGAAAGGCTGAGAGAGCTTGGACTTTTTAGCCTGGAGAAGAGAAGGCTCAGGGGTACATGTGAAGTGAGGAAATGGAAAAGAGGGGATCAGGCGCTTTTCAGTGGTGCCCCATGACAGGACAAGAAACAATAGGCACACATCCTGAATTGAACTGAAACACACACAACCTGAACACCAAGAAACACTCTTTTCACTGTGAGAGTGACCAAGCACTGGCACAAGTCACCCAGACTGGTTGTGGAATCTCCATTCTTGGACATATTCAGTATTGTCCCAAGCAACAGAGTCTATGCGGCCCTGCTTAAGCTGAGGGGTAGGACCAGATGATGTCCAGGGATTCCTTCCCACCTCAATCATTGCATTAACCCTGCAAATTTTGTAGAAACTTGGAAAAAAAAACCAAAAGAAAAAAAAGAAAAAACCAAAAAATATCGTACCAGACAAAATGTAAAATTTCTGCCTAATATTTGATATTTTCTTTTTTTCTAGTATGTTTTATTTTTATTTTATAATTTTCAAAGACGGTTGCACATTAAAAGATTAATTTCTGTTTTGCTGGGATATTTCATTTAGAAGAAAACACAGCAAATTTCCTTTAAAATATTGAATGAAGTGTGCTACACAAATAAAAAGTATTGTAATGGTTAAACAATTAAGTGAAGTACAAAAAACATTGCAATGACCATTCAAGTAAAGCAATCCTTTCTTCTCCTTCTAGTCTCCCTTCTCTCTTAAAAATCCACGTTCCACAGCTTAAATTTGTCATTATATCAACTTACAAAGTAAAGCAGCCTATCAGTGTAGCCCCAAAACTAAGCTGGATCTCAGTAATGCAATTTTGTCTTCTAAAAACAACTTAAAAGATGCAGAAAACTGTATAACTTCAAATGTCTGACATCAAAATTCTTAAAATCAAACCGTTCTTAAGAAACCATGAGCCTTCCACAGTAAAATGACAGAAATAAATGACTTGGCTCACCATGTAGTCCATACATACATGGAACCCATGCAATTCCACGTATGTAATATATACACACACAATATATTGATGTCAGTTTGTTAAACACCTCTGGCAATCACCAAAAAAATAAACATTTATATATTAGCTTACTAATATGTTTTAAATTAAGCCAAATTCAAATTTATCTTGACTTTTTTTCTCCTTTCAGGGACAAAAGTAGTGAGGCATTAAATATAAGACAGGAACCCAGTACCAAGCATCTGGCAAAAGTATAGAGTTTTGCTACCATTTTCTAGTGCTACAGTCCCAGAGGTACACAAAATGAGAAGAAACACTTGTTTTAGTTCCAGGGAGAGTTTGAAATTTCATAATTTTATTTAAGATATTTTCAGTCAAAAAAAATAAAACACTGGCAACCATGTTTATACTATTTCCTTACAATGACAAGTATCCAGAATCTGAAATGAATATATTTAATGGGGAACATTCCTTCATTAGAAAGACCTAGCCGAATTACAGTGATTTTAGCTTTTTCAGTCATCTTTCTTTTGCACGGTAGTTACTATTTTAACACCAGACCAGGTAAGATTAAGGACAGACAGAACACACAGGTAAAACGAGTATTTTTATTTTTTTCAAAAGTCATCAAAAAATGGGTTGTTTTGGCAGTAATGTGAAAATATATTTTCTAATCTATTTCCATATTGTGGCTGTTTGCTAAATGCACCATTATGACACCAGCTTCAAAGCTTACACTTGATCTAACACCTGTCTACTAAACAATAGAGAGGTAAAAAAATATTTTAAAATTTCATTAAATATTACATTCCAGTTTCAACATAGATTGTTCTATTAACTGTATTCTCTAATGGTCTGGTCAACCTACCATTAAATTATTCAAATAAAGATGAGGGACCTGATTCTCAGCTGGCACATATGAGTATAGTTTCATTGATATAAATAGGGCTATACCAATTTACATCTCCTGCGAATCATGCCCATCATTTCAATCAGAACGATTAAATGATTACTTTCCATGTATATTAGCATAAATTGGTAATAACTAATGAGTGCTCATAATTCTCTGCCTTTTTGTAAAGCCCTTCTCAAGCATAGGAGCATTCACCTGGTAGAAGGGTGAATACATTAACTGTTGTCACACACCCAACTGAATAGTGATACACAGCACAGACAAAACCATGGGAAAGATGTATGGTCCTTCTGAATCTACAACTCACAATGGTCAAAAGATTGAAGAAAATTTTCAGCTGACATTAGAAGAACAGATGTTGCTACTTTACACTTGTACCAAATAATAATGATGCAATAACTGGCGGAAGAGAGTATTAATTTTATGTTATAGATAGACTAATGTGACTTTCTTTGAAAGCAAACATTACTCCAGAAGCAGAATATTTGAGGAAAGTATCATTTTTTTAACAAAAATAGGATGAATTAGTAATTGCCATGCTAAAGAAAACATCAGCTATAATATTTAGGTTGGATATTAGGAAAAGCTTTTTCATCCAGAGGGCACTTAGGCACTGCAAGGCTCCCCAGAGAAGTGGTCACAGCATCAATGTTTGGACAATGCTCTCAGGCACATGCTGTGACTCTTGGGACTGTCCTGTGCAGGGCCAGGAGCTGGACTTTGATGATCCTTGAGGGTCCCTTCCAACTTAGGATATTCTATGATTCTATAATCACACATGAAAACAAGTGAAAAACAATGAAAGCTCATTCTGTAGCATGTCTTAAAAACCTTGATGGTCTTTTCAAATCATCACGTATTCATCCACTGTGTTAACAAACAGCACCACCCAAGTTGTGCTTTTCCCCACTCACTACTACTTTTAGACTTCAGTGTGAAGTCTCAAAGTGAGGCATTGTTCCTCACTTTGCCAAAAGTGGAACAAGAAGACTTTCTGGACACTTCAGTAGCTTCACAGGATGGCAGAGAGAAGAGTAACAGAAGTATCTGTCACAATTCCAGAACTCTCCTCCTTCTAAAAAAATCCTAGATTTTCTTGCACATCAGTCCAAGGCAAAGGAATTAACTCTACTGATAATCAAAACCCATAACAAATACCATTTTTTCCTCATTTAAAAAGCTTGGTATATCAACCACATATGGAGAAAATAAATTTTAAAATAGTAATTTAAATGCAAGATATTCTTTCTATATAAATAAAAGCAGTAGAGTAGAGCAAAAAATGAGGACAAATGCCCATCCCATAACTTACTCTGAGAAAATACAATCTGCTAAATGTGTGCTGTAAAACTTGAAAGTGAGAAAACTGATCCAAAAAAATTGCCCTTAGAGTGAGGTCATGTAAATTAACAGCCATTCTTTAATGGGATCCATGAAATCCTTACCCAGCTCCACAAGAAGCATTTCCATAGTTTCCTTAGATTTTGTGTACTTTGACTTTTCAAGGTACAATAATATTGAAGGGATATATCATAAAATAAAAGTAATAAATACACTGAGAAACATTATGTTATATCTGCTCTGCTTACAGCTTGCAAAATATCCAGGAAAGCTTACTAAGGAAAATACAGACTTTGGGAAACAGAAGTGGTCATGAATTCACTAGAAGTTTCTCTGGACTGGAAAAGGAAATTTAAAAAAAAAAAAAAAAAAGAGTATGAAGGAGAAAGGGCGATTAAAAAAAAAAGAGAAGGAAGAAAAAATAGGGAGAGAAATATGAAACTAACCTTGCTCATGGTCAAAATGTCATTCAGCATTCTTGCTTTCATTTCTAGAAAGAATCTGTATTAAACCCATTTTTATTAAAAGTGGGGTTTGCTGCCCAGCTTGACTTTACATTCTGAATACATATATATACACAGACACACAATCAATTTCTGATTCATGATCAGAATAATTCATTTCAAATCTTCATTTTTTTTAAATCCAAGACTTGCTTGGAGTTTCTATACAAGTTTAGGAATATCAAGACCTTGAACTTCACTGCAGGTGTTCCCAGTGTACATTATCAAGAACAAATTCCTAGTTATAATTCTCAAACATCATGTGCTTTTATATCACACTTTTCGGAGTTCTGCTTATGAAAAACAAATACCCAATAGATCCAGGAAACTTTGTCGTAAATTAAATTTGCAACATACCTGCATTTATACACTTAGATTAAGTATATACAGGGGGGTGTGTCCAAACACACACTCATCTATCCATGCATGACACTTATGCATATACATATATACATGTGTGTATTTATTTACCAAAATCTTCAAAACTGACTCAGCAATTAAACAGAGGGCTTTAAGCAATTCATGCATAAGTAATATAATTATCAGTACACTTCATTTCCACCATCCTCCAGCTTTCCTAGTTTCAGTGAGATTCAAATTCACCATTATACAAAACTTTTACTAATCCAAATTTAAAAAAAATCCACCCACAGGTAATCATGACATGTTTGTTTTATCTGACTTTTGTAATAAAATTGGTACTCACTTTAAAATCTCAGCAAAGAGAGCACCCAATTGAAACTATTTGTGCAAGATCCTTGTTTCTTCAAACAAACAGAGCATAAATTGATGTTAGGCATAGCTTCCCTGGTGTTCTTTATGTTTTTGTATCTACACAGGAACAAAATAGACAATAGGATACCAAAAATACCACTTCGGAGGGCTAGACAATGGAGATAAAATTTGCAATTTTTTCACTTTGTTTTCATATGAGTTTCTTACAGTTTAAGTACTGGTGGTATTTGCTACTTGGATACATTTACATAGAAACATTTCTTCTTCTACTGTACCTTGAAAGTCAATGTGAGGTTTTCTGTTGTCTTCACTGAGGTAAGGATAAGGCCCTACACAGCTAAAAAAAATATTGTTCTTGATGAGCCACAGTTGGTGTGCACACACTACGTTTTCAAGTTTTACTCTTTTGCCACCTACTTCCCTCTGAGTCTAGAGAAATGCTATAAAGTGTTTCTTCACTACAACCTCTGTCTTAAACTGTGGGGAAAGAAATGAGAACGAAACTGAAGTAGCTGGCACTATGTCCCCTATTTCTGCCACATAGCAGTACCATAAACAGTCCTTTTTGCGGTAGAGACAAGACTTGTGTGCAGTCTACAATAGTGATAAAAACAAAGAAATTGGGCTAACTCAAATTTCAACAGTGAAAGAATCCTAACATACATTTGATTCTAATGTATACCTCTGATGTACATTTATTATCTGCTGTCTTCTTTAATCTTTACTAAGTGCATTGCTATCACCTAGAAATGCAAAACTTATAACCAAAGTAAGCATTTCTTTGCAAAATATTTTTATTATGTTAGAACTGGTGAGACTCTCCTACATGCTGGGGGTATCTTCACAGTATGTAATGAGTGTTTTGATTTACAGAAACTTTAAGTCAGTGGTTTTAAGTTTAAGAGAAATCATAACAGTAATTAAAAAAAACACCCTTTTCACCACATTGTTTTCATTGGTAAGTTAGAGCTGGTACAGAATGTGAAATGAAATACTATTGCAACCAGTGTCAAAAGTTTACCATTTTGGATTTCATACCATAAATGTCATTCAAGAGTGTATTTCAGTGTGATACCTAATTGGTAGCCTTTTTCACACTTGCAATTTTCCTACTTTGCTGCCAAGCATCTGCATATTAATAAGTAACACCATTTAAAGAGAGAAAAAATTCCAAAGCAACACACTTAACTCACTGCCTTTATCCACTGTATCATAGTAAAAGTGAACTCTGATGCCAAAAGGAAGTCAGGCCTTTAAACTGCAACTCTAAATTGCAGCTAACATGCCGAAGCAAGGATGTCACAGTTACACATAATTACCATTTCTACAGGAGTCTGTTTCCTGTGGTGACAGTAGCATATTTAAGAGATAGCATTTTCAATCTTTGATGTCACTTTTCTCATACAAAACTGTTTTTTCACCAAGAGCCCTATTCAGTAGTCCAGCCTTATCCAGCAAAGCACTTAAGGATGTGTCTAGATCCCATTTAACTTAGGCACATGATTAGGATTTTTTTTTTCTGAAAAAGGATTGAACTCAAGTATGTGTTTCGAATGCTTTGTCATATGGGAACCTAAAATAGAAGCATAACTCCTAACTGCAATACTAATACTCCTGACTACCTAGGAATTTTAGTCACAACAAGTTTTATCATGTTTTACAGGTTTATTTTTCCAAATAGTATTTTAGTATCATCTTGTCTTATCACATAGCACATGCTGTAAGCTTATTAGAAGCCAACAAAAAGTTTGGAAAAAAAATTAAGCTTAATCATATTTGAATCTTTAATACTTCACCAGTGCTCCTCACGGCTTAAAGACCATAAGCTTTAAATACCACAGAAGCTTTTTTTTTTCCTCCACATTTGAAATGAGAATGCTTAGAAAGGTATCTGCTGCTTATACAACAGGTTGTAAAATGGAAATTCACAGGAGGAAAACCCTTCCTACGTCTCCTGCATTTCTCTCTCCATCTTTTGCTTTTTCTTATTCATAATCACTGTAATAAAAAGGTGTTTTCCAAGATAAATATTACAGAACAAAGAATACAGTGTGACTGCCTCTGTTATACTACCAAATATCTTCTCATCAACCTCGCTATAAATAGTGCCCTGATTATACAGCAACAGAAACTGTCACCTGTTCCCCTTGAACAAAGTACCTCTATGCTACTTAAACCCTGAAGAAACCCTTTTTTGTAACCCTATCATTAAAGACACCCTATAAGGAAATACTGTGTAATACCTCAGTGTTGTTTGTTGGGGTTTTTTATTAACAAGCTCAATGCAACAGCCTGTGGCAATTTTAATATTTATACACTAAGGGGAACACATTGGGAAGGTTGTGTCATCATCATACTAACAAAAAATTGGGTGCAGTTTTCCTGGGGGCCCTTCAGTGATTTCCGTGCCTAGGGTAGATCACAGTGGCTGTTGAAGTACATGTAATGCAGTGCCTCTCCTTCATAAGCTCATTACATTTTCTCTCTTTGGATAATTTGGATAATTTCTTACAGCTAGAGCACAGAAATGAAAATTTAGAAATGTTTTTTTCCATTTCTCACTGGGCCACAGACTTCCTGTGTGGATCTTGAAGAAATTGTTTTACTTACTCTACCTCTGCTTTTCACATCTGAGAAGTAGAGATAAAAGCAAAAGGAGCACTTCAAGGCTTAATTCATTAAAATTGGCAAAGAACTTTCAGGTCAATGAATGGAGGCTGCTACAGATTAACATATTAAAAGTTTTAATAATTTATTTGTGATCTACTTCAACTGATGCAATATGTTTCTAGACTAGAAGCAACAGGAAAATTTAACACTATGTCACTGGTATACATGTCCAGTTTTACAGACCAGTAACTGCAAATGAAAGATATTGATGTGTTTCTTCTATTTGGGCTGTGTCCCAGGGTACTAACACACACCTCAGGAACAACCTTCTCTCAACAGAAAGTTAAAATAAAGCTAGATGTAATATAAATACACACTTCATGTTTATACACATACACAGTACATATACAGAAAATAGGTGCATTGAAATGCTATTCCAAAGGAAGAAAAACATTTTTCCTTTATTGTGTTACAAAGTCATAATTTCTCAAGCTTAGTAATAAATGCTGTAGAAATGCTCTGAAAAAAATGCCTGTAATTAACAAATATGTGATTTTATGTAAGATCCTTTTTTTAATATATGTCTTCATATTAATGCACTGTGATTAAAAGAAAATAAAACACTTAGCAGAGGAAGAGAAAACATATATTTATTTTTTAAAATAACGAAATCTGATTTATTCCAATAGCATTTTTTCTCTGGATTTTTTCCTTTTAAAATAAAAATTCCATTTTCCTGTCTGAATTCAAAATGATTGACTGGAGCACAATATTAAGTAATAAATAAAACAGTCCCAGTGGCTGAAAGACTCCTGAATAAAGAGAAAATTATTTTTGGATTTTCCTTCTGATCAGATATGAAATATTCTGAAACGCCACCTCTATAATTTGATAAAAAGCTTGATATCCCCAAATGAAAATAGGATTCAGCACTTTCATTTTTCTGTCTCTAAAGGAACCTCTAGGTAAACTGATTTTAAAAAAATGAAAATCTCAAGCATAAAGGTGGGAGTAATGAAGCAAGTTTAAATATGCGCTGACCTTTGAAATGAACTGCATTCCATGTTGTTTGGCCAAGAAGCTGGCTGTGTTGCTGTCTCCATCAATTTCCACAGCATAAAAGATGTGGGTTTTGGAGCTGCCCTGCTCTCTGGTGGATGTTGATAGGCATCGCCGCAAATACACCAGTGCTGATAGTAACAGCCATGTGTTCATTGCTCTGAAATATTAAAAAAGAAATCCACAAGGGATAAAAGTGTAAGCGCCTTCTTTTGTTGTTGTTGTTGTTGTTGTTGTTGTTGTTCACCGTAAGAATTTACTCAGAGGTGGCTGTATTTTATTTTCCTCTTCTTTGGCTAAAAAATAAAGTCCTACAATTTTTTTATTTAGTTCCAATATTAAACTAAAAAGATGAAAGCGAAACAAAACATTATTTTTGGAATCTAAGAGGCTTATGCTGCTTGACAGTATCTAAAAGCAAAGAGATATTGTGCTATATGATTTTATTTGTACAAATTCAAAAATTAAAACATACACTACCTTGCAACTTTACTTACAAGATTATTTTCTTTTTCCACTCCTGTTTTATTATACAAGTTTCACTAGTTTTATCCAGTGGTTTGCCAACCTCAAGCTGTTCACTAGACCTGAAGGTCAAATGGCATTCTCTGAAAAATTTCAGTGTTTGGTATCAAAATGGAAGATGACCACACGAATGTATAGCAATTTTAATAACAACGACTAATCTAAATATCTGAATATCTGGTCTAAGTCCTTTTGTAATATACTCGATGAAGTATCAGTTTAAAATGGAGTCTTATGATATGATCATAAATTGCCTAGAAAAATGAATTACAGAAAAGATGACAAAGCCAAGATTATGCATATGAGAAATACTACAGATATCCTAATTAGGAAATATTAATACTCTGTACATGCTAACTCTTAGGCACTAGATCCTGGCTTTAAAAGTATGACAGTAGCAAATAACTAAATCATCCTGAGAAATATGCTGCAGTTGCATCTGTCATGAAACAACAAGGATATCTTTTAAGTAGATGTGATATTAGGTGTAAACAGTGGTAGAGATCCAATTTACTTTTCCACCTACATTCCCCTTTGTTTAGGTACCTGTTAAGAGCTGTACAGCAACAGAATTCAAAAATTAGTTTTGAAACGTATGGGACAATGTAGTTTTGCATGTTATGGGTGGCCATGTTCATTTATATGCTTGTAGTGTTTGCAGCACTTATTATTCAAGCAGTCTTTTAAAGCAGCAGTTAGATACAAATTAAATTTGAATATATATACTTCTGTCTTTCCTCAGCCATGTCTTTCAGTTGCATCCTTCTTGAAAGTCCAAGCATTAAGACAAAGCGGCCAGTGACTGAATTCCACTCCACACCCAATAATAACTCTTTTTAACATTAGGTGCAAATTGAGGTGCAACAGAAAAAAACCAGTTAATCTTATATCTTGCAGTCCACAATAACATAAACCTATGATTTTTAATAAACACTGCCACACTGAGAAAATGTACTTAAGGTATCCGCACAGTTAAATCTAAGAATCAGATCTTGAATGAGATCCTACCAGCTAGATACTTCTGAAAAGGTCTAGTAAAGCCTATTATATGGAATCCCTACTAATTACATTAGAATGTTTCTGGATGCTGATTACTATCTGAAGCATAGACAAAGCCTTACAAGACATTTTTACAGCCAGACATAAGCAAACTAAATTTCTAAAGTCCTTCCTCAAATCTTAATTATGTAGTATGGACACTAGCAATTTTCCACATGTTGTTTTTTGGAACTAAGGATTGAGATGGTGAGAACTGCAATTTATTTTTGTTGTCTAGCTAAACAGTCAGATTACAGGTCTATGAAATGAACTCCAGTAATCAATGGAAAGGAATCCATGAAGATTACGAAAGATTGAGTTTCAGCTCCCATCTGTAAGAAGATGAAAATTTCATCAAGTCTTACCCAGGACAACGCATGAGGCTAAAGGTTATTTGGCTTGGTGTTTCTTCTGCTAATGCCAGTCTACTTTGTATGGGCTATTTACTTATATGGTGATTGAATCAGAACAAAACAAAACAAAAAAGACATTACTGCTCAATCTACTCTAAACATGGTTCAGAATGGATTTCAACCAAAGTCTTTTCCTACCAATTCTAATGTAGTCTAAAGCCATTTTGATCTCCACAGCCAGGTTAGGGCAATGTAGTTGGCCTATATTTAGAGTAAGCCAAAGGCTGAGTAGGATATAGAGGAACTGGTGCTTCAGAGAGAATTAAGAAAAAACCCCACAAATTGATGACGTACATCCACCCTGTGGATATACATGCAGTATAAAACATTTCCAGAACAAAAGATCAAAATCAGTCTACCTAGAACAACCTAGATCACCAGAGCATTCTTTTAGAAAAAGAAAAATACAGGTTCATTCCCCTGAAGAGAGATGTAATGGTAGAACCCCGTATTTTTCAGGAAGGGACTGACACCACTGACGTATTGGTAAAAGTGTTTTGGAGATAATTCTCTCCTCTAATACTGTATTCCTTAACATTCACTTTACTGTTTTTCAAATCAAACTATTTTGCTAGTACTAAATTAGAGATCTGCAGAACTTACACATTTTTTCAAGCCGAAAATTTCCATAAAAATACTAATTCAGTAGTTTCTCGCTTTCCAAAAAATTATAAATACATCCTGAAAAGTAGTTGGTAAACTCACTCAAACAACATCAAAGGCAAACTCAAAAATTCAAAGAATATTTCATAGATACAAGTAATAATTTGACACCTTCAAATGACACTGAAGCAAACTATAACAGGTGTCATTTCACCCTAATTATTTACTCCCAAAAAGAAAGTGGCTGGGGAGAATACATTATTTTACCTTTAAAGAAAACTCTGTCTACTTCTTCTGTGGGAATTTTTGGGTCTCAATCATAGTCACAGAATCACTGCATATTCTGAGTAGGAAGGGACCTACAAGGATAATCAAATCCAACTCTTAAGTGAATGGCCCATACAGGGATTGAACCCACAACCTTGGCATTAGCAGCATGCACTTACCAACTGAGCTAATCTCATGTAATGCAAACTAGGACTTAATTTCAGCATGATATGAAAATTTACCCAAACTTGGACAAAATAAAAAAGTTTTGAAAATTGTAGTCACGGCAAGGGCAGGAGAGATATGTAACAGTTGAAAACTGAAATCATGAACGATTCCACCTGCACAAAGTAATCACCATCCCAAGACTTATCCTGTATTTCCCTCATAATGCACTTTTTTTGTTATATTCCAATCCATATTTTGGGAGGACAAAGAAACTGTTTTGCCTATACTCTCCAAAGACAGTACTAACAGAGGGTAAATTGGAGAGAGAAGGATCTGTGTGGCAGTAGAATGGAAGAAAGAACAGCAAGGGCACGAGTAAAACTCCTGATTTATGTTAGAGGACTTGGATTGACAGATGAGGATGGCTAGGACTGAGAACTAAGCACCAGGGCAGTGGGACTATTGCTTGAAAGCAAGAGAGAGTACAGAAGAACTACCATGCCATGAACTGAGTGACACTGAAATAAAGAAATTATTTGCAGAGGTGGACTGAGTGGGACCTCAGCTGATATAAAATCAGTTGGTTCAAGTGACTCCAAGCACAACTGGTTAAACAGAACTGAAAAAGAAGCGTCAGGAATGATAGTAAGTCTGGAAAAGTCGAACATTAGATAACTTAGGAAGGGACAGATCAGAGAAGGGAAGAACTGAACAAATGCAGAAAATGTGCAATTAAGATTATTGAGATAAAGAGACCTGGGGAAAGAAGAAAGGAGGAGAAAGAACAAATTATAATTAAAACTCAACCAGGCTGTAAAGAACAAACCAGGAGACTCCATAACATTCAGACTAGCTGTTCTCTACAGCCTGGAACCAAATCCTTAGTTCCCAATCTCACCATTCCACTGAAACTGGAAAACACAAAGGAACCAAGTGTCTTCATTCCAGCTACTGGGCCACAGGGCTAGTTATAGCTTTGTTCTTTGAAGAGTTTGAGTTTGTTTCTTCAAAGAGCAACATCCTCTGTTCTGGATGTAAGGATGCCAACCCCATTCCATGAGGAAATTAGCAAGCTGACAAAGAATGGAATTTCCACTCAAATCACTCTGTTAAGAAAACAACATACATAGAACACATCACATTAATAAAATCTTGTTAAATCCAACATTAAAAAATGCCACATTGAGACTATTTGTCTAAACTGTAAATAGAGGGTAAGAGGTATTTTTAAAGTCTAGGAAGAAGGACAGTAAAAGTCCCGGAAGTAGTCAGGATTCACTCAGGATTTATAATAATAAACTCACCTATGGCTGATTGTATACAACACATTTTCTTCAGCATTGCCTTTATTCAAGTTTCACAGTAAATATGATATATTCTAAAGTGGGCTCTTGAGGGCTACTAAATACTGACATCCATTATTAACGTTGTACAGGGTGAGAGATCCTGTACAGATCAGTGCTTCAACCTGCCTTAATCCTCTGTTTCTGCAACAATGGATTTTTAAGAAAACGCTTTGGTTTCACCAGCAAAGTTTAAACTTTACTTATATACACTGGAAAACAATTTAATTTCACTAACCTAACAAGAAAGATTCATAATTTTATTAAATTCTACTGGAGGGAGGGCAAGGACGGATTTAAGTTCTTTCTTTTGATGTGACAAATACTGTAGTATTGTGCAACTGAAATTTCACAAAACGAATGAAAACACTAGAATTTTCTAACTGCACATATGCAAGAACAGAATAGGTTTATTTTTAATAGCATGATATATTTAAGAGCAAATAAAAATATAAATTAAACAGAAAATATTTAAACACACAATTTGTGTTCCATTAACAGAATCTAATTATAAAAAATAAAGATCATTTCAAAATCCAATTCTACTATTATATTGGGTGTATGTTAGGAATATGAGATTCTATCATATAATAAAAATGATACACAGTTTCTGCATTAAACAAAAGGGCAGACAGAGAACTGATACTGGATTTGTAACAGGTCTTTACTCAGTAGACCAACTAGAACCAATGCTCTGGCGGTAGTGTTTCTGTCATTAAGTGCTTGTCACAACAAAGAGCACTTTGAAATAACACTGAATCTTTTCTACAGGGTTAGTAGCAGATGAGCATCATGTTCAAAAATTACTAGTCTTGAGAGTGTTCTGGGTTTGTTACAACAGAGATTTAAGTTTAATTTTTAAATATGAAATAATAAACCTTACAAAAAATTAGTAGCTTCCTGATGTTATTACAAAACACACACTTATGTCTCTGAATTGTAATTTTGCTAGGTAGGTCCATACACACCAAAAAAAGACAGTACTGCTGCCTAGTCACACAAAGAAAAATAACCAGATGTGAACCTAAATTTCTTAAAGGCATTGAAGCTAAATATAGTTCAATCATATTTAATAGTAAAAACTAGTGATTACCACCAGAAGCATTTGTAAAAATGTTGAAAAAACCAACAAAATCTAAAAAGAGAAAAAAATATCCCCTTTAATTGTAATAAGACATTCTACAGATCTTGAAAAAATACTGCAAAACAGCCGAACCACATGCAGCACTTTCTGAATTATGAACAGTTTTCTTACTGGCTTTGTATCTTATGCTGACCAAGCCCAGTTTTGCTCCAGTTTATGAAACATGACAAGACCACAGATAAAGTTGATCTATGCTGCAGGCTATTTGTGTTGTCTATTCAGATGGCATGTCATAATGCCATGAGCCCAAATACTGTATCTTCTTTGTTTTCTTTCATTTGTTTTACTGAAGTTTTATAAAACCAGAGACAGACGTAAGATTCGAATTTATGGCATTGTTTCTCCCATCTAAGAATAAGCACTAAACCATAAGGGTGTATTCAGAAGAATCTCCTGTGATGTCTGAGACCTGCAGAGACAGCATACACTATTTATTTTGGAGTTTTTTCACTGAGGAATCTCTGATGTGAAGAGTATGTAATAATGCACACATCATTTTATTGCCTTTTTTTCTGAGCGATATTTTTTTGTTTTTAAAATGTATTGGTACTGGCAACCACTATTTAAAGGATTATCTTAGAAACTGTCAGCATTTCAGCATTTCCAGCTTTATCAAAGCACTATTGACTGTATTAGAAACTGAATAGAGTTCAGTTGCTGATGATACAGCTTGAAGTTTATCACCTTTTCAGAGAATATCACTGAGCACCAAGAAATTAGCAAATTCTGTAGAGAGTGTTTAATCTTAGAAACAGGGACATTTGTGATCGAGCGCATTTTTTTCCTTTAGTTGCTTCCATTTTTGTTGGAAAATAAGAAACAGGACAAACACACATGGCTCCTCAGCCAGATCAGTCTAAAATGTTTTACAAACCACGTGCACAATAACACATGAATAATAAATAGAAAATATTAAAAATACAAAAACATAGCTACCGAGGAGTTTGGACAGGCAAAATTGCTTATTAAAAGACTGAACTACTATAAAACTCCTGGAAACAAATGGGAGAAATTAGTTGTATGTAATCATCATGTTAATGGGTATTAAGTGGTACTACTCTAGCCATGTATTCTAATAGTACAAACATGTAGCATTTATAATAACTGTTGCTATCTTCTAGTTGACTAAATGAAATATTTGAGGGAAAAATGACAAGTTTTCAGGTATTCAAAACTTTCCTCCAGCCTGAAGTAGAAATAGCAATCTTTCAAACTAAATAAAAGTTGAGAACAATCGCTCTGGTTTTAATTTAATCAAACCAATTGAATTAGCTAAAAGATAAGATAGCTCATAAATATGAGGCAGAGAAATATTACAAAGGGAAAGAATACATTTGTTTGCTCCTATGGGACAGAGAGATGGAGAGCAAAAGAGACACAAGTAATTTATTGTCTGTGCAGCACGGAAAGGTTATCCTAGGGTGGCAAAAAATATAATGTGCCATAAAACCAATGTCTCTGTTGAGTCCATGGTTTTTAGTGCCCAGCAGAGTTATGAATTTTAGTTCCAGAATTATCTTTTGAAGGTATTTTGTATGTTTCCCTTGAGCAGCAGGGCTGAGAGGTCGAAGATGAAGTGGCTGTTCTGGATTAAAGCAAATGTGACATAGCTATGCAGGCTGGAATTCAAAATTCAATAAGGTTTGTATAGCTATCCTACTTCAAGGTTCTATTTAATTGCCAAGAGTGGGCACTCCCAGAAACAAAAGTGATGCAAGGCCCCCGCTTAAGTAATTTTCAACAGTTAAAATAGTGTGAAATAGCCTTAAGCAAGTCTTAAATGATAGCTGAAAACTATTTAACTATGATGGTGATAGACCAGTATAGAAAATGGAGAGCTTATACCCAATATTGAGAACTTGTCCTCTGCTCTGACAAAATAGAGAGAAAACTCAGAAAAAGTCCTGAGAAAATATTTTCCCCAGCATAACTTCAATAACCTCCTCAGCTTGTTCTAAAGGACTTTCAGAATACATATTAACCTCAGGGTCAGGAGAAATGAAGAATGGCTCAAAACTCTTGGTTTAAAAGAACATTTTCCCAGTGTATGCAGAGCCATAACCATTTCAAACATTTTGAAACAATAAGTTGAAGGCTCCAAGATTTCTTTACTGAAGTACCACAAGCAGTGTTTGTGCTCAGGAAGCATTCCAAGCTGAAGTTCTTCAAGGGATCTTTTGGGGTATTTTAGAGAGTAAATTCCAGCTGCCAAACCGTATGTCAGACATGCTACACTGTAGAGGTTTAACCACTTACTGGGTGGTTATGCCACACTTAAAATTGCCCAAATTATGCTATCACTCAGTGGATGATATAATAGATAAATTAAGTGTTCTAAATTACATAGGCTGTCACACTCACTTCTGTGGGCTTTATTGCTAGTCAGTAATAAGGCTGGAAAAATTCCTATGGAAAGGATACAGATATCTGAGGATATCAAAGTGGAGAAAGAACAGATTCTCCATGACCATGCTACTTCAGGAAATGAGAACAAGAATCAAAATTGAAACAGATGGGGCCAGACAAATTACTGTTACACATTTAATACATAGAAAATATTTTTGAAGGTTTTAAGTAAATACGAAAAATAAAACAGAATAAACAGGAGGCATGGTGGAACTGTACAAACACGTAACATTAACAGTGGTAAAATGCTTAAGTGACTGAGTCAAATGCTTCAAAAGTTTCTAAGGGGTTAGAATGAAACTTCACAAGACAGTTAACCATAATACCCAAAAACCATATTTTCATGAAGACCAACAGTCTTAATACCCAGCCAAAGATTAACAACTTAAGCACTTAGAATAAAACCCTTTTGCTGCCAGACCAACACACCTCTATCTGGCCCTCCAAACCGTGTGAGCTAATCCAAGACTCTTTCAAGGTTTTGTCTTTAATGTCAACCATTTTTAAATGTCAACCTATGTTTAGAATATGTTTCCCTTTCTGCAAAGTCAACAGATTTTTGGTCTGCTCTATAGTAGGACTCAATCAACTCAGCACCAGCTATTAACTAGTTAAGAGCTGCAAATTACTACTCTTTTTTTCCCCGTTAAAGTGATTCAGAAATACCTCTTTCATGTTAATGCTCATGGTATTATGGTACATGGAGCAACAAACAATTTCTGCTTTTGAGTTTCTACATTGTCACTGCCAAGACACTTGCTGGCATCAAATTGTATCAAAAGATAGTCCACCTACAAATTTTCTGCCCTTCTGTGAAAAACAACAGATACTTCAAGCAATAGCAAAACAGAAATTCAGGATGACTCATACAACAATACACTCTCCCAGAGTTACCAAACAAAAAAAGTGGAGCAATTCTTAATTTATTTCTCTTATTTTATTCCACCATCAAAGTTACAAGAGTCAGTTACTCCATACAGTTCTGTGTATATGCCCCACCCATGGAAACACTGCAGGCCAGGTTGGTCGTGGCTACGAGCAACCTAATCTAATTGAAGATGTGCCTGCTCATTGCAGATGGGTTGGACAAGATGACCTTCAAAGGTGCTTTACAATCCAAAATACTCTATGATTTTGTAGCTCACAGAAAACAGAGATTGTGTCATATTGTAAAAACTGTGCTAAACTTCTTAATCTATAGAGAGGCCCTTGCAGCATGCAAAAAGAATAAACTGCCATTTTGAGAACTTCTGAACAAACATAAATCAGAAAGCATTTTTTACTACTTTAAAAAAGGAAAGAAAAAGAGTAAAATGTGATATGATTAAAAAATCAAAATGTGCATAACAAAACACTATGTTCTGTGTAGAAAGAAGAATGTAAACCCATTCTTCTTTCTACACAGAACAGAAGGGAAAAAGTTTTGTTAAAAAATAAAATGTTTCTTTTTTTGAAATTATTGTATAACAGAATTAGTAGCTCAGAGTGTTAGGCAGTCTGATTCCCAATATCAAATGGTTTGCCAAGCCTTTCTCCCCATAACAGATTTACCATTATTATGAAGACAAGGGTTTAAGACTACCAATGATGAAAATTATCTGATATGCAAATATTTAGCATCTATTCACTTTATTGGAACAATGTAATCTTTACTATCATTACTAAGAAAATTTCAAACAGAGTTTGAAATTCCTTTCTTGTAACACTAAAGAAAAAAGGGAAAAACAACTTTCGTTTTATTCAACAGATTCATTACTACAGGTCATTCCCCTGAGAAATATTCGATACAATCACAAAGGACACTAAAATCTGAATCTTGCCTAAGAGTCAAGAAGAGTTGGAAGGGCTTCAGAATCAGCTTTAGCTCAACAGTGATTTCTACATCCAATTAAACAGTGGAATTGATGGACTCTGAGAATGCCATATGCTGCCCTCTGCTGAAAAGATGATCATTATGACTTGAGGTCTTACGGCTGGAAGGTCTGACAGACGGGAAAAATAAGTGGAGGATCCTCTGATTTCAGGGATGTGGATAATTCCTTTAGGGAGAAAGGAAGATTAAATGCTCACCTGGGCAAAGAAAAATTTCACAGAACATATGGTGTATATATATATAAATTATCCTGACAAGAACATGAAGTCAGCAAATTGGTTATTAGAAATATAACTATTGAGGATTACATTGATTATATTCATAAAAGTCTTTAAAATGGCTACCTGTCAAGCAGTTTAGATCTAACATGTGACATACTTTAAAGCCATTATAATGTAACGAGGAGCGTCTTTCTGAGTGATTTTTTTTTTTAACCCTGTTCCCTCTGTGGTTTCTGATTGGTGCATACATATTCCAAAGTTACTGTGAGAAATTTAGCAATTATACCTCTGTTAGATAAATAATAAAATGTTTACACTCACTTTGAAACATTTTTAATTTTCACAGACTCTTACATGTTAAAATGGGTGGGGGAGAAAGAACAACAACAAAAAAAGGAGATCTGGGCACTTATCTAATGCTTACAGTATCATTTGCTGCATTACTAAGAATATTTATATTAAAGAGGATTCTACCACATGACAACCAGGGAAAAATTGTTGATGGATCACCAGAAGCCATGTTTGGAATACTGTTGTGTTTGATCATCCATAGTGATACAGATTTGGCAGACAAAATATTTATTTTTATATATATATGTGTATATATGCTCCAGCACCTGGAACATCTCCTCCTCCTCCTCCTCCTTGCTGTTGTCTCTACTGTTTCTCTCACTGTTTCACTGGTTTTGCTCCCTCTGGTATTTTCTGTCCTTTCTTAAATATGTTAGCATATTTGAGGAGTTGCCAAACACAAGTTGGGTTGGTTTTGCATGGCCTTGTTCTTGGTAGTGGGGGGGCCACAAAGGTGGCTTCTGTGAGAAGCTGCTGGAAGCTTCTTCCATGGCCAGCAGGACCAATCCCTGATGGCTCTGAAGATGGACATGCTGCTGGCCAAGGCTGGGCCAGTTAGAGATGGTGGTCATGCCTCCATGATAACATATTTAAGAAGAAATCAAAACAAAGTTTGGGGCCCAGTTTTAAATCCAGCCTGAGTAGGATTGAGAATTTGTGAGAAGAAAACAACATGGCGACACCAAGGTCAGTGGAGAAAGAGGAGGAGGAGCTGCTCCAGGCACCAGAGCCAAGATTCCTCTGCAGGCTGTGGTGAGGACCATGGTGAAGCAGCTGTGCCCCTGCAGCCCATGGGGATCCACGGGGGATGCAGAGATCCACCTGCAGCCCGTGGGGGAGGTGCTCACACTGGAGCACGTGGATGCCTGGAGGAGGCTGTGGTCCAGTGGGAGACCCATGGAGAGAGAGGGAGGCCCTGCTCCCAGGCTGGAGCAGCCTGTCCTTGAAGGACTGCACCCCGTGGAAGAGTGACCCACACTACAGCAGTTAGAGGGGTACTGCTGCCCGTGGGATGGACCCATGTTGCAGCAGTTTTGGGAAGGCTGTTGATCGTGAGATGGAGCCACATCAGAGAAGTTCACAGAGAACTGTCTCCCATGGGAAGGACCCCACAGTGCAGCAGGGGAAGGACTCCTCTCCCTGAGCAGCAAGAGAAACCACAGGTGATAAACTGACCAAAACCCCCACTCCCTGTCTTCCTGTGCTGTCAGTGCGAAGGAGGGAGGAGTTGGGGGGGAAAAGGTGTTTTTAAGGGCTTATTTTACTTCTCATTATCTTCCTCTTATTTTGTTAGTAATAAATTTACTTAATATCTCTAAACTGAGCCTGTTTTGCCCTTGGAGTGTTTTCTCCTGGTCCTTATCCCAACTCAGGAACCCTTCATTAAATTTTCTCCCCTCTGCCCAGCTGTAGCAGGAGAGGGTGAGTGAGCAGCTTTCGTGGGTGCCTGGCTTTCAGCCAGTGTCAAACCACAACACTTGTCTGGATAGCTGAGCTTCGGCCAGCTGTGGGTCCGTTGGAGAGCTGTGTAGGAATAGTTTGTCAGTTTTCACTGTAAAAATCATAGCATCTTCCTGGGACCTGTATTGCAATCTGTGTTGTTCAAAAAATTCATAAATTATGTGAAAGAAGGCTGGAAATCCATAGAGTTTACTCACTTTTGATAGTAAACTAATGGTTGTTTCAAATATCACGATATTGTCTGACTATGGCAATTAAGAGGCAGACAAAAATTCAATATAGACAGATATAAATTCACAGACCAAATGAAAAATAATTCTGGCTTTACATACACAGTGATAGACTCTGAAGTATATACTCTCCAAGAGCAAGACCTTTGGAGTTAGATCACTCTCTGGAAATATCAGGAATATGCTTAATAATAGTTCAAAAAAAAGCAAAGAGAAAAATTATTATGATTATTATTATTGCCACAGAATACATAAATAGCACAGCTCCAATCTAAATAGAGTATATAAATCTAGTGGTCTTCTCACCACACAAAGAATGAAATATAATTGGGTAAGGTACAGAAAAGGACAAAGAATGGATCAAAGTTGACACAATTTCTATACAAAGAATGACCAGGATTCCTTAGCCTAGAAAAGAGATAGGGACATACCAAAGACCATATATGAAAACTGGCATTAAGAACGTGAAAGAAAAGCATTTTTTACTGTCCCTTCCAATAGAAGCAGTAGGAAAAAATAAGGAAAAATAGCTAACAGAAGATTCAAAGCAAACAGAAGAAGATAATCCTTCAAACACATCCGTAGAATCAGGGATGCTAAATTTCACTGAAAAATTATCAAAATATTCATGGGGAAGCAAAATTCTGCCAAGGGCTATGAAAATTAAAAATCTCTAAGAAAAATATCTCCTTAATTCAAGAGATCTCGAAGCTCTGATTCCCAGACCAAGATCTGTACCACTTAGATCAAAAATGTACATATGAAATAGAGAACTTTGACTCAGTGGCTCAGACATAGATATTTCAGACACCTAGGGTATCTGAGACCTGGGGCTAGCAGACATGAGACTACAGGAAATCTGAGTCCTTCTGGAACGACAGCTGGAGCCTAGGTTAAATATGGTAGGGCATTTCAAATAGCACTAGACACTTCTATTTTGATTATTAAATCCTACTCTATATGTTGAAAGAAGTAGCTCAGGTTTACAGGGTCTCATATGTCAGTTAAATGCATTTCCATTTATAAGAGTTTGGTAGCCAGTAAACACACTTTTTATGTCAAAGCATGCTGTTGGTGCCCTAGTCAGTCAAAGAACCTCAGATAATTAACATTTATTGTCTAAGCCCTGCTTATCAGCAAACCATAGCAGCTGATTTTTTATAACAAACTACATATCCAAACTACATCCATTTGCACTGTGCAACACTATACTTATTTTTTAAAGTCCTCTTAGCATTTAATACTTTTCCAAAGTTTATGTTAAGAACAGAGAAGTAGTTATTTATCACAGATGAACATTTCAACTTCAGCTACCACGGTTACCTTGATAAATTAATACAATGCTATTGCGATTGCACATCATACATTCAAAATAGACTTATATCCACCAATCCAGAAGTAATTCAGCCTCCCTGTACCTTTGACTAACAACACTATGGTACTTCACGAACATCCACTATTCTTTCCCAGGAAACTCCAGGCTCAATTGATGCTCATGAGAAATCTGCTCTGATAGAAAACCACGATTGTAAGTAGAATTTTTATTTCATTTGCTGCAGCACCTGGAAATTGTGTAATAAACAACTGCACAATTGGAAAGAAGGTATCATGATCAAAACAAGTGATAGCTTCCCTGGAAAACTTGGATTGTGTTCTCCTGCTGCATGCCTTAATAACATTGATAAGGCACTTAAACCGAGCCTTTCTGAGGCATCATTAATTGTGCCCACACATATCCCATTCCAACTTATTCCTTAAATATCTTTTGCAAAAATGCTGATAACATAGCTGTAAATGTAATCCAGAGGAGTTCTGCTTTCAGCATACAGAAGTTAATATACAGCATATAACATTAAGTACTCTGAAAAATTAGATTCTAAGGTTTCTTTTTTTTTTTCCAATTTGTATATCCTGGATTATTTTACATGGATGAAACCACTTTCTTTCCTCCCTCATTTCGCTAGAAGATTTTAGAAATAAAATAATTAAGATTATGAAGACTCAGACATTGAGCAGCATGAAAATGCAGTAATTCAGACTTCAGAGCAAAAATGAGCAACACAGAAGGCCGAAGGTTACATGTCAAACAACAGGCCAACAAAGCTGAAATACAGTTGTAACCGAGACCTGTATTTAAGATCTACATACTTAATCTCAACTGCACAGATTGCAGTCCAGGAGCAAGCACTGGAATTCACTTAACTGTCAGGGAGCAGAGTTCAAGTGTCTGGTCATGGAAAAAGTAGTGGATGGACATAAAAAGGAGTCTGGAAAGAGCATTCTGACAAAGAGGAAAAGGATAAGGAGAACCCTAAGAGTAGCTAGGCAAAAACTGGAAAAAAGAAGCCACAAGTAGAAATTAAAGAAACACTGTATTTTAGTACCTGTACTAGATCAGAAAGCCTCTGCCACACGGAGAGTAGGGAGGAAAATTTGCTAAGATGTTAGGAAAAGGTG
Source organism: Lycocorax pyrrhopterus obiensis (assembly GCA_014706295.1). Taxonomy (NCBI): domain Eukaryota; kingdom Metazoa; phylum Chordata; class Aves; order Passeriformes; family Paradisaeidae; genus Lycocorax; species Lycocorax pyrrhopterus. The sequence goes on from JACSVZ010000004.1 coordinate 75,254,460, forward strand.
AGACTGGACATGGCTATGAATGAGACTGAAAACTGGGAGAAGTCTTTGGAGTAAGAACTAGAGTGGCTACATAGGAAATGTGGAACTGTGTACACAAGGAGAAAGAAAGGAGATTTGACTAAGACAGTGGATACACAGGCAAATGAAACTCTTACAGTTCTCATCTCTCAGCTTCTCAGCATAAAGCTACCTTCCAAAAAGTCTTTTTCACAATTACTTTCAACTTTATCCTCCGTTTTCCATCCAGTTTTTCTCTCAATCTTTTAAGACTCAGCAGACGTGTTGTTTTCGACCTCAAGCCAATCCAAGCACCAGCAGCCAGGCCAGGGCTCACAGCAGCCCAGCTGAAAAAAACTGCATTGCAAATCACAGTGCTGATGCCTCATTGCTATTCTGGCTCAGAACTGCTCTAAGAAAGAAATTTATTCTGAGTCAGAACTAGTTCAGTAGGAATGGCCCAAGCGCTAACTGATGAGACAACTGCACGGCTGCAGTGGATGCATAAGCTCTTGTTAGATGTAGGAGGTGCAAAGGGGAGAAATATATTCAGTTGCCATCTCTTCCAATTACAAACTATGAAAGTATAGAGCATGCTTAGTGATTATAATAGAGTATTAGAAATTAAGTCCCAGGAAGTCCCTGCTGACTATACATACCCTGAGCACACAAACTCCAGTTTTTCAAAAGATAATAAATCTTGAAGGAAGGGAATGGGGAAAGGAGAACCAAGTGTGGACGCTGTGGGTAGAGACTTCTGCAACTTGCCAGCCAAGTCATACTCCTGATATAGCAGCTAGTCCCATGTCAAAGCACAAGAGCCACAAAGTATTTAAATTAAAAATAGCTCTTTTTTTCTCTTCCCCCCCCTCCCCCCCTTCTTTTTAGTTTCTTTTTATTAATGACTGGGCCATTTTTGCTGTAATGACCATAACAAACTAGCTGAGGCAGACACCAGCACGAAAATTTTTGCATCAAATTTTTAAACTTAGGCAAGTTTTAAACAAATGAAAATGGGCCTGTAATACTATTGATCCTATATCCATACCTGTCACACTCTTCCTTGGGAAATGCTGTTCCTTTGCAAAGACCAAACTATTTGTAAATGGCATACGATTCTGTCTTTTAGAAAGAAAATATTTTAGAAACATTTTGCCACACAATACATAATAACTTTATTTTAAATCCCATCCATTTTTTAAGTTCACTTCAATGCCTGTCTGTAATATTAGCATAAGCTACAATGAAAATCCCAGAGATGGCGTATTTGTACCGCAAAATAAGTTTAAAAGTAATTTAATCGTATTCTAAAAATTAAGGTCTATCCTTTGAAAAATTCTTAAATATTCTCTACTCACCAAAAGAAAAAACACAAATGTGAGATTATTTTTTTCAATAAATAAGGAATTCTTTTTTTAAAATGGTAATCAGCAAAACTGGAAAAAATTTGCATCATCATTGTCTTGGTGGTCAAGAGGTTCCATTGAGAGGTCAAAGTGATTCTTTGCTCTAGTTATGAAATAAAAGAAGATACTCTGAAGTACACTGCTGAACTCATGCCTCTACTCAGCTTTACATGAAATACACATTCATGCTGGCAGACAGAAAAAGTCACTTTCTGTCTATGTAGTAAAAGTATTCTCATGGAGAGTAGGAAAAGCAAATTCGTCTTTCCTGACACAAAGGAAGAAAGTGCACTAAGATCTCCCACATCTGAGCTAAACATTCTAGCATGTGCACTCTCACACAAAATGGATAGGGCAACACAACTATCACTTACATCGTCAGTCCAGTCCTTCTCCTTCTTTTTAATTTTTTCTACTTTTCCTGAAGGCTGCTGTTTGGATAAGTCCATCCCAAATTGTGATTTGCTTTAAGTAAACCAACAGCCAAGACCTAGACTGCATTCAGGAAAACAAAAAATGAGGTAGGTCTCTGATTTTTTTAAAAGAAAGCTTCTCCCAGAATAAGTAGCCTAAAAAAGACTTAGCATCAAGGAAGAATGCAACAACGTATGATTTAGTGTCACTAGAGGTGACAACAGAGCTGTAAACTACAAACACCTAAAAGCTTACAATCCAAGCTGTCAAGCAAAGAACTCCCTGCAGGTTTAGACCATCTGGATAGCTCCAAACTTTTCTTAATCTCATTCAAAAAAGAACATGAACATAGATGTATAAACAGTGGAATCTCAAACAGGAATGGAGACACTACTTAGCATCAACTACTTAGGTATTCAAATAACACAGCCGATTTCTGCATCCACAAGTCAAAAATAACATCAGTAAGTAGCTAAGTATTCACTATGTAACCACCAAAGTACTCAAAAACATGACCTAAAGTGAGAGAATCAAGAAATTTCACCTCCTTAGTATAATGGATAGCTATATTACAGTCTATAAATATATACACAGGAAGACAAAATTCATTTCAGTCTCACAGACAGAAGCATAACAAGACCCAGGGGTTACAAACTGAAGACAGACAAACTTAGAATTAACATCTTAATTACCAGTGATGAGTACCTCGTTGAAAATTGTGATAGACACTCCCATCCTTGAAGTATGCTTTTTAAAAAGAAAGGTAGAGGGGTTTTTTTATCTTTAGAGAGACATGACCTAGTTCAAATGGGAAGAAACTAAGACAGCCATGAGGTCTCTGTTGTATAGTATGCCAGGCTAGATGATCACAGTACTCCCTTCTGGCTTTTTAATCCATGAAACTGTGTACATTTCCATTTCAATGAAACTGCATCTTTCAATGAGCATTTTTTAAAGGAACAGCTTTCCAGTGAGCTCTAGTTATGCCTTGAAGGCATAGCACTCTTTTGGTGGAGGCTTGTGAAAAACTTCTGGATAGCACAATATGGTGTTACTCTGAATGGAGGAAGCATTCAGTCCTTTCTGAGGCAGAGCTGGGACCAAGTACAGAACACAGTAGAATCTGCTTTGTTTAACATATTAATTTGAAAATTAACTCTTTGCAGCATCACACTGAATCAGTTTAAGCCCTTAGTTCCACCATCATTTAATGAATTTGACAATTGCTTGGCATACCCTAATTTTTTGGCTGTGTTTACCAGACACTTTCTCTTAAATCACCATAGAATGGGGGAGTCTAATGTAAAAGCATTAGCACTGGAACACGTTTGGATCGGGACTTCTGATTTCATTTCTTCAAAAAGGAATTCTGTTTTTGGGCATCAAACTACATGGAAACCTGAACCAGAAAAAGACAAATGCATAACGTTGAGCAATTCACACAGAATATTTCTTATTGTACCAAGACAAATCACTAGGGCGGACACTGCCTTCAGACACCCTCCGGTTATGACAATCTAACCAGTTCATTATTTTCCATCTGAGTTAAACCATTGCTTTATAATATTAGATAGTAAAAGAATTTTTTTAAATCCACCTTTTGGAGTTTTGAAGTCACTTATTTTGACAGTTAGCAATACATTTAAATGAATCTGTTTTCAGTACAAAGCACAGAATGTTACTTATTCATATCTATTTCATTTTCTTACAGCAGTTTCCATTTCATTAATATGTTCTTGTGATTTTTATTATCTCATTTCAGATGTGTAAGGAATCAGACAAAAAATAAAAAAAGATTAAGATAATTCTGACTGCTGACACAGAGAAGTAAAACTCTAGATCCTTTACATGAAATTAATTTTTTCTGCAGGTAATACAACAAAGTGCACAAACCTTCAAGTTCAATGACATAATAGCAGCTTAAATGCAGTTACCCAATAAACATAGTGTATAAAGACTTAAAACACAAGCATATCTTAAAGGTAGAAAGGATAATCAGAACCGTTTACTACCTTCTGAAAAGATCTCATTATTTTGTGATTCAATCTCTGACTGCAATTTGTATGTGTGCATGCACTATAACCACATTTAACCTTGAGAAAATCCTGCATCTGTTACATGCTTTCAGCAGGGGGTCCTTGCACTCGTAAATCTGAAAACCACATCTGACTTTATACTTCCTGTGATGCCAACAACGGCTCATACAATTATTTGTCTGCTTTTAGCTTAGTGTTTGTGAATAACTTCTTATTCCAGCTATTAGTTGTTATCTTTTTGTTAATATTTTTCATCATCATGTCTGTAGAGGTCACTATGATAGAAAGGGCAAATCATAGAGAAAATATCTGTAGCCATGAATAAAGAGTTTGAAAATAACACTATTTCTTTTTCACTGTTTCATCCACAATGTTACCTCTCACAGTCTGACCTCAAATGTGTAACAATACCTGATGAGAGCATAAGAATGGCAACAACCACATGTTTTTCCATAATTGCTGTTTGTCAGTCATTTCTTTAGCATTAACAACATTCCAGACAACTCAAGGTCAACCATATCTTATGCTAAGGAAAAAAACCCTTCTTATCAAAAGAAATGGGCAAGCCAACAAAATCCATTGCCAGCTTCCAGACGAGTGCTTGATTCTGGCTCAGTTTTGTGCCCATAACTAAGGAAAGCAAAGCAATTGAGTAAATTCTGCCAGTATAAAATGGCAATCAAAGCAACTGAAAATATTGCTAATAGTATTTTCCCCTTTATACAACAACTCTGTGTTTTTGCACAGTGCTTTAATACAGAGAGTTAAACTAGTCCCCTCAGACGACCTTCTTTATAAATCTGACCTTAAAAGAGTTCTAGAGGACATTGATACGAAGACAATTCTCTAACAATTACTAGAGTGTATTAAAAAGTATAAAATTACTTATAAAATTACATATCACCAATTTTCCACCTTCAATCTTACTAAATTTACCATTGAAACTGATAAGAAATATTAACCTAAAAATAAATTAAATAAGATGGTGTTACAGATTTGATTAACACCCTTACTAGGCCCACAAGGTTTGAAGAATTTAGCTAAGTATTGTCTTAGAAGAGTCGCATGTAAAAGAAACAGCAAGAGGATGAAACCAATTTAGAGGGAGTTTTGCAAAAAATCTCTCTCAAAAAAAGTAGCCATATATCACCAACTACAAAATAATGTATCTTAGGGGTGTAAATAGGAATTACTGTTTGCCATTTTCACCAAGTGCTAGATAAAAGGGTAGGAAAGGAAGAATTCGATAGTTTGATTTCTCTTACTCTTAGATCGATGATATTTTATTCATTCTACGTAATTAGACATTTTTAGCAACAAAAAAAAATAGTTCTCAATTTTTTGTAGAAAAACTAAAACAAACCCATGAAAAAGCTATCAGCTCAGGTTAGAAAGCATAAAAGAATATTGCTTTATTCAAAGATGCAAATGCCTTTCTAAAAAAGCTTTAGATTCTTTTTCATTAGAAAATTACTTTCAAATTTAATACTGGACTATTCACCCTTTCTGTGGAGTACTAAAGGACAAGATTAATGTATTCCAATCTTTTGATGGAAGATTTTTAAAGAAAGATTTAGAAGAGTCTAATGCCATGAAGCACTTGGCAAGAACACCAGTTGACCTTATGCACCAATTGTTTCATGTCTTTTGGCACTGAAACTGTTTTTCTTCAGCTCCACAATATGACCCCTGTTTCACTGCCAAAGCAGACCTTGACATTAAGAAAAGAAGTTCTGGTGGCAGCAGATTTTAGGGCATCAAAAATGGCAGATTTAACATCATCAGTCTCATGAGAACACTGCAGTATGCTGATGGAATTTCCCCCCAAAAAATTGTTCAATATCAACCAATGGTTGCTCCTAAAAATTGCGCCATTTGCTTTTCTGTTGCAACACCATTCAAATTGATAAATTCTAAAACTTGCAAAAACCTATCTGGGTTTTCTCCTAGCTGAAGAACTATTGGTAACAAAGATGCATGTCTCAACAGGCAGACCTCAACTAATGAAGCTTGACACCATGCTAAACACACTATTATAAGTAACCTATGAAGTTTTACAGAGATTAAGTGATAAGTGCTACGTGCTCTGCTCAGTCCAAGTTCCAGGTTTAGAATTATGATGTGCATTAAACAAATTTGTTTGGACTCCATACAACAGGTTTTAAGCCTTGTCATGATAATAATTCAGTGTATAATTAAATGCCAGATTAACTCTTAGCTCAAAGTCTCTTCCATATATTAAAAAAAAAAAAGAAAAAAAAAAGAAAAAAAAGACATTCTGATGACAGAACATCTAGGTGTAAAGGTATCATTATAATTAAATCATATAGCACAATAAATGTGTAACATATAAAATATGTTTGTTGTAGGTACATGTTGTTTTAGTTACTGTAAAGTGACAGTCTGCCTACAGAATCCCAATGTTTAGAGCTATTTGACTGACCATGTAATCACTGAAGGGCTCAGTGTTATGTGTAAGCGAATACAAAACACAAAATAGGAAGGATCAAAAAGATGACAAGACAAACCGAAAATAAAAAAGACTTAGAGACAACAAAGACTACCTCTAAACTTTCTACCAACACTACCTCTAAAATTTCTTGCTTGTATTAAATTTAATGATTTGAAGTTTTGTATATCTACACAGTACTCAGAGAAATATATGCCTATAACTCTACACATTTTGACTGTATCTCATCTTCCTGACACTCTTCTGCTTGGGTATCCAGCTCACTGTGAACACATGCTTAATTTTAATGTGTATGAAGCTCCAATGAAGTCACAATGAGTGAGGTGTTTGGTATATGGGTGTCTTTAATATGTAGCCTCTCTAAAGGAATCATCATTTCACATCTCTATATAAACATCTCCTAGAGTAAAGCAGTCATTTAGTGTGGGACGTTCAGGCAATTATAAGCATAAATTCAAGAGTCTAACAAACAAAACAACAAAAGTAGTATGCTTATATTGTATAATACTGTTAATCAGTATTATAAAAAGATAATATCTTCTCTAAAGGACAATTATTAGGTTTTTAAACCCTTTCTAAATAGGAAAAAAATATTATCCAAGATATTTGGTTGTTAGATTTCTGTTGAAATTCCATTAGAAAATTCCTTCACTGCACTTAATGTAACGCAGCTATTCCAGAATAAGAGGAGCTACTTGCTCAGCAGGGTGCTGATACTGCAAAGGGAATACAGATTTCTCTAACCTATCTTTTCCACCATTCTTCAGAAGCACATAATACAGCTACCTGGCAGCACACATACTCTATTCAATATTTTGAATAGGAAGAATAGAAAAGTTATGGAACTCCAAAAGTGTGATCAAGTCATGTGATGCAGGGGGTGTATTGCATCGGTAAGTGATAATAATTCCGTTTTCCCAAAAATTCCTTTTTAATTCGTTAAGCACAGCAAGGATGTTCCAGAATTCTTTCCTTGTCTGCCCCTTCACAGTTACACACAGCACACCTAAAAGTATAGGATTAGATCTTTCATCTTCAAATGTTTTGCCTTTACAAATTTATTCTACAGCTAGGCTGAGGCCATATGAGAGACATGTTGTCTTCTACGTCAGCTGGGCACCAACAAAGAAGTCAACAATGAATTAAGCACTCATGCTTTTATACACGATCACAAGCTACACTGATTTATAGCAATGATTAAATAATGTTGATTTTATGGAAAATATGCATTGGAACTAAACTGCACACTTAATTTTTTCCTGAAATAAATCTGACCAGAAGTTTGAAGCAGACTTACTGCTTCTACAGGAGTCTTTTCAAAGTGGATGTGAAGAACTTAATTCTCCTCTCAGCAATGCTTAGCTAAGATGGTAAGTAAAGAACGAACACACCCTGGAATACATTGCATCAAACTTTTGGTATGCATGAGACTGGAACTTGTTTTCCTCTGCTTATTTACTCCAAAGGAAACCATTAGAAGACATGTCTTCTGTAAGTTAATACTGCATTACTTCACTATAAAACACAAGTTACAATGCCCTTTATTGCCAGTGCTTGTTATCCAAGATTACTAGGAATATGTGATCAGAAACAGTGAGTTTAATGGAACAGGTATTAACTTTAGCTGAATTTACATGATCACAGAATGTCTGAGGTTGAAAGGGACTTCTGGAGGTCATCTGGTCCAACCCCCAGCTCGAGCAGGGCCATCTATTCTTCTACTGCAGTCATGCAACCATCCCACGACATCTCAATGATCCCAACAAGATAATATCCCTGCAACTGCATATAAATCTCTAATTTTCCTCATATTTATTCTCCACACTAGTGTACAGACCATCATAGAGGCATGCTAGCATGATGATTTCTCAGAAAAGGTCTGGGTTGTTTTTCTTCAATAGTGGCACTTTTCCATAAGGCACTTCCTTGTTTACACACAAATGCTTGAAATGCCTCCACTTTAGCCTTGTTTTGTTGATTTTGTGTTCCCTTTCATTTACATCACCCCAAGCTTTTTGCTGTCAACCCTGACCATCACTCTCTCACAGAGCTGGTGGTAACTCTTGCCCTTGTTGACACGGGTACTTGAAAGACCTAATTATCAGGTCAGACATTCTCCTGGCAAAGACACCATTGGCCTGCTTATGGGGGTGGATTCCAATCTCTTCCAAGCAGGTGTTGATCTTCAAGCAGGGTCCCACAGTCAGTCACAGAAACCCAATCTCAGTTGCCATCAATAGCTCCATAACCAAACCCTGATGTGCAGTATCCTTAGCCCTCCCTTTCTTTGCAAGGTTGAGAACAAGAGCTGGGTCCCCACATTGCTGACTATTGCCTCCAGAGCTCTGCAGTCAGGTTTGATACTCTCCAGGTTGCCTCCAGCAGCATCATTGGTACCCACATGGAAGAACAGCAGGAGGCAACAGTCATAGGTCCGGACAAGCTTTGGCAACGCAGTCCCGGACCCAGATCTCAGGCAAGAAGAAAACCTCTAGGCAACAGGTTGGGTCGGCAAACGGTTACCTCCAGCCCCCACTGCATGGAGTCTCCTACTTCTATCACTCCCCATTTCCTCCCATCAGTCTTGCATAGCTCAGGGTCAGCAGGCCCAGATGCTTTGCTGGAAAGTACATCTGGATCCTCATCAGCCTTGAAGAATCTCTTTTTTTCTCCTGCCAAAGCCTGTTTTCTGTTGCTGGGTATCCAGTGTGCAACCACATTCTTAACTCCAGAACTAACAGTTCTAACTTTCCAGATACTGGTTAGTTAATCTCCTAGAGAAGGCACAAAATCATGAATTTTTCTTTCAGAGAAACTACATCACAGATTATGCACATGGAATATATTTAATTTTTGAACATTATTGATTAACAGGGTGTTATAAGGACACTTCCTGTATTCTATTGATACTCTGAGTTCCATGATTTATTATTTCTATGAAAGGGCTTTGGTAACCAGACAAGCATTTATTATAAGGGTGTAAAAATATCTGAAATAAACAAAATACTTTTTGTATATCCAATATTGCAAACTTCATTTTGTATAGTGAGTATTCCAAAGAATTAATGTTTGATATATGAGCCAATTAGACAAAAAGAACCATTCAATTTACTTTATAATAAATATATTTTATTCAAAGTGCCCTTGAAAGCAACTATATACATCCTGGGTGTTCCTTCCCATGTACTCTCTAATCCTTGCCAATGAAATTAGTCCTTATTGATTTCCTAGCTCACTAACAAAAATGTCAAAATAGAAGAGATAAATGAAAATAGTACTGACCTCAGTTCCTCAGTTTTGTACTTTTTGTTCCTCTTTACATATATGACAACTTTATTCATAAGGTAACTTTTTGTGCTTTTTTTTTCAGATGTTCCAGTCTCTCTAACACAGTATTTAAGCACATCAGGGTCTCATTACTGTTTTTAATATTACCTGCTGAGTCTTACCTTTTGTTAGTTTAATGCATTTTATTACTGCACAGACCAGTGTGGAACTATCCTGCAAATTTTAGGTTCATCTCCATCACACGTACATTACATTTTTCAGGAGACAATAGCATGCGTAGTCTGTATGGCAGTCATCTCTCCCAAAGCCAGACAGAAAAATAAATAATGATTTCTAGAAGTAGTCTGGCTATAGGAATACTGAACTTCTTATGGCCTCCCTTGATGTGGGATGTCAAAGAAAGTTTTAAATTTAGGAACTCCTGTCATTGATTAACATAATAAAGCTATAAGCAGTAGAATGAGACTGAATCACAGAATCATTGACTTGTTTGGTTTGGAAAGGACCTTTAAAGATCATCTAGTCCACCCTGCAATGAGCAGGGACACCTTCAACTAGATCAGGTTGCTCAGAGCCCTGTCCAACAGGACCTTGAATGTCTCCAGGGATGGAGCATCCACCATGTCTCTGGGCAATCGCCCTCACCCTAGTGTTTCACCATGCTCATTTTAAAAGTCTTCTTCCTTGTATCTAGTCTAAATCACCTTCTCAGTTTAAAACCATATTCCCTTGTCCTATTGCAACAGGCACTGGTAAAATATTTCTCCCCATCTTTCTTGTAGGCTCCCTTTAGGTACTGGAAGGGAGTATAAGGTCTCCCGACAGTCTTCTCTTTTCTAGACTGAACACACCCAATTTTCCTAGCCTTTCCTCACAGGAGACATGCTCCATCCCTCTGATCAACTTGGTGGCCCTCTCCAGGGCCTGCTCCAAGAGATCTGTGTCTTTCCTGTGCTGAGGTCATCAGAGCTGGACACAGGCGGGTTCTCACCAGAGTGGAGGGGCAGGATCCCCTCCCTCGCCCTGCTGGCCACGCTGCTTTGGATGCAGCCCAGGATACAACTGGCTTTCTGGGTTGCAAGTGCACATTGTCAACTCCTGTCCAGCCTCTTACCCACCAGCACCCCCAAATCCTTCTTGGCAAGGCTCCTCTTGATCTGTTCATCCTCCAGCCTGTCTTGATATTGATATTGATATTGCCCTGACTCAGGTGCAACACTTGGCCTGATTGAACCCCATGATATTCCCATGGGCCCACTCCTCAAGCTTGTCCAGGTCCCTCTGGATGGCATCCCATCCTTCAGGCACGTCAGCAGTACCACACAGCTTGGTGTCAACTGCAGACTCGCCGAGGGTGTACTTGATTAGATTGTCTGTGTCATTGGTGAAGACATTCAATAGCGCTGGCCCCAATACATACCCCTGAGGGACACCACTTGTCACCGATGTCCACCAGGACATGGAGTCATTGACCACTTTGCATTGCTCTTATGCTTTGTCATGTCCCAATGTTGGGACTCCAACTCTTTCATCTGTTGCCAACTCTCTTTTAATTGCACAGCTGAAGGGACAAAAATCCAAAAAGAACCCAACCAAAAATGAAACAAACTCCACTTCATATTCTTATTTTCCTTAAGTTCTTCTAAGAAAACCTGTCATTTGCTTCAGTTGCGCTCTTTTATTTGCTCACAATTTTATGAATTTTAGAGATATACATAAAATATTCAAGGAAGTTTAGATCTTTCAATATATCCTCTTTGGAACACTCCCTCTCTTTCGTAACTTTTTAGCAACTATAGATTGGCTCTGGTTTTTTTTAATTAAGAGTATTCTCCACTGATCAAGAAACTCATGAGATTACTTTAGATTTTACTTGTAGGTCATATAGCTATTAATTAGATAAGAAGAAGTATCTTGTAAAATATTCTTGAATTACTTCATTTTTATTAGAATTATTAATTTTGCAAAATTATCTTGGAGTGCCCACATCTGATAATGTAGAAATATGTGCAGATAACAATAGGAAAAATATGTGCCATTATACTACAAATTATAATCCTGTATTTGAAAATTCTTCTGATTTTTGGTCACCTGAACACACACACACAAAAAAAAAAAGGTAAAAAAAAGAGCAATTAAATGACTGAACATAAGTGTAAAAAGTCTTAATTACTTATCTATTATATAATTACAATGACATTGAAGGAGATCAGAGCTCTCTACAGAAAAATAATGTAACCAACCATACACAAACACATACCCACAAATATGTAACCTTACCCTATATTCCTTTGTATACATACATTTGGAAAAAAATTGGTCCTGCTACTTTTCCCCAAGACCATAGCAATAAGTCTAAGCTGGTCCCCAGAATCACTGCAACAAACAACTTTCAAGTTGCTCTTTAAACTATTTCTTTTTCATGTACTGCATTTTTGCCAACACTGTATCAAATACAGAAACTGTGTACTTAAAGTACATACGTAAATTTCACAGAAAAATAGCTAAGCACCTTCAAGAAGAAGCCCCAGGAACTTCTACATCCAGTCTCAAGTCTGTTCCAGCTGTTATGCTATTAAGACAACTTAGAATTTAACAAGCTATGCTTCACAGAATCACAGGATGGGTGAGGTTGGAAGGTACCACAGTGGGTCATGTGGTCCAGCCTGCCTGCCCAAGCAGGGTCATCCCAGAGCACATGGCACAGGATTGTGCCCAGACAGTTCTTGAATACCTCCAGTAAGGGAGACTCCACAACCTCTCCGAGCAACCTGTTCCAGTGCTCAGTCACTTGCACAGTAAAGATGGTCTTCCTCATATTCAGACGGAATTCCCTGTGCCTCAGTTTCTGCCCACTGGCTGGTTGCCAACCAGCCTGCAACTCCTTCTCTGCAGAGCTGCTTTCCAGCAGGTCAGCCCCCAGCCTGTGCTGGTATCTGGGGTTATTCTTCTCCAGGTGCAGGATGCTGCACTACTTTTCTAGAGATTACCCTGTCTGGACTTGCAGAACCATGTCACAAATATGTGCTACTGACATTCAAAGATGAAATCTCAAACTGGATTTGAATATTTCCCCTTAGTACACAACTTGTACACTTTCTTTTTTCTCCCCGCTGTTCCTTTCGATACAAAAACCCCCAGACTTTGGCAGACTAAAGGTGGTTATTTTTTTCTAAGTGTTGAAGCACTCGAAACAGGTAAAATCCCAATACACATTAAAAGATGTATTTATTTTACTTTCCAGTACATTTGATTTTCAACCCCACCCCAAGAAGCCAGGATAGAAGAGCTAGAAAAAAAGGCACTTGAAGATCAAAAAGAGTAACTGTGGCAAGTATGCAACCTGAAGATTTCTTAAGTCATACCATCAAAATAATTTCTAAAAAATAACTGAAAAGTTAAAAGGCATGAGATGGAAATAATGAAAAGCTTAGATTTCAATACATAAAACAGAATCTCCATTACACTTAGTTTTTAAAAAGCAGTGAAAAAGCAGTCAGTAAGATCACTTAATGGTTTCCAAAAGTAAAACATCTATCAATCACTTTCATTGATAAAAGTGGTAATAAGCTTCAGTCAAACAATTGACACAATCAGAAAAAAATATATTGCAAGAAAAGTCACATAAATCTACAAGAATGTAAGAGTGCTTTTTTCTTGGAAAATAAATTTCAACTTATATCACATAAAATACTCCCCCAAAATACACTGTAAATGCCTGTGATACTGTAAAATGAATATTTCTTTAAGTCTTCTTTAGGTGAAGAATCCTAGAAAATTTTAAGAATCTGGAATATGAACAGGTCTTGCATGTAGAGTTTTATTACTCTATAAAATCTGCACATGCATGCATCAGTGAATCCAATTTTAAATAAACACATTTTTCTGCCTCTTTTTTCAGGGCTACATTGCGGGCAGTGCCTCCATATTTACCTGTATAATTACAATTCTGCCTAACTCTGAGCCATTAACCACTATGTAAAACACAGCATTACAAAATAATGTTCAATACGAAATCTTTGGCTCTGCTAACATGTATTTCTGTGTGCTGGAGTCTCATTCTCTGATGGATCAGGACTGGTATGTAGATTTCCATTCTAGATGACTGTTAAATTTCTCGACAAGGTTATCAGATTGGGGCATTTAAATTCAGCCAAAGCAGCAGATGTTTTGTGTTAGTTCAGTGGCTATTCATGAGCACATATAACAGGTACCAGAGGAGTTGTTATCGAAGATGATTCTATTAAAGTACTACTACCACCTGTCAACCTTTTACTATTTATCACTTCATGTTTGTAGATATATTCCAATATTTTTTCTTTTTTTAGATTAAGAAAATTGATGACACAAAGAAAACATAAAATGACACAATTTTAGCTAAAATTTCTAAAGACTTTTAAAGCAATAAGAAAGAAACCTGATGCTTTCAAATAGCACAGAAAATGTCTACCTGGCAATAATTGCTGGGGTTTCTGCTGTTGATTGTGAAATAATTGAGGAAAAGGAATTGATTATTTGGGGCTGGAAAAGTGAATGATCCATTGCAAAATAATCAAATAATCACTTGAAAAATGAAAACAGTGAATACTATAAACCATAAAATAATAAGAGACATGATGAGCAGAGGACAGTAAAGAAACAGGAATGCAGGGCATGGGATTCAGTTTTCTAGGGTAAGAGTAGAAAGAAACATCAGTAATAGCTTTCCATCAGAAGCTCTTACTCCTAAAAGCCTGGCACCTGACCTGATTCTTCAGGATATGGATCAGGTTTCTATGAATAAGAAATAATGAGTATATTTAAATTAGTTTAAATGAAAGAAACACCATATCTTTACTAAGACACCAAGCTTGGCAGCATTTTTTGTAGACTCTGAGAGAACAAAAAGCTCCTTGAACCAAAGACTATTGTTCCTTTTTACATGGTTTCCTGAAAAAAATGAGCTGCTTTGCTCAGCTCCTCTTGATCACTTCCAGTAACCAATTCCATCTAAGTCCAATGCATGGGAAAAGGTCTCAAAGATTTAACATTCCTACAAACTTTTTGAAAGCAGACAGCTGTATGGGGTGTCTGCTAGCTAAAAGAAAATGCAACATGAATGTAACTTTTACTTAGTAGTGCAAAATTCACTTCTCAGTAAAGGCCCCCCTTTCAAATTGATTCTCTCTTGTCTAATACAGGGTAAGTTTATACTGCAGCCTGAGTATAAACTCAAGGTAGGTATAAATCAATTAAAATATCAACTCACAAATCCAAACCCATTAGGCAATATGGATTAATTTAGTCTTACAGGACTATTTCTTAAACCAAAACCCTCTAATTCAAAGCATAAAACCAACCAATATGCTGCTCCTTCCACTCTCTCCATCTCTTTGGCATGCAGCCCACCACTCTTTCTTCTTCTCCCTTGCACTAAGAATCTGGCATTCCTGCCTGCAGCGTGGCTCAGCACCCACTGGCTCCCCCAATCATCCCTCTCAGACTATGGAACAACCTGGTAGTTAAAACGTGCTACATGAAAACACAGATGTGATCACACTTAGGGATTTCTGCACTGAGCACTAAGATGCCCATCTGCACTGAGAGCGTACCAAGTACCTCTCCCAAAACATATCAGACACCTCCAAAGAAGAAGGCAGCATTTCAGTGCCACCCTTTTTATCACTAGATTTTAAAAGACATTGAGGAGAAGCAAGAACGCAGTGGTCACACCAGGTAGCTACATGCAAGAACCTACATTTAAGTGGAAATTAAGATCATAGAAACATATATGTGCTGAGTTTAAGGGATATACTGGTTTAGGCAGCTGTAAGAGCACTGATTTCCTGTGCTATTTTCTGGAATTTATGCACCAAACTTCCACAAATCTCATTTTAATCAACAAGACAGGCAATCTAGTTCTCACTGCTCTTGATCATCAAGAATCATGCACATAAACAATGTCCAAAAATGGTGTGGAATTGAAGTATCTTGTACATCATCTACTTTTTCTAACATTCTGCCAAAAAATGCTGCAAATAACTAGCGAAATGTGCAATGTGTAAGGAAATGTGCGTTTTGCTATGCTGCCACACTGTTTTCTTTGTAGTAGGAAGCTCATCTATTCTTTGGATCAGATTTTAGGTATAACAGTTGCTTTAAGAATATCTGAATGGGATCAGATCAAAAGTCCAACTGGCTCAGTATCCAAACAGGTTGAAAGCAGCAGTTGGAGAACACTGTTAGTAAAAAGAGATGGATCACATCAGTTCTGTTATTGCTGTAACTTAACTATGCAGAATTTAAACGGGAAAAAAATCTTGTATCAGACTATTGTATGATACTAAGCCTCCCAAGACAATTTACTTGACTTTATTAACAATGTTTACAGTTGAGCTGGAATTAGAGAAAGTTCATAAACAGTGTTAACACTGGTGAAATAGAAGACTGCTTTGTCTTGTCACTAATAATATTTTGAGAAGCATTAACATTTTGAACCTCAAGTTTCAAAAATCTACTATTCAAAATGAATATGGAGAGAGACTGCAATTTGTATTTGCAACAGTGTACTGGAAGACATCCCAAATATTTGTTCTGATCAAGGTAGGTCCTGAAGCAGAAGTATACAGCAGTACTGTACCACCACAAAGCTGAGTTCAATTTAGCTGCTGTGTTAAGATGTACAAGATATCAACTTGGAAAAAGCAATATGCTAGTTCAGTGATGTTATTTTTTGAGATCCTAGCCAGTGTACTTGCACTTCAAATATAACACAACCAGCTTGATTGACCCTCGGCTTAGGGTCAGGAAAAATCTTGTGGGTTAATTATCATACTGTTTACTTATAATGGATAGGTGGCTTTTGTGTAGCTGTGATTATCTCATATATCTAGTTGATTCCTTGCTAATAATAGCTTGCTCTAAGAAGTATTAAGATACAGTATTGATTTCAAAAAGATTAAATCACTGTGCTAATATACAAGAGATTATTCAATTAGTAAAGATGACTGGCAACATTTATCTAAAAATGCTCCCTGCTCTCCTGTGAGTATCTAAAGTATAACTTAGCTAAATACATAAAAGTCAAGATCAAAATACTCAAAAGCAGTCAAAAACGTGAATTCTAAAATTTCAGGAACAAGAAACAATTTCCAGAGAATAAAGGTTCAGAAAACCTGGTCCTGAAGTATCTCAAACTGCTGTTACCAAATAATCAGCTGCTATTTTTTAAAAACTCTAAAATAAATCTATTTTGAAATAAATTGCCAGATTTTCACTGTAAGTTCTCCAACACATTCTGTTCCATAAACCTGGCAAACTTTTGTTGCCCATCTGCTTTACTGAGCAGTATAAAGGTGTTCTCTATTGGTAAATACCCAAAAAGTTGAATGACAGTCAAACAGCAACATTCATTCTCTTTTTCAAGTCTCTCAGTAAGTTTCCTGTTGGCTTTCTATTAATTGCTTCTGCACACTTTGTGATATCATATGATATGAAAAAATTAATATTCAACTTAAATAGGCTCTAGATGAGGTCAAAACTATTTTCATAATTTCAACCAACAATATTGTCTCTGGTGTTCTTTATGCCAAACAAACAAACGAACAACAAAAAAAAAATTATTTTCCTTTATTAGTGTAGGAAGACTCTATTCTCAAATATCTGTCTATTCAAATGTCTGTCCATCACACTGAAATAAAACTGTAAATTTTCACCACTATTGCAAATGGTTGGTTCTTAGGGTTTTTTTGGTTTTCTTGCTAAGAACTGTATTTGTTCATGCACCAGGACAAGAGACTGTGCAAGAACTTTTCCCATCAAAGTGCAAGGGGGAGCCCTATGTGCTCAGAGTCGTGAGGGCTGCTTATAATTCATCCTTTGGTGAAACACAAATACCATTCATTCAATGCACCTCTGAAAACGTATTTTTTTCCCAGAGAAATAGTGATAAGAGAGGTCCATTGCCTCAGTCCTTCCTCTAAGATGGGCTTTCACAATCTCCTGGAACATTCAGCTTGAATTTGTACTCAGTGTTGACACAAGAGAGGTTATTTTTCTAATTTAGTCCACAAAGGATAGCCATATACTGAAAACCACATCAGTCTGAGCAGGGGATAAATTAGAATATCTTTGGAGTGTTGTTTTACTGGATAAGGTTGACTAAAAGCATCTAGCTCTAAACGTAATTACAGCACGATTTTACAGCTTTTACCAACCTACTCGAAATTATTAGGTCTAATCTGGTATATGATACCATTGCACAATTTTCATTTTTCAAATAGAGTGGCTTCCTTATTTTGGTGAGTATTGTTAAATCTATTAGAATATGCAACATGCAATTAGGTATGATTCATTACTTATGCCCAGTAGTTAATCTGAGACACATTTTTCAATACAGTTTTCATGATAATGTATTTTCATTTCTCTAGCTTTAGCTTGCTGTGAGACAGCTGTCTATTTATTCTCATTGCTCTCTACTTTAATTGCTCCAAGCTTAAACTTCACATGTCAGACTGACAACAAGCAAAGCTTAATGTACTTCTAAGTCTTACAAGCATACCTGGCAAATCACAACGCAAAACTCTCATCAGGAAACTCGAGAAATCTCTAAAAAAATTTATACAATTTCTTTCAGCTTCTGTGTGTGTGTGTTTACTAAAAATAGTGGAGACAGAATAAAATATAAGAGACTTTACAGAGTGGAAAATTACTTCAGACAGACAAACTTCCTCTTCTCTCTTGCCAGAAAGAAATTTGCCTCTGGAGATTTCAGATCTAGTCATCAAACATCATCCTCACTCTTCTATCTTGTATAACCTTTCTCTGCCAAAAGGATAATACAACTCCTATTCACATCCTGCTATGGACATCTGGAGATAGGATCATCACAATAGCATTATTTGCAGTTATCATACAGACTGAGGCCTTCGAAGGTTAGATACCAGATAGAGAAACAAAACTCTTCTGTTTCTTATCCATGACTGACAGACACTGAAGAATAGTTCCTTTGTACAGTTATTATGAACTCTTCAGCCAGAATGCCTTTTTCAGCTATATTTATTTAAGTTGCTGCTGTCAAAACAAAGATTACATCATTTTACATCCATGTTTTACAAATTAGGTAGCCAGGACATCAGCAAAACAAAGGGTATGATCATTTACTTTGGCAAAGATTTTGATATCAACTGATAAAAACAGTATCTGTATAAACTTGTGTTAGTGTACTGGCTAACAGCTCATCTTTGGAAAATCTGTACTGATTTCTAGGTACATTATTTAAAGCATTTGTTTTCACTGGTTCCTATTTGGTTTTGGAATGCCTTTAAAGAGAAGGGTCATCCTTTCTTCACTAATCACTTTTTCCTAGGGATAAAAAAACCCAACACTAACCCCACAAACTTAATAGGAAATAGTTTTATAAATATATTTTTTGTATAGTTAGCTAAAAAACAGTTTTATGACACAGTTCAGACAACCTTATCCCACACACTGAAATAAGTACCATGGTTGATGAAATCTAAATGGGTGAAGAAAAGCTTCAGGGCTATATGATTGTGTTGCTACTAAGCTCTAAGAAGCAGAGCAACGGGAAACCATATTAAAGGTGTGCAAAACACGAACACAAAAACATGACGTAAAATAAATCAAAAGCAAAATAAAACTAAAGAACACAATTTGAATTTGAAGGCCTCAATGCAGAGCTCCTTTTAATAATTAGTATTTTGACAAATTTCTCTTGCAAATCTTGAAATACAGTTATAAAAAGAAGTTTTACGGAAAAGATATTTCATGGGCAGCATATTAAATGACCCCTTTTGCAAAGTGTTCATCATTTCAAAAATCAACTCTTTCCCTACCTCCTTTCAAGAATCTCACTACACAGATGCTCAGCAGAACTCCTTTACATTAGAAACACTTGTAATCTCCATACTTGCTCATACCAACCTATTTTTATACATTTGCTCAAGTCCTAGAGTATCTAGGATCCTCCTGGTGCCTTCAAGTGAGCCTAAGATGTCACTGGTGTGCTTTAATGACATACTAAGAGAAAAAATCTGCATTAAAATTCATATGGTCCAAAGAGATTTGAAGTTTAGATTCTGTGAAAAGTAGGAAGATTTCCTTTTCTATTACACAGCTGAGGAATGGAGATGCAAGAATGAAGAGAGTTCCTGAAATCATAAACTATGTAGAATGAGAAATTGAATAGGAGCCATCACCTTTGAATCATTTTTGCTAATTATATCTGTTTCCTAAGTTGATAAAGGTGGATCTGAGACATGCGGAGCACTTTCTTCCTTCCACTATATAAATATTATTGTAATACACAGAGGTGGAAAAAAATCAACATATTTTTAAATACAAAATCTTTGAAAGTTATGCTAAGTATCCAATAACCATCTGAAATTTTCTTTTGGTTACATTGAGGCAAAGAGCACAAAGCACTGAGAAAATGAAAAGGGAAATATTTCTGAGATTGCACAAGAATGGACAAAATAGTGTGGTGTTGGAAACCACAGCTGAAGTTTATTGGAGATCCACTTTCTTGAATGGTTTCTGTAATTCTCAAATTACACCGGTCAAAGCTAGCTATTTTGCTTTTTATACACATCTTTGAAAACATGGTTTACACTGAGTGCCTTTGTATGATACCCACATTCATACCCACACAAAACATTGATCTGCCTTCTAAACTTACAGCCTCTGGATAAGTCAGGAGAAAGAGCTTTGCTGACTAGCAAAGTGGGAGCCCAGCCTTTTGTCCCAACACTAGACAGTGCAAGGTAGAGAGTGATAGTTGGACTCAGAGAACTGCACCATTTTCAAATTAAATGCCTTCATTCAAATACTGTCACCTAAAAATCCATGCAGTGGTGGTAAAGCAAATATTCTGGTTTAAAAAATTCTGCATCAAAAAGTTTGTGATATGGTTTAGCCAATGCTTCCTGCTAAGCTTCATACTGGACTGCACAGTTGTGCTGTCTACTTCCCAAAGTACACCTTCATATTTGATACTTCCATCACAGTGCACCAAAATGCTGATAAACAGCTGCACCACAATCACTCTCAGCTAAAGCTATTCCTTCTGAAGAAAAAAAACCCCTCAGTCTACAGCTGGACTGACACAATCCTTCACCTGGACCAACAGAGTCTGTACTGCCACTGTGTAACCCACACCAGGAAGAATTTATGTACCTGAGAAATGAAAAGCTTTTATTGGACCTAGGGTTTTTTTGACAAAGTATATAGGAGAAGCTAAGATAGTAAACAGAGGGCACTGAACACAAATGTTTCGAGGATAAGTTCTGCTTTGCCTGTAGGTGGCCCCTTTATTTCTCAGTTTTCTTGTGCCCTAACCTGTCAACTTCCAGAATACAGATGAAATTCTATTGCAAAGAAGTTGTTAAGAGTTAAAAATTCTGTGTTACTAGGGATTAGAAGGGTGGCAGTTAAAATTATTAATTTCACACATTTTTTGTATTCCTACTATCAGAAAGAGCCTAAAACCCCTTTATTTTGTCCCCTCTAGAAGCACAGAAAAACGCCTTGTTTTCACCAATGATCTCGCAATCTAAATATTGCAAGAGACAAGAAATGAGATACTACAAGAAAACAATGAAAAAAAGATAGTGTAATATGAATATTTCAAGGGCTGTTGCAAACATATGTCGAAACAAAACAAGAATTTTGAGGAGGGATGCTTTGGGAATAGCAAAAGCCTCCTGAGCTTCAAAAAAGCATGGGGAAAGGCTTAAAAAGAAAGGCTGAAAAATTAGCACATGAGAAATGAAAACTCAGTTTTAATGAGGATATGAAGTCATTCCTGGGATAAGAGTCAGTATAGAAAACACGTATAGATGATAAGACAGAAGAAAAGCCACTTGGAAGCAGTGAGATGCTTTTGTACAGTATTAAGTATTCCTACTACTATTTTTTCTGGCCTACTATGGATACCGATAAGAACTGCAAAGTTTTATGGATTTACATTTTACAGAAGATTGAGTATGTGAACTCATACAGTACATTATGTTATTTCCAGCCTGACTTTGCAAAAAAAGTCCAAACTGGTTTATACTATGAATATTTATCACTATTCTACTTTACATAATATATACATAGGCTTATATATAGGTTGGAATTCTTAATATTGAGTCAATTATATGGAATTTTACAGACTAGAAAGCATACAATCTACTTGTGAAATATTTCCTGGAAAGCATTAGTGAATGTAAATTCATTTGAGATTTCCATCAGATATTCTGAGTATTGTCATTCTATTGGCATGTACGCTTCAGTGGAGAAACAGATAAATTTGGAATTAAAAATATTATCAATAACTCTCTTTCCACTCTCAGTATAGATTTCTTTTAACTTTATTCTTTGTCAATCAAGTTAAAACAATGACTCAAAATGAAGACATTTTAGCATATGCATCTATTATTCCTTCTATAGTGTAGCACTCCCACTGGTTTTCATAGGAATTATGCATATGAAAGGACTGCATTATTAGGCCACATTAAGAGAAGACATTTACAAATACTTAACTCATCATACCACTTCAGAACCTCATATTTATAATGGTACTTGAGCCTGAAGCAATATAAACAAAAGCATAAAATACAACTCCTGGAAATATATTATGGATGGATTTTTCTTAACTTTTTTCACTAAAAATTGAACCGAATTAAAACTATTTTCCTTGCTTTTTGATATATGTCCAAATAAAGAAATATTAACCAGATCACTCCCAAAGACTTGCAATGTGCCTAAACCAGAGAAGTTACATGCCAGTAAGAGGACAGTAAAAGGGTTACACTGCAAATACACGAACTAGATGCCTGTGTAACCACGTAAAGGTCCTCAAAATTTTTCTTGGTAGCCCTATGTCTGTTTTAACAGATTATATTAACCCTGATCCTCTGGAAGCATAGCCAGTCATCTTTAACTCTTCAGAGACATGATTTCCATTTTGACTTCAGAAGTGTTGTTCTCCTCCCATGCCATGACAACTCAAGGATAGTACGAACTATCTTCCTCTGACCCAGGAAAGATATTGGGCCATTTCTTTCACAGAGCTAAAAATGAATGGGCCTCCACTTTAACAGATTAGGTAGACAACAATTAGCTCTTTCCTAGATGCACAGCTCAGATGTAGAGTCAATCTTCTAGGCTAGTTAGAATGGGCTAACTTTCTGAATGTTTCTATTTTTTTTATCTAAAACATACTGCTGCACAGTTAACTGTAATTTTTGATTGCTAGTAACACCCTTGCCACTTTTGTAAAAGTATTCTCACCTGCCTGTCACAGTGCCTTAAATTCACATGGTCCAATCTGACTGGAAAAGTTCAGATTATAACTTCCAGCCTCCCAAGCTACTTTAAAAACATGGTCACTGGGTAAAATATTGACTCTACAGTAGTACTTGAAACAAGTACAACTTGAAACAATTCTCTGAGGACTGAACACTTCAGACATTCTTTTCAGTTTGATGGCTCACATCCAGACATCACTAATCAGGTCAGTCACAGGTACTTATCTTGTGAGATAAGGATATTGGAAACCATATCCATGAAACTTTGGTTAGAAGCATAAATCCTTGAATTAAAAACCTATTAAAACACGTTGCACCTTTTCAAATTGTACTATAGATACCCTAGATTGTATCCTGGGTTAACAGATGTCTTTGTATCGACAACATGCAAGTCATTGTGTTAAAATTTTCTTAGGGAAACTAGATTTTCTTAAGAAGTGACAAACCACATTTCATTAAGTGAAAATATAGACCTCATATGGCATTTGAAATCATGTCTAAGTCCAGAACACTGCATTTCTGGAAAGCAGAAATAATGAGAGCACAGCAACAAGAATTAAAGAAATACAAGAAAAAGACTGGCTTTTTTCTGTAAAGAAGAAAACAAAAACCAAGGATCGTTTAAAAGAATAACACAGTGGAAACATGACTAAGAATCTCAAATATGTTAAGAGCCTGGGGCAAAGAGGAAAATAAAATCCCTGTACCACTAACTAACAAAAGCTAATGAGTTCAACTAATTTACTTTTAGCAGGTTAAGTTTAAGATCAGAAAGCACAAAAAACGTTCTAATGGGAAGACTAGTGAAATGCTGGAATAGATAACTTACTTAGGTAGGTAATCATAACAAATCTTTTGGCAGACAGTGCTCACTTAAAAAGACAAGTTTTATTGATCCTGGCTTTGGAGGAAGAGTGAGGGGGCAGGTATGATGCCTTTTTGGAATAATTTTCAACTGTGGGATTCCATGCTGAAGTGACCGAAGAAATGCAGCCATGTAGTGACCCACTTGCTGTGGGATCTTGACTTGGAAGGAAAGTCTTATTCTGGAAAAGACCAAATCAAGTTCTTCATGTGTACAATCGCTTGGATTCTGATACAATCTATGGATCACCCAGCTACCTTGATCCAATCAGCACCTTCTTTATTCAACAGCTTAATGATAACTACTTTCAGGGCTGGACTATACACAACCAATGTCTGATCCAGCCACAGGATATAGGATTTTGCTTGCTAAGATGAATTACTTTGTAACATGTCCCATGGCCTTGAGGCCAGACAACACTATCAACAGCTGCTAATAACACTGAATTCCAGATGTAGATTTTGCTGAAAAATTTAAAGGAATTAGTTTTACAATATTTTGCTTTAAAAATCTAGATACACTCCAAATTCTTATTCTCATATCTTTACTTTACTATTAAGTTGGGATCTTTAGTGGTTTATTTGTTTGGTTTTAGTTTAAGCCTGAAACATTTTATTGGCAGATCAACTTTAATAATTAGAATCACAATCCTGTAAAAATGCCACAAGTCTTTGGAGTCTCTGGAGAGTTAACACAAACTAAGTAAAGAACCTTCTCTAGTCAGTTATTTTGTTTCCAGTAAAAATGTCTGATTAATGGGAGAACACAGGAAAAATGTACAGTCCCAGTCTGATTAGTGACTATGACTAAAACTATGATTTTCCAGCTTCATTTCAGTATTCTTGCCTATTATTCTGTAATAAGCAGCATGCAGAAGTAGGAAAGTTACATAGCCATGCATATTCCCTACATTTAAATCACTTGATCTAACACCAGGTAAACGACCCAAGAAAAAAAGAACAAACCTACACCACGGTTCATCTTTTGGATGTGAGAACTAAAATATTAGAAAACAAAGTTTTCTAAAATGTATAAAGACCATGACAGCTGAAACAGGTACAACAGCAATATAGCGAGTATCAGGTGTTCTCAAAGTTTCTACACATAACAAAGTAGCTCCCATCCAAAACATCATACTTTGACAAAGTTACAAACATCAGTGCTTCAGATGAAAACCTTTAAAATACATCTCACCTATACATGACCGCTCTCTGATAGTGTGCACATTACTGCCCTTTTCCCAACCACTGCAAAGAGGCACCAAACACAACTCCTCCTCCACCCTTCGATCAGGAAAGTTGCCAAAAACACGGTCCCGGAGTGAACAAGCCCCCGGGTTGCCCCTTCAGGCTGTCCGCGGCGTACTCACCATGGCGGGCTAGTTTCGAAGACTTTCTTCCCCTCCCCCTGCACCTACGCACAATGAGGGAGAATGGAGAGCAGTTTCAGCATTAAATTTGAACTTCCCTGCTTTTGTTAGCATGAGTCACCACCTTAACATTATCTCAGCTGTAGACTTTTATCTGTGAATATCTAAGCCCCGTCTTGTGGAAAACTAATTACTGAGCCACTGAGAGGCTTCATAATGTCCTGCATTTAAGTCCTGAACATCATACATAATGCATAGGAAGCAGTCGCTGCACTCTGATTACAGAACACTGTCATTAAGAGAGCAAATTAAAGATGTGAATAATTCACTGGCTGAGCTTATTGTCAGTGCTGCATTGTGAAATTAGAATTTCTAATAAGTACTGCAATTTTTTTAACCCAATTAACACAGAGAACATCTTGAGTCTGATTAGTACAATAAAAATTATTACCTTATTCTTTTGCTTCACAACAGCCAAATTAAATACTGTACTTAATTATGCAGCATTCATCGCTTCTGTGCTAGAAATAATAATAATAAAAAATTCTCACTATCGCTTTAATAAGACTTCCAATATTTAGAGTGCAACTGAAAAATAGAGCATATGAATCTCCTGCACAATTTCTTATCACAAAGTTACTGGCTTTTTTTTTTTACAGACTTTGAAAATACGGTTTAATATCAGCAGCCAACCATGATGTCACTGCTGAAGTCTTCTCTGGAAACAAAAAGGTATTAAAAAAAAAATTCCACAAAACGACCCTTCCGAACAAGCTCTGAATATATATTGTGAATTAACTTTCTCTGGGTTGATGTGAAGGCAGAAAAAAAACCCCATTACCACTTACTGCCTTGAAATCGAATACAGAAATATACAAACATAGAAACATGTACATATATACATACACACACACATACACATATATATACATACAGGTTGTTTCAGAAAAGATGCTTAGTAAATATACTAGGAAAAAATAGGAGCTGGATCAGCTCTCTTACCTCAGTTCCCTCTTGGCATGGGATAGATAACATCCTTTCATCCCAGAAACGAGAAAAGTCCGATTCAACATCCAGCGTGTTGATTTTTCCCCACACGATGCCTGCTGCCATGTTAAATAAAGAAAATGATCACTGAGGATGCAGCTTTTGTCTCCAAATATTTGAATACTGCCTTTTAGTGACAAGGACCCCAGGAACCTTCGCACATCTGGCAGCAGACACCACTGGCTGCAGCTGCTGCAATGGGATTTTTCCTCAACCCTGTTTCATTTCCAGCTCCTTTTTCTTCCCCATCCTGAGGAAGTTTAATCATCAAGCATGGCTGGGAAAGAAAAAAAAGAAGAAAAGAAAAAAAAAAAGGAAAGGTGGCATTGCAATCACAAGCTTTCTTGGTTTTGTCCTAGAGACAGGGACTGCAGCAACCACCTTGCATCTTTGTCTAGTTATTTTAGCATGTGCGTGCAAGAGGGGAGGAAAAAAAAGACTGAAAATTATTCAGGCATAATGCAATAGACATAAAGAGACGAAAAGACAAGGAGAGAAAGAGAGGGGAAGAGAAAGAGAGAGAGTGAGGGAGGGAGAGGAAACAGAAAGACTAAGAGAGGGAGAGGGGGCTGTCAGTGCAGATAAATCTGCATATGGAAATCAGGGTTATCCTGGGTACAGTTTTATTTAACCATGATGTACTGTTTTTTTAATTAGACAGGAATTTAAAGAAGGAAATGAGAGATTCTTACAGACACAGGAGCAAATGAAGCATTTTAAATCACAGCTAAGCTTTCAGAGCAAGCTGTAGCAGCCAACAGAAAACTTTTTATAGCAACTTTCTTACTAGAAGGAAGTTTCGTGCACTGCTGCTATTTTGCACCCAAAATCCAGGCAAAACTGGAAAAGCATTCATTTTGAAACAAAATCAAACCACGCCAATCCAAAATAATACAACACTTTTTTTTTAAAAGACCCAGAAGCCACCAGGCGCACAATATGCACTTCAAGCTAAATTATGCCAGGCACAGGTTTTAGGACTTTTGCCCTGGCCCCCTTACTGTGGTGACTGTCACACCCAATGGAGATGCTTCAGTAGATGATAGAAGTGATACCTAGCTTGAATTTCAAGTGCACTAAACACCACTTCCCAAGCTTGATGAGAATTGCTTGTGTTTAGGGATACGAGCATCACCTGACAGACATCAGAAGGCTGGATCTAGATCTGTAAGTCATCAGAAAAGACCAGGAGAACCTCTTGCCCATCTCTGTGAGAGAGCATTTGGATGAGTGAACTAAGAAGGCTGAGGAGAAGAAAGGAAATGAGGTTCAGGTAAAGTCTAGACAGGATAGACACCAGACAAAGGTAGGGGACAGTTGTGGTACAAGGAAACTTATGGGAAAGATGGGGCAAGACTACTTATAAGAGCAGGTAGTGACAGGACAAGGGGGAATGGATTCAATTTGAAAGAGAGTAGGTTTAGATTAGGTATTAGGAAAAAAATCTTTATTGTGAGTGTGGTGAGGCACTGGAACAGGTTGAACAGGGATGTTGTGGATGCCCCATCCCTGGAGGTGTTCTAGCCCAGGATGATGCTCTGAACACCCTGGTGTAGTTGAACTCACCACAGGAGGGTTAGAAGTAGATGATTTTTAAGGTCCCTTCCAACCCAAGCCACTCCATGATTCCATGACTCCATGATTCCGGGAGCCCAAGGGAGGCAGCTTAACAGCACTGCCAAGATGGTGACGCTCACGTGCGAGGCGGCCAGAAACCACTCGTGGTGGCTGACCCGCCAAGGCATGCCCAGCTGAGCAGCAAAACCGAGTGGCCTACGAGCACTGGGAGGAGTGGTGGGCGGCGCTTCCCGCGGGGAAGGCGGGGCGGGACGGGGGGAGGAAGGGAGCGAGGCGGGGAGCGGGCCGGCGGCCGGGCGGGCGCTCTGCGCCGGGGGGGGCGGCGCGGGAGGAGGAAGCGCGGCCGGGGAGGAGCGGCCGGCGGCCAATGGGCGCCCCGCGCCTGCGCAGTGCGCGGGCGGCGGCGGCGCGCGGGCCGTACGGAACGGGCCCGGGCGCGGAAGGGGCGCGGCGGCGCGGGCGGCGCGCAGGTACCGCCGGTGTCCCTCTGCCGCCGGCCCGGGGCCGGCCCGCCCGGGAAGCGCCTCCGGGGAGAGGGCGGCGGCGCGGGGCCGAGGCGTTGCACGTGGGGGTCGGGTTCGTGGGCGCGCCCCGACGCCCCACGGTGCTGCTCCCGGCGGCTCCCGCCGCTTTGCAGCTCCTGCCCGCGGACTGCAGCCGCCTGGAAGGTTCTGCGTGGAGGCCAAGGAGGTTGAGGTGCTTAAAGTCATTAATTGTTTCCGCTGGATCAGGGATGTGGTAGACAAGTACGGAACTGGTGGGAGTGATGGCCGGGAAGAGCTGCCCTTTTATGTAACTCTTCCCCCACGGTTTTGTATCGTGTGAGGCGATTTTGATACCCCAAACTGAGCAGGCTTTCCTTAGGAACTCCTGTGATTGAGGGCTTTGCCTTCAGCTGCCTTGCCAGCTCTGCCAACGCCCGTACGTAGGGTCCTGCTGTAAACTGGAGCACTGAAGTCATTCTTTCCCTACTTGCACAGCCCCCTGCCCCGCAGGAATGGGAATGGATGTGCGAAAGTAGAACAGAAACTGTTTTCTTCTTTTTTTTCACTTGAGTTTACTTTTTAATTAAGCCTCTGTATTACCAACCTCTAGCCATGGTGTAAACTAGTTTCTGCAAGAACAATATCAAAATCTGCCAGCAAAGAAGTTGAAAACTTTAATTTAGAGTTTTAGTTATATTGTTTGCATATTTTATAGGACTCTCTGACACTTGTTGCCTAGTTCTGCTCTTTCAATACATTGTATAAAGTATGAATGCACTAATATTAACTATACGGTGAACTTCTTTTGGACATGGTAGTCTTTCTTTGGTTTTATTTCTCTTTTTTCAGATTCCTGAGTAGTTAGACTTTTCTTTTGATAGGAACTTCCAACAGTGTCAGGATCGGCAATAGAGTAATTTTCTAAGCTTTAAAAATTAGCATTTCAGAGTTCCATAATTATCATGTGGGATGTATTCACTGTTTCCTAGGAGGAACTTAACGTGCCTTAAAGTTACAGACAGCCTGTAATGCATGATGTATTTCCACAGCATAGCTACCCTGGTAATAAAATGAAGTGTTGCTGGAAGTAGCTTTGTAATGCATTCCTGCCTCCTGTTATAACCTACTGCTAGTCTGACCTCATCACTAATTAATTTAGAGAGCTAAACCAGAAGAAAATGTACCTGTTTGGGGTTTTTTTAAGTCACTGATGTATCTTCTTGAACAGGCTCTGCTCAATGAGGAAGATGTGGTTGCACAGAGTGGCAGAATTGGCTGACAGAGCATGTGACCGTGATTGCCTTTCTTGGTGGTGTCTCTGAGCTTTTAGTTCAATATTACAGGTGCTCAGATCTGTGTCCTCACTTGAGCTGAAGGATGACGTGGAGTTGTAACAAGGAGAAATTTATTTGAAGAAATGCTATGAGTATTTTTGTATTTATCTATTTATTTTCTGGTTCAGGTGAAGACAATGGAGGATGACTTTGGAGCTTCCTCTACTCCCCCGTTTCTCACTGAAAGCTTGGAGCTGGCGATGGAAGTGGAGAGTGAGAGCTCAAGGCTGTCTTGCTTTTCTTGTGCTTTTGACAACCAACATGGAGGGAGGAGGTTCTCTGCAGAGTCTTATTTAGCAAGTGGGTCTCTTAAGAGGTATGGGGTTTTTTTGAATTACAGATATAAAAGCCTTTAAAATGTTCTTTCCACTCGTATTTGGTGCCTCTGAATGCTGACAGGTTTCCAAATCAGTTTGTTCTTCAGCACTTCTGATGCTGAAATCAGCTTGGTGATACCCAAGTGGGAAGGGCTGTTGTGTTGATAAACAGCTTTGAACGGTGCTCTGGATGCAGTTCCTAGCTTTCTGAACTTACTTTTAAGATGCTGTAACAGACATTTACAAGCCTGTTAGGATACTTCAAAACTGGCCTGTTGGGCAGCAGCATCTGAGATCACTTAAATTTCTGAGGAGGCTTCAGCACTCCTTTTTCCAGTCATATGCTCTGTTAGATGCTGGCCATTTTTCTCTCTTTTCCACTTGGTAGAAACAAACCTGCTCTACCTCTATTCCCCCTGTTGCTGGGGTTGTCCTTTGTAGCTTTAAGATCATCTTTCTCAAAGCTTCACCCTTGCATACATTCTGGATTTACGGTTCTGAAGTCATATGCATAGCAAATAAGTATTTTCTGTGAGATTTTAAAACGTTACTTCGGTTTTAGTTATCTGCCTTATTGTCTGTCATTCAGCTTAGTTTACTGTGCTGTTTGCTCAAGCTACAGAGGTTGTCTTTTTTCCCCTACAAAATCCTAATCTTTCTGTCTGTCTGTCCTCCTGACAGGCTTCATATTGTGTTGTTACTTTTTTTTGTCACAGTCGTTTCTGTAAAGGCTTAAGGGGGGTTTCCACTGCACCTGCCCCATTCTCTGCCTTATTTATCATATATTTTAATTGCATCAGAGCACGTTCATTCAAATTTATGTCAAGTAGATGATTGAGGGATCCTGTATCTGCATAAACATATCAGTAGTGGATTCCACGTTGACAAAGAAACATTTCACCTGAAATTGTTTCTGTCATTAAAACCTCACTCAGGAGCTTGTATGTAGACAGGTTTTGCAGTCACTATAATTGTGATAACACTGTTCTTCCACTGTCTGTTTACGTTGTCTACCTGGATTGCAAAGTCCTAGAAAAGCCTCCATGTGAGGGACTCCTCTGTCTTCATTGTGTGGAACTGGAGCAGCTGAATTTAATGGCTAGAGGCTTCAAAACAGTCCAATGTTCAAGAAGTTACCAAGTGTTATGGGAGGTAGAGCCAATTATTCAGCAGATTCTCTTTTTGCCTCTAAAAGTGAAATTGGAAATAGTGCATCGTTCAAGCAGAATATGAATTTGGTGTGTAATATAATGGAAACTAAATGCTTGCCTAGTATATTTTTAAATTTTTTAAAATGAAAATATTTTTTACATATTAGCGAATTAAGGGTAATCTGTGTGGGATTATTTCATGAAAGGCAGTGGGAAAATTCTGAAATAATTTACTCTGCTGTCATTATGCAGTTTGTTGTGGTTTTTTTTTAAAGCATGGAAATGAAATATTTTTTTATTTGCACAATTATAATGTTTTAACAATACAGGTGTCTGATTTTCTCCACTTTGAGTGAAATGGTAATTCTGATGTTATTTTATTTTTCTTTAGCCAGAGCAGAGGGTAGTTACGGCCTAGTGTTAGTTAAGTTATAATGACAAGGTAACATTTTGACCCTCATCTGTTCATCTGCCTAAAAGTGTGCTTTTAGCAGTGTTTTCAGTATAAATATTATTAAATGTATACAAATGAACGAATGTGTGTTCCAGCATTAGTTACTAGGTGTGTAGTGTGCATTGAGACAGATCCCAAGCATACAGAGCAGTGTGTTATCTTACGTAGCAGCCTCTTCTCTAAGTACAGTCTGTATGTTATGTCTCGGCCCCTTTGTAAGTATGAAGATACTTCAAGGTGGTAGCTTGTTAATTTTTGTTTCCAAAATGTACTGTGACCTGTGACTATATCCTGTTTTTTATGCTTTTGAAGCTAGGAGTTGTCATATAAAGATATATAGACATATATATATATACATACATATAGATAATATTGCTTGAAAAGGTACAACTGTCTTTGAGACATCTGTCATGTGTCTGTTGCTGATATATTCAGAAAGTATTGGTGGTACATAAGCCAGCTGTAGATGTGGTACTCCATAGATTTATTACTGGAAAATGTATGAATATTGTTGGCTCTATTTTGCAGGGTTTTGCTGAAACTAGATCCTTCTCCAAATGACTATGAAGAAAATACAGTGGAATTGTTTGGCTTTCAGTGGGTTACTGAAACAGCATTAGTTGAATCCTGTGAATTTCTCTTTGGATTACTTAGGTATGATAATGTTTATTTTATAATTAATCTATATCTGTAATTATATCTACTGGGTGTAACAAACTTTTCACATTTTTAATAGTAACATCGTAAAAGACTGTGGGCTATGCAATGCATCTAAAAAAGATTAATGCTGTCTGTTTAATGCTCCAGTAAGTGATGGATAAGACACAGATGGAATTGCAGGAAGAAGTACATTGTGTCACGGATTTTTAATATTATATGACTTATTATTAAGTTTCTTAAGTAGTGTGATGCATATCTTAGGCATTACCAGATAAAAAAAAAAATTAAGTATAGTTATTACAACAGAGTGTTGGGGTTAATTTAGAAGGCTCTAGCTTCAGAATGTATGAATAGACTATGTAAGATTTCCTTGAATGAGATTGTGCTACCCATATAATTGAAGTTGTCTTTTGAAGATTTTTAGTCCTTTTTTGTGCATAAAGGAAAGTGGAGGTTAAAAATCAAATACTATAAATGCTGGATGCAGTGCTTTCTTCAATTGTTTGGATTAGGATAGCTTCAGCAATCTCTTCAGATACAGTTACTCAGTGTTTGACTAATTCAATGTAGATGCTTAATCTGGTCAATGCAAATACACAGATCACTGATAATCCTCTTTGCTACTGATAATCCTCAGGATGTACAGCACATACAGAGAATGGATGGGAGAAGAGCTTTTGTATGATTTCACAAATATATGTGATGTATTCCATCGTTCCTTTCATTGCAGTGGATTCTTCCATCCCTTTAGGGTGTGACCAAGGGTATGATGTTCAACGTGGTTAATAGGGTCTAGCTTATTGGAACGTGGTGACACAGATGACTTGAAGTGTATTAAAACTAGTATTATTTAGCTTTGCTTGTTTGATGCAAGCTTTGACTCCACTGTGTTTAAAAAAAAAACCCCAAGTGTTAATTGGGGAGATATAATTAAGTTAAAAGTTTCAGCATTTAGTCTGATTTATTAACTGTTCATTAACATAAAATCAGTGGGCAGTGACACAGGAATGTTGAATTAAATGGCTATTTTTTAAGGTTTTTTTCCTGTAATGTAAACTGCTTTGTAATTGTGATAGAGATGAACATAAGGCATAATGTCTTTTATTGTGGTTTTTAAGCTATTTAAGCTGTACATGCTTTAAAACCTACTGACCTGATAGGAATAATGGATTTCAACTAACTTGGATATTGAGAGTTTGGTTGCTAAGCTGTCTTTTGGTGTTACAAGTCTCTGCAAAGGCATTCAGTTCATTTGTTCAGTCATAAAATGGAACAGTTTCATTTATAGACCAGTTGAAACTGAAAGTAGAAAAACTCCTTTTTCCACTGTGGAAATTGAATGTGTTAAGTACAAGTTACAATAGTTTTTGAGGATAGAGTGGGTGTAAATAATTAAATTTATGAAGTATAGTTAATATCTATGTTTCAATACATGCTTACAGAAGCCTAGTCTTTTTTAATATCTAAGATTATACTTAATATTGTAATATAAAATTATTTACAATTTTTAAACTATTGTAATAAATAATAATAGTATACTACAGAACTGCAAGTTAAAATAGTAATTTCATGGTAAAAATTCTTACTTATGGGTTTTCATATTATAGAAGTGTGAGTCAAAGTAATTGAGACCATGTAACCACTTAAGTGGGTATATTAAGATAGTATATCTTTGATTAATAAACAGAAGTATCAGTTTACCTGTCAGAATGTGTATTTGCAAATCAAATGATTTAATGATTAACAGCCATGAGGATCAATCTTTGAGGTACAAATGCAAATTGAAATTAAAATTATTTATTTAAATAATGGTATTTTTGTTATGTTTCTTTTGCCCAGTTTGTGCTTTAATTTTATCAGCCCACTGTATTCTGTCTTTTGTCAATTCACTGGAGAGTCTTTTTCTTTTTTTTTTCTGTTTGGCTCCTTTCTGATACCTTCCTTCTCTAAACTCCCATCTCAAAAGCTCTGTTTCATAAAGTCCTCCTGCTTCAGACTTCCTTCCTTTTCACGTGGTTGAAATCCTTGAAAAATCCAGGCAGAAATTCAGCTTTGATTACAAACAAACAAAAAAAACTCTGTAACCCACCTAAATGATGGAAGGGTGGCTGACATGGCCTTATCCAAGGAAGCAAGAAAGAGCTAAGGGAGATGATTTTACTGTGTGTCTGCACTTTAATATGCAAGTTACAACCTGGAGTTTTGTGTCTTTTAGATGCTTCTTGTGTCTTTTAGATGCTTCCTAGTTTTCAGGGTGTTTTTCATAAGAACATTTGATTTGTGTTATATCCAAGTAGCCTATTTTAGAATCCTTCAGTAGTTATTGCTTTGACTGTATAAGAAATGAGGCAGAGAGGTCCCTCCTCATTTATGCAGCATTTTCTTTCAAAAGTCTGTCTGACACAGTTATGCTTTTCATATATTCTCTTTAATACTGCTTTATCTCTGTGGAAACTACTGGAAGACCACTTGCAAATAACAGTTGTTACAGAATATGGCTGAGTAAATACCTATGTTACAGCTTTTTAAAAAATATGTTTGCAGTGGCACTTAGCTTCGTTAAAAAAGTTTTCTTTCCTCTCCAAAACTGAACTGAGCTTTAACTTTTCTAGAGACACCTCCTTTTACTCTACTGTATTTGGTGCTGTTTATATTTCGTGCTGGAGTTCAGCAGCCAACCACCCGAAGCAAGAAGCAGGAAAAGCTGCTGACAGAATGCACATTCACAAGTGGATTAATTTACTGTCTACTGAGTATATGCCATGAGGGCTAACTTATAGGTTTATTCTGTGGTCAAATATGAAGTTGAGTTATGCTTGTGGAAGGATCACTTGCAGCAAATGGTTTTCAGGGGTTTTTGTCTGTACTGTTGTTTTTTGCCTTCCCCGATATTTAGCCAGTTGTTGTAGGGTTTTTTTGGTACTGCGTTTAATGATTTAAAAACAAGCAAAAATTCTATTCAATGTCATCCCTTCACACTTGGATGTGTTCATTGCCTTCCACTAAAACTCTTTCCTAAGTTACATTTCCATAAGCTTTTTCAGAACTACTAAGCAAGAAACACCTTTTACCTTTCTCTGTTCTAATTTGACCTTACTAAAGTGGAGTTAAACAACTTATATAAATACCATTAATCTTTGTATTCCTTTAATTAGGCAACAGATACACAGACTGGAAGACCTAGTACAAATGAGTTCATCTGATTTTGGTGAGTTTCACAAATTTAATTTGACATTGCAATAGGCATGTGACTGCCTTTTCATTACAGAAGTAAATTCTCACAGATCACCCTTGTGCTTTAACTCTTGACCAAGGGCTTTTGGAGTGTGCCTCAGAACAGCATATAAACAGCATAAAACTGCAGTAAGGGTAGAAATATAGGCGACCAAGTGATGTAAGACAGTAGGGAAATAGATAGTGGGAATGTTGGGAGTCAGTTTGGAACCTCATTTGCCTGTATGGTGGAGGCACAGGCTAATCCTTACTGACCTTAGTGGGGCATTTTGCATTAATTTGACTTAAGGTGTCACCCCTAGAGCAGAATTTGGCAAAACTATTAACTCTTTTAATTAAAACCGGAAAAATTCATCAAACATCCCAACAACTATTTTAGTTACAAAGGTAGTGGCTTGGGATTTTTTTCAGTGTTCCCTTGGCTTACGTTTAAACGAGTTAGTTATATTTGCTTAGTTTAGAGTTATTTACAAACTTAATTTATCTTTGCAGTGGGATCGATAAAATGGGATCACTACAAAATGCTTTGTTTCAATTAAATACTGAGGCATGAGAAGCAGCATGTTTCTGAAGGATTATTGCAGCCTTGGGCTTATTGTAAGTTGAAGGCTGAATTACTTAGCAAGTTGAGAAGTTCAGTAATTACTTAGAAATAAACTGTCTATAGTGTCTTCTCGTTACAGATGAAGTGCTGGTGTTCTATGAGTGGATATTTCTACACATTACTATTATTTTGTTTTGATATTGTCATGTTCTGCTGTTTAAATAATTGATGTGAATTTATCATCAAGCTTCTTTCATATGCAGTTGTTGATAGTATCTTAAAAATCTAAATTTTTTGACGTAAGTGGAAATAGCCTGTTTTAAATTACATTTGAACTTTTATATTGTAGCTGGACACCAAGAAACTGTTCTGTAGTTCTTTTTTTCTCTTAAATTTAAGCATCTACTTGGTTCTCTTCCCTTCTCTTCTTTGTATCCTGCTCTTCCACTTGTCAAATAAGCTAGTAAAATGAAGAACTTGAATTTTGTGCTTTGCACCAGGCTTTCTTTCTGAGTCAGAGCAAGTCCCTGATTCAGCTGTGACTCAGTTCCCCCTTTATAGAAGTGGACTAGTAGTAGAAGGGTGTATGAGGATTGAAGTATTTGAAGTGGTCAGGTGGGGTGATGTTAGGTATTATTGATGTCTCAAATAAATGGCTGTCACCACTGTTTAAAACCCCAGTTAAGAGTTTTGGCTCAGTAAATCTATGTTATACTGTGTGTTTATATGGATATCAATATTGTACATTTAATTTCATTTCCTATCAGTCTTGATGAGCTTTGAATACTTCGTACTGAGAACCGTGTAATGTAGAAGCCACGTAAAAAATACTTTAATATAAAATTTTGCTTAAACAGTACTTCTGAGGAATTTAGAATACAGTATTTGTTATTGCTACAAATCAGCAGCAACATCTACAGATAATTACTTTAGAACAGAGTGAATCAATCCTCTTAAACTTGTGGTTCATTACCATTGCAGATGCTATGGCTTCTGGTGTGGTGCAGTTAGGCTGTACACTGGAATATTCTGGTACTCGTACCAGTTGATTTGCTTTGCCCCCTGAGTGTTGTTGCTCAAAAGATACTGAGATAAGCTTGTATGCACAAAGCTTTTTTTGTGGTGTCTGTAACAAGTGACTTGTTAACTTCCAGGTTAACTGGAGGAGATGGGGGGAAACAGAAGGGAGAGTGAGAGCAAGATTAAAAAAAGAGAAGACTCTCCAGTGGTCAGCTGGCGAGAGGAGCAAAGACAACTGTCTTTCACTGGATGTGCAGTCCAGTGTAGTAGGTGACCAAGAGTTTTTGCCGTGCATCTCCTCTAGGGTGATGCACTTTCATTTGGCCCTGCTAAAGGTCCTCGTTTGATGCTTGTATTTAAGATGCTCTCAGTAATCAGCATGAGTAATCAGTCTGACTGCTTGCTAAGCCTTTGTGTGTATATATATTTTTTGGCAGTAGTTATTTGGTATTTAAATGATGTATTTGGTTTGTTATGCACTAAGTTTCATCTTTCTCTAATATAAGCCGAAAGCTACAAGGCAAGGTGTAGGAAAAAATAAGGTGTGATTCTCACACGGTGGCAATAACTTCCAGTAAATCTCTGCTTTTATAGGGGTGTTTGGCTTGCAGGTGCTAGGTGAGGATGGTAACACCATAAGAACAGCTTCAGAGAACAAAGGAAAGGCGACATACAGTCAGAATAACTGCCTGAAAGGATACAGAGCTGCAAGTGAAAGGCAGGAATGTGAATGGATGGCTCTTAGCATTATACAGCTGAAGGTTCTGTGCAACAATGTGATGCTTCCAAGGAAGAGTTACAAAGTGTATTTACAAATAAGTCCACCTGTTTAAGTCCATCAAGAGAAAAGGATGCTGATATATTGTTTTACCCATGTCTTTACTGAAGGTGTCTTGGAAGCAGTCAGGAAGCAGGGCAGTAGGGCTGAATGATTTCTTCTAGCACTGAGTACTGCCCTCACCTTTCCTGAGGGCCTTTTTTTCTGTCTGTACCTGGAAATGTGCCTGAGATGGTAAGAAAAAGAATGGATCCCTCTGGCAAGATGACATTTAGAAGTGGGTGTTTACCATTAGTCACCTCCCAGCTTGTCCTCAGAGGGTGTCTTTCCACCCTGGTGTCTGGTTTAATTACTGTGGAGAATGCGAATGTTAAACGAGCCATGGTGTGGTCACATCTGCTTTAAGCTATTGATCTCTTTTACTTCAGGTCAAGCTGCGCACTTGCACTCTGAAGCAGAGAGCATCAGGCATCAATGTCTTAAGTTTTTGCACTATGTGAAAGTTTTCATCTTCAGGTGAGATTTACAGACATTTTACTAACTTGAGTACCAAGCTTTGTGTAGCTGATTCTTACCCGTTTTCTGGTTGTGTGTATTTTTGTCTACATTCAGGTATCTGGAACCCCCTAAGGTGGAAAATGATGGAATGCTGCATCCTTATGAAGAACTAGAAGCTCAGTTACCATCGCTGTTGGTGGAAGAGCTTCATGCTTTGACCGTGCACATTGGTCACCTTTGTGAACTTCCTAGTAATGTTCTGGCAGCATTTACTATTCAAAATCAGGCAAAGGTTGATGTCTCTTTAGAATTTTAATTTTTTATGTGACTTTATGTTTTCTCGATAAATTGATAAATTTTGGCTTAATATAAGTTAATCTTTCTGGTTTGGGATTTTTTTTTTCTTTATTAAGTGCCATCCTTTACTTGGCATACACAACTAATGAGATCTGGATTTTCTGTTGTTGTTTTTATTTATCTATTTATTTTCATTCTATAGCTTTAGAATTCTTCCTATACTGTCCAAATGATAATACCAGTTACAGGTAGATAAGTAGGCTTGAATTAGCATAGCTTGTTTAAAAAATTAGTTGGTGTTTGTCTGTAGTAATGTTTAACATTTCTGAGCTTCCCAGTAGGAGCGGCATGTTTTAAAAAATACATTCTGAAATCTGACTCAGAATGGGTAAAGATCTTGTATACAAAGAAAAGTGCAGATGTGGAGGGAGGCACGGCAGCATTAAACACTAATGAAGTATACACCATTAGGATTTGTGCGTACACATATCATAGCTAATGCTTTCAAATCTTTTATAAAGACAAAAAAGGAATTTCAGTCTTACGTTGTATAAACTAGTATCTGGAGAGGAATGATCAACTGAGAAGCAGCATTTTGAATCTTTATTTGTTTAGCTTGTCAGTTGGGCCACTGTTGAGCTGATGAAAGAAACAGTAATTTCAAGTAAATGCCAAAATTTTAGTATTCTCTTCCTTAAAGTTATTGTAAGAGCTCACTTTAGCAGTTTGTGTGCTACCTAATACTTTTCTGTAAAGAAAAGGTTAACTAAGGGTATTGTAATTTGTCAAGCTTGAATCAAAACTCGATAAATAGCCTCTTATAGATGGAATTGTAATGAAAGTTTTTTGTTTGTTTCGTTTTTTTTCTTGAAGTGAAGGGCATGTTTGTAAGTTACATTGCATTTGATCATAGATATCCATAATGTTCTTTGCAGGCCGTCTTAGTCTAACCATTACTCCAGCACCTCCACGTTCTCCACTAAACCATGTCCTCAAATGCCACACCCATATGTTTTTGAGCACTCCCAGGGACAGTGATTCCACCACTTACCTGGGCAGCTTGTTCCAAAGCCTGACTACCCTGTCTTAGTACAGTATCCAGAATTCACTAAAGAAATGTTAAATATAAGTAAATGTATTTCTAATTACAGGTCTTTCCTCCATCATGGCACTTACTACATCTCCATTTGGATATTAACTGGCTAGTATTAGAAGTTCTTCATGTACTAGGTGAAAAACTGATGAGTAAGTATGCAGGCTTTTTTCTTGAACTTATTCTTTACATATGACTTACCTACTTTTCCCATCTTGATTTGTCCAGAATCAAAACTACTTTTGGTGGTTTTTAAGCATAGTTATATTGAATGGGGTAAGCTCATATATGTTAGAGGTAGGTTCTTTGTGAATCATCATGGTGCTCAAATTAAATAAAATTGTATTAGGAATTTGTTCTGTCAGAACAAAGATCACAAAGTTCATACTCAACTGGTGCAACATACTAAATATTTAATAACAATGCACTTCTTGACATCACAAATAAAAATGCATTTACAGATATCCAGAATGCATAACAATGAATGGCAATTTGATGAAAACAGTGTAGGAAAAGTGTCCAGGGATGGACCAGAACAAGGATTCTCGGAGGAGAGAATCTGTATTGTTAACCATATGCAACACTAAGAAAATATTGGGCAAAAGAAGAAGCCTCAATCAGAGAAGCTTGTAAAACTACAGCAAGAAAAGGGCAAGGCAGTATCTTTAAAAAAATTTTTTATAAGGCTTTAAAAGGGCAAAAAGTAAGTTGATAAGAGTAAGCTGTTCATAGAAGTTAGATTAAAAAGGTCATAGAATGCAATTGAAAAACTCAATTTCGGAGTAGTTCAGTTTGCTGAAGAATTGTTAAAGTACAGAAGAGAACTTTATTTGCTTTGTGAGGCTTATATCTATTTTTCATGTCCATTCTACCAAAATAAATCACAAAAGTGTGTTTGCTTCTATAATCAGTGTGTCACTGCAACTATACCTTCCCTCATGCCCCCCGATTATAAATTGACAATATAAATTCCAACAGGAATTGCAACAGTTGAAGTGACGTTGAGGTATAGAAATAATGCACTATATGTTTAGCCCAGTAACTGGTGTTGAATCTGAACACTTGGATTAGCTTTTGCCTGCTCCGAGCGCTGTCACAACACAGCCTTGCTCACATTAACACATTTTCTCTGTTTCTGCATGTCTGTGTTACTGGAGAGTGTGTGGGTTGGCTTTCTGTTCTATAATTCTAAGTTTCTTTTATGATCCGTTGTGGGATAGCCTGTTTTCCTTTTTCAGAGCATTTTGGAGAAAGGGTAGTGAAACTGTTGAAGGAAATGTATTCTTCAGAATTCAGTATGTATTTCTAGATAATGTTCTGAGTAATAATGCAGTAATCTAGCTTTGTAAGACAAAGCTCATGATTTTTAAGAATAAAATTTTCTAGTCGAGCCAGTAATATCTCTACATATATTATCTTGTATTCTTATGTGCCTTTTAGAATTTCTTAGGTTTTTATCTCATTCTGTAAAGTGTTCTGAGTGGAAACTTGACACTGCTGAGACCAGTGGCAGGATAGTGGGTTCAGGGCTTCACCTTACATTTCCAGGAATAAAATACAAGCTCATTCTACGTATCGTCTGCTCCACTGGTGTCAAGGGAGTTGTACTGTTGAAAAGCTTATGGGATAAGATCTTACAGCCTCTTAACTTTACCATTTCATCTGTTAATGCCTACAAATGCTCAAGTTGGAACATGATCATGCCAGCTTTTTACATCAACACATCCAAAGGAAAGTGTTAGACCTCTCCAGAATTGTTTGTCATCAACTTGCATATCTGCAAAACATGTCATGATTCCAGAACATGCGCACTGGCATGTGACAAAGAGGAACTTGCAGATAAATAAATCTTTATTCCTCTGCAAAATCTGTGCCAATAAAAGGCTGTAAAGTGCCAAGCTTTTTTGCTGTCAACCTGATAATACCAGATTTCTGTGCAATGATGAAGGGATTAGCTTGAATTTAGGATGAGCTTTCTCACATGAATTTATAAATTAAAATTACATACAGGTCAACAAGCCCATTCTGAAATATATATGTAT
Source organism: Lycocorax pyrrhopterus obiensis (assembly GCA_014706295.1). Classification (NCBI taxonomy): domain Eukaryota; kingdom Metazoa; phylum Chordata; class Aves; order Passeriformes; family Paradisaeidae; genus Lycocorax; species Lycocorax pyrrhopterus. Next base: position 75,296,129 of record JACSVZ010000004.1, read on the forward strand.
TAGAAAAGAAATCCTGTCTGTCTTGTATTCCTACAGCCAAACCTGGAACTGAACAGTTATACTTTTCTCTTGCGTTTTAGGACAAGTTGTATATGCTAACCATTTCATAAATCTGACTGGAGAGAATTTAACCAGTATCAGTTTATTTGAAAAACACTGTGGAAATCTCATATCTGATTTAATAAGCTTGGCCATCAACAAGTATACAAAGGTAACTCTTTTTCTTTGTATAGAACACGGGTACTTAGAAGCTTGTACTGGGAACCATATGAATTGGGTATTGCACCAGTGCATAGATGACTTCTTGCTGCTTAGTTTTAAATGTTACGTATGGCTTTGTATCTCCATGTTTTAAAGAGTGTTATTTGTTAGGAGCTCAAATTGTGTTATATTTATTCATGACCATCTGGCAGTTGAATGAGAGAGTAATATTGAAATGCACTGTGTACAGAGCAGAAGTGAGTGCCACATTTCCTAAGTTCAGTATTCCAGGTTTAATGCCAAACATGGCACAGTCTAAAAGGTTTAGATAGATGCAAAAAAAAAAAAAAAAGTCTTTTCAAACTCTCTCAACAGGAACAAAAAGAGAATAACACTAATCCTGGCAGTAAGCTAACTGGACACTTAGAGAATGTCATATTACAGTTTATTGTTGCAGTGTGCCTATTTCCACCACCTCATCTTTCTGTTACAGCACTTCTGCATTTGTCATGGGAAAACTTGTCCATCTCTTCTCTTTTTCTTTTTCTTTTCTTCTATAGCTGCAGTATTTTTCTCACTTGTTTTGAGCACTCCAAAGCTAGAAAGTCATAATAGCTCCCCATAGCAGCCAGTAAAAGAGCTGTGTAATCTTTGTGTCGTCGTGAAACCTGCTTGAGATGGGACATGTGTGATCCATAATGCAGGGCTGAACTCTGAGAAAAAGTAGCAGTGACCACTGTATAATTTATGTTTTCCTAGTACAAAAACGTAAAAAATAGAGTCCCTCTTCTTCATATTACTTTTGAGGGTGGGAGGAATGGCTGTACTAGCATTTGATAACTTCTTTTGAAATACCTTCCTGTAGAGAACTGTTGCCTTTTAATCTATAAAATTATCAGATAATACTGCAACCTTCTCCCCTGACAAAAGCAAATAGAGGAGAATAATGCTTTGTAAAAGAAAATTCAAATAGTATCTGTTGAACATTTTGCTTGATGGTAGGCTTGGAAATGTTAGATGATAAAATGACAGATTTGACGTACTTTTACAGAGCCACATTACAAAGAGAGAAGGTTGTTTTGCCACTGCTTTTTCTTAAGCTTTCTTTAGGTGTGGGCCACACAGCTCAAATTAGTTCTATTGGACATTAGTTTCTGAAGTGAAGCTTGCACTGGAGCTGGTGACTCCTGTAGTATGCTAATCATTGCTAATAATGGGAATAACATCCCTCAAAATTGTTGAAAACGCAACTAATAACGCTAGTAGGTGACACCATCAGCTCATCACTAAAACATGTCCTTGGGCTTTTGGCTGAGAACATTCCTGAGTGCAGCTCTTAACATTTATGGATATCCTTGGAAAGAAAGACATAAACTCTAGTTTTCCAGACTCATATTTTCAGATTGGTTTCTTGGGCAACTCTGATATTAAGGTGCTTGGCTTGGATTGTGTACTGAGCCCAGTGTGCTGTGAGACACATTTGCCAGAGAAATATATATCTGTGGATATCTTTCTTCTGTCTTCAGCAGCCCCACCTGTGGCACCAGAGCTCTATTGTCCCAACAGCACCACAGTTTGTGGTTTTAAACATTCTTACCAAGATACTGAACTGAGGATGTTGCGAGAGGAAATCCAGAATATCTCTGAAGACAACAATATCTTGGCTACCCTTAGTCTAACCAATATCTATACGGTGTCTTGCTTTGATACTACTACCCAGAGTCTATCCTGAATGGATACTGCACATTTCCTGCAGAAGAGATCCTGCAATCTTGTAGAATAGCACAGTAACAGATGCAAACAGTAGATGAAGAAACCTTGAAGAAACTTTGCTGCAACAACTGGTAGTCCACCTAGAAAGCATGAAACTCATTTGTAAGATAATTTCTATGCCTAGTAATTCTATAAAAACCTCCAGTGTTACAGTACCAAGTAGACTGGTCATTTCCAATGGATTTATTTTGCTCTTTCATGGTGAGTCATAACCAGAGTTATTTTTGAGGCACTTCAATTTTGGGAAGTTAGTAGTTAAATAATGAATTTTTCAAGAGACTTTAGTGGTCATACTGCTCATTCTCAAGATAACATTTACATAAAATTAGTTCAGGTTGTTGAGAGAGTCCTGCAACAGATCTTTAGCTAAAAGTGTGAGGAGAGAGAAGGGCATGTGAAATACTGTGAGTGTATGTGGAAAGTGAATAAAGAATTATTTAAAATAGGTCAGGTCTACCATGATGATTTCATAGGATAAGCAGGATTCTTGAGAGAGAGAAAAAACAAATTGTGTCACATTTATATATACATGCAAGTTCATATTTATGATTAAATGTTCACTACTTAAACCTGATTTGGAGCTGTATGAAACTGTAGTTGTAAAGATATTATTCCAAAGGTGGATGATAAATAAGAAGTTTGCATCCTAATAGAATATTATACAGATTTGAAACTATTAGTGAGCTACTTGTTCTAATTGTGAAAATGTGAGTTTTTAGTCATTCACTCCCACTTCTGTAATGTCTCACACAGCCACTGCTGTCATTGGCATTGCGTATTTCGATACAATTTTTAGTTTACACTATTAGGTTTCCAAATTCAGAAATTATTTTAAGTGCCAGTATGATTTGAGAATAGTGCATGAATGGATCAGGAAAAACAGAAGGATATAAAAATTCAGGATCCATCTCATCAGATGTAGTTGTCTAGGAGTTAGTTGGCTGAACTAGTCACCTGAGGTACTTTTTATTGTCATGGAAACAGTTCTGCCGTGAGTGAAATTAATTACTCTCTAGGTACCTATTCCCCTCTGTTTGCTTTAGAGAGGTGTAGGTTGATAATTCAAACTTGGACTACTCATTGTTTAGGGATAAAATGAGCATAAGCTGCTTTGTCTTCCCTCTTTTCCTTCTGCATTTCTGCCATTGTGTCCTTGCTGAAGGTAAAAGGTGCTTAATTATGTTATTTAAACAAAACTTTTCTCAGAATTTTTGCCACCTCTGAATACAGTTCAGTGGGTTCACGTGTCTTAGGATAGAATAAGTAAAGTTTTGTCTATAGTATGATTATTTCAAATACAGTTCTGGTAGATCATAAAAACATTAAAGCATACAGAGATTTTTTTAATGTATTTAGCAGCTCCTTTTGCTGTTTTGTTTTGTTTCACAATTCAAGGAATGTAAAATTGAAAGATGAATCACAAGAAGACTGTTTTGCATTTGAAATATATCAGTCTGAGTGAATTTTGTTAAATATGGAATAGTAATCAAATAACGTACATGACTTGAAATATGCTGTTTTCTGCATATTAAAAGAATGCCTTGCAGTAAATTTACCGAAAAGCAGATTTTGTGAAATGTTGTGGGAACATTAACATCCTCATGCCAACAACAACATATTCTACTAGCATTATGCCTAGTCATTAAGGATTTTTCAGTTAACAATAATAGCTATTAAATCATTTGAAATCTTTTTCTTCTCAAGGACATGAAAATCTAATCAATCATTTTCTTTTCCCTACTGTCAGAGAATGAATCAGTATTTATTGTAATTTCTTTTCATTTAGGACATGGAATGCCGTTTTTATTCGATTAAATAATGTTTGAGAGTGTATCAGAAGAAACTAGGAAATAGCACAACCTGTAACTTACATAGAATTAGGAAAGAGTCTATGTTGTATGGGAGACATATTTTAGATGTTAGTGAAATAGTGCACCTTTGAATGTGTAATTGTAACTATATTATTTACATGAAAAAAAAGACCCTCAAACCAAACAGCCAAGACTAGAGGAAATATTGATATATAGACCACAATTTTAAAAATAACACTTTTGTGAATGATTTTATTCTATACTCTCTTTCAGGTGCGACCTTCTGAGGCTCTTACTAATAGCCATTATCCGTGTACCTGCGTTAAAGAACTATGGATTCTACTTATTCAGCTGCTGGACCACAGAAATAAAGGGTCTCATACAGAGGTAAAGGAAGAATACTGTTATATGTGCAGTAGAGTCACCAAATGTTCCCATATGGCCATGAATGCACAGATCTGATGGTAGAACTGAACCTCATATTTGCTCCAGGAGAACTGCATGCTAACTGGTGCCTTGGGCCACTGTCTTGAATGTGCATGAAGTCCTGATTCTAGGTTTGCAGTGTACTGTTGGGTTATGACCTAGGGCATTGATAAGGAGTGCTCCTAGTGCTAAAGAAAGCAAAGCAAAGGAATAGACTGTGAAAGTTCCGTTCTTTGTATGGAAGAACAAAACACAAAAAGCTATGTTTAGTTATTTTTAAAAAAAATTATTTGCAGTTTTTGTGATATGTCATGCAATGATTCATCTCCAGGCATTAGAAATATGGGTACAGTCAGAACAATGATCCAGCTAGCCCATGTTTCTGTCTTTGTTACCCATCTATACAAGAACAACCTGTGTATGGTTTTGAATCTTGTAGTTACTGACTTCTCTGGTTGCCCCCTTATACTTCTGTTGGAAATCAGCAAATCACTACCTGTTCTCCTTCTTTATATCAATACAGCCTTATATGCCTCTTCAATTTGTTCTTTTTTATTCTGATATATCCTACCTTCTGCCTTTTGTGGGCTGAAGAGTCTTACTTCTTACAGTAATTCTTTTTTTCAGGTGCCATTGTTTTCCTGTGGTCATCATTGTCACCCTTCTCTGAACCTCTTTCCATATTACCACATCCTGTTTTGAATAACAGAGTGCCAGGATTGCATGCAGTATTTCAAGTATGGGTTAGGAGGCCATATGATTTTATACATTGCATAATGATATTTTCTGGTTTGTCCTTTTCCTTTGCTAATATTTTCTAGCATTTTAATTTTACTTTCTTTGACAGCTGGTTAGAATTGAACTGGTGTTTCTCTGAATGAATACTAAGAAGTGGCAAAATCCTTCGAAAGTTTTCTGAAGTAATCTTTATAAGAACCAAGTGGCCATCTGTGCCATGAGTACAGTTGACTTAGTACAGAATGCAGTACTTCACAGTAGAGGGTTTGCACTGATGGCTGTTCACTTGTTAATGACAACAGATGTAAAGGTGGACAGCACAAGTGAAACTGTGTTACTGTTAAGCATTTGCACTGGCAATTGCACTTTGCAGCTAAGTTAGCATCAGGACCCGGGTAAGGTGGGTGAAATACATGTGCAAAGAAGTCCCAGAGAGCTTCCTTAAAACTAGGAAAGATAGGCACAGGCTGTAAGAAATAGTAATACTGTGTTACAGACAAGGGTCTGAGTCAAAGAGAATTAATCAGTTTCTCAGTGCTGGAACAGACTGTGACAAAACAGAACTTCAGTTTGCTGTCTTTCAGATTGATTCTCTACCATCTACTATATTCATTTTGGTTAGGTTAATCTGGCACTGGAAGTTTTTCAAAAATATGCTACAACAAGTCTTCATTAAAGAACTCTAACCTTTCTCTTGTGAGTGTTGGGGTACCACCCTGTCTGCATGTCATCAATCCATCAGATGTAATTTTGCCTGTGAAGTATTGCAGTGCATTCTTCTTGGTGACCCAAGCTTGTCCTTTCACATTGCTTTCTACTGACATTTGAGAGAGGACTTTCGAAGGTAGCCCTGAGTTTTCTGTGGTAACACTGACCACTGCTTTTGTTATTTTCTTTAAATGGCTCATCTTGCTTGTTCTCTGTAAAAGCAAATTAATCAATAGGACAGTGGTGTAGAGAAAATTGTTAACATAGGTTTTGTTATTGAACACAGTTTGAATTAACTTTTGTGTTTTCTACAGTGTTTCTGGAGCTTGGTGAACACAGCCCTAAAGAATATCTTTGAACGGTCCAGTACTTCTGAAAGCATGTCTGGGTTTGAAGCAGTTCAATGTAGAGACCCGTTGAGTTTTAGCTGGTGGGTTATGAGTCATCTGGCACCACTCTACCAGTTTGACCGTAATGGAAATCTAGATGAAAAGGTGGGTATGTTTTTTTCTAAATACCTAAGAGTTATTATAATTGATTTTGATCTCTTTGGTTATTTTTGTTGACAGAAAACAATTAGTTTTGTAATGCAGGATTTTTCATACTCTTTAAAAGAAGTTGCTTTTAGGTTGGAGGTGTTCAGATGTGCTTTGTACAAGTTGGTAAATGTTCTAGGAGCCCCAGACATATTCATATTATATACCACATATTGAGTAGAGTACTGCATGAAGGAAACTTGAAATATCCCAACTAGTTAGTAGCACATATACTTAATGATGTAGCATATGTTTTAAGGCTGTCTGCCTGCAGCATAAATGCTTCACTGGGTTTGTTGTTTTAGGAATTGAACACATTAGTTTGTGTTGTATGAGGTATAAACCTCAAACGTTGACTGTGTAATTATTAATGCGACTTATTTTTTTGAAGTGGTAGCTCTGCTCTGGATAAATTTCAGTCTAATTGCATTGCCTTTGCATCACAGCAGTAGGATCATAACATGCATACGTATTTGTGTATACAGCTTAATTTTTGTGTTGGTGTGCTACCAATAGACCCTGTCTAATGACTTGAATTAAAGTTTCAGTTTAGGAAACTTGCACTTGCTGAGGCAATTCATCCATTTTGAGATGTATGAAAGCTGACTATTTTTCTTAATTGTCTATAGAGGAAGCTTATTAGAAGCCAGTGAGATAGATGAAGACGCAGAAATTGGGATTTTTGGGGTGGTTTTGGTGTAGTGTGTTTTGTAGTAGGTTTTTGCTCCCCCGTAGGGCTTTTTGAACTAGGGAGAATCTGGTCATGCCATCTTCTGTAATTTTTTCTTCTGTTCTTTTATCCTGTTATTGTTATTCTTTTTTTCTGTTTGTTTTTGTTTTGATTTTTTTTTTTTTGGCATGGGAGGATGTTGGTGGCCTTTTTGTTTGTTTTTGGGGTTTTTTAGTGTGGTAGCTTTTTTAATCTTTCAGCTGCATTGCTCATATTCCCTAATTTGCCAAGCATAAGCTCTGTATGGCATCTTCCACAAACTGGGCTTGATTGCCCTTTATTGTGAATTGTCTTTTATTATTTGTAATTTAACAGTGCATATTAAAACTGGAAAGGCTGTACCCTGTTTCTCTTAAAATCTGTACCGTGATTTCCATTCCTGATTTAGGAGGAAAGGTTAAAACCCGGAAACGTGTTTGTGAACGCAAATCTGTAAAAAGGGAAGAATGATCACATTGGTTGAGCAATTTGTTTTGATAACTTAAAATTCTTCTCCTTGTCTTTAGATTTTTAAAAGCATTAGTATATAAACAGAGAACGAAAGAAAAATGTTGAAATTCTGTGAATGCTTACAATCCTAATTAAAATTAGATTTTCCAATAAAATTAAGAATTTCTTGGATTTTCTGATCTGCAAATTTGTAAAAAAAATTTAAAATGTAGCAAAGGTGTGGTAATTCAGTGCTTGAATACTTAGTTGAAAAACTCATGACCATGTCTGTTCGCTGGAGGACTTGGCCCATGTGGGATGCTTATGCTGCTTCTGTTTGCCAGTTGACAAATCCTTTAGGATGCCTTGGTAGGCAGCTTATTATCATGTGGCAAAATGAAGCAACTTCTTGCACGTTTATACAGTGTAAAGTTGCAGACCAGGTCTGATTGCTACACTGAAGGTTGTCTCAAGTTTCCCTTGCTTTTACCCTGATACTACACGGACGGGGAGAGGGACAGAGTCCAGAGTGTATGATGGAGGGACCTTGGAAGATAGAATAACTACACTCCCTGCTTCCTAGAGGAACTTAGAGAGTGAGAAAAGGTTATTCCCAGGTTAAATACAGAAATCACACATTTGTACTTGGTTTCTTATATTTAATGCCCTAATCCAAGTACAGTGATACTGATTACTTTGATCATTGGGGCTTTTTTCCTGTATCTCACACTGAGAGATCCTATGTATTTAGCCTCATGAGAGATGATTTTTTTTGCCCCAGGCACTGTATTATTTTCATAAGCCAAAAAAAGATGTAGAATGGAAAAAAAAGGTTCCTGTTGTTCTTATTTTAAAGTAGGAATCTGAGACACAGTGACAGGAAGTGACTTGCCCAAGATTAAATAATAATTTTTCCTTAGAGCCCACCTGGGAGAAGAGAATTTCCAAGTCTCGATTTGTAAATCATGAGGCTATCCTGTGCATGCTCCTCTTGATGTTTCCAGTAGTCTTTATGTACAAACTGTTAGCTATGCTTTGCATTTCTGAGTGTTACTTTGAGTTTGTCCAGGGATCCCTGTTCTCGTACAAAAAAAATCTTATCAGTAACATCAGGGCCTTTTCACCCACCACAGTAATATAATCTGTCATGGACAGTTGATGGTAACCATACCTTTAGGTCCTGTCCCCCTCCTTGAATTGCAAACTCAAATATTTTTTGAACATTATAAGGTAAAATAGCCTGTGATATGAATTTGTGAAGTCAGTAGAATTACATGAGGACTCAGTGTAGTCCTGTTTTGTTGATTAAACATCTGATGCAATGGCTTTGTGACACATGCTTTCTTTTAATTAACTGTGATCAGAGGTGGGAGGGTGATGTGTCATAATGATGGTTATTCATATGCTCTAGCAAAAATTGCCTCTAAGCTTATGTCATCTGTGGAAGATTTTCAATTTTTTAATGTGGTCTGCATGGCCGTAAGGTTGTTTTGAAAGCTTTTAAAATTCTAAATAGGTTTCAGACTTGCTTCTTTTTATTTTTTCCCCTTTAGCTCATATAACACAATTTCAAATATGCAATGATTCATATATATTGAATATATATTTCACATACATGAAACCACATTTTTAAACTAGAAAATTTTGGACAGGTTTCTTAGAGACTGTTCAGTGCATGTCTCTTTCCATATTCCCCTGTTCAGGTCCCACTTTACTCTTCTGAAAAGCAGGATTTGTATATTTAAAACTCAAATGGGACCTGATGAGAAAATTTGCTACTTCTGAACATTGCAGGGGTCAATTTTAATATCCTGTGGGCTAAGGTAATATAGGCAGAGTTACTTGGGGCTAAGAATTCTTGCCTTTGAATAGAATAATTTGAAATGACTACATGGAAAAATATGCAAACATGGACTTCCAGCTAAGAAGCCTGATATTGCTTTTCCAGGTTAGTCCTTGCAAAAGTTTCTTCCTGCAAACTCTGCTCAAGCTTTGATTTTTAGCAGCACTTTTATGCACTGTAAGGTCTCCGGGTTCTGTTGATTTTTAGGATTCTCTGGGGGTGGAGCGAGGATGTTTTAAGCCATGAGGTTTGGAGTTGAAGATGTAGGTTCTACATATTCTTTGACAGGGATAGACTGTAAACAATAGTAAACAGGTGTTGTGCCATACTGCCGATGCAGTAGGGAATACTGTTTGGATATAAATCTATTGGGATTTGAATGAAACAAGTCTGTTAAAATATAGATACAATTGTAACTAAAAAGAGTGCAGCAGGTGGTTGGTGCCCGTCTTTCCTGAGTTTGGGCTGAACCTGGGTGCACACTTGTAATCAATCCCAGTTGGTGTCAGGAGTTTGCCCTAGATTACTCCAAGATCCTGTAAGGTGATCTGCAGACGAACTGGAACTTTGGCAATAAACACCTGCTGTATAAAACATGTGTCCTTGGTCTATGGTACTGCTAAAAACATGTTCTAAGCATATTGGTCCAAACATTCAGTGCTCTCATAGACACTTAGCATAACTCTAATATCTACTCATGGCTGCTAAAACTGGCTTTTTCGCAGTTCCTTAGCTTTACTTGAAATCCGCAGTAGGATGTTGCCAGTGTGTAGGTATTCACATAACACCAGGCTCTAAAATACAGCAGTCAAAAATCTGATGTAAATACTGGCCAGATCTGTCTGGAAGTGCTGGTTGTATACTTCCAGGGTTTACCTGTTACTGAAGTGCTGCCTTTACTCTTTGGCTATCTGTTGACGGATGCAATGTCCTCTCCTGACGGGATGCTAGCTCTGGTTTCATGCTACAGAGCCTTAGGCATCAGTAACAGCTTAAATCCTGTTCACTGCCCTAGGCATGATGTGCCATCTGCTGTTCTGGCACAATTATTAGTGTCCCTCTCCTGTGACCTAAGTCAGGCCCTATTCCTTTTTTCATTCTTTCTTCCTCTCCTAAAGCTCTGTGTTGATTCACTGTTCTCGCTCTGAGTCCCACAAACAGAAGTACCAGAACTACTGAGCAGTGGCGTGCTACAGTTGTGAGGGCAGAAAGAGGAGCTGTCAGGATGAGGAAGAAGCAGTGGGTATTTCTTAACTGCTACGGGTCAAGTTCCTAAATCATGAAATCACAGCTTTCGTGTAACTTTTTGTAGATCTGTCCTTTCATTTATATTTGTTCCATAAACAATCTGTGGACTGTGACTTCATAACTATTGTCTGTCTTTCAGTATTCTCTTTTTCTTGTGGTGCAAAAATGTAAAGTCACCCAGTAGTCAAATAGTGTTGGATGAGTATTAGTGCATTTTTTAAAAGAATTTGGTTTTTAAATTATCTTGGTACTTTCTGGAGTTCTGTGTGAAACTGTCACCAAGTTGCACCATTAACTAGTTTAATCAGTAGCAGAGGGGGATGGAGCACAATGGTGTCGCTGCTGGAAAGTAGTTATATTTCAATTACCAAAGAATAAAATGCTCTTTATTGGAAGTTATAAACTGATGTTTAAAGGACAGCTATCTGCAGAATAATGTACAAGGCTTAACAGTTGTGGTAGTGGAGGAAATAAGTAAGGCAGGACAATGATGGAAGTACTATGTTCACACATCTTCTTATCTACAGAACCTATATACGTAGCTGAATATAAGAGATGATTGTTGGATCTCCTAGAACTGTAAATGTGTTGGCCCAGTTGCCTTTTTTTTTTTTTCCTGAGAAAATGGTCTTAGTTGCAAAGCCTTCTACCCTTTTCTTTCCCACTTTGCATAAATAGATGGAAAAGAAAAAAGCAAGAAAATGTGAGATTGTCCTTTTTTTCTGTCTTACCCCTTATAGCTTCCTTTTTACAGAACATTAAAGGAAGAAATTGTGAGACATACTGCTTGGACTAATAAAAAATGCCTGAATGTTTTGCTTCTCCATTAAAAGTGAAGGCTGGGATTGCAAATGAGTCACTTAAAGTGGTTGCATACTTTTTGTTTTTGGCATTTTATTAGCTTTATGAGGGCTAATTTTTAGGACAGATATCAATTACATTCATATAACAAAAAAGCTCTTTTCGATTATGACTACAGTATGCTGTTGTGACATTAAATATTTCTGGAAATATTTTGCCTGCTTATTTTCATGTAACTACACAGTGCTTCCTGTAAGAGATACAAATGCTATTTCATGTTGATAATTATTTTTCAGTAACCTGTAAGGGATACAAATGCTATTTCATGTTGATAATTATTTTTCAGTAACCTGTAAGGGATACAAATGCTATTTCATGTTGATAATTATTTTTCAGAAACAGAAGGAGTCCAATTGGAAATTTGTGGAAGAACTCCTCAAAAAATCCACTGATGCTCAAGTAAGTGTGTAAAGGAAAGAATAATGAACAAGAAAAGTGTCAGGATGCTTTCAGGAAAATACAGTGCATGAAACAAAGTCCAACTAACAAATGTATTTTTGGAGTTGTAGTGTTTTTATCACTGGTAAATGAACAACCTTGACATAGCTGAACTGTGACAGCGTGCAGTTCCCTCCTTGTTAGCAGTTCCACTTGCTTTAAAGTGCTTGTGCTTGATGCTAAATTGTCAGATAGAGAAAAAAGATAATTATCCTGGAAGGGTAGTATATGGCTTCTCAGTCAAGATGTATTCAGAATAAGAACTGGATGCTTAGAAAATGTAAACCAGATACTGAATGTAAGGATATCAAGTTGAGGAGACATGATGGAGGAGATAGTCAGTTGCATTGAAAATTCAGCTATATCCTCATCACAGCAGGAAGGTGACTTGCCTTGCTGAGCAATTTGTCTTACAGGCTTGAATCAAACTCTTACTGATAAGGTTCTAGTTTCTGAGCACTCATTTCATACCTTATCATTTTTCTTTCTGCAGAACTGTTAATGCAATGCTTCATGGCCCAGAGGTCAGAATTGACCTCCTTTTAATATGCTTTTAAATATGCTGTTCATAAAGTTTTTTTAAGTAAGTTACGTTGTAACTCTGTAAATTTGTTCTGAAGTTGCATGGTACAAATTGCAAATGTTGTATCAGCAATGCCTATAAAAATAATTTCTTTATTTGTGTATGTTTAAGACAAGATTAAACATGTTTATTTTTTCATTTGGTGTATGAAATTTATTTTTCCATTTGGTGTATGAAATTAAGAAAAATCCTGCAAAGTTCTGTAGTTGAAAGCAGAGGGGAAATCAGTTCTTTCAATTTTTTAAATTATTATAAATGTCTTGCTTATGGAGTAGCAACAACTGTAGTTAAAGCTGGAATACAGAACAATACTTGTTACAACTACGGTTTCAACAAGAAAATATTTGTGGTTGTTAGGAGAGTTGAAATGATGGCATGATTTTTCAGGTTTTTAATACTCTATACATAAACGCTAATGCTTGGTTATGTGGTCTTTCAGCTTAAAAGATTAACTTTTTTTGAATGATTTTACAGTATATGACTAAAAATACAAATTGTGCATATACATTAAAACCACAGTGATGACATTACTTATGGGATGCTTACCATTCTGTGAGAGAAACTGGAGAGATTTAGATAAGATCCATAAAAACTGTGAATAGCTTATTAGCCACCTTCCTATGTTGTGTCTTCTGTATGGCAGCAATCTGAGACACAGTAAAAAGACATTTGTATATGGTTAACTTTCTTTTCTTCAAAATAATCCCCTTTTCTTGTGAGTGTTTATTATTTTGAATAAAGCCTACTTTGAAGCTGAACATTCATAAAATACAAAATTTTTGATGCTTCTGTTAAAGTATTGAACTGTAAACAGTTTAGAAAAGGCAGCTAAGTGGCCTAGCTTAGAGGACTTACATATTGAGTCAGTCATGACACAGTAATATGAAGCAAATACGTGTTTTAATTTCCAAAGGCAACCACTGTTGGAATTAAAACAAACCCTCATTTGCCAAAGACATGGTTGTAACTATTACCAACCATCTAAGGAGCCATCTAGTTTATTTCCTTTTTTTATTTGTTCATTATTTTTTCTTGCATTATGAAGTTAGCTGCCCGAGGGAAGTGCTCCTTGGGGAACATTAATTCCTCTATGTGCATGCACGAGTGAATGTAGTACTTTATTAAAAACTGCATCCTGCTCCCTATCTGTGCACAGCAGCCTTCTTGACAGTGTCTAGGAAGGAGAATTCTTTTACGAGTAGACATGTCCATCTCCTCTGTTGATTTGGCAGCTTCAAGTGACCACTCCTACCTTTTATCTTATCCTTTTTGCGTCTCTTAAGTGTTTTTAAGTCCAGAAACTGTAGTAATGAGAAGCACAATGAGATATCAAGAAGTCAATAATGAAATGGAACATGGAAAAGCAGGAAAAAGCAAAAGAAAGCAAAAGTGATAATAGTACTCTTTGAATGAACAGCACGGCAGAGTTGATGATACTGCCTATTAACACTTGGCATGACTTTGTTAGTAAATCCTATCTGAGCTGTCCTTTTCAGCATATTGCCTGTTACCTACTAAAGATGCACAGCAATAGCTGTGCAAAATAAACTAAAAGAAATAATAGTGCTGAATCACCCGTTTGCTAGAGAGGGCAGGAACTGGTAGCTAAAAACTTCATTTTTAGGTATATGGGAACTTAAAAACTAATCATATTTGCTACTATGTTCATCAACCTCATAATCTTGTGCTTGTTACTCCCTAACTTCCCTGTAGCTTCTAGACTGTACGTGCTCAGATGAATGGCAATTTACACTGAATGGGGGGAAATTAAGACGAAATCAAGTATGTATAGTTTTGTGTGTTCAAAAGCATCTGAAAAAGATGCAGAACATACATCTGTAATGTAAATTTATAATCTCTCTCCTATCAATGACTTAATTTCTCTTCGTGAGAGCTTCAAATTCTACGCTGTGAAAAGATGATTTAAAAGGCACTGTTGCAGCCTTTGAGGGTAACAGAGGATCATGTAGCAGCAGAAGTTGGAGTTAGCTTTAACATCCTTAGGACAGCTAAGTACTGGGATACAAAAATGCCTAATCAGTGTTAAATCTGCAGCATTTCTATAGTTTCAGTAATACTGTTGCGTCTAGTTGTCCACATGTAGGCAGTAGAGAGCCTAAGGCATGTTAATCCAGGATATGCTGGATATTGGGTGTGATGGAGACCTCCTGAAGAAGGTGTTGCATGTCCAGGTGAAGGTGGTAGAGGGGTGCTGCAGTGCCCTGTTCCAGATAGGAACTCCTTTAAAGTTGCAGTCATCCTGCTGCTGAGCAAGGAAAAGATGTGAAGGTGCTGTTCATCTTATGGGATCAATAGTGATGGGAAGCAAAAACACCCTGTGAGAGGATATGAGCAATCATGGATACGTGGGCAAGTGTAGTGTGCTGCTTCCTTGGATGTATCCTTTCAGCTTCAAACAGTTGACCAACAGCTGAGTTCTTCAGCCCCAAATCACTCTCTGTTTAAATTGTAGATGGATAAGAGTTGAAGAAAATTGCTCATGTGAAAAAACTCCCAGTTCTATCACAAAAAAGGGCATTTTGGGGGAAACTAGTTGCATGAGGTGTTTCCTACTTTTTTGTAATTTGTAGTTCTCTTCCAAAAGAAGAGTAAAAGCTGGTGTACAATTCTATTTGTATTACAAAATGAAAATTGTTGTAGTAGTGATAGTATCATAACTGTATTTGTCTACTAGGCAACATCAAACTGACTAAATTTATGGGTTGTCAGTGTAAGAGGAATTTGTGTTTATGAAGTTTTATTGTGAGAATCAAAAGCTTTTTAGTTCTCAAGAACTAATAGCAGTCTGTCTTATTAGACTTCTCATTTTAGAAAAGAAATGCTTTGTGCTGTTTCATTTCTGCCTCAATTTTGTTATACTTTCACTGTATTTTTTGTTTAATTCTACCTTAAAAGAGGTAGAGAAGTATTTCTTGGATTTCTAGGAAACCCAATTTTGTTACTACAGTAGGAGGTCATAAGAGAAAAATGTTATGTTTAGATAGTACTATCATTTTGATAGTATCTGGTGTTCCTCCCTTCTGTGATAAATTAAAAGCTGACTACCTCAAGAGTTCTGATAGTATTTCCAGCAGTGCAAGAGACCATTTTAAGCAAAAGAGCAATGAGAGAATCCATTAATCCCAGGGATATTTGAAGTCTGGATAACTCTTTCATATTAAATTTGAGATAAAGCCTTCAGTGCTATCTTGGTTTTGGAAACTGTTCTAAAACTATTGTTGGACAGATAAATAATGGTTCAAATTGAAGCTGCTCAGCTGCTATGTTTACTGTTGAATTAATTTAACTGAAGCAGTCATTGTTGAATTATATCGTAAACATAACCCTAGACACAAAATACAACTGCAAGACTAAGCATTCCCTTTCTGAATGGTGTGTGTTTTGTTTCTTGGGGGTTGTTTTGTTTTGGGGGTTTTTTTGGGTTTTTTTTGTTTGTTTGTTTGTTTGGGTTTTTTTACATCCTTGTAACCCGGTAGATCCCTCTGGAGAAATAGATATGCTCAGCTGCAGGTTTTTTGTTTTACATCAAGACACCTGCTTTTATTAATTAAAAAAAAAATAGCAGCTCTTCTGTCCCTTGTTTTTGATGCAAGATTGTTATCTTTTGGGAAGTCTACTGATTTAATAGTTACATATAAAAGAATACTTGAGTATCACCTTTCATTTGTAGGCATTTTTATTGCATTTGAATTATTATTCTGTATATTTTTAATGAGTCTTTACTGGAAAGTTACTTTCCTATTTCATTGGGTTTTGTATCTTATACATAATGTCTTGAATATATAATTTTCTATTATATATGGCAACTGAAAATGTCTTTTCAATTTTCAAGTTGTTTTAGGAATGTACCACTTTAGAAGCCATATGCCCTACATTAATTCTTCATGAGAAGAGAAGGCAGGCTTGGTTAGAAGTTATTTTTGGTGATTGTATAATTGTTTGCTGCGTTGTGATAAAGTGTAGCAAGTCAAGTTTTCCACATGAATGTATAGCCAGGTAGAGACGAGTTAATGAGTGAAACTCATTTGTGTGACATTGAAAACAGGAAAAAAAGCCACTCCAAGACACAGTAAGTTGTAAGAAGGAGCACTGTAAGTCATGGAATCATGGAATGGTTTGGTTTGGAAGGGACCTTAACGATCATCTACTTCCCATCCCTCTGCTATTGGGGAGATGTTAGACCCACACATGTAAAAGTCTACCCTTAGGACAGCTGCACACAAGTTGGTCCATTAAACCACTTTTGCAGGCAGTGGAAACAATAATTCCTGTAAGGGCTTTATCGTCCTAAAGTAGATGCCTAAAATAGGCTGGGTTAAACACATGATTTCAGTCAGAGCATAGAGCTCTTAATATCCTGCCTCCAATGAAAGTTCAGTTTTGTTGCTACCAGAAGCTGGATGAGAAGAATTCCACTTTCATTATCCCACAATTACAACCTGAATGCTTCACTGCATTCAAATTGTTTGGCATTTCCCATTTTCTTTCCTATGAACTTTTTCAGAGGTCCCTTCCAACCCAAGTGATTCTGGGATGAGCTACTGCATTGGCTGGTTTGCCGGGTGCAATTGTCAGCCTTTATCTTTGAGTTCATTGCGTGTATTAGCAGATGCATTTACTTAACAGTATATAATTAAAGATAATCTTTATATTAGGAAATTGCTTTGAATAGTCTGGTAGTATTGGGCTTATGTGTAGATAAGGTGACACTCCCCTCCTACAACTAATTTCTTACTTCCTTTTCAAGGCTGGTGTGTTAGAAGAACACTTACGAATGCATCTTCAGTGCTGTTTGACTTTGTGTAGTTTCTGGGATTTGAACTTAACTATTGTCACCATACTCTGGGATTATTACAGCAAGAATCTGGTAAGTAGATGAATATATAAAAATGTAGAATTGCATGTAGATAGTCTTTGATTTTTTGCTGATTAATTCTGATTTTCCTGTAGCCAAGCTTGATTGCTATACTTCTGTAAAACTACCTAGTCAATGGCAGTATCCCTAAATTTGCTATGTTTATTTAATGAAATCATGTTTAAATTTGTTATGGTCCATTACATTATGAAATAATAGAATATGATAATATATTTCAACTCTTATTTTTCATCAGGACTACTCAGTTTAAGATCTTGTAAAAATACTTTGCACACAGTTACAATGCATTTTTATTGTATTAGCTGAGGTAGGAGCAACATATCCTTTTGTTTGTGTGGAGGAGTGTATCTTACTGCCTTTGGAATATTGACATTTATTGTTACTTATAGTATTTTCTGTTTTCATCTATTTTAGAACAGCTGCTTTACTGTTCCTTGGCTTGGTCTGAAGGATCTGGCAAATGTTAGTAAGACTTCCTTGTCAATGCTTGAGTTGGTGAAACGCTGCTGCTGCGAACAGCAAATCCCTTCTCTGTACAAGTCCAGCAACAGTTACTTCATTTTCCTCAGCATTTTGGCACGGATTATGAAAGAAGAAAACAATGGGGTGCATCCTTGGAAACAAATTAAAGGACGGTATGGATACTATTCAGTTTGTCTCATTTTGTAAGAAGTGTAGTGAGTCAGGGGCCCTTACAGCTACATGCAAGGCAGAGGGCACTGTGCTTACGGTAAAGTAAAGGGGGTGACAGATCCAGGGTGAGTCATTATTTGAAGAAAGCAGTTGTTCCCTGAAGTTTCTGTTGCCAGCTGAGGCTGTCACTGGGTCCAAAAATCACCTTGGCATTCATAGTGTGTGATGATTTACCTCGTCCCACTGGCCAGGAATTTGGTAGACTGGCAACCAGTGCAGCGGTACAACTCAGTTGCCAGACAGATAATGTAATTAAAGCACAGAAATTGTGTTTGAGCTGCATGTAAGCCATGTGTTGTTCAAGAACATGCAGACTGACACTTGCAAGACCTGCATTTTCATTTAAATATTACATTTCTTTTCAGTGGTTTTCAAAATTTTTCATAATATTTTTGTGAGGATTTTAATTTTTCACTTAATTTTGAAACATACTAATTAAGTACAGTCAGTCATGGTATAAAAAACCATAAAATATATGTGCTCTAAATTAAACCCTTCATGTTTTAGATGCTTACTGAACCGTGAGACTTTTCTTATAGTAATGAGATAGCACTTGTAATGATTAATACAGACTTGTTAATTTTTTTCATTAGATAGAGAAAACAGAAACAGTTTTGGTTTAGGGTTTTGAGTTTTTTAAAAAGATTTTATTAAATAATAAAAATAAATTAAATTCTATTAAGCATTAGTAAGATCTTCATGCATGCAAGAAATAAACATTAAAAAATGCCCATGTGTATACACACCTTACAAAGTTATGTGGTGTTGTTCTTCCAAGAAAGAAGGGTTATCTTGGCTATCAGAAAAGAACAGTATGCCTAATGTCTGTGTACACTTCAGAAGTTGTTACAGTTGCTAAAGTTTGGGTTTATAGATCACTGCAACTACATAGAAACAAATATGTTGTTGGATTCTGTATCAGTGTCTTGCTTTTTTTTTTTTTTGAATTTTAATTAGCCTACTCTGTTCTTACTGAAAGGAAATTATACTTACATTTTTGTGCTATTATAGGTTGTTACTTTCCCTAATTTAAAAGGGGGAAGAATAATATACAACACACAGTGTGTCAGTCTGCTCAACCAGTGTTCATCATTTCTACCTTGAAAAAATCAATTACACAAGTAGTAAAATTTAACAGTCTACAGCTATAATTTTGGGATGAACTCTGTTTTCAGCAGCTAACCAAGCATTAATTGATGCATAAAAAGCATAAATGCTTGTCAGTAGTAATTTACTACTAAACAACATTAATTGGATTTGCTGTAATTTTTGGTGGCTAGATTTGATAACCTCAACACCATTTCCAACTCTTTTCCAGGTGACAGAATAGGAAAACAGCACTTACAGATGTTTAACTACTGTATGTGAAACTTACTTTAAATTAAAGGTGAAGGACATACCCAAAGTTTTAAACACAAAAATCAGAAAGTCAAGCCATTTTCATCTTACTCCTCTGTTGTGGGAATGGTGACTTCTATTTAAGAGTCCACATCCAAGCAAGGGTCCCAGAAAAGATCTCTTTGTATAAGCTTTTTCCTTCTTGTCAACTGCTTTAAAATTTCAAAGTAGCAGTGCTTGTCACCATCAGCTGTGTATGACTTGAGCTCTGTCCTATAAGCAATACAGATGAAGTTTCTTAACTTCTTCCTGCCTGGAGAGAGGTTTCTTTCCAAATGCCTCAGCTTCTCTGTTTTCTTTAGAACCTGTCCATACCATAGGTGCACAGTACAGGTTGATACAGACTTTGGCAAAGCACTGTGGAGAAAAGGGATTTTCCATCAGAAATCTTCCTTGTACTGCAGTGATGGTTTGGTAGGTGAGACTTCGATCACAGCAGCAACCAGTAATCATCACAGCTGATTTCCATGTGGAAATGAGGAAGTTTTCAGGGAAGAAGTTGGTGCACCAGAATGGTTTGCTGCTGCAAAGAGATGCCACTTGACTGCTTCTCTTCCTAGGAGCCCTCATGGGCTAAACTTGATTCATTTGAAGGCACAGTATGGAGGACACCCATCACAGACAGAGTAGAGAGAGTCGACTCGTAACATTTTGCTCCACTTGGTACTAGAGGTTAGATAAGGGGAAGGGTTAGGCTGCACCTCCGATTGGAAACAATGTGTGCTTTAAATTAGAAGCAGAAACTGAAAGAGCTGAATATTTGTTTCAGTAGCTGTAAGAGTAATGAGAAAAAAGAATATTTAAAATTTAAGGGTTACCATAGGTGGATAACTGTAAACTGAAAGCATGAAAATACAGTTTTAGTCACTCATGAAGATAGAAAATTGCATACTTTAAGAAACTTTCTTTCCTGGGTTTTTTTTTTGTTTGTTTTTCTAATGTAGAATTTATTCCAAGTTCCATCGGAAAAGAATGCAGGAGCTGACAGAAGTGGGGCTGCAGAACTTTTTTAACCTGTTCCTCGTGCTGGCAGTTGTTGTGGAGACAGAAGATATAGTGAGTCGGGTGTTGGATCTTTTGGATTTCCTGACTCCATCCTCCATCACCGTGTCTCGGAGAGCTCTCATCTGGAGAGGTCATTTTGCTTTCCTTTTAATTTATGTTGAGAAGAACATGGACATTAGTGCCCTAGCCGAGAAGATCTCAAATGCTTTCCGTGAGAAGGCAAAGGAGTTTTTAGTAACCAAAAATGACTACACACAGAGACAAAATCTCTGGACTCTGCTTTCAACCTACATTGATGGTGTCCAGGAAGTGTTTGAGACCAGCTGCTACTTGAGCCTTTCTGAGGAAAAGCTGCTAAATGATGGCTTTACCATGCTGCTGCCTGCGTGTCGAGGAGCTGAGCTGAGCATGGTCCTGAATTTTCTTCAGGTTGTTCTAGCCAGACTTCGGTAAGTTATTTAGTTAAGTTGTGGATATAGACTAGCATTTTGTTTGTAGGGTTAAGCTGTAGTTCCTATTAATTTTTTTACTGGAATTGAGTAAAAGGAAAGAGAAATCTCTGAAGGGCTGTGAATGATGTGTTAAATTTCAAAACTCACCAATACTTCATTGCATATAGAATCTTTGAAATGTTTCCTTACTATTTCAGGAGATTAGGCTTGACATCCTGATATTTTGTTATGAATTAGTGTCTCTTTAGAAAGTCATCCAGTTGCTACTATTTCAGACAATATCATCTCTCATTTGGTACAGGAAACATAGAAATTATTGTCTGTGTTAATTACGTAAGTTGGGGGGGTGGCTTTTTTTTTTTTGTTTCTTAATTGAATATATTCTGGTTTTCAGACTTTTTATTCTAATTTTTTTCTCTTTCACCAAGGTTGCATTCAAATACTACAGTTATGGAGATTTAAATACTTGTCTGGGGTTCGATGGGAAAGAAGGAAATCATATTTTACCACTTTCAAGCAGTTTTGCTTTGATGTACTAGTTCATTTTTCAACATCCACAGTGCCCTTCAATAAGCATATTTTTTGTCTACTGATGCCTTTGAGAAGCAGTCCTCCAGTTTGAAACCCAAACTGCTTTTTTTTCATAAGATATTAAGAGGCAGCTATTGATCTGCCATTACTTCAAATGTGCAAGACTGAAATATGTGTAAAGAGCTGTGGAAGAGTGCATAATAGGAATACTGAGGCCCATATGCAAGATCTCTCTTTAACTAGGTTCTTTGTTATTGTCTAGTAGTTTGACTGCAGCTGTCAATAGCTTATAGATCCAAAGACAACTGTTTTTCAGGCAGTCTTTTGAAAAAAGATGAAGCACAAAACTAAGTTTAGTTGATTTATTATTTATTATTTCAGTTCAACTGAATGTATTTCCTGGAATAAATTGGAGACTTCAAAAATTCTTTGACATCTTCTCCATTAGCTAATACACAGCATTTGTTGTGTTGTTTTTAAAGATGAAATAAGGAGAAATTTGAGACTGGTGAAAAAATTGCCTATTTTATAACTTGGCATTATTTTTAAGCTTTCCAGGACTGGGGGTTATGTGGCCCTCTTGTAAGACAGAGAAGAGGGCATGCAAGTTCAATCTAGACTTCTCAGGTCATCACAGACAAGGTACAGGACAGTATTAGTACCTTTTTTTACAAAAAGTAGTTCTTCTGAAATATTTGAATTACCAACATGCTCAAATAGTAATTGGTATGAGAGAGATTTTTAGAGCCTTGCTCTTAACAGTTATTCCAGTTTCTATATTTATACATTTGGTTACTGTTACAAGCCAATTTTCCCATCTACAGAGGAACTAAATTCCTTAACACTTACAAAACACTTTGATCTTCAGGTTGTATGGAACAGGAAAATGTTAGTGATTTTGCTGCTTTGATACACTCACTGAAAACAGTCCTCTGTTCCCATGCAAATAAAGCAACACTAAAACCACCTTTTTGGTGTAGAAGATATGGATGAGTTTGTGGTAACCAGATGTTAAAATATTACTGAATTGACCACACTGATTAGGCCTGGTCTGTTTTCAAACTCAGATAAGGATGAAATGCTTGTTTATAAAATCCAGGCTGATATAAGATAGTAGGCCTTTCATAAAAGTAATTTTTCTGTACACTGCACTCTTAATAATTTTATAACTGTATGACAGGGAATTTACAGGTAGGAAGGAAGTGAGATCACTGATTAAAGAGACAAGCAGCTCCCTCTAGGCTGTTAGGAAATAATAACTTCATGTGTTACTTTCTGCTAACCCCAGATGATGGCTTGCAGGAGCATTCTTTATTGCTGATTAAGTAGCATTATGAAAATACTGACTTGGTTGTGTTAACTAAATGCCTCAATATTTAAAGCTTAAAATGTCAAATAGTTTTAGCAGTCCCCTTTAACATATCTTGTTGGATTGCTGGAATCTCATTCCAGGTTTCCCTGTTGTTTTTATTTGAGGATACTGTAAAAATTCTAGTCTGTCATTTTTAGAGTGAGGTGTAGCCAAAAGCTCTTCTTTAATTATAGCTATTTATGCTGCTATGGTTAAGGGTCTGTCAGCATTTCCATTATAAACCTTTATTTTCAAGGGTTTGTACCATAGCAGTGAAAACTTGCTCTGGGCTAAAACTTGGCATACAAGGATTTGAAAGTGCGCTTGTTTTCTTTCTTTCTTTTTTCATAAAAGACATCTGAAAAGAGACCCCCACCTTCACCATTTTTACACTACAGTGTTTTAAAATAACCCTTTCCAGCTTTTTCTTGTATTTTTCTTGTCTGCTAGAAAAGCACTGGTAGCTTTTGATTGTTGTATTTACCTATGGTTAGACTATTTTAAATAAGGTTTCTTAAACTGCTTTCTTATTGGTTGTTACCATTATGATTATTTTGGTATCCATATATTTAAATAGAACTATATCTTGACAAGAGAACTCATTTTTATCATTTTTTGATATGTGGTGAGTGGATAATTGGAATCAAGATGCTACTTGCTGGCACTTGCAAGTATTTGATCTTCATAGTAACAGTCACTATGAACTGTAAGATTGTATTTTAATACAGTCTCCTTTTTAAAACCATGTAAAATAAACAGTAAATAATCAAGAAACTACCCTAAATCAAAATGTGAGGTACTTCCTTCCTATGTTTACTTGGAGCATTCAGCTTCTAGCTCAGACATAAGTTTTTTCCTTTATTTTTTTCCTGTTTTTAAGCAATGGTTTAAAATCCTGATTTGATGTTGTTGTTTTGGGTTTTTTTGTTTTGTTTTGTTTTTTACTGAAAGGTAAATGCAGGATGTTTGCCGATGTGTGCTTTCATTTGTTCCAAATCTCTAGCACTATCTGTCACCTGAGTGCCTCGTGGCACAAAAAGAAGCCCTAGGTTAATAAAAATACAGGCATTAAATGGGTTTGACAGAACTTGCTGTAAAAATGGATACAAGACTCTGAGAAATCGGCTGTAGGTGCTGGCACTGCAATATGTTATTCTTAAAAGAAGTGTTTGAAACATGCTAAAATGTCTTGTAATGGAGTATTGCTTTGACATGAGCTTTCTCTTATTATTGTCATCCTGGCATTTGGGTTTTGTTGAATGTTAGCACAGAGTCACAGCACTATAAAATGGGAGTACGTGCCCTGGTGTAAAATTACTGCTGTGCTCCAAACATCTTTGCCTAGTTTCAGGGAGACTTGGTACTGATTCCCATAGGAGAAATGAGAAGTACCACTAACCTGATACCATCATAAATGGTAATTTTACTTTGAAAACAATTCTTGTGTATTTGTGCCCATTTGTACTTTTTTGCTAATTTTTGAAAATTTCAGTGTGTAAATTTCATAAGCTCTTACAGGAATATTGACCAAGTAAACCTGTCTCTAGGAAAAAGTTACATTAATAATTGGGCCATGGGTAACAAGAGAACTGGATGTTTCTATCTGTTTGAGTGTGTTTAGCCTTGACATTGTGAGAGAAACCACAATAGGAATGGATTATCCAGTATATCTTTGCTATGGAAATGTACAGTCATTTGTAATTTTTTTTTGCGTTATACTTGCCATCAAAACAGCCTGTGGGAAGCTTTTTAGAGACCAACAGAAGCATCTCTCCCCCTCTCTGTTACTGTGTAAGTCAGTAGATAAGCTCAGGAGGAGAGAACAGAAAGGTCCTCCCTCCTTCTTTTCTTCCCCCTCAGGGGTTATAGTGTTAGTCTTTGTAAAACCTTTTTTCTGATGTTGAGCTTCTGAAAAATGTATTCAGAAGAGTTTGGAAGATCATGGGTCTTCTCTTACCCATCCCATCCTGTGAGGATATTTAGAGCTACCAGCTGTGATGTCCTGATAAGCACAGAAAGCAACTCTGTGACTAAGCTGCTGAACTGAGAGTCCAAAGATGTTAGTTTAGCTCGAAGATCTCCCAGGCTTAATGAATGACCACTAAAAGTTGCTGTGAACTTTGTTTATCTGTGTGAAAAAAAGGAAATAAATCCTTCCTTTTTCACTTTACAACAAATATCTTATGCTTAGGGAGCAAGTATGCCTTGCTATGCTAACTTGACCTATCTTTTAAAGTATTGTTATGGTTTCTTTGAAGTTCAAGTATTCCATTAACAAATTTGGTGTTTAAATGAGTGTAATGAAAATCTAGTTTCTAAGTGCTCTAATGCACGAGAAGCCAGCACTGCTTTAGAATATAGCAGCATTTTGAGAGGTTTACTGTGTAGGAATCTTTAAAAGTAATGTTACCACCTTCTCAGGTAATACAGTGTATGTTCTTAGCTACAGTTATTACCTTAAGGTGTGGCTCTGGTAATTAAAACTGAGTTTTCTTTTCTTCTTCTTTGTGGGATTTGAGGGTTTTTTTCAGGTTTTTACTGGAGTCTAAAATAATGTTTTACATGTTTGACCATTGTATTCTGACCTTCAGAGGTGACTAGCTAAAACTAATGTGTATTTGGATTGTTTCTCCTCTGCTCTGAGAGTATTACTGTGCAAAGAAATGAAACGAGACAACAGTGTGCACTGGAAATGTGTACCTAATACTTTGCATCTAGAAAGTTCCTGTGTATGTCTGTCACTGATTCAGGTTTGCAAGAATATTCACTTCCCCTACTCAGTGTCCATCTTCTTGAATCGGTAGGTGGACATGTGAAAGTTGAACAATTGATTAACATTAATTTCACATTGGTGTTTAAGATGTAATAGCATCTGCCTTAGAAGGGAGGGCAACAAGGCTGAAAGGCATGTCCTATGAGGAGTGGCTGAGGTTTTGGGGCTTTTCTGGTTTGGAGAAAAGGAGGCTGAGGCGTGACCCCATTGCTCTCTACAGATTCCTGAGAAGGGTAAGTGGAGAGGGAGGTACTGAGCTCTTCTCCCTGGGCTCCACTAATAGGACATGTGGGAATGGTTCAAAGCTGCACCAGAGGAGGCTTAGACTGGACATTAGGAAGCATTTCTTTACTGAGAAGGTGGTCAAGCACTGGAACGAACTTTCTAGAGAAGTGGTTGATACCCCAAGCCTGTCAATGTTTAAGAGGCAATTGGACAAAGCCCTTAATAATTTGCTTTAGCTCTTGATCAGCTCTGAATTACTTAGGCAGTTGGACTAGATGGTCATTCTAGGTCCTTTCTTACTGCAATGTTCTATTCTACTGTTCTATTCTAGAATCACTTCAGAACACACTGAAACATTGAAAGCTATCAAAAAACCTTCTAACTTTTTGATGCCCAAAAAAAGTCAGTCTTGGTAGACACCCAAAGCTAAAGAAACTCAAGTCTAGTACTCAGACATCAATCATGAAGATATACAGTTCAGTCCCCTATGCTACAGATGGAAACACACTTTTTTTGTTCCATTGTATCCATTTTATCTACCAAAAATTAATCCACATAAGCTTTCTGTAGCCTACCTGACAGCAGTACAAGACTTCTGTTGTGAAAGAGTAAATCCATGAAAAAGAGAGTAAAATCATATCCTGGTGTACTGAGAACCTGCTGCTCGAGTGCCTATAGTTGTTTAGAGAAATACGTGCTCCCTGAAGGACATAAAGCACAGGTTTGTTTTCTGATGGAAGTTTCTCACTTCTGAAACTATTTTCCCTAAATTAAATTTCCTCTCGGTTTTTCTTTTATTCTTCGCATGAGGTGTGAGAATAGCTTTTCATATGAAGTGGTTTTTTTGTTGTGGATGTTAAACAAAAGAAATGTTTTTGCCAATAAAATCATTATATGCAAGTAGCCTTCTAATCTCTTAATTTTGATTGTTTCTTCGTTACCTTACAAGATCTATATTTCTTCTCTCTTTAGGATATCTCATGTCAGATTTAAGGCTTATTTAAAATGAACAGAAAGCTGAAGCAATTTTCTTTATTCCATTTCAGTCTCCTAAGGCCTATTTCCCCCTGGTGAGCTCATAGCAACAGGGGGGTTTAAGGGAATTCAGCTTTCTGCAAATTAATGTCTCACATCATGAAAATTCAGGACCTTTTTTTTTTCCGTGTCTTGGAAAAGTAATACAGTGAGTGTGAGTATTATTTCTTGCCAGCGGGTGGAAGATGAATGATTTTGTCACAGTTTTACTGCTTGATGAGCAGTGTCCTGAGGGTCAGGCTTAAGTCTGTGTCACTATGCTGCTCATTACTCTTGAGCTAAATAAGGGCTGATTGGATCTAAATTGCCTAGCACATGGGCTGCAGATGAGCTCAGTGAGTAGGGGATGACCTGCTATTCAGGCTGGGAGTAACCCCGGTGTGCAAATGCTGCATTAGAACACCGTGGGAGAATGAGAGGCTACCGACCGCTGCCAGCAAAAGAAATCGAAATGTAAAAACTCTTTGATGCTGCAATGTTAGAATTTGAAATGTAGGAAGTGACAGGTTGATGGTACTTATCAGCTTTGGCTGGATTAGAGAACAGTGTCATCTTGCTTATATAATGACAGAAGAATGAAGCCCGCTCCCAAGTACTTTGCGGCGTGGAGCTGCTGCTGGCAGAGCCAATGCTGCCTCCTACTGACAGCCTGTGCGGGAGGATGGAGGGAGCGCACGGTGAGCTGGCTCCGGGCCGACAGCTTGGCCTCCCTGGCCTGCCCCAGTGCCCAGCTGTGCCCGGGGTTTCTGGGCTCTTAGCAGACAATCAGAAACGTGACTGATAAAATAGCAAGTGTACCTTTTGGGACAAGAGCAAGCCACTGTCTTGGATGTGTCAAGAATGTTTAGACGAGTCAATTATGTGCACTGATACAGACACGTTTGGCTCTGCTTCACCCAGAATATTTCCCTTTGCACTCTTGTCTCCATTGCTAGCCCCTGTGAAAGGAATTGATCTCTCTGGAGAGGAGAATTAATTTGTGCCTATGTGTTTTAAAGAAAGTTGACCTTTAAAGTGGAGGAAAAAATCTGAACCAACTCCAAGGAGAATCCTTATGCTAACCGAACAGATGAATGTACTTGTCTTAATAGAGGAAAATGAAAAGCAAGGAAAGCACCTGCTGGATGCTGGACGCAACATAGATTGAAGCACTTTGTGCAGTTCTGAAAGATTCAGTTCAGTGGTTCAGTAGAACAAGCTTCTGGGTTTTGTTCCCCCCACCATCACTCATACTTCTAAAACTGGGTAATAGCTACAGTGATGAGAAATAGTCACTTGCTTCATTTTTTTCCAAATTTATTTCCAATTCTGTTACTGGCAGCTGTAACCTACCAGCATCAACTTCTCTTGCTACTAACTTTTGGGTCTGTCTAATCAGCAAAAACAATTTGGTATGTTCTCTTGAAAGCAATGACCAAGTGAAGAGAAGGGATGAATCTCAATACATTGTGTTTCCTGTTTGGTGTTTTTTTCTGTTTTCTGAGTATATACTGTTTGATTCTTCATCCCCTAGGACGCTTTTGCTTGTGATTGAATTTCTTCTTGGAAATAAAACAACTTCTAGTGTACTCATTCCTGGGTATCCTAACCAAAAAAAAATCAGAAAAAGGAAAACAGCAGCCTTAAAAGTACGAACAGTTTTTCTGTGAAATGGTGTGAGTCTATAGGAATGACAGAGAAAATTTTCTTAAAAATCATCACTAGTGTAAGGCTTCAGTGTTACTTGTGTAAAATTAGTATTATCAGTGTTTAATGGCATTCATCCAAATCACTGAAAACGAAGAACTGTTTAGCACAACTAGTTGTACTAGATGAAAAAAAGTTAGGGTTTGAGTTTGTATGTAGCCAGAAATTAAAGAGTATTTCTGTGTGTTCAAATGGAAAACAAAACCAGAATTTAAAATTAGTTTGATGTTTTGAAATAAATTATCATCAACAAGAAGAGATAGTGAAGGCCAAGTACTGAAATTAGAAAGGACACATGGAAATATTACATGGAATGCTTGACTTGCAGCTGTATTGTCAAAGTATGGGGAGGTGAGAGAAACGGGATCTTCATATCTGGCATTGGTTGAAGTGAGGTAGCTGCCATTGCTGTTACCTCATTTCTGCCCTTGCTTGTAGACTTTGCTGCCTGCTCAGCACAGATTCCTGCAAGGTCCAGTATTGTCCCTGCACTAGCACAGTTGCTGCCTAGTGCAGGGGGAAAAACTGGAATTGTTTGTGGATTCCCTTGTATCTTACAAGGAGTGGGAAGTGAACCTGCTACTTATGCTTTCACCTCTGTTTACAGGATGTTTATTTCTGTAAGTTTCTAAGACTGTAGTATCTGCAAGAAAATCCAAAATTTGACTGAAATCTATTGGCTAACTTTTAACGATGAGTTTCTTATGCACACAGCTTGTATGATATCAGGAAGCAGGACCTAATGTGACTCTGCTTTAGGAAAAAAACAACAAAAAAATTAAATATTGTTGTGAGGTGTGTTAATAAAACTCCTGCAGGTGAGAAGAGCTGCTTATTCTGTCTTTAGCTGCAGTGTTCTGTATGCAGTTCTGGATATGTCATTTTACAAAATATTTATGAATAAATTGAAAATTGGAGGGAGTCACAGAAGTGAATGACTAAAGTAGGCAGTTTGTATAAGTTTGATGGAAGTGATTTCAGCTAGGAAGAGTTGAGGTGAGACAAGCTAGAAGTTACCCTGTATGTAAAAGGATGTTACAGGTTTTCTGCTATTCTTCATGCCAGTGAAGACACAATTGGCTTAATTTTGGACAGAAGTTTAGTGTGGTTATTTAGAGTAGGCTGCAACTGTAGCACTCTTGCGGGCTTCAAGAGAAACTTGTGGAATCAAGCTTATTTATTTTTTTTTTTAGAGCTTGTTTTAATTTCTCTGTTCTATTGGGGGAGAAAAATTGAACTTGTTTAGTGCTATTGTATCCTACTTGTTCTTGGAATTTCTGGGGTGGGAGTGTAAAGATGGCTTTTCCTTTATGCACTGGACAGTGGCCCTGCTGAAAAATGTGATGGGTTTTCAGTGGTTTTGTGTTTGAGTCTTGAAATCTTTCTAGAAAATTACTTTGCAAATGCTTTTTTAGACATTGATACAGGGCCTGTAGATGTGCATTGCCATGTTTTATTTGGCTTGGAGCAAGTCCAAGTGTCACTAATTGCCAATGGCTAAATGCTCCAGCTTTCTTTACAGTGGCACTAAAACAGGGACAGTGAAAATCTGTCTAATGGGAAATGAGCCTGAAATAGTAAGGCACCAGATATATATCCTCCCTAAAAACAAACTGGAAAGAGGAGAGCATACTCTGCAACATATACATTGTGCATCATCTCAGGGTCTTTTTGGGGGCCTCTTCCTGACATTTTTTTTGGGGAGGAGCAAGTAGAGAAAGGTAAAAGCAGTTTGTGGTTTACTTAGTTGTCTGATAAGCTGAAGGTACTGTCTATTCCCTCCTCTTTTTCACAACCAGAAGGCCCTGTTTATCTCTAATCGGGGTTAATTAAAGCCTTAGGGCAATACTGAGCTCCTGCCAATGGCTGTAAGGTACAGACATAATCAAGGCTGCAGCCCCTCACTGTAGGGAAGGGGGAGGTAACCGTGGGCTTGTCGCAGGCTCTGATAATGCAAATGTACTACTTCTTCTGAAAATACAGGAGTGAACTTATTTTTGGCTGGATAGTTCATTCATTAATTTCTGGCTGTTATCAGAGAGTTGTGTGAAGTGTCTGGTTTGATGTGTGTGCTTGCAAATCCGTGTTAAGAGGCAGAAAGCTCCTGGTTCTCTCTGTGGTAATGCAGGGGCTGCAGCCACAGCAGCCATTATGCACGCAGCAGGAGCGTCCCGCTGCCAGGGATGTGTCATCCTTTACTGAGGGGCAGGAGAAGGGAAGAACAGGCAAGTACAGATGTGCTTGCCAGGACAGTGAAGTTTCCTTCTACTGCTTTTTGCAGTCTTGTTTTCCTTACAAAAAGTCAACCACGAGAATAAAACCCAATATTTTCATTGATATTCTTCTGTTTTCCTGGACAGGAATATATTGATTAGCTATTGGAGATGTACCTTTGGAAATACTTAAGTAAGTGTTCCACATATCTGCCATTAAAAATATTTTAGAGCTGCTAAAGATTTGATCCCAGGGAATTCCTCTGATTCACACCACACCTATTTATATTTAAGGGTATTCTACAACAGCTTGAATTGGTGAAGAAAAACTGTGTATTTGTCCAGTGTGTTACATTTATGTGGAATTTTGTATTAGGTGCAAAGATGACATCAGAAGGAGTTATGTACTGTGATCATCTCTTAAATAATAATTAACTATAACACAACCATGATCATCCAAACGTCACAGGGAGAGTGAATATATTCGGGCAATCAAGGGATTTTACAATGTAATTATTAGGCATTGGGGAGATGTGACCCTGTTTAGGGTAACAGGGAGCTGTGGTTAATTGATGCTAGGATAATCAGATTTTTACTGTTTTATTGTTCTGGGACCCTAGGCTTTCCAAGAATATGTGTGCATGCACATAGAAGAAAAAGAAACCCCAAGCATATGAAATTTTAAGCTTAAAAGTGAATCTTGAAGTTATGCTTACATTATCTTGCCTTGCTGTACTGAATTACTGCTATGATTATAAGTGTTGAGAAATCATTTATATTGTCTGTAAATCATCCCCATTTTACATCACAGTGAAAATTCAATACATCTTTATTCTGAGTAGTTTGTAGAGGTATCTATTTTCCTAAGACATGAAAAATGGCTAGCTTTTTCCAAGTCAAACTCAAAAATTGAAGGTGTTCTTTTCTTGCAGCCAAGAATTTTTTGTTCTTTCTTGAAAGAAAACCTTTGATATGTGTACAGTCTAAAAGCTACAACAGAAAATACAGTGGATGCAGTCCCCCTTGAGCTTCATTGTCTTCTCCAAATTTAGAATGTGAGATGAGGAAATGGCATCAGGTTGCACCAGGGGAGGTTTTGATTGGATATTAGGAAAAATTTCTTCATGGAAAGGGTTGTCAAGCACTGGAACAGGCTGCCCAGGAGGTATTAGGAAAAGGAGATGTGGCACTTTGGGACATGGTTTAGTGGTGGACTTGGCAGTGCTGGGTTCATGTTTGGACTTAATCATCTTTAAAGTCTTTTCAACCTAAAGGATTCTATGAGGATGTAAAGCAGAATTTCATTTTATTAAAGTTCATTATGGAAGGATTTCCACTGCAGTGCTGTGATACTGAACCTCTGGAATTTCTAATAGCTCGACCTGCCCTCTGGAAGATCTGAAGATTAAGTGTAACATTGCTGCTGTCTCTTACTAAAAGTTTGTCTCTTGCTCTTTTTTCTTTCCTGTTCTCTCTCTTTTTCCTGCTCTTTCTTGAAACAGAGTAATTTCTGAAAACTCTTCAGCAATCCTATCTCCATGTAAATTAATACTGTAAATTGTGCTGCTAGTGAGGGTGGAGGGGAGTAGTAAGAGTGGGTGGGGGGAGAGAAGAATTAAAATCATTCCAATAAATGGTTTAATTTATGCCTCAGCAGTTAAGCATGCTCCTGGTTAACAGAAATACCCTTCAGCTACACAGGATTTGGGAGGGTTGGAGGGCACTCATTTGCACATAAATAGCCATTAACTGATAAATTCCCAGAGGTCTCCTGTTGCATGCTAGTGGTTCTGACCTACTTAGCTAGCTTAAATTTGTTTTACAGAATTATTATAATTCCATCCTTGGTACTTAAACTTTGTGATTAATGCATGCCTCACAATACAATTAAAGTATAATTACACAGTTTTACAGTTTGCTATCATGGTGTTATTATTATTACAAAGAGCTGGATTTTGCAAATATTAGAAGAATTAGGGTTCTGATACCCATCACTTTGCTGTTATTAAGTGATTATGTTAAATGGGACCCCTTTATGTCTGGAGAATGAAGTGGAGAGAGGGGAATCATTAACTAGCACATCAGATGGTTTCTAAGTGATTGAGGAAGAGGTGTGTGGTGAGCTTTTTACACATCTGTACATGATAGGTGCAAATACCTTTTGTTCATCTTTGCCAGCTGCCTATGACGTGCTGTAGCACATCTGTGCTGTAGTGCTTGAAAAAGTTTCATCCTAAACATCTCCTCTCTGTAATCAGTTAAAAATCATTTGCATGTATTAAAACTTTGATTTTATTGTACTTCATTGAAACTTTTTATTACATGGACCTTTTTTTATACTCTTAAAAAACATGAGCAGCTAGATACAGATGTTCAATAGATCTGTGCAGTGTAGGCTAGGGTGTGCCTGCAAAGATGATACAGACCTTTCTCTTGTGCTCTGTAAACTCGGAGCAGTTCTCTGTGAGGAATCTTCCTGACTTCTCAGTTTGTGCATGAATGTACTGCATATTTATACTGGCTGCAGATAACAGTAAGTCACAAACACTGCTATTTTTACCTTAACTGTAAGGGTTACCCAGCCTTCCCTATTTTGCAGACCAAACTTAGCTCTTTGGCTACTACTTATTCCTCAAGGAATGATCCAAGAATCAGTAATGTTAATTGTGTATGACCTAAAAAAATTGCTGCTGTGGTGCATAATTCTTATTACATCCTTTTTCTTTTTTTTTCCAATGTAGCTGTATCAGAAAACTTTACATTAATGATTAATATAATTAGCAACTAAAAGGACTGCAAACTATTTTTAATAGTATTTTCCTTATTCCAATGTAAGTAACAAATCTAATTTTACGTTATCTGTGAATATGTGCTGTATTGCAGAGTTCACTGGTGGGAAATAGATCAGTTGATGCGTTTTCTGAATTACGCTTTCTGTTCTTCTAAAGCTCTAAGGTTATACTATAATATTTTTTATCTATAATTGCAACTGGAGTGAAAACTCCAAATATGGTACGGAAATCGAATGTTGCACCCTCTAGTCTTATTTGATCCAGTGCCTTGGTTTTCATTTTTGCTTAGTTTAAAAAGACTTGTTGCTTATGTGGTTTTCTGGTTTTCCTAAGTTGTGCTATTCATTTCTTCAACAATGAAAATATTTCTTCTTTTTAATTCCAGAGAACAAAAAGAGTAAAAGGCAAATAGAAGTCTTTTTCTTAGAATTACTCCTTTAGCATCTGTATTTTTTGTCTGTATTTATGCTGCTACAATGATATAATCTCTACTTTTTCTGTTATCATTTGAGCTCAGAAAACATTGGTCATTATTACTGATGCAGGGAAGCACTCAAACAGGTAGCCAGTAATTATGCTTGGAAGAATGTACTATATTTCAAGGCTTCCAGCTTGAATATTCGGGAATTGGTTTTATTTCTAGTCTTAAAAAAAAATACTGCATTGAAGTGATTTAAATCATTTTCATGTGGCACTGCAAAAATGCAAAAGCACATTACCAGAGAAGGAAATGGTCAACAATAAGAGTTGTTTTGCAAAGTTGGCTTGCAACAGCTACCACACTATGTGGGGAAAACAGTTCTCCTGTAATAATAAGACTAATGAATTCAGAAATCCATTGATTGAACTGGCTCTGGGTAGATTATGTGCAGGCTTGCTTCAAGGAGAGGAATTTATGAAATGTTTGCCGCATCCAGCAAGCACTGCTGCTATAATACAGCTGCCTCCTCAGTGGTTTGCTTTGATCCTGTGGAATGAAAGGACAGGAGGATCAGCTCAGGTCTAAATGAGATTACAGCTGGTTCGGCAGCTTATCTGGTCTAATGCCAACTAGTGTGGCTTTGCACGTCCTAAGGGGTTTACAACAGAAACTGTTTATTGAGTATCATCGGTTTACTCAACACAAGCAGGCTAATCCTTCCCAGCCTCAGCATGTTGTAGGATTGTGTATGAGCCAAACCAAAAGCTGGTGCAGCCAGGGCCTCCAGAGCCCTTTGTCTCGCTTCATATTGATTTTTTTACCTGTGTTAAAGACAGTAAAAAATAAAACCAATAACCGGCCCTATTGTGAGCAAAAGGTTAATCTGACCTAAAAATCTTACAAAAGCATCTTTTAACCCTAGAAGGGATGGTAGCCTTTCTCTGACTTTTCACTCAAGGGATTTTCTAGTTTAGGGTTTTGAAGAGCAAAATAGGAAAAACAGCTTCAACATTTAACTCTGTGTGTCTTGAAGTTGTCTCTGAATTCTTTCAGCTTCTGCATAGAAAACTTTAAACAGATATTTTTGACATTATTAACAATGCATTGTCTATCTGTGGTAGGTGATGCTGCATGGCAAGGATACAGCATGCTGAACATAGGCAGAGTAGTAGGAACTGGTAGGTGTCCCAGGGCTCATGCTGCTTTTTCTCTATAGTGGTTTTTATGTAAAAAACATCAGAAAGCGCCTTTATCGGCTACTTTTTTAATGAAAAAACAAATATTGCAAACTAGGCAAGTGCATCTTAAGAAATTAAGTAACAAACAAGCACATAAAATCAGAATATTTTAAAAAATTATGTGCTGCAAGTTTTTAAACAACATTCCTTTCTGTTTTGATATGAACTACAATGCAATATTTCATACAATCGTATTTTATTGAGCATATTTTCTATCTGAGGTGAGTCTTTTTTGGAAGGCATTACAGCGTGTGTCAGATTATTATAAATAAAATGTTTTTTATAATATAGAAAAATATTAGATTAAACTTTAGGAAGCCTTGCAGAGTAGTAGCAATACATTTACACTGAAAAGAAATACGATAAGTTATCAAATCTACATTGTTGGAATTATTATTAAATACATTTTTGTATATTGTGCATATTATTGGGAGTAATTAAATTGGTTTTGCCATGATGCAGGGAAGAGAATTTGTTGGCACACCTGTCTGTCATCAACTGCATGTGACAGACTTTAACTGGAAACTGTTTGAAGGCTGTTGATTGCTATGTAAAAGAAAAGATGACAGTAACTTGAGGAATTATGAATGGCTGTTTTCTGTTTACTTCACCTAATTGGAATGGATGTCTATGCTATATGTAAGCAAAGATGTTACCATGGAAGCATTAGGAGTGTTTTGTGGAGAAATTGCAAAAAATGTGTAAGATAAATGTGAACTTTACTAATACTTAAGCCTAGTGGACAAGATGTGTACAAGTTTAAAATGTAGCAAATGTTCATTTACTTGTGTTCTATCAAATCTGGTCTTAAAGCAATAGGTTGCTCTCGTGTAGTACTACACTTTAGCATGTTTGAAGATAAAAACTACTGTCGATGATTGCTTAAAGTCTGTTCAATCATCTGAACAGTGCAAATCAAAGCATTTTGTCAGACTGTGGGAAGTTTTGCCTGGATAATGCTTCCCACACACACAGGTCGCCAGATAAATTATGTGCAGTTTTATGGCGTAGCTGGTGCTGGAAGTTAAATGGATGCCCAGTGGTAGAACTTGTAAAACATTTTTCTGTTAACGTTACCAGGCAGAATTGACATTGTTGATGGTACCTTTGATCTAATAAACTATCAGTTCTAACAGTGATTTTTACTGTATTTCAGAGGTGGTGATGATATAAGTTTAGCAAGCCTGCCATTCTTCCTGGATGACAGAAGATGAGCTCTACTGTCTGTATTACCCTGTGTTGGGAGCAATGTTAGTAGGGGATGTTTTGTACCCAAAGTAATCACCTCCACTGAAAAGATACATTACACGAACAGCATCCTTTCCTGCAACAGATACTCTATAAAGAACAAAACTGATTTTGCAGGAAGGAAATGAAATACTTTGTTTTGGAATTTGGAAACAAGTTAGTTCATTATCTTGAGTACAAGTTTGCCTGCCTTCCAAAGTCTGTTTTCTCTTTTGAGAGGAAGATTTTCCTTAACCACTTACAGTATATGACTCCCAGCAGCTTCCCAGAGTATCTATATGCATACATAGGTTTTGGTTTTCTGCAAAGATAACTGGAGGAGCTGGACCAAAAGAGTTTCATTTTAGAAAAGAAAAACTTTATTTGAACTACAGTTCCTCTCTCTGTTACAGTCTTGTTTTAAATTAGGAGTATTTTTGAAGTATTTTTCAGGCTTCTTGCCTGAAAAATGAGTTGCATGATAATAACAGCAGTGTTACAGGTGTAATGGTAAGACAGGTCTGTTACTGGAAATTATTTCAGAATGTCTGAAGAGAGAACTGTGGGTAGTAGTACTTCTGGTTGGTTTGTTTTCAGTATTTGGAGTTTAATATTTAATATTTAGATATTCTCCTGAGGACTTTGTGCAGTTATCCTCAGAGTCCATTTCACATCTCGTGCTTCCATCAGAAAATTTTAACTGAGGTGGCACCCACTCAGCATTTGAATTTCTGCAGCCAGCATAACAATTTTACCAGTTTGTCTCTGCTGCTTGCTACTTGAGCCTGGGTGAGGACAGGCTCAATGAAAGAAACTGCATTTCTAAAGCTGTGCTAGATAATGGAAGACATTTGAGATATGGTGAAGTTGACCTCAGTGAATGTTTCATGCAATTTATTGAACTCTGAATTTTATTTTTTTAAATTTTTTTTATAGCGTGGCTAAGAAGAATTTTAATGATCTTTGCATAGCCATAAATTTGCCATCACATATCTTAGATTGTAAGCTCTTCCAAAATGACCTATATTCTTTTTATATATTTTAATGAAACACTGTGAGCTTAAAGAGAGGTCCACTTTAGTACAGTATGTGGGTGTCTCTTCCCCAGTGTGGGGAGTCCATTGGCACTGGGAGTCTGATTAACTACTGGGTTGTGAATTGTAAGAAATTATCTGTTTAAGGTCAACCTTTAAGCTTTAATTTTTATTTCAGCCATCTGTACTGTGTAAGAAATTACTTTAAAAAGTATAAACAATAGTTTACAAAAGAGATGAACCTCTCCCATCATTATAATTCTCTGTCAGTTGCTGTTTTCCTCATCTCAGAGTCCCACGGAAGAGCTAAAGGCAGGGTTTTGGAAATTACTAAATCTAAAACTGGTTTTCAGTGCTGGCCTTTCAGAACCATTACTTGGCATTCCAGTCACACTACATAGTTATTATTTCTCATGAAATTTTTTTTGAGAAAAAAGACAGTAAGGAATTGGTAAAAAAGACTTAGCCTGTAAAAATTCAGAAAATTTATTGTATCTGAGTCTGGGCTATTGTGTAGCTACAGACAGCTACATTTCATTGCCCTCCTGGTGTTCTACAAGAATATGGTTCAAATAAATTATGTTGTATAAGTAAGCAGCATATTGGGTTCCCAGTAAAAGAAAAACATTGAAATACCGATTTAAGTTGAGCAGAGGATGAACAAGATGATTAGAGGTCAGGAGCAAATGCTCTTACAAAGAGAGACACAAAAAGCTGAGTTTTTCATCCTTAGGAAAAGAAGGTTTGGATGTGAGGTGGTGGGTGGAAGGCATTTTATTGATTTGTAAAGCAGTCTGTGGGGGGGAGGTTATAGATAAGATGGACTCAGACTCGTCACAAATGTGTATGGTGGTAGGAATCAATGGACTGAGACTGTGAGGAAGGAAGCTTTTATTAGAAATAAGGATAAAATTTTCACAAGATAAATATTGGAACAAATTTCTAAGACAGATTGTAGAATTTCCTTCCTTAGTTTATTGAAGACTGGCATTGCTTTGAGCCAAGGGTTGTACCTCCAGGGGTCCCTTCCAATTTAGGTTTTTTCCTATTACTTTAACTTTTAATAAAAAATGCACAAAACAAAACCAACACTTCCCCCCCACCTGCAAAAATAAAAAAAAGCAAACAAATGCAAACAACTGACAAAAGACAAATGGAAATCCTGTTTAATACATAATGTCTAGAGTATGATGAATTTTAGAAGTTCTGCTCAAACAGAAGAGTTTTGTGAAAGATACCTATTTGCAATCTGCAGTTTGTCTGTTTATTAAGTAACATGACTTTTAAAAGCACTTGTTTTTCACTTCAGCATTTTGATTTCTCAGATGATCTGGCATTCTGATTCTCACTAAGAATTATGTTCACATATGAGTCATTTTATAATGATGTGGAAGGTTTCCATATACCTCCATCGGGGATTTCAGCATGAAACGCGCCCTTGCCACCAAAAATCCTGATGACATCCTGTGCTGCAGTAGGCAGAGCTGGTTCAGGGTGGGAATCCTTCCCCTCTATTATTGTGAGGCCACAGCTGGGAATGCTGCATCCATTTCTGGGCTACTCAGTACAAGAGAGACATGGACATATTGGAGAGGGTCCAGTGGAGGGCTACAAAGATGATTTTGGGACTGGAGCATCTCTTTTGTGAGGAAAGGCTGAGAGAGCCAGGACTGTTCAGCCTACACTGGAGAAAGGGGATTTTATCAATAAATAGAACTATCTGGGAAGGAGGGGGCGTGAAGAGGACAGAGCCAGGCTGTTATGGGGGCCCAGTGACAAGACCAGAGGCACAGGTGAGTCCCTCTGAACATCAGCAAACACTTTTATTTTCACTGTGAGGGTGACTGAGCACTGGTACAGGTTGTCTAGGGACATTGTGGAGTCTCCATACTTGGAACTATTCAATAGCCTTCTGGACGTGGTCACAGGCAGTCAGCTTTTGCAAGCAAGGAGTTCACTCAGAAGGTCTTGATGGGGTTGAGTGGATTTTTCTTTTGAATATTTTGAAGGAAGATACTCTTTAACAGGGAGCAAATGGTGCTAAACTTATTAGCTGTGACCCTCAAGTCTTTGGTTGTAACTGTTCTGCTCTGATGGCAAGAAGGAAGAATCATAGTACCAGCAGTGATGTGTTGTTTTCATCTAAATACCTAACAGTGAATACTGTCTGTTCCCTGTGTGGCAGATATTAGCATTTATGTTCCTAATAAACTCTGAACTTGAATAAATATAACCTGAAGTGATCTGGACTCCCTGTTCCTTCAAATACAAAAGAGTTTGGAAACAAAATGAAATCTCCTGTTAAAAAAAAAGTGCTTATGTCCCTTATAACTTAAAGTTACAGAAATGTAATTACAATTTCTCAGTTCTCTAAGAAATATTTTATAAAAAAGATGACCAGTGTTTTTTTAAACACACAAATTAACAAAAGCTTCAAAACCAAAGGCTGAAGTGTCTTATGGGCAGGGCAGAACACAGAACTTCCAATGATTTCTGTAAGCCTCCTCCTTCCCCTCAGTGGTGAATGAGTATGGTTTGTGTTTTCATTTTAAACTGTTATTTTGTGAGGTGACAGGGAATTTATTAGGGAATTTTGTCTTAATTTGATCAAAACTAATTGTAATATTGCAAAATATTTCTATTCAAAATAAGGCTTTTAAAAATTAAAATGCAGCTATTTTAAGTTCTGTCAAATGGCAGTGACTTTTAAATATTAAAGTTGGTTTATGTGGGGATTTTTGCATATATGTGAACTAAAAATGGGGAATACACCAGCCTAGGATAGTATCAATTTCAATGCAGCTTGTTAACTTTTTTCTTTATTTTCTCTTTGTTCTTTGAGTGGATTAAAAAATTCTGAATCTGACCTATACTGAAAGTCTACTTACGGAAACTAAATGTGTCTTTTTATCTCTTTACTTTTTCTGTTGTTTCTTCAAAAGAACTGAGCAGGGACCCGTTCAAAGCAACAAGATGATTCCCAGTGCCTTGAATAGTGCAGAATCTGTGCAGAATCTAGGAGAGACTGCTTGGCTGAGATCTGTGAAGGGCTGAGCCCTTATGCTGAGATGAGTACCTGGACACTCTCTCTCCTAGGACTTCAGATTTTGGGACAGCAAAGGGTCGCTTTGTGGGTTTGTGTCTTCCAGTTTGTATTTTGCATTACAGACACAAAGGAAACTGCAATCTTAGCATATGCCTGCATAGTACAGGGGAGAAACTAACTTGGCTGAACACCAGTGAAGGTAACGAAGGAAAATTGCAGTTGGGCTCAAATCAGCTGTCTGTTTTTCCCAACAGTATTCCACAAACTGAAATTTGAACTAGTTGCACTGAATTAACACAGGTTGTATTGTCTTTGCTGCTTTTGCAACCTTATCTTTTCTAAATGTGATTAGGAAAAGAAAACAGCTCTCTAACACAAATTTGCTAGGGTGGCTATGGCAGATATAATATTCCCCTACAGCAGACCTAGACAAAAAAGCAAGCTCGAGCTCTGTTGCTTGCATTTAAATTACGGTCATAACAACTTGTCTTTTCAGTGATGCAGTTAAACCCACTGAGAAGGGTTAAGGAGCAAGTGCTAAGTAATATTCTGCAGCTTTGAATGTTTGGCTTTTCTGTTCCTTGGTGTTCTAGGGTTGTGTGTCTGTTCTTGTTAATATCTTTACTTTGTCTTTGAGAATAGTAAGGATGTTGGGGATTTCTTGTTCTCCCCGTGTATTTTAAAAGTATTACTGAGCGCGCACAACATGCTGTCACAGTGAACGCAGGGTTCTCTATTACTGTGCTTAGCTATAGAGAGGATTATATTAAACTCTGTAACCTTGCTGGAGCACCTTTGTACATTGCTGCTGTATTGATAATCTTCACATGATTCAGTTGCAGTTGAAAATATCTTATTCACAGCATTAACACTTTCAATTCCAGTGAAGATTAGAATCTTTGATATCAGGAGATGAGCCCCTCGATGTGCAGATAATTTTTCTAATTTTTTAAAATTTATTTGTTAGTGTGGTCTTGCAACGGTTGCCTTGGACATTTCTTCACTTAGACATATACAGGGAATACTCATCAAGCCTAGCCATTCAAAAATGGGTAAAACCATTCACTGATGAATGAATTAGTGGTTAACTATGGGGCTATTATGCTGTTTGATTGTTTGCAAAATAGTGAATGCTTTTGGAAAATATTTGTGTTCTAAGATAAATACATAAGAACATTTTGGAGTAATTAAGAAAAACATTTCCTAGTGTTCTACATCCGCAAATTATCTATGAATCAGTGGATTGAAGGAGCAACGTGAGATGTGTTGACATTTTCTATCTGTCATTGATGCAGACTTAGTAATGAACAGCTTTCCTCTGAAATCTGATGTTAAATGCATAGAAAAATCATTGGAACTTATTGCCCTGTCTTCAATATTGCACATTATAAAATCAGAATTTTGGTGACATTTGCATTGTGTGTCTTTAAAGTAAAGGGAATCCAGTCAGTAGAAAAGAATTCCAAGTTTGATTTCCTTTTCTTTGTCCATGATTATATTATATGCTAGTTCTTTTCCAAGTCCTTGCTGTTTCTTGTAATTTAGTAGGAATTGTTTCAGGTAGACTGCTGACCCATTTCTCCATATATGTAAGACTTTCATCAAGCAATCAGTGGAAAGTTCTTGCAAGTGTTTGTATGGGACTATTCATTTGGATCTCTTGATTATGTCATGTTTGGCCTGCATCATTGCAAGTCTCACTGAGAATCCGCATGAGAGTCGGAAGGACAGGACAGGCTGTTCGTAGCATGTTCCACATCTCTCTTCTGTTTTAAGTGCATGGGGTAAAGGTCACTACAGGAAGAATGTGGAACAAGAAGTGGTGTAATATAGTAGGGAGAACTGGCTCTGCTTGACACTTCATTTGTGTGTTTTATTTTTTTTTCTTTCTTAGTTAAATTCTACAGCATTTGCTGTGTGCCCATTTTCCTCTTTAAAGGATATCCACATTTCTTCTTGCAATTTCCTGAGTTTTAAAATACGCTCTTTTTTTATTCTTTTGTCTCTGCCAAGTCTGTTGGTGATATCTTGGGAACTTTTACTACCCTTCAGTAAAGGGCAGGAATATTCAGGCTAGTACCCCTTTGGCCTCTGTGCAACTTCTGCTATCCAGTAGAAAAAAAGTAAAGGAGTATATGTGAATTACACCTAGATTTTGAGTCTTTTTCACACCAATGTGCTGTTTCCTTCTAAAAGTCCAGAAGGTGAATTCCCAAAGAATATTTAAAGTTTCAAGGGTTAGCTGTGTTCAGAAGTGCTGCAGCTTGACAAAGTAACATCCCTTACTCTGAATGCTTGGTTTGAAAACTTTGAAGAGGATTAGTTCATGGCTGCTTTTGCCAGTTTTAGTGATTCCTTGATGGAGAAAATCGTTTAATCAGTGAGAACTTTGCTGGTTATATATCATAGCACATTATTGTTTCCATATTGCTGTGGAAAAAATGGCTGCCTTAAAAGCCATGGGACTTTCAGTTCAGTTTTTTTCTGTGGTACATACTGTTTGCTCTGTTACATTCAAATCTAAATAATTTATTGAAGAACATAAATCTAGCAAATTCCTCTGTATTAGTTTCAGACAAAGAGCCCCATTTCTTGAATTGTATTTCTCTAAAGAACTAGCAGTTAAGCTGTGTATTAAAAAATTTAGGAACTTGGACTTGAAATTGAATAGTGTATGTTTGCCATTTTTGTGTATTATGACATCAGTTGCAATGGTTTTGTTTGCGGGGGAGAGTTTGTTTGCTTTGTTTTGTTTTTAATATAACCTTAAATTTGGAAAACTATATCTACTGGTTTTGATTTACTTTTATGTCAAAATGTAATGTAATCAATTACTTCCAGTTGTGCAGTTGATAGACTGATTTGCAAAAGATGCATGAAACAAACAAACAAAAACATTAAAAAATGCTTATGAAAATATTTTAAAAAATCATAATCACTAGATTCCCTATCTGTCGGTAGTATAATTCTGTAATTACTACATCTTGCATCATCTGTTTTAACACCCTCTCAGGTAATGTGAAGAAAATACTACTGCCATACTTCACTATAATGTTGAAAGGGATCTGACACATTTTCTCCTCTCTTCCCTGTATTTTAGTGAATATTTCGAGTAATGTCTGAGAAATTAAATTTGGCCCTAGTCTTCAAATCACTAGAAGGAAAAAAGTAGTGGTTTAAAGTGGTTAACTTCTTAAAATGTTTATATCTTCAAAGAGCTTTATGTAGTTTCCTGAATAGGTTTAGTTATGAGTAAGGATCATCTTGTTTAAGGTATTTTCTGTTGGTATTATTTAACTTGGGAAGGTGACCCTGAGCTAAATTGCAATGTGTAATTTGAATGCCCATGGGCTGCCCTTCATTGGTTTGATTGGGAGAGATTATCTGGATTTCTAATATACTTGAATTACTCTGCTTATATAAATTGTCACATTAGAATCTTCTTAATTGTTGAGTCTGTTCTGTCAATGATTCACTAACAATAGGAATATCCTAGGCTCTTCCACTGAGATTTGAAGATTTATACCACCAAAGAAAGAACTGGAATGGCTCTATTTAAACCTACTGTATCTTCAGTAGGAAAGAGTATGTGATCTGCTTCTACCCAGGCAGTGATTGATGGGTGATAAATTGAAGGGATCTGTAGCCTTTTTTATTTTGGTAAAAGGTGTTTTTTCAATTAAGGCAACACAATG
This sequence comes from Lycocorax pyrrhopterus obiensis, assembly GCA_014706295.1. Taxonomy (NCBI): domain Eukaryota; kingdom Metazoa; phylum Chordata; class Aves; order Passeriformes; family Paradisaeidae; genus Lycocorax; species Lycocorax pyrrhopterus. The sequence goes on from JACSVZ010000004.1 coordinate 75,340,166, forward strand.
CAAAATATGTTTTAAGGTGTTTGGGGGTAATGTATTCCTGATGTGCATGTGGCAAAAAACCAAACAAACACAGTCTGGGTAGGATTTTTGGGTGGAGGAAGGTAGAGTATCTTTTAGCGATGGTTAGCTAAGGTTTTACAGAGAAGCTGTTGTAATTGAAATCATAGAATGGATCAGGTTGGAAAGAACCGCAGTGGGATCATCTGGTCCAATCTCCCTGCTCAAGCAGGATCATCCTAGAGCCTGTGGCACAGGACTGTGCAGGCAGTTCTGGAATATCTCCAGTGAAGGAGACTCCACAACCTCTCTGGGCAACCTGATCCAGTGCTCGGTCACTTGTACAATAAGGAAGTTCTTCCTTATATTCAGGTGGAACTTCCTGTGCATTAGTTTCTTTCTACAGTGTTGTGGTGATGTTGGCTTCTTCTGACCTTTTAGTCCTGGGTATCTCTCTGCCTGACAGCTCTGTTCAGATGAGCTTAAAGGTTGGAGGAACCCTGCTCTCAAATGGTGTAGGGGTCTTCTGAGATGTAATGGTCTGATGACCTACAGAAACAGGTCCAGCTCACCAGCAGCTCATTTGACACGTGCAGCATGTGTGTCTTGTACAGCAAACTGCTGTTGCCTCCTCTCTGGGATTTTGTCTCCTGTTAACCTACAGAAAATATAAAGGAGTAGACAGAGATTGTGAGTCAGTTGCTCAGCTCAAGGCTCTTGTTTAGATCAGTTGCAGGCACCTAGGGAACTTTCTGGTCAAAAGAAGGTGATCTGACTAAGTGAGCAGTTTGGGAATTATTATTCAGGAGTCTGATATCTGTTTGTGCCCTGCTTTTTAACCAGTACATCATTCTATCTCTTTGGGTCTCATCCAACATCTAAGACACATCACTTTCTGTATGCTTCATGTTGTTGTGCCTGATGAAGGCATATTGTAACACTGATATTAATGGTGTTGTACAAGTCTGCTATAAAGAACTTAAGCACCATGGGTGAATTTAAGCATTTGATAAAAATCCTGCATATTAGAGTTCTGAGAAACATCCCTCTTCTCTTGTTAGCCCTCCCTACCCCATTGCACAAGTCAGTAATCATCATATATGTTCATAACCAGGCATGGATATCCTTTTTTAAGTAAACATTTAAACACATGGTTTATTGAAGCTAATGAAAATTAAGAGAGAACACTAAAACATCATTTAATAAATACTGAACTGATAGAGGCATGTTGATGTTTGATAATATTGTATCATGATTTTTCCAGTTCTGCGTATACACTCTGCTGTACAGCAGTACAGCTCTGTGGTGGTGCTATTATTATGGCTTACACAGTGCTGACACTTACATAATAAACTGTGGGATCTTCTTCCAAATGTTTCTTTTAATGGATGGAAAAATTTATTTTTGAGCATAATTTTCTCATCTTGCTTAGCTTTTTGAAATGTAGTCTTTAATTCCACAAAGATGGGTGAAAATTCAGTGCACTTTGAGAGTTCCTACTGCGGTCATACCAGTCTCAATATACTGGGTGCTATATAAAGGGTTATAAAAAAGAAATTGTATCCCAGAGAGCTTAGAAACAGATTTAAAAGAAGGCTTGGATGTTTGAGTCAGACTTGGGTAGAATTTAGTCACCTTCCTTCATGCATGTCTCACTGAAACAGACTGAATGTGGAAGTGTCTGACAGTGTGTAGGTGACTCCGTTTTAAGCACCCAACTTTCCTAGGTACCAAAACGTGTGCCCAGAGGCATTAAGGCTGTTTTCATAGGCCTTAGCTGTTTAGCATCCAGCTTAGGCTCTTTGAGGCCATAAAGTAGATGTTCTAGCACTTAAAATTCTTGTAAGCATGCTATCAGTGCCCTTACTAAACATGCTGATAACCAGGAACTCAGTGCAGACCTCTGCCACTCGGTGCACCTGCATTCATAACTCAGGGCAAAAGAAAGGAGGTTCACCTTTTCACACATTAGGTCAGATGGTCACAATCCTTCACCAGTGACCAGAAAGCCAAAAGCCTTTACCATGAGATGCCTGAAACCTACATCTGTGACTTGCCACCACTCTCTAAGCTGCACCACCATGCAAGGACCTGTTGGAGCAAGGGTAGAGGAGGCCAGGAAGTTGACAAGAGAACTGGAGCACCATCCCTACGAAGACAGGCTGAGAAAGTTGAGGCTGTTCAGCCTGGAGAAGAAAAGGTTGTGTGGAGACCTCATGGCAATATCTGAAGGGGCCTACGGGGAAGCCGGAGAAGGAATCTGCATCAGGAACTGTAGTGATAGGATAAGGAGTAATGGGTACAGACTGAAAGAGGGGAAATTTAGGTTACACATTAGGAAGAAATTCCTTACTGTGAGGGTGGTGAGACGCTGGCAAAGGTTGCCGAGAAAAGTTGTGGATGCCCCACAAGTATTCAAGGCCAGGTTGGATGGGGCTTTGAGCAACCTGGTCTAGTGGGAGATGTTCCTGTCCATGGTAGGGGTGTGGGAAATATGTCATCTTTAATGTCCCTGCCAACCAAAACAATTCTGTGATTCTATAAACTGTATTGATAATGATATAAAAAGAGGGAGAATGTTTGGAAGGGAAATCTCCAAATTTAAGTATTGTGCAAGTTCCATTGATTTGCAAAGGGCACAAAGCACTTATTACAACTCTTTGAATCTGATTGTGATGGTGCTTTGCTTTCTTTCACTTTGCCTGAGTTTTTTTGGAAATAACTGATGACTGTAGTTGAAATTCTATGCATCAAAACCATTTACCATTTTAGAAATACTCATATATCTTTTCCCAATCTCCCTAGTTTTATCCAAGTGTGTTGGTCCTTCAGGTGGTGGGTTTTAATTATTTATTTATTTCAACATCAAAGGGTCATACAGGTCCTTTAAAAATACTTTCTTGAGCTTAATCTTGGCTGTACTGGGCAGCTGAGATTTGTGGATGCTGTGGCTGGCCTGCCTTAGACTGGGAGTCGAGGAGCTGGCAATACTGTCTGTGAAGAAACCAGTATCTGTATTCATAGCCTGTGAGACCCTGAGGGTGGTAGCCCCTGGCAGTGCTGGTGGGAGAGAGGTCTTCTCTCATGTTGGGGAGTTCTGAACCCTTGTAGATCAAATTAAATGACATTGCATTAAGTCTGGATGCTAATATGCATCCAGTGCAGATTACAGACTAGCAGTGACTTGAAAGTTTCCATTATATAGGCAGGCTGATGAATTTTGTGTTTTACTCTTCTGGCTTGACCTAAAGTTTGGCTCTGTTTTAGTAATGCAGTCTTGCAAGAGCATATTTTATGATTACAGTATCTACATCCAGATGAATGGCTGCAATTCCTTACCCTAGGTGTAGGATATGGAAAATAATCCTGTATGCTACTATTATACCTACACATCCAGCACAATCCTCATTCAGGTAGCACAAGCATTCCCTTCTTTAATAAACCCAGGGTTTATTTGATCTGATGGCAAAATGAAAAAAAAACCCCACATCTCTTTATACAGAAATAGGAAATTCATTATTTAAAAGAAGTAAAAACCACACCGAGTTATTACCAATGCAATGAGGCAACTGGTGGTTCCAGAGGTCTTAACAGAATGGAAAATTAAATGTATAAAGTTTTAGAAATGGAGTGATGTTTGATGGTGTGCTTGTCTAGTGTTAGAAAAATGTAGAAACCTGAATAAAAAGTAAAATTGCATTTATTCATATTTTTGTAGAGTTAAAAAATGTGCTTGTTGGTAGAAGTAGCTGGCTACCTCAGCTGCAGCATATATTGATGCCCCATCGATTCCAAGCATTTACCTTATTGCAAGCATTTGTGTAGGTTACTATGAATAAACATAAATACTGATTTGTACGTGTTGCCCTTCCACTGACACAGAGATATATTACCTTACTTTGGAAGTCTGTACACCCTTCTACTTTGCATAGATGGCTAAAGGAGATGCAAGGCACCCGTCTTTGGAGAGGCAATTTAGAGGAGAGAAAAAGGTCTTTGTGCAATTTTACAGCGTAGTCTGGATGTACGTAGGGCAGAATTTGGTCCCAGAAGTTTTAGTCTCTGCATTATGAGGCATCATGCTTTCCTTTCCTAACAAAATAGAACAGAAAAGCTCTTTGTTTTTACTGTTAAACTTTTTCTTTTTGTAATAGGCAAAAATAATTTTTTAATGTCTTTAGCCTTGCCTTTACCTTTTCATCATTTGATCTCTTGACCTCACTATTTCCACACCCTTTTCTTTGTCCTTTTTTTAATAAGGGGATGCTCCCAAAGAAGTGTTGCATGACTTTTTATGCTAATCTCGCTTCTATTTCAGTTCATGTTGACTTGGAGAATATGCCTTGTAAATAGGAATACCAACTGACATACTGAATATAATCCTCAGTTTCTAAGCATTGATTGTTTTCACAGCATCCTTAAAGGGTAAGCTGTCTTACTATCCAAATATCATGGCTGGGAAACTGAGGCTAACAAAGGCTGTATGATTTATGTGAAGCCACAGAGGGAATAAATGTTGGGTTTAGAATTCCTGGCTTCTGTTCCTGTGTTTGGACTCATGCCGTCTCTCAAAGAAATCCTTGATTCCTCCTAATGCTGCATACCTTTCCTTGTCTGTTAAATGTAGCCATTCGAAAAGTAGCTGGTACTCAATTCTCTCTATCTGTCCTATTGAAACTAATGAATGCCTGCAGGCAGGCATAAGGTATCGTTACCTTTGACAGCCAGTATGTTTTATGTTTTAAATTATGTGTTGGGCAGAATTTTTGGATACTAATTTGATATAATGAGATGCGCTTCTAATATCAACCGTAGTACGGGAAGGCCTTGCAGCCAACCTACTCTTTATTTAAAAATATTCCATTTCAGATGTCCTAATGAGTGCTGTGAGTTGTGTAATTCTTTCATAATTTTCCCCCATTCCCAGAAGGGAACTAGGAGCTGGAGTTTTTTCTATTTTTGTTTTGGTTTATTTCAAATTAGGGTAAGCATAAAATAAAGATCTAGGGAAAGATTTTTGTGAAACAGTTGCTGTTGTGAGAATGGCAGTTAAGAAAAAAAGCATTGTAGTCTAGAAGTGTTAGTGTTAAGGCAATTCTCGATGCCTCTGCGGTTTGCCATTATCTTATAAATATCTTGGCTCTGACTTTACAGTGCTGTTTATAGAATTTAATAAAGCAAATGTAATAATGCTGCCTGTGCTTTAATGCACAATCTCAATTGGGTTGACCAGAAGATAAATAGGAACAGGAATGATAGTGCGTTCCTACGGATTGTTTTTAATAAGCATGTTATTTAGTTGATCAGCCCAGTACTGTAATGCTTCCTATCCTGCTCTACCAGACAAATTTATTAATGTCCCCCCCCACCATTTCTCTGAGAACATTGATTCCCTGCAGACATATCTCTATTAAACCTCTAGAAAGTCACAACTTCCAAATTAGATTAAGTAGCAGGAATGGTACTAGAAGAATCAAAGAAAATTGAGTGCGTTATTGAATTCATGCCACATTGTCTGAGGAAGAGATGGGAGTTATGTGTAGTGGTAACTTTTGTCTTTACTGTACTAACAAAGCTGTGGGCATTGCTGTCAAACCTAATTGTCTGCAGTGCATCAGGATAAAATGAATCTTTTATCTAAACTCCTACCTAGTGAGATTTTACAAGTGAGAAGTGGATTTCAGAAGGAAGCTTTACAATTGATCAAAATCTTTTGCCATTATTTGCTGTACACAACTCTATCCAAAAAATCCTAGTGACAAAAATTTTAAAGAAGCACCTGGCTTTGGATTGGAAGCAGACTTGCTTGTCATGCTAGTAGTTGCAAAATGCAGATATTCATTTTAAGGCTGCCAATTTCTCATTTTGATCTGACATATTAAAAAGCATATAATTAATGGTTGACATTAGTAATTAACATTAACTTTATGGTGCTTAATATGCCATCATTCATCCATCAAATAACTGGTATGCATAATGTCTTTGCATAAAGGTTTTAATTGCTCAAAATGATCCTTCAGTTTTCAGGCTCTATGGTTTAAAGTAGTTGTAAATGCGTTTTAAAAAGATGTGAATTTTTCATTTATTGAACGTAAACATTGTTTTTGTTTCTCCCTAGGAGCGTGCATGAACGTGTAAGCCAGGGACTTCAGCTGGGAAACACAGCCCGAGACGCACAGCTTCCATTAGTGGCTAAAGAGCACCACCTTGCTGTCGCCAGTGCTCTCTGGAGAAATTTCTTTCCCTACTTGAAGAGCCAGAGAATGTCACAGACACCGCCTTCCCCACAGCTTGCTGATACAGCTGCAGGTTAGCACTGACCCTCCCTGCAACCTACTGGATTTGGTGCTATTCTCTGGGTCACAAACTTTCAAGGAGTTTGTATTTTGGGATATTTCTCCTTCCACGTAGTAACTTATGTATGCATAAATGCAAAAAGTAGAATCTGTGCTAAATGTTTTGACACAAAGAAATACTGTAGTGTTGAATTCTTTAATAGGATACAAACACATTGAGAATGCCAAAGGGGTTTGAAGCTATACAAGCCTGACTTCTTTTCCACTACTAGTCACAGATTATAATCAACGTGCAAGTGTTGTACAATATAAATGAGAATACTGTTTTTCACTATATCCAGAATTTACTTGTTTTTGTAGGAGTTTATTTGTGTTGAACTGTTCATAATGTTGAGATTCAAACTAAGTTTTTAAAAATATTTTTCATTCGAAGGCAATTTTTAAAAGGTTGCTTACTTGAGTGTTGCCTTTTGCCAAACCCTGATATTCATGGTCATAAAACTATTTCATAATCCATTCTTTGTCTTGCTTTACACTGAAGGCTTTTAATCTTGAAGTACAACATTTCATATGTGTGTGAGCTCCACATGCAATGAGTCAGCTTGGCAGTGAATAGAAAGATACCCCAGTTTGATCTTTAACATCAGTAGCTAACACTGTATTCTGTAGTTACAATGAAATCTTGTATCCAGTTAACTAAAATTCAGAGGAGTGAAACATAAAATATTTTTTCCCATCATGATATGAATTAGATAAAGTTACAAGCTCAGGAGTACTGAGTTGGTAATAGAAAAGCTAAAAGATCCTTCATTTGAAGCAGCTCTGTGGTAGTTAGGAGGCAGCGTTAATGAAAGAGGCAGTGTGCAACAGTAGTGGTCTCACACCGCTGAAACGTGTGAGAAACAGCAATACAAATCAAAGGAGGAGGTTGTTAATGTCAAAACTTTCATTCATTTCCTACAGTGACATAGCTTTTTTTATTTTATATTAGCAGAGTGAAGTAGCAAGAGCAGCAAGCTATTATAAACTCCTCTGAGAAGGAGGGGAGTGCAGTTGTGACCTGCTTTATAGAGATGTGTTAGGTAGCACTACAGAGACAGGCAAACCTTTCCCACGCTGCTTGAGCTTCTTGCCTTAACGTTGCAGCCCAGAGGAGAGAGAGAGCAGCTGTCACAGCTCTTCTGCTCCACCTGCCAGGCAAACAGCCTGGGCCTCACAGCACTGTTCTGCCTCCCATTTCTCCCCAACTTCTGTTATGGCTGATGCTGCAGAAACGAGGTGACAATCTGGAAGAAGGCTGGCACAAATTGTTTCCTCAGTGAAGGCAGAGTGGGGACTCTGTATGACCTTCTTGTTTATTCTGAGGCACATAAGGAAATGAGAAGTCACTCATGGCTTAAGATAGTCTGTCCCTGTACTATTAATGAAAACAATTTCAGTGTTGTTTCTGAGAACTAGCCTGTCTAATTCAAAGTCAGTTGATCAATGCACGCAGGTTTATATTTATTTTAATATTGTGTTTAACTTAAATTTGGGAACTAATGAGCCCCTTTTTCATTGCCCTCCAAAGTCAGTTTTCCTGACTCATTTGATGCTTCTCATTTCTTATAACCTAATAACTGCTCAGCATTTAAGATTACATTTAATTTCTGAGTTTTAATGCACTTGTCATTTGCAATATTAAGAATGCATTATATTTTTTATTCTGGTAGTGCTGGATACTACAGATTCAACAGTAGACCTACCAGAAACAGCAAAAGGTTATGCTTCATTAACAAAATTCTGCACAAAGTACTGCCCCAGTTTCTAGATCTGCAGCTGTTACATGGTGATCCTTTTCAAGAGTAAATTTTTCTGTAGTGCTTTATTTATATGGTAACGTTTGACACATGAAAGTCTTCTAAAAATAGAAAGGTACCAGCTTTTACTGAGTGAATTCTTTCCAGATACAGTTTTTCACTTTGAGAAGTGTGTAGAAACAACAAAACAAATAAATAAAACTCAACCCTGTAAAGCACAGTAATACTTAAGTGTACAGGGCAAGATATAGTGGATGGAAGTAAGAAAGGGAAGTCAAGAAGACAAAAAAGCAGGTTTTAAGACATGTTTTTTATTGCAGAGGGGGTAAAACTATGCCTTCAGGATTTATAAACTGTGGTTTTGTGAATCTATTTAAAATTGCATATGTTAGGATCCATTTTTCCTCCTTTGCTGCCTGTGTGTCTTGATGACTTACAAACTGCTTGGGATAGAGACTACATTTTTAATGTGGGTACAAACACTCTCTGTTAGAACAGTTTCCCTGTTAGTTGAGGTTTCTGGTACTTCCAGGCTGCACATTATTAATTGTAATTAATTTTTATTACTTTTTAGTGGAACTGGGATTATACTGAGAAATTTTTAAAATGGTGCCATGTTCTTCTCTCTTTAAAAACAGGTTTTACTCTCTTAGCTTTGGATATACCCAGCAAAGCCCTATCAGATCTCCAACCACAGCCCGTTCTGTCAATGATGAGGCTGTTTGGATGGGATGACATGGTGTGGCCTCAGCTGGTGTCAAGATATCTAAGTCATCTAATTCAAAACAGGTGAAAAATTGCAACTACTTGTTTTTCCAGTACCTTTTCATCCTTCATTAGACTTGAGGAAAATCTTGCTTCAGACTGTAATGTTTCATTAAAATGGTCCAGATTATTTAGATCTTCTCAAAGAGGGTCAGCTAGTGCAGATTGCCCAGGACAATCCAGTCAAATTTTTATATACCTGAGAAATTTTATTTTCACTAAGTAAGGCTCTGTGAACCTAAGATGAATGGGTGGTGGTTGTTTTTGTGGTGTGCTTTTTTTTGCCTGCCTTGCCCGCTTCTGAATCAGGTTTTGGAAGCAGGGGAGGTGAGAAATGAGAGAGAAAGAGGGAATATTTCTGTGTTGGACTGTATTTGAAAGTGAAAAATGTTGCACATTTTAGGGTACATAGTGTACTAAGGACAGTAACTGTAAATCAGGATATGGTACAGATTATTTAAGTGTGATTGACAAAGATGAGACTATGGCCTTCTTGAAGGGAAGTGTTAGAAAAGGTTGAATTTAGTTCCTTGTGTGTCAGTTTCGAAGTTGGGAAAGGAGTGTTGGGTCCTCTGCTATATTTCTCTTTTATGATTTTTATAGGATGACTTTCATTCAAGGTTGCAGATACGTGGCATATGCTGAATGAAATAAGAGTTAGGCACATAAATTCCTTTTATAAATTGAATTTTATAATTTTGAATTTTGTTGCTCTTTGGGTGTGATCAAGGAAAATATTTTGCTTCCTAAATTTGAATTTTGGTATTATTTAGGTGCTTTAGGTTAATTACCAATTCTCTCAGTAAATGCTCAAGTAGGTGATTGAAAGCAGTTACTTCAGTATTTGTTACCAGTGTTCATTAAGCACCTGACATATTGTTAACAATGTATACATAGATGCATTGTTTTCCTAGCTCAGATTCCTTGTGAAAGGACAGTGAGTACCTAAGGTAAGATATTTTTGGTAGAATACAGAAGTATTTTACTAGAAACACTGTCATCTTGAAAGCATTATTTTTGGAGCATGATTCATGTACTTATTTACCTTAGGCAGTTGTAGAGCAAAAGTTATCAAAGTACCTAAGTGCTAGGATCTTAAGACTTCATGGTTACTGTGCTCTGATAATATTCACATCAAACATTCTCAGTTAAAAAAATTATTTTGTTTCCAATACTGTTATACCCTGCAAGCTCTGGCAACATACACACGAGCTTTGGAATTTCTTCTGCAGTAGAGCCTAAAATATCCTCTCCAGATCCATGTTGTGTAGTGCATGATAGTGTTATAACCTGTCTAAACTAACTGAGCATGTGAATAAGCTCACTGTTTTAAAAAGGACCACTTACCATGCTTCTAGCAGGTAGTTATTGTTCTTTCCTTTCTGAGGATTAGGAGCATATTCCTTTCCAGTTCTAGGAAGATGCCTAAGTGGCCCACCTAGCAGCAAGCAAGAGAAACAGGAGTGAGACTACAACAGAAAGTGGTTTTGTGAGCCTTTGGGACCAAGCAGACTAGCTGTGTACATCAAGATTACATGAGACTGAACTTGTTTACATGTTACTGCAAGGAGCATTAAGTCCATAGGCAACCTATTTGTTCTCTTTTGGTCCTGGAATTCAGTGTTAATTTTTTTTATTTGCTTTCATTGGGTTTCCTTACTTATTTTGTCAGTAGCACTTCAGCAGGGATGTTCAGACAAAATATACAGGTGTCACTGGTTTTAAGTAAATGAAGCAGAAAAAACCCACAACTTCATTAATGTTGTTTAGTGAGAAGTAGAATCCAGTTTGGTTTCCATCTGGACCTTTCTGTTGCAAGCATGATTAAAAAGCAGAAGAAGATAAGTAGATATACATGTACCTATATCAAGAAAGAGTACAAGCATTTTTCATTAAAGTTGAAGTATCTAGGACTAGGACTGACCAGGGAGGAAGTCTCTGAAATAAAAGGTGTAACTATTTTCAAGAAATCTCCTTGGCCTGAAGCACACATGCAGCTCATTTGATAGTAATTGGGAACAGAGTGTAGAACACACCTGCTGTCTTTTAGCAAGGAGTTTCTCCAGAATTAATGATGCAAGGTTGATATGCTTGGGAAAATGACTGCAGCATCTTCTCGTGGTAGTGAGGCAAGTAAAACTTTGGGAATACAGAGCAGCAGAGTACAGGGACTGTGCATTGCATGACTGTGGTCTGACACCTGACTGGTAGAATAGTAGCAAGTGTTTGAAAGCATATATAGCAAATTTGTGTGGGAATGTATATACTTGTGTGTGTATACATACCTAAATGAATATGTCTGTAAGTGTATTGCCAAGTACAGCAGTTTCCTTTCTCATCTCCAAGATGACCTTTTATGTTTCCCTTTTGGATCTGTTTCGAACATGGCATATCTTTATTTGCTAAAGCAGACCTTCTCTTCTCCATCTTTAATGTACTTAGAACTAAGCAGACCTTCAGAGTAGTGTGGGGCACCTAGGCTGGCTTTGTATGAAAGGCTGGAGCAGCTTAAGCAGTGTCAATATGAAGTTCCAGGCTGATTCAGATAAACTATTTCCAGCATGGTACATTGTCAGTTTAGATAATGCAGTCAAATCATCCATTGTTAGAGTGAGGCATTTCCCATTGTGTGAATTTTCCTCCCTCTCTTTTATGTAGCCAAAACATACGTACACGTGATATATGTGCATCTATAGCCAAATGAGAGACACTGTCACCTTTCTGCCTACTTTTATTACATCTCTATACCTTTTTTCTTCCTCTTCTACCTACACAGTTCACTGTGTGAAGCTTTTTCTAGCATGGGCTATACATCCTACGAAGCTTTGACAGTACGTTCGTGGTTTCGCTGCGTTTTGCAAATGTTCCTCGATCAACCGAGTGGCGCCTTGGCCAAGACAGATGCTGGGAGAACAGTTGGTAAGTGCTCACATTTCCCTCGTGTTTGCAGTAACGGGGCTATATTGCAAAGCTGGCAAACATTTTCAGCTAATTACAAAATGTATTTTTGTTTGTATTCCTTTACTTTTACCTAATTACAAAATGTGTTTCTTTACACTGCTTGTGCTATTTATTGATAGTTTGCCTGCTCTGCATATGACAAATTTATCACAAACAAAGATAAAAGAGCTTGTTTCCTTGGAAGCAAAGAATAAAAACTTGCTCCCAAGGAGACAAGTTATTTTTCCCCCATGGAGAAACTGTTCTAAAAAAAGTGAAAATCTGAAGTAAATACTCAGAAATCATGCTGTGAATGGCCTAAAAGAAAAAAAAAAGGGGGGGGGAGAATCTAGCTGCAATTAATTCACCCCTTTTTTATACTGGATATTTTGCTTTCTTAGAGCAATACTTCATCCCTTCTTCTAAAACCACTGCAGTTCTAATTATCTGTAGAACATGTCTTCTAGTCATTATTTCTCATACGCATTTTCCAGATTTCAAAAAAAAAAAAAGAAAGCCATCAGCTTGGTTATCCATACTTAAAACTCTGCATTCTCTTACAACTTATATCAGAAAAATAACTGGTTTGGACTTAACGTTCTTTGTCTGGAGAGATGCAGTTGGTTGCCAAATACTTGTGTTTTAGATATTAGATAAAAACAGTGTTTTACTTTATCATTTTGGGACTAAATTAAATCTAAAAGTATAACTGTATACTGTATTTACTGATGTGCTCTCTTGTAATAATCAGGAAAAGCCTACATGGAGCAGCTGACTGAAATGACAAGATTGATTTTTAAACTCTCAGAAGTAGAAAACATTCTTTTAAAGGCTAATGTTGGACAGTCAGTTTTCAAGCAAGACCCAGAGAATGCTCTTGTCCAGTTCATTAAGGTACTGTACATCTATCCCTGTGTTAGTTTCATGGGACAATTTTAGTGAAAAGAGACTATGTATCAGATGTAGAGTGCTGAAAAAGAAATTACTCACAAAAGTCTCACGAGAGACCTAGTAAGCTGATTTATATTTATTTCAATGTTTTTGTTTTCTCAGGCTGTTGGTAGAACTTACAGTGGTCTTCAGACACTCCCTGAGAAATCTGCCATGGTAGCAAAGACTCTGGAGTATTTAGGTGATGTATTAAAGTATGTAAAACCCTATCTGAAGGCAAAAGGACCCCCAGAAGGTCTGCGGCTTACATATTGGATCATAGGTAATTATTTTACAACCTCTTTTCTTTTAGGAAATAGTTTTAAGGAATCAGTAAAATAAACTTTTAATACTTTTTTCCCCCTCTATACTATCCATATATATATCTCCTCTATACTACTTAGTGTTTGAAAAAAGAAAGCCACCAAGATACTGCAGTTAGATTTTTTTTTTTCCCCCCCCAGATTTTCTCTAGATCCTGATGTCTAACCTCTTTGAGCTTTTTGTTCGTGGGGTTTTTTATTACCCCTGCAAATCAGTATTTTCAAAAGTAAGATATTTTCACATCTTTCATTACTGAAAACCACCTGTTTTACCTAAACAAACTCAGAAACAGTGACAAGAGTTGGTTTCTGGCTATTTAGCTGTAGTGAGGATTATTGTAAGTCATAGCAGTTCCTAAAGTTACAGCAATTTATGCCCACAATGGATCTGGTCCTCCCACAGAGGGTCATTGAGATCTTTTTGTATGAGGTCTTTGGTTGTCTCCTTCCTCTGCCCACTCATTTTAAACAGAAGTGATGAGCTTTGAGTTTTTCCTATAGAACATAAAAGTTAGGTGTACACCCTTCTGAAAGAATTCCAGGTTTCGAACCCTGTGGATTGAGACAACATGCAGCTTTGGTGTTAGGTATCCAAGCTATGGGGCATAGCCTGGCTCACCAGAGAAAACACTGTAGTAATCACTTATTTGAATGATTGTTTCAATCACTGTATAGTTAAGGTAGAAATGGAAGTGCAGCCAAGGAATCACAGGATTCAGCAAACTGTAGGCAGATTTTGTTAGGGCCAATGTGGAGGGGCAAGGTAGAGTTTAAAATTCTGGTTTTAGGGAGTTTAGGAAAAGGTTTTTCACCCAGAACAGGGTTGGGCACTGGAACAGGCTCCCCAGGGAAGTGGTCACAGCACCACCCTGACAGAGTCCAAGAAGTGTTTGCACAATGATCTCCGGCACATGGTGTGACTCCTGGGGGTGTCCTGTGCAGGGCTGAGAGTTGGACTTGGTGATCCTTGTGAGTCCCCTTTAACTCAGGACATTCTGTGATAAGCATTATGACAGGCTACATGGTGTGTAGTGGAGTTATGGTAGTGGCCAAGTTGGCTCAGGTATGTATTTTGCTTCTTTTACGAACTGCTTCTCTGACATACACTCTGTGCTTTACTAAAATGCAAATCTAGCATTTATTCATTAAGGGTGGAACCACTGATAGGGTGGAAAAAGAAGAGAGTTTTAATTATCGATGAATGTGCCAGTCTGACCCACTTACCTTTAAAAATACGGTAAACCTTATGCATCTTAAAAGAGAGGTAATGATTTGCATGCACACACAGTTTACCTCATGATTCTAAGGAGCACAGGGAAAGCGTGACCAAGATGCAAAAGGTACATTAAATGTACTGGAATTAGAGTTTTGTAAAATACTTTATTTTTATATTGTGAGATCAGCATACTTTGATACACAAGATCAAATTAATCGTTTTTAGATATCCAGAAGAGGGTTGGAGCCTTGAAAAGTAATTTTAGATTGGTATTTTCCTTTTTAGATTGGTGTTGTCCTTTTTGTTCTGTGCAGTAGGAAACAATCTTCAATCATGCTGTTGTGTGCAAGAAAATGTCCTTTCTTTTTATTTAAGAAAACAAAAAGAAGGTTTAAAAGAAAAAAAAAATTCAAGTGTACTTCAATCACTGCTTCACATTCTGTGGGCTTGTTAAATTATAAGGACAAAGCATGAAACTTAACAAATCTAAACACCTCCTGTCTGTAGTCAGATTGTGTCTTGTACTGTCCCATACATCACCACAGTGATAATAGAAAGAGTACTTTTAGCTGGAATGACCATGTTTCTTTCAAAGCAGGAAGCTTAGACAACATTATTAGGAGTATTGTTAGGTGATCGTTCTCTTTCTCTATGATTGATCATTGTGTTTTCTTTCATTCCACAAGATTAATGTTGTTTTGTGTTGTTTTTAGAGATGATAATGAATGACTTTTATAGATTAATAATATCTTGTAACAGCCTACTTTTGATTTTCCATTATTTTCAAAGTCTTAAACATGTTTCCTTAGGATATTCCTGTATTTTCAACCCAGCAAACTTTTTCTTGCCTCTAATTAAATGTAAAGTTTAAAATGTCTGTGGAAACTACTACATAAGAATCTTGTTTTATTTAATGTGTATTTTGAGTATTAACACTTCTGAGCATGGAGTTAGTTTTTCATTAAAAACTACACCTCGCCTGCAGTAAAGATGTTTCTCAAAGTTGGGGTGTTTACACATCAACAACTTTTTCCTTTTTTTGTTGGTTTTTTTTTTTTTTACAAGTCAAAAGAACAATCTTAAAACTGGCTCAAAACTGAGCAAGTGATACATTATTGTGCTGAAAACAAGAAAGATGTGCTCTGAGGCTCTCAGTTTGTGAGCTGAGAGCCCCACAAAGACCTGGCAAGACTGTGCTGGTTAATGGAATTGGCTGCCCTTTGTTCTTCTTAATCTGTTGAAATTAAATGCAATTTGAAGGATATTTAATGTTTTGCTAACATTGAATTGCTGTGTGAGTAGTTGCTGATGTGGTGTTTCCACAGTGGTGTTACACAAATGTGAAGGGAAGGCAAAGGCAGCATTTCTGTGTAAAAGGGATGAATGCACACAGCAAGGTAAATGTTCAAGTGCATGTGTGCTGATTGCAATAGGGTTATGGATCAAGTTTAGTTAAGTTTTCTGCAGGGATCTAAGAGACTCATCCTTTCTTTAGCATTGCTGTACCTGTCTTAAAGCAGCTTCACTTGCCTAAAAAATTCTAATTGTAATGTGTTGAATTAATTTAGTATTTCATTTTGGTGAACTTTAAGTGGACTTTTGAGTTGTTTTGACTGGGATTTTTTAAAGGGATGCCATGGAATGAGTACATGGAAGTGAGACAATTCAGTTGTTCTTACTACTCTCATCTTATCTAATTTAGCATAATTGCCTCTTTAGGCTTTCTTAATTTTTTTCCTAACTGTAAATTGCTTTGGGATTTTTTGATTTTTTGAATTTTTTTTCAACAGGATGTCTGGTAAAGTTCTGTGCACCAATATTGGCTACTTCCAAGGCACAGCAACTCTTGTTTCGCATTGTGGATTGCTTACTGCTGCCACACTCTGTGCTCCAGCAGGACAAGGAGCTGCCTGTGGCTTTGCTGTCTGCCATTCAGGAAAGCCTGCCTCTTTATCTCCAGGTAAATATCTCAACTCTATTATCAGCACACAAATGTATCTTCAGGAAGAGATTCATATTGCAGAGGATGTTTTCTTTTTCCGTAATTGGAACAAGCGTTGACTGAATTTACAGAAGCAGCAAGAGAAGTTTTTTTCTTCCTAGAGAAGTGGAAGGAAAATTGCTACCCTTTTGGCTTTCCTCATTGCAGGCAGCCATGCTGTGGTACAATCCAGAGCTTCTGGTCTCTTTGCTGCATATGGAAAACTTTTAGCCAGCCTGCTGGTTACACTGGTCTCCAATGTGACAGATTTCTCAAACAGTGCATCAAGTAATCATAATATGTAGTGAGACAATTGTTAAGATGACAGAGCAAACAAATACTTTAAATCATCCTTGACTTGGCTAACTGTAGACAGTTAGAGATGAGATACCCTTTTTTCGTTGCTCTTAGGAACAAAAGAAAATCCTTGGTGTATTATACCACTGGTTTATCTTAATGCTTTGAGAATATGTTTTGACAAATCAAGTACCTGGTGCTTATGATTTCATGACTAAATCCTTGCCCATTATTCCTCCTACTCTTCCCTCGGTTTCCCTATGACTCTTGAAACTCTGTAAGGCTTGTTGATGCTGTAGAAAGAGACTAATTTCTGCTGGTGAGAAAGAGAAAAGACTGTATTTTGAAAATAAGTAAGTTGACAAGTTTTCCTTGCAAATCCTTGGGTCTTTTTTGCTTACCATTTTCCCTTCTCTCTCAGTCTTCATTTTGATTGCAGTCTTAACTCACTACTTTGCAGGACTGTATTGTGAAACAGTGCAGTGGTGACATTGTTAACATCTCTTGGACTTGTTCCTTTCAAAAGCAGTTTATTATGATCGAAGGCATGTCATATGGAAGTGAATATGGTTATAAAATGCTGTGCACAGTGTGACTTGCTTTGTTGCTCTGTAGGTATTTTCAGAAGCTGTGTACATGTAGGGCCATCTGGACAATGGTAATAGCACAGTGTGAGTGTCTGTTTGCTAATTTGGTATTTCAGTTGTAGAGCCAGTTTCTCTGGAGTCTGCACAGACAGATGTAGCCTTCAGATGAAACCACCTGAGCTGGTTTTGAAGTCTTGAGTGTTGTATACCCTTGTTTCCTGGTTTATTTGCCAGATTCTGACTTCCTCCCTTCACTTTTGTACTCTTCATCAGTCTGCTGCATTGTCCATGTCCTTTCCAGCTACGCTAGATGATCTTGTTTGACCAAATATTTTATTTTAGACAAACACTGCTTCTAGAAAACAAGTAATTCTTTAATTTGATAAACACTGTAGGGGAAAAAAGAGGAGAATTCATTAGTAGTTTTTCCTGTTTGAGTATGGGACTTTTACATTTTATTAATAGCTTGTATTAAGATTCAACATTAAGTGCTTCAAAGTGCTTCATTCATTCAAAAATACTTCTTTCTCTTTTATGTGGAAAAGTGGAAAAATTCCAATTTAGAATCAGCTCAAACCAAAAATATATTTCAAGATCAGTTTAAAAACAAACAAAAAACCACTCTGCTGAGATCCTTTGAGATTGAATGGATTCTAGGCACTCTCTGGCATCTCAGGTTATTGTTTCACAGTTGGCTTAAGGCTAAATTCATTTCCTTTCACCACCATATGCACTCCCATTTAATTTGCTTTAATGATTCTGTGAATAGCAATTTGTGACCTGAATCAAATAGTAACTAGCCTCACAAAATAAACAAAACCCAAAAACCCAAATGGACATGTCAGAAAAGTGATAAAACAGTATATGTGGGAGGGAGAGCATGTAAATGTGGTGGGAGGGAAGATGGAGAAACAGAATTCTTTGGGAATAACCTCACCTTGACTAACTTAAACTGCAGGTGAAATGTGTGATGAGGCCCCTCTTGGGTAGTTGCCCTGTGCTCTTTGTGGAGGTAGAGCACTGGTATTTTAGTGCAGGAGCCTTAATTCCCCCTAATGTTAGACAAACATTGTTCTCTAGATCTGTCCCTGTTAATACTCCAGCTTACAACTTAATCCTTTGGCATTTACGTGAAAATAGAGAAACAGGAATTTGGAGACCATGCAAAATATCTTCTCATACATGCAAGTTCTTTATTCATAGTCAAAGTATAAAAGCCCTTGAGTGGAATTTCTACTCAGCAGCCTTTCATTTTTTTAATTTTTTTTTCCTTCAGTCTTCTGAAAAGTTCCAGGCTCCATCTTTTTTTTTCTTCTTCTTCAGTTCCTACAGTGTGGGCTTCTTCTGCTTTGTTCAAAAAAACTACTTCAGATCTCAGAAAACATTTTAGTTTTGCTAGCAATGACCTGAAAAAACTTCCCTCTTTCCAGAGTTTTTAACAACTACTCTTAATGTGGTTTACTTGATCCTTTTTGTGGGTTTTAAAGGGGTTTGAAATCAGTCCTAGTAGCAGTTAATTTTACATATCCACTGATGCAGCAATTTTATGAAATCCCATAGAATTCTTGAATTTTTTTATCTTTTAGGACAACATACAAAGCTCCTTCTCTTCACACAGTGTAGTTTATTATTACACAATTCATCAGAACCAATGACTGTATCTCACCATCCTTCACCACCCCAAACCTACAGATTTATTTTTAATAGATCAAAGTCAGAGGCTTTAATTTTATACAAGCACACCTAATTGTCAAAGGCGCTAATTAAGACTGGATGTTGCATTTCTCTCTCCTCAGTTCAGACTGACTGTGTTTACTTGTTATGTTCGTGTTTATATAGAACTTTGGGCTATACAGTTCTGCCTTTTGGGCAGCTGCTCTGGTCTCCACTGTACAGGGAGCTTATCAAGAAGTTTTTTTTCGATCTCAGTCACTGAGGCTGCCTTGTCAAAATAATTTAGCTCTAGCAACTTTTAAACTAATTTTTGGAGTTTTTTTATCTTGCCTAAAGGGTTATTGTCTGGATACTATTTCTTTCACTGTGCATCATCTGTTTTGATAATATTTGATGACCTAAGAAAGATTTTTATTGAGGTATTATATAAAAATTGCCCTCAGAATTGTTTGAATGACTGACTTTGGAAAGTAAAGCATTAAGAACATGAATGAACAGCGATTTTACAATTTTATGGAACTGTTCCTAATTATGAGATAGTGAGGCATGTAAAATTTAACCTTAGGTATTTCACTACTACAAAAAGAAGCTGAGTTCATTTGTGTGGTAGTGGATTGCTAAAGTCTACCACAGTAAGTTTCAGACCAATATTGCTCTTGCTGGATTTCTTGGAGAATGATTTGGAGGAATTTTAGTACACATTTACCAGTAATATGGGAAAGAACTGAAGCAATGTAAGAAACTCGTTTTGGAGAAGAAATATTAGTTTAAATATATCTTGCAGAATACAGTGTGGGTGCATGGAATAAGCATTGTATACATAATGATAGGGAAGGTAAGATGCCCTGCTTGACTTCTCAGCGTTAATCCTGTCCAAATACAGAAGATTTGTTGATTTCTATCTAAATATGGAGAATGGCAAAAGAGCTTCATTCTGAGTAGTGCTTGGCACATACACTTCCCAGTGATTTTAATGGCTCTGTGCAGGCTCAGCATTTGTCAGAGATCAGACCTTAAAAGCCCTCCCATGGGCCACATCTGTGGTCCGATATTTGAGCAAGCTTATTAATACATTTTGTGAATTATAATATGTATTTAATAGGAATTGTACAACATTAATTGGTGAACAGCAGATTTATTCCAGCAGCAGGACTTGCAGTATAAGTCATCATTAGGTAGCTTGGCATTTCTGCAGTGAATAGTTCCAGTAATCCATACTAATCGGTTCTTTGCTCTCCACAGGTGATTTACAGATATACGGATAAATCAGAAGAGGCAGCTCTGGCCACAAAAGGTTCCTGCAGTGAACACACACAGGAATCAGTTGCCTTTCTGCTAAAACGAAGAGCAGATGATGTCATGCTTCTCTGCTCCCCTTAAAATGTCCTCTTTTTTTATTCTTAACCTCAGAAGATGGCTAAAGAACATAGTTAAGGAAAAGAAAGCAAGTCTATCAACTCTTTAAAGTCCATCTGCTTTGTAGGGATTGTCCTGGTGTCTGATGTGATTGATTTCAAATCTCTGGTCCAGAATTGCAGTCCAGTAGCACACATGTTTCTTTTTTCTCACATTTGAACAGTTACCTTCATCTCTCTTAATTACTGGTGGGATTTAAAAGAAGAAATTTCTGTGTGATTACTGTGTAATCACATCCTTGGCCAGCACTGCCTAGGATGTTTTGCCATTGAACCCAGAGATTTACAGCTATTATGCAGTGTTGGTAATTTATGCCTTGTGCCACTTGGGATATGGTATTGTCAGACCTTGTGCAGATCTGTTGCTCTCTGCACTTTGTAAGGAAAAGGAGGAGTCCAAAATAAAAAACACAGTGTTGAGCTGAAGCCTTTTTGTCCAAGAGAGAAATCCCAAGTTCTTTTCTAATTTTTTGGGATGCAGTTTCCAAATCAATTTGTTTCAACCCCAAAAAATGAAGGTGCTTTTATGAAGGATCAGGCTACATTCGTTGATTCACTTTCAAATGAAATTATTAGACCTGCAAAAATTAGTCAGCATTCCTTCAGATATCTAAATTCTAATATTCATTTTATTGCAGCTATTAAATAATTCTGGGATCATTCTTAAAACAGCAACTCTAACTAGTTAATAACTGATGTCTTCTTTTCTTGATCCTGTGTATCATTTGTTGATCCTCAGTTTGAAGAACTGTCTCATTTTAGCAACCATCATTGTTAGTTCTTCAGAGGTGCTGTGTTCTTCACGTATTCCTGCAGGTATCCTCTGTGAGGCTGTGATGGTTTTTGTGTCCTTTTATCAGATAAATTAATACACTTTGTCGTAGATGTTTGGGTTCTTTTAGTGCTAAAACAATCTAGAGTCTTAAGAGTGCCAGTTCCAATATTTGGATTATGAAATACATTCTGTCTATCTGTATGAGCTTTACTACAGAAAGCACAGGCAACTCTTCTTTATGCCTGCTGCAATATCTTACTGAAAACATCAAACACTTAAGTTTACACACTAAATAGTCTGTCATCTCCAACAGTCTCTCTGAGTCTGCTACTTGCCAAGAAGTAGCAGACTTCTTGTTTTTAAGAATTCTTGTACAGCAGCAGCTGCTTTTTCCTACAAAAATTTGCTCTTTGTACGCAAAAGGAGGAGAAAATCTGAAGTTTTAATCAAAGCCTCAGTTCAGAAAGTGTGTTTTTTATCATTGAACTTGCCAAAATTGTTAAGGAGCCCTAGAAGTGTGTGAGGTGAAACCCTTAACCCAAATCTTCATTCAAGAGAGCCACCAACAGCAAGTCTTCAGGCACCTCATTTCTTGAAATCTCATGTTTCCTGTATTTGTTTACTGCGGAACCAAAAGTAGGAACTCCCCATTTCAAGACCCTCAGCTATGCCTCAGGCTGCTTTTTTTTTTTTTTTCTCCTGAATGTTCAGCCACCTTCACACAGACAGATATAGATGAAAATGTTTTTGGGGGGGAACCTCTATAGAACAAGCAACAGAAATATGCTTTGTTCATAGCTGAGGAACAAAAGCAGCGTGTGTTCATTCCTATATTAGGGGCATTGGTTTACCTCAGCAACCATAAATATTCAGACAGATACTCCTACCAAAACTGGAGTCTGGATTGCAATGCTAATGGAAGTTTGAAGTACTGTTGAAATTGCTGTCTAGGGAACTCTGTGCTTGACCTTGTTTTACACCATTATTCTTGTTGGACAAAACTATTGTGAAAACTGAGTTCTCAAGAGGCTTCTGTTTGTGCTGCTGACTGTGACCCTTGAGATAGGAGATCACAGGACCTTTTTATTTTTTTCTTAGTGATTTGTTCTTGTTCCTCTCAGTAGTCAGAGCAGGGGGAAGGAAACAAGATCTTAACTTTCTCTTATGGGAACCCATTCCAGTAAGAATACAGTTCTTTTTTTCAGGGATGGACCATATATATGTTCTGTAACTACAGGTAGTGTTCAGATAAGCACTTTCTGGGCAAGTACTTTCATTATAGATTTTTCTCTGGATCAATATAGCTTATATTGGATAAATCACAGCAGTTTTAGCCTTATCTTAAACAGAGTTTAAAACCTCCTCTAAATCCCTTATAAATGGTGCCTAATTTACCCTAATTTGCTCATACTATGAGCAAATCTTTTCTTCTTTGAGCTCAATTCTAAGTGCTCATTTTTCTGCTATATTGTTTATACAAAAATTTCACATGGTCCTTTACAAGCAGATGAGATACTTATTCTTTCTATCCCTTCTTAAATCTTACCTGACTAACATAATTTGTTAGACCATGTACAGGATTGAAAACAGAAATGAGAAGCTTTGGGCGCAGAAGCTTTCTCAGGTCTGAAATGCCAAGGTTTTATTTTGAATTTGAAGGGGAGCTTGCATGTCCCAAAGCTTATCTTCCAATATATTAATCTAGTTAAAGACTTTTCTCTCCTTTGCAAGCCTTGCCTGACTCTGTCTTCATTTGCAGATCATCATATCTGCAGCAAATCAGTGTTGCTTATTTGTCAGACATAGTTACTTGGCGTGTAGCAGTTTACACAGCATGTAGTGAGTGTTTAGCCTACCATTGTTAAAGATTTATTCAACTGTATTGTTAAAGATTTATTCAATTTCTCACTCCCTTAAATTTTCTTCTACAGGGCCTGTCCTTCATATGTTGTCAGTCCCAAACACAGGGTGCCTATTTAAATCAACTTCTTGGGAGCATTATTCGACATTACTTCGGACGATTTCTCCCTTCCTCCCCGACTGTGCCCGGTGGCGGACAGCATCCTCTGCTCACTGCTTTAGGCAGCTCCATCACAGCCCCCCAGCTGCTCCGTCTCCGCAAGAGCACTTTGCATGTCATAAGGTAAGGACCAGTGAAATATAAAACATCACTTACTCGGGTTTCAGATTCAGATTTCACAAATAGCTCATGAGCTCAGGCCTCTGCTTTCTTCTCAGGTGATGGTGTGGCTCTTGGAAGAGCCTGTGAGTTGCTGGGCAGGTAGCAAAGGAAGGATGGTGTTTATGCATCAGGGGAGTAAAACTGCAAAGATTTGGGAGAGAGTAATTAAGGATAAAAGTCCTAGGCCATAACAAAAAATATTGCAGGAGGTCACATGAAAAGCAAGTAATTTTCTAGAAAAATTATGCTTCAATAGACATCATCATGTGTGTGTCTCAGGCTGTGTTTAGGGGCACAGAGTTGTGGTGCTTAGAGCTGCCACAGTTACCTGTGCATGTGGGGGCTTGTTGCACTGTGTCAGGGCATACACAGATGTGCCAGCTGCCCAGGGGACATGGAAAACTGCAGGTGTGGGAAGAGGATGACAGAGGCGGGGGGACAGTTCTTGTTCATTGCACTGTCACCACTCACACAATGTCAACAGCAGCTACAAATCTGTGTTCTGCTGCTCAGAGGCTGACACTTTGTTTTATGTACTGCAGAACAGTGAACAATCTGTACTTTTTGTCCATGTTGGGAAAGGATTTAAACCCCCTCAAACACAGGCTTATATCCAAGGTAATTGGATTTTCATTTGTTAAAGAGTGGGTATACACGTTTATCAGAAAAAGAATGTCAGTGTTGATCTTGGGTAAATAGGATAGGCAATCCTGTAGGTAAAGCCTGATTCTCACATATTAAGGGAGTGAATTAAGATTTCACAATCTTAGTTCTGACATGTTTTTAACTTATGGATACCCAAACTTCATCATCTTAATAAAGTTATTTTTGAATGTGTGCATGCATGTGTGAACATGGGGATTGAGAGTGGAAAGTTCTGAAGGTGTAATGGCACTTGGTGATTTTTAAGATGTGAAACATTCCTTAGTGATCTGGGAAGAATGTGTTAGAACTGAGCAGCACTCTGGTTTGCAAATTGCTGGGTGGTTATGAGGCAGTCACGGGGTCTGTACACAAATAGGTGCAATTTGCTCACCACTTTGCCGTATGAAAGCCAGTGAATGGATTGCTGCTGCAGAGAGGAAAGGGAACCACACCATCAGGATTATATTATCCAGGTCAGAGAGCTGACTATTTTAGTGGAAGAACACTCAAAAAATCTGTGGGAAACTTTCAGAGTAATTAATGGGACAGAAGATTTTGGAGTTGCTAATATTAAAGTAAGTAAGAGCACATGATACAAGAACTGTAGGTGTTACAGCTTTTGTTTGCCGAGTCACACCAGTGCTCTGAAGCAGTGCAATGAAGTACCCAGAGCTCTGAAAGTCAGGTTTCATTTGAAAGTTGTAGAAGCACCCTTTACTGAATTTTTAATAAGGATGCTGGTTTTTAATTGATGCATTGCTCAGTCAACATATGTGCCTTGTTTGAGTAGATAACCATACCTAATATTAAGTATCTTAAAAGCCTTTTTTTTAAGGTTCTGGGAATGCTCTTGCTGACTAATGAATGAATGCTGTGTTCTCGTTCACCTGTGCTCTTCTGTTCTGAATGTTTCAATTCAAACTTACCGTCTTCAGATTTCATTAATTTGTGGTGCCAAACCAAGAGTAGTTCATATTCTGGTATTCTTTTGTGGAAAATGAACAAATCAAGGTGTTAAAGTTGGAACACTCCCTGTATGTGATGTTAAAATTTGCTCTTGTTGCAGATTGACAGGTCACCTTTTATCTTTGTACCAGATTTTATATTGGAGATGTTTTTCTGACAGAGTAAAATCAGTCATTGGCTGTCCTGTTACAACATACTGTTGACAAAAATAAAACAACAGTACCAGTGTAACAGCAGAGCTGTTACCACAAGTATGATTGTGAGTTTGCAAAAGCACATAAAGCTAAAATAACGTAACTGAGTAACAGCTGTATTGTGGATGTTGGTTTAGGATCTTAGTCTCTTGATTCCTTCATCTAGTCAATTATATTATGAAGCTACTTTTGTGTTTAGCTTTTAATAGTCACACTTGGGTTTTTACCTGTAATTATGATAGCTCTTATTTCTCACTCCCCACTCAATAGAAGAGTCAGAAGGTATCACTGTCCTCTGACAAATGGGGAGTCATTGCTACGACTAAGACAAATAGAAGCCATTATTTGAGCCTAGATAAAGATAGAAATCTATGTAATAGGCCTCCTGCTGAAATATCACAGTTATTTTAAGGTATATGGCGCTTGCATTGCATGGAAAAAAACCTCAAGTCATAGACTTTGTTCTGGCTTGCTTTGTCTTCCCAGTGAAAACTACCTGCAGTTCAAAGGGAATGCTCCACCTCCTCGCTTGGCCTCCGTTCTTGCTTTCATTCTCGAAGTGCTTCAGAGAACCCAGAGCACTGAACTGTGTGACATCGACTTGGTTCTCCCGGCTGTGTTGAAATGCTTGGTACTGGTTAATGAGCTGCAAGGTGAGCTGTTTGTTTGCTTTAAGTACATCACACCTGCAAGATTTTTGCACTGCTGAGCATTTTTCATCCCAGTATTTAAGACTCTCAGATGACGTGAATAAGATAATCTGGCCAGCTAAACTGGATGAGGCTGGTTTTTTCATTAACTGGTCTGGGACTTCTGTTTCTCAGGCAGAGAAATCCTGCCTCATTTAACTCTCTAATGAACCAATCAACTTTTCAGGAATCTGAAGTCATTTCCTTTTTCCCCATCCTTCCCACCTTATCTCCTCCAGACTTAGCAATTGTGGAAATTTTCTTCCACCTAAAGTTTTGAGACCAAATAAGGCTAGTGTATGTTCTCCCCATAGAGGCGTTATAAATGGATTAAAAGTAGCATGTTGCTCTCTGAAGGTATCTTTGAGTCTTCTTTCTTCTTTTAGCATGCTTTGTTTTGCAGCAAGAACAGCTTTATTTTTAGCTGCTTAAAGAACGAAGCACTCTTTTCACCCCACCATTGTGTAACGAAGGTACCTGAGCTCAAAATTTCCATTTCTTGCTCCTAGAGAGGCATTAAGCAAAATTTGGATTCACCTCTGACTTCTGGGAATTTTCTCTAATAAAGTACTTTTTGGTTCTGGTCTATAATAGTTTCAAGGACAAGATGTGCTTAGGAAATTAGTTCAATCATCACACAACTTTCTTCCCCCTTTTGCCATCAGAGCCGTATCTGCTGGAAGCTGAGTACCCACCTTGCAATGTGCTGAGGAATGAGCTGGAAGTCTTGTGCTGCTGTAGCCACCAGCTCCCTGCCTGCCTGGACAGGGCTCTGCCACACCCTTCTAGAAAAGTCCTTGCAGCCCAGTTCCACCTTTATAAAGGAAGAGCTGTATCTTGCAACTTGGGAATTTATTTGGAAACAATTATTGAGAAAATAGTGGGGGGGGTTTGTTGGGTTTTTTAGGTTTTTTTCCCTTAAAAAAAGGGTTAGGGTGCATTTCAGAACAGTTTCCACCACTGAAAGTACAGAGAAGATCCACATAGCTCTGAGCAGGATATAATGCTGTGACTACCTTTCTTTTGAATCAAATAGGAATGATTAAGGAATATAAACAAAACGTAACATTTAAATAAAACCTGTATTTCCTCTAAATGTGTATCTCTTGGCTTTAACTTAAAAAGACCATAGTGTATTTAAAAATCTGTTTAAAGGATAATGGTGGTAAAAATAAGACTTTTGCATAAAACCATGACTCATTCTGTTCCTTATAGCCAATCTAACTAAGTGCTCTCACAGTCATTTCACTTGCATCAAAGAAAGATGAAACCTTTTTTTTTCCTCATTTAAAAATTTTTGTCTTCATGAAAGACATTCTCCAGATGGTCAGTTCAAGAGCTCTGTGTGAATCTTGTGATTTTTCTTTTGCAGTTAAAAAAATATCTACAGACATTGTACAGTACATGGTAGAAGGCTGCCAAGCAGGGTCAGGAGGAGAACATGCCACCCAGCTGACTTCTGTATTTAGGTAACCAGAAAATATGCCAACTGGCAGCAAAGCTGCTGCAAGCAATTGACAGCAAACATGTTTTCTTAAAATAACTAATTATCGTAACATGCTGCATTGTTGCTTGTTTATAGTATTTAAGTAATGGTACTTTTGGCATGGGTTTGAACACAGCTTTGCCAAAAAGCCAGAGCATAACAACAGAATTGAGAGACATACCTGCTTCCTCAGGGATGAGGTACTGTTTTGAGAGGCATACAGTAGGGAAGTGTGTTGCTCCTGCAATGGGAAAAACTCCTCAGGAATGCTGATGGTGCTGTGAAAGATGTGTGTGTCTAATTTGAAGTGCAGATAATATTCATATAACAAGCTTATCTTTTTTTTATTTGATTTTGTGACAATAATAGATTATAATAATGTAAATTATCCTCCTTTCGTAGCTCTGCAAAATGAATCCTGTATCTCACATGGATACAGTAGAAAAGGTGCATGACCTGGCACCCAAAGACATTCTGCAACTCTTAAGCACTGCTGCTTTATTGAGTCAGCTCTAGGTGAAAGCTCCAGAGAAACTCACCAAAATAAGAATGGGTGTTTGTGGGAATGCCAGTCTGTATGTGATACATCACTTTCATGGGATGTGTCATCCCTAGGATGTTAATTTTAATTTGAATGTAATCTGTGGTCTTTAAAGACCTCAAATCCTCAGGAAGGCAAATGGTTGTGCTTCCATCCAGTGGTCTGCCCTAGTTAAGATCCAGTGGAGCCTTATAAGAAATGCCAACGCTGTTTCTGCAAATTTGAATCTAAAACTCTTGTTTTGTTAGTCTTTTTATTACATTTATTATTTATTAAATAAGGAATATATACTTTAGTTTTGCATTCACACACATTACGAAGTGAAGTGCTCTGGAACAAGGCAGTCCTGGTGAAACAGCAGCAGAATCTGCCAGATTACTTGGAAATAAATGTGTGGAATTTTTAGCATTAGGCTTCAAAAGCATGACTTTGTTTAGAGAAAGTATTCCAGGTAGAGTATGCCGGTGTAACAATATGAAAATTGCTATGCAGCCAGATTGCTTGTTCTGATGAGACTCTTCAATTGTTCTTGGCATGTTCTCTGCATCTAGTTTTGACCCTGCATTAAATGCCTCTGTATCCCCCTCAGGCAGTTTATCCAGGACTACACTGCTGTCTATGATCACCGGGTTTTCAGCATACTGGAAACAGTGGCAGTCTTGGATCAGACGTTTGTTACCAGCCTGATTCCCACAATCACACAGTCTTTGAAGGATTCAGAGCACAAACAAGGCCTTGGAAGAAATGCTGCACAGAGGTTTGATTTTCATTTAATATTATTTTTTGACAATGAATAGTAGAGGTTTATTCTCTTGAAAGAAAGCAGTGTTAAGACAGCAGCACAGACACTCAAAAATGAGTGATTTTAAGTGTGTTCAGCGAGAAATCTCTCTTAACTCAAGCCTTTCGTGGTTTTAATCCATCTGTATTCACTGAATATTTCCAGAGATGTTTTTTTTTTGTCCACAGACCACAGAAAAATTTATATGAATCCAGGTTGTCTCTACACTGCATGTTGCAAAACAGAATTAAGAATTCCTTACTCTAAGAATTTTCCTGTTAGTTCCTGTTTTAGAGGACTTTATGGGTCATATGTAAAATTATAGTATTAGTAGGTATGATCTGAGATGGTTGGAAAAGAAATACCCCCAACTAAATTTCAAGAGCTCTCTCATAATCTAAACTTAGAAGAGTTGTGGGTGTCCAGGAAATGCTGGCTCCAATAGGCACAGCAGGCTCACACCTCCTCTGTTTGCCCCCCAAGAACTTAGAACAGAAATATTTGACACGTGAATCCATCTGGCATTAGGAGGAAATGGCACATGAGGGGAGCAGCTGTGCAGTGATGGTGGTGTCTCTGGGTGCAGATGCAGCACTGGCCTTTCAGCATTGTTACAAAACTCCAGGAAGCTCTGCCTCGTGTGGCACCCAAGCCAAAAGGGCTCCTTCTGTTAGTGCTGCTCACGGGAAGGCTGCCTGTGACTCTCCTGTGGTCTGGGCAAGGAACTGGCCCCGGTGTTTGCATTACTGCACATTCTCAGACTACTTAAAGGGGAGGATCCACTCATGCCTCATGCTGGGGGAGTTTTGAGGTGTGCTGGCAGGGCCTGGGCTATAAAAAGTCCAAAAGACAGAGTTGTGCAAGAATAACTCGTGAGACACTAAAGGGTACTCACAGGGTATTAATCTTCCATTTAATGAAAAATGTATTTAATTCATTTGTAATTATATTATTCACTTTTTACTATCCGCTACCAACAACTGCATTTCCTTTTATTTAAGAGAATTTGCCCAGTGTCAGCCTGATGTACCGTTATATGCAGGATTTCCACACAACCTGCTTTTCATCCTTTGATAATGTATCTCGTAGCTAAAATGTTTAGGTTCTTTTTGTTAAATACTATTAATATGGTAACATTCATCCCATTATCTACAAAATACTGAAAGCAAGCAGGTTGTTTAAGCTTCCTGAAATATATGCTTGGAGATTACTGAAGAGCTACGTTTCCTTTAGCCTCATCACTAAAACCTTATATATTATCTAATCTGTTGTCGATGTTTTCTATTAGTAATTTGTATTTAGAATGTGCTCCATTACCCAGCAGCCTGAGGTGATCTATGAGCATTTTATTGTAAGAACACTAATTTTCTCTCTTCAAGAACACCTGATTCTCTCTCTTCAGTCCCAGCCTCTAAATAACATTGTATTAACATATTCAGTGCAATTACTGTAGACATTAAAGTGCAAACCCATTCCTAACAGAAGTAAGGTTCAGAAGTTGCATTAAATGCTTATAGTGGTGATGTCCAGTGTTGTTATTGCAAGGAACTAGTAAGAAAACTGCAGTTTTGTTTGCTCAAGTTAATATTTCATGACAAAAACAGATAATTAGAAAAGCCCTAAATGTCAGAGGCAGTACTTCAACAATAATTACACTGTCTAGGTTGGAGAGTATTAGAATGAACTTAAGGTGAAAAGTCTCATCAACACATATGCACTCTTCTGGAAATCCACTTGAGTGACAGTTCCCTTCTGAATTCCAGGTTTATTTTTAAATAGTCATTGTCCTTGCTTGAGAATGGTGGTCTAAATCTGGGTCAGTGCTGGGCTGCACCCAAGTGCCAGGGGCTCACATCACTGTGCTGTGGTGAGAGTCACAGGGATTGCTTAGGCAGAAATGAGAGAGCAAACATCGTCAAGTCTGAATGCTAATCTCATCTAGGCCTTGGAAACTCCACGTTTTTAAATGAGGAACTTCTATTTCACAGCAGTTTACTAAACAAGTAGGCTTCTAAGCATCTCCACTACACTTCTAGCCATAAACAATGCAATCCTTACTCTTCCTCTGATCTGGCCACGCTAAAGAGTCACAGCAAACAAAGCAGTTGAATAGGTGGGGGGAAGTTACCATTTTTTAATATCCCAATATCTAAACAATATGTTTGAGAATTACAAATTTTTACTCCTAGGATGTGTGAGATTGTTAAAATAACACATTACATGTTTTGAATTTTTTTTTCCCCCAACAGAGAAGCCTATAAGAGACTCTTATCTTACCTCGCAGAGGCTGGACGAAATGAGATACAAAAACTGGAAAATGAGACAGATCAGTAGTGTGTTGGTGACGAATCCTTTCCTCTCAGACGTTATGACATTGTTGGTGCCTAAAACCACAGACTACAACACACTAGACAAGTTCTTTAGCTTTACAATGAAAATACATGTATCAATTTTTGTGGTTGCTTTTTCCCCCAATTTATGTATTAATTTAAAAAAAATCTGTGGTATTTTATTATTGTCATGCATTTGAAGATTAACTCAATATCCTGTTGAATAGCAATAGAAAGGTTGAAAGCTAATTTATTACATATTCAAATATCTATATGAACAGAGCCTGTATTGCAACATACAAGACAGGATTTCAAAGAATTTCACAACTTAGTTCACATTGAATGAGATCTGTCCCTCTTAATAGTGTACTTCTGAAAATCTTATTCAGTCTTTTCTTAAGAAAATAATAATTTTGTAATTTCTAATTTATTATTTTAGTAGAATGAGAAAAATGTGTGCCCTCTAGTACTCAACTTGTTGAACGCAGTGCATTCACCAGTTGTGCAAGTGTGATAAAGCTTGTGTTAAGAGAGAGCATTTTTTTTAATATGTTTATGTTGCACAGAATGTATATAGCTTGTCTTAACCTTCCACCTGTATTAAAACATTTCAGTATTTCATATTCCATTGTAAAACCACTCTGTTTTCTTTCTGGGTAATATAAGAAGAGGCAGGTTCAGATTTCCTGTTCTCTTCCTTTTCAGTGCTATGTTCTTAAAATTAACCCGTAATTTCCAGGGGTCCCATGATCTTTTAATTAGTCATGACACTATTAGTTATCCACTTAGACTAGGTGTGAAAGGTGGGAGGGAAAAAGAAGAGAGGATGGACTTCTAATGAAAATACTCATCATTTGATGATAGGCTACTAATTATTCCTGTTTGCCTGGAAAGTTGGATCTTTCAAATATTTTGCTGTGTTATGGGTCTGTCCAGGGTGGATCTAGCTCTGTAACTTTTTCTACTTTTTTTTTTTCTAAAGTTCTCAGGAAACTTTCCTTAATGGTTCTGGTATCTACACTTTTCACTTCCCTCAATAATCTGAAGCTTTCTGAAAATTTCTGAAACTACTTACTGGACTTTGGGAGTAGGTTTGCCCTTAATGGCAACACCAGTGAGCAGGCTCTTACTTTTAAAGTTATTCACATTTTAATTTTACAATGTTAACAGGAAGGAAAAATTGTTTTTGTGTCTAATAGCTCCACAAAAATCCCTAAAATCTTGTTCAGAGCAGCTTCCCTTTCGTTACAGTAATCTTATCAAGTCAAACTAGATAATCTTCTTGCCTAAATCGGCTATCGGTACTTCAGATAATGCTGTAACTAAAAGCCTCTTTAGGCTACTTAATAGTGCAGAACGTGGAGGTTCTTTTCATTATGAAAGTGACTTACTGAACTTGCATTGTAGCTTCTCGTAAGCTTATGTACCTGGGAGGAGTTTTATTCATCCCAGGAGGATTCTGCTTCTGAAAAGCTTTTTTAAAAAAAATATAAAACACCCCTCCTCCGAGAGAAATTAATTGAGACGCCTTCGAAATTTGAGTCCTACCACACAGTGGATCCCTGAACAGATGTCTGACTGTAGTACTACTTCCTGAAAGTAAAGACTGTGATTTTAAAGGATTGAACAGATATTATAGCAAAGCACTTAATGATGTGTTTAGTAGGTTATTAAAGACATATTTAATACTATCTGCAGTGGTTGGAAGTCTCTGAAAAAGAAACAGGACTTTATGTAAATGCATAGCAGCTCCTGGCGCATGAGAAACTAATTTAAACCATTTGGAAATTATCATTCTTCTCTGTCACAAAGTTAATGTGAACAGAAATAAGGCATTTTGCATCACAGTCATCAACCACTGCCAAATGGGGGATGTGGTTTGGTCTATTTATTTGGTATGGACATTTGCAGATGTGACTGATAGTTCCAATAATATTAACGAGAGGAAGGCTTGCAGAGTGCTAGTTTATGCTGACTTACCAAGCATACACCAAAACAGCAGTCCAAAACCAGTTAGGAGGAACAAAGAAAATGCTTATTTTAACTACAATATAGAAAAAACTTAAAAGCTAAATATATATATATATATATATATATATATAGTCTTATTAGATGCTGTCTCTATAAAGGCTGCTAAGGCAATAAACATTCTTTAAATTAAACCTTTCTGTATTATTTTACATTGGACAGTTTGGTTTAAAAGAGGGTAGATTCAGACTAGATATATGGAAGAATTTTTTTATTATGAGGATGGTGAAACCCTGGGACAGGTTGCTCCGAGAGGTGGCACCATAAAGTGACAGCCTGATTTCAGCTTTTATAGGCTCTTCCTTTGGCAGCATTTTACTTATTGGATGGTAAGGGTGTCTCCCAGTATGTTGTTTAAAAATAACACTGCTTGCAAGGACAGACACTTCCTGCAATTGTAAATTCCACAACTGATGGTGGAAAGGTCCTGAAAATAAAATTGTAGGTAGAGTACCTAATTCAGAGGAATTTCATCATTCAAACCCATCTATATAATGAAATGGTGGTGGTATTATAAGTTATTTTGAATGTTGTGATGGTTTAACCCCAGCCAGTAGCCAAGCCCCACACAGCTGCTCCCCCAACGAGTGGGATCGGGGAGAGATGGGAAGGGTAAAAGGTAGAAAACTCCTGGGTTGAGACAAAGACAGTTTAATGGGGAAGGCAAAAGCATTAAATAGGGAAGGCACACAAATAAAGCAAAACAGGGAATGAATTCACTGCTTCCCAAGGGCAGGTGGCTGTTCAGCCATCTCCAGGACAGCAGGGCCCCATCACATGTAATGGTTTAACATGCAGCTTGGGAAGACAAACCCATCACTCCAAATGTCCCCTCCTTCCTTCCTCTCCCCCCACTGTATGTATTGACCATGATGTCGCATGGTCTGGAATGTCCCTTTGGTCAGTTTGGGTCACCTGTCCTGGCTGTGTCTCCTCCCAACCTCCCAAGCACCCCCAGCCTCCTCCCCAGTGTGGCAGTACGAGAAGCAGAGAAACCCTTGGCTCAGTGTAAGCCCTGCTCAGCAATAACAAAAACATCTCTGTATCATCAACCCTGTGTTCAGCACAAATCCAGAACACAGCCCCATACCTGCCCCTGTGAAGAAAATTAACTCCACCCCAGCCAAAACTAACAGACGTCTTAATTAATTACTTATAACTACAGAATCACTGTTTGTCAGTGGAGTTTTAACAAAATATTTAATTTCAGTAAGCTTTTTCTTGCCCCAAGCATGGTGCCCAGTCTGTGACCAGAGTGTCCTTTCATTTGGAATGCCAGTACTGGTGATGGGAGACCTGTCTGAAATAGAGCCATCATAAGGCTTGCCAGCATTTTCCACACTGATCTCCTTGGCCAGAGGACTCTTCCAGGATGTAAGCGGACTATGTGTGTATATATACTAAGCACCCTTTTTTCCTGCAATGTATAGAATTGAGATCTGAATAGACAGTATTTCATTTTTGTTTCCCCTATTCCAGAATTCAGGATCCTAATCCCCTCTGACCCATTATCATCCCTATGATATGAAACAGATGTCCAGCACGTGATGAATAATGGCAGGCAGAGGGAAGTCTGGTTTATCTTTCCTTTAGTAACCTTAACAAGACAACACAAAAAAAAATACCTTCAGTTCAGAATTCACATGTGACTTCCATTAGTCCCACTAAGCTGTCCCTCTGTCTCATAAGAATTTTACATTTGTTATTGTTATTGAAGAGCAGAAACATGGTAGTTTAAATTACTCCTTGCTTTCATTTCCAATGAAAAAAAAAAAGTTGGGGGGGTGCATGTTTCAATAAAAAAGAGCTTCTGAAATAGAAAAATGCACACCTTTTATGCTGGAATAGAGCAGCAGACCTATGGAAAGAATAAGGTCCTGTGTTATCTGTTGTAATTGAACAGAAGAAGAGCTGCCAATAGCATAAACTGCTTGGTCATCTAAGGAACTTTGATAACTCTGCACTTAAATGCAATATATTTCCCTCAGGAAACAAAAAAGAGGTTTTATTGTGCTCTGGTTTTCCTTCTTTCAGTAGCTTTTTGATAATTATGTATGCAATGGGTATTTCCAGTTTGATCATATTTTAGAATTTTTAACTATTACTTAAAACTCAAATTCAGTGTAATCAGCCCATCTGTTAGCAATGGTTATAAAATTACGTTGAAGATTAACAATCTGATGCAGTGTCAATATGTCCTAGCATAATTAAGCTTGTTTTATGATGAATGACTAGGATATGGCTTTTGTCTACTTGAGCAGTTTTAAAGTGGTAAACCTTTTGCAAGCTTAATGTACAAAGTGCAAAGGTATGTACAGAACAACAAAAAAAAAAAGGTAAAAGCTCAGATCCTCTGTTCACAGATGTGGTATCTTTACAGGCCTGTGGAAATGCCAGCAGAGTAATTCCACATTACAAATTCACTGCATTTGTCAGTGCATCAAACACTGTCTTGGCTCTACCCTTCTCCTTGCAGAATGACACCAAAACAGGCATTAAAAATGCAGATTTGCTAAATTCATTATTTGCTTTAGAAAGGCCCAGCATGACCTGCATAGGCACTGGTGGAAAAATTAGCACAGCATTTGCTTGCATGAATTGAGGGTATTACTAAAAATACTTACTCTGTTCTTCAGTACTTGAAGCATTGCAACATTAACGTTTTAAGCATTTTAATTCTGGCATTACTGTGAAGCAGCTATATATAATCATCTCTATTGGAAAACCATTCTTTATGTGGACACTTTATCCCCTTATAACGTGTCCTTGGGGGGGAAAAAAACCAACTCATTTTGCAAAAATAGAACTGCATAAGTCCTTTATATACAGTCTGTGTGCTAAACTTCCTGCAGTCTTCCTCCCTGCAAACTCTGCCTGCAGATGAAGTGTTTTAACCTTGCCCTCTTAATTTATTCTACATTCTAATTTTCAATAAACAGATGCCGCCTCTTTTCGCGCTTGTTTCCACATTGTTCCACATTCTGCCTGGGTTGTTTCTGCATGTGTGAATATTCAATTATCTATTTCTCCACGATTCTGCAACTGATGTACTAAATGTCTGTACAGGTTTGGGGGAGGGTAACTGGGGAAGGCAAAGCTTAGATGAAAAAGAGTTACAGAAGTTTCAGCTCTTCTGTCAGGAACTTGGCCCAAAAGTTGCTAAACTAAGAAGAAAATCGTAAGCTACAACTAGAAATCGAAGGATTACAAAAATATTACTGTACAGACGTAGAACTGCTGCACCCTGGCTCATAACATGTGAGTTTCTGTAGTCAGCACTTGGGTGTGAAATACTCAAAAGACACCAAAGTGGCAGAAGAGGCTGTTGGTGCTGCTGCTTGTGAAAATCGGGTATTTTTTTGATTAAAAGCACAAAGCAGCTGATTCCCTTGTTGTTATTTATAGCTAAGAAGAGCTGATAGCACATTTTAGGACTCAAAGGTAAAGTATATAGACTTTAAACTATATACTTTGATTAAAGCTATATAAAGGATGGAATATTACTCTTTATGGGAGTGGCCCGAAAAAGATCAGAGAACAGCTCTTCAGCTCTTTAGACCTTGTGGCCCAAAAGTCTCAGTTCCAGATATAAATAGCTTTAATGTGTAAATCTAAGGAGTTCAGGGCACAGAATTGCACTGTCTTCCAAACTTCAGTGACTGCTGCTGCATTATTCACTGGTAAGAACACCTCTTTCCCTGAAGCAGCAGTGAGTTCTCACTGGTTGCAACTTGTCCCATTACCTCACAGACTCCCAGCTGGATAAATGACTTGTGTTGGCATCTGCTCTCACACTGTGATGATCAGACTCTGGCAACAGAACCAGCAAGCATAGAAATAATATTCCTGTTCTGGACAGCTCTAAGGCTGTGTGGAAAAACTGAACTAAACTACATGTCAGAGGTATGTACCAAATCCAGTAGGCTGGGTAGGAACGAAGGTTGGGTTCAGGGTTGTATGTTTGCCCAAAATGGTACAAAATTTAGAACATCACAGTGGATCTGGAGGTCACAAACAGGATTCTGAAACCATGGCAATTTCAGAAGCCAGAGACACTCAGTGGCAGGAT
Source organism: Lycocorax pyrrhopterus obiensis (assembly GCA_014706295.1). Lineage (NCBI taxonomy): Eukaryota > Metazoa > Chordata > Aves > Passeriformes > Paradisaeidae > Lycocorax > Lycocorax pyrrhopterus. The sequence continues at coordinate 75,377,072 of JACSVZ010000004.1, forward strand.
GGTAGAGCGAGGACATGATGATTCAGAAACTTCAGCTCACCAGGCAGCCTTTGCAGGAGTCCTGCACAGCTGCAGGTGGCAGGTGAAGCCAGCCTTGCTCTCCCATCCTCACTCCTTCCAGCTGAGACCCCAAAGTCACAGCAGGGTGCTCTCTATCTGCTCTTACATCCACACTGTTCCCTTTTCTTACCTGGCAATAATTAATTGGGTTTTGCTCATCTGGCAAGGGCTATGAGGCATTTTCTGACTTCAGGTGCAGCAAAGCACCCTCCATCTGTCCTGTAGGTCCTGCAACAAAAGCAGAAAGACCCAGATAGGAAAGTGTGACACAAAAACTTAAATGACTCAGAGGTTGCTGTGAAAGACCCCTGTAATCAGTGGAGCCTGATGATTAAGAGCCAGAGCAGAATCCTGACGCTAATAGGAACATATGTGTTGTCCTGAGGCTCTGTGGCAGAGGTACCCCTAACCAATATAATGCAATTGCACAGCTGTTTAAAACTGCCATTCACAGTGCAGACAATTGGTGATAACAACCAGAGCAGTAAAAGTGTCTAAGGGGCAGAACAAACATGATAAATAACTTTCTTGCCTTTCAGACCTCGAACCAAGAGGCACATGCTGTTTTGCATAAGGAAGCTGCCCCCCTCTGCTTCGCAAACCCAGGCCACTGCTGCCACTTTCTGCCACTGCTCAGCAGTCATCCTGATCCATCCTAATCCCTCCCCTTGCTCTCCAGAAGCAGCAGTTTAGAAATTATTCCACAGCTACAGCTGTGGTAAGCTATGAGACCTAGGAATACAAGCCTCCAAACTAAGCTGAGGCAGAAAACATACTTTGCACTATTGTCCAGAAGTGCACTGGGCTTTACAAACAGGAAGTGTCAGTTCTACCCCCGAAACAAAAACTGATCACTTACCTGGTGTGGTACCTCAGGGATGAGACTCAAAGCCCCTGCACACAGGTTTTGATTATTTTAGCCACCATCCTCTTGAAAATGAGATGTGTACTCTGTTTGTGTCCCTGAAAGCCCCACCTAAGTCAAAGTTTGAATACTTGCGGGGCTTGGACCCTGCAGCCCACACAGCAATACAATTTCTGTAAATGGCCTATTCAGAGAGCTGTTCCTTGCCTGCAGATTTCCAGGAGATCAAACAAATTAAAACAAGAAACTAAAATATGTCTTGATGTACAGCCTATCCAGCTCCCTTGCAGCATAAGAAAAGTCCTGCCTGGATGCAGGCTTGCTTGGTGCACAGAAGGAGATGGTGTTAGCAACTCAAGTCGATCTGCCAGGCAAAGACTGTGCAGCTGCAGCCCTGCTCGAGGCAACAAGAGTGAGAAAGCTCAGCAAAAAAAAAAAAAAAACCAAACCAACCATAAAACAGTCTAACCTGATAAGTATGGAAAAGGAAAGGTGACGTTCCACCAGAACACTGCCCAGTGGGAGACAGAAATGGTAATAAAGTTACCTCCCTGTAACCAGACCCTTAAAAGCTAAAAGATGTTTTTGATTTGAAAGCACTGCTCACTGGACAAAGTCAAACCTGTTCCTGTCCAGCAGGCACAGGCTACTGCCGCAGCATATTCTACATGTGGCATTAGCAGGAGCATCAGCAGGAATTTGATAGGTCTGCTCAGGCAGCACAGTGGCAGGGAACTGATCAGTAGGTAAGGCAGAGAAGTGCAGAGTATCCATAAATCAGAAATAGAGAAAGATTTAATTACATGCTTGGTTAATATTTACAAACATTGACATTTTTGTTCAATATGTAAATAAAACACAGAGATAAGAGACAGGGGCTGCAGTAGCCAAGCAAAGCCAAAATACACTGGGTTAGAGTATTTGCTGTGAGCTGGCATATGCCTGGAGAATGGAATGGAGACACACTATATAAACTGAAAGAATAAATAAATAAATGTTGACATTGTTCTACACCTGTTTAGCCTCTGGAGACCAGTGATTTGTAGGACCATATGTTGGACAAAATGAGACTGTTCATTGATAATTGTAAATGTGGTGACCCTTTGCAAACTGGATATTAAAAATATTAAGTAAATGGCACATTTTAATTATACAGTAAAGAGGCTGATCTCCACCATTAAAAGACTGCAGCTGTCAGGAAGAATTGATCATATGACAGAAGGTAACATTTATTTGGTAGTAGACCTTGGTAAATGACATCCCAAACAATCTTTAGATTCTCAGACAAACACATTCAGTTCAGACTTGAGTTTAACCATGAGGCTTCATTTTCCTTGCCTTTCAGCTGAGACAATTTTTATCTGTTCCTCATATCCTATAGGGCTTGTTTGTTTTTTTTGTTTTAATCTGTTTTGAAGTATTTAAATTTCAAATGAAGTATTATTAAATGAGAAACTGTAAACAATGGAGTTCGGAATTGGAAGTCAACACATTTGTTATTCTTTTTGCCAAAGGTATCGAGTAAGTTGCATAATTAGCACAGTATTATATCATCTTTGTCAACATAAACAGAGATTTTTTTATCGTCTTTGAAAGCGCCACTGGTGAACAACTGAAAGTGCAGACTCCAAAGAGCAGCAGCCCAGGAAGAGCTGGGAGCATCCACAATGCCTGACGAAGTTGCATAAGGAAATGAAGTAGACATGTAGCAAGTAGTCAGGAGCAGAAATGCCCAATGCTCTCATGTATCTGCTTCTACATCTGAGGCTGAGGAGAGAAACCACACAAAGGTTTTGTTGCTTCCTTCCTGCTTGCTGTGATCCGACTTTAAGACAAATGTGTGATGGTAAAGCAGCAGCCCAAGTGGATTTTGATTCTTCTCACTGACCCAGAGAAACCCTTCTATGCACAGGGTTTGATGTTTTCCCCCTCCACTTCTGGTTTAGTGAAGCGCAAGGAATGTGTCACATTGTGCCGATCCTGTGGTGAGGCACTTGCAGAGTCTGAAGGTTGGGGCACGTGAAGTAAGGAGCTGGGAGAAAGCAGGCTGCTATTCCATTGGAAGCGAAGGGGAGCGTAGGCCCATAGAATACCTCTTCCTTGCCCTCCTTGCTAACATCCAGCACCTGCATGTTAAAGCATACAAAATACTTCTGGGATCACAGAAGAAAGCTGAAACAAATTTGCTGGCACCCACCACATGTATTTACTATTCATCCCAGTGGAAAGGTAGTTTCAGATAATTTTTAGGTTATTTATGGATCTGGGTTTTTTGGTTTTTTGGATTTGCTGTTCTCATCACCCAACCCAAAACCTGAGTGCACAGGCACCCGGGAGCAAACGGTGTCATTGGATCCTGCTTCCTGGCAGGAGAAGGTGCAGCCATGCAAGTGGGTTGCCCTGCACGAAGGGCTCCTGTTTGCACAGAGCACAAATCATCTGTCAGCTCAGTGGTATAGAGGGGGCACAGAAGCTCTATGGAAGATGAGCATGCCAAATAAATGACTGACTTGAAGTAAGTAAAGGTATTTGAAAAAAAGTGGAATTTTTTCTTCCAAAGGAGAGAACAACCTCAGTTTTCCTCAACTGGAAGATAAAAGGGCTAGTTTTGCTGGTTAAAGCCAGGCACACTGCCAACAGCTGAGGAAGGGCAGCACACAGAACTCTGCCAAATCACTCATTATATTTCTTTTCCCTTTTATGTGGGGACTGTGTCAGGCAGGCTGCCAGTTCACGATCAGTCTGGGGATGTGGACAAATGTCCATTTAAGAAAGCAAGATCCCAAGATCATTTTTGCTTGTCACTAAGCTGTATTTAAACCCAGGTGCAATACTGCAAAGTACCTGTTGATTATAAACGAGCCCACTGGTGGAGCACAGCTGCTACCTCTATACTGTGCTATTACTCCATTACGTAAGCATTATATGTCAGCTATATCCAAGCCAGCCTGAATGACTTTTTCCAATAAATTTTTAGGTATGGTATCCAAAAACTTGCTGAAACACAATTATACTATATTATATAATATACTAATATTATATAATGACCAGAGCATGTTTTTAACTGTTTATCTTGCATGATCTACGTCTTATAAATTCATGCTACTAAGTGTTCATTATAAGACCAGCAGCGTGGAAACCTAATATACTCCCTTGTTATGCTAAGCCTAACTTCTAGTCTTATGGGACAGTTTGGAGGTGAAATTCTAAAATCCAAAAAGTTGGAAGCGAATGAAAATGTTGTTTATCAGCAAAAGTGCAGAAACTGAGACATAAACAAGAGTTTCTGTCTGTAACTGCCCAGCTGGTCACAAAGCAATGGCTGTGATGCAGAACTGCTTCACTCAGAGACATGCAGAAAAATAAGAATTCCAAATTTCTGTACCGAAGTACCTGAAAGCCATGGATCTGCGGGTGAGCTGCTTTTATAAAAGATGGGAAAGCAGAAGAGTTTGTTGGACAACCTATCGCCTAGAGCAGGCATCAAAAAACTTCCATTGAAGCTTTAAAGCAGTAAGCAGTAGGGCAAGTCACAGGCTGACTGCACTTGGTCAATGAACAACTTGTTTACCCTGGCTGCCCTTCAGAAACACAACTTGGAAAGAAAAGAAAAATCACAATATGGGCTGAAAAATTCTTAGCCCCATCATCCATTTTTGCAACCCTATTACTTTTGAACTTGATTGTGTAACTTGTGAATATATACACATTATTTTATCCAAACCTTGCCAAAGGAAAGATAACTCAGCCCTGGTTTACTGGAATATCTTAGAGGAATTGCATCTATTGGCTCATCTGGAAATACTTTTAATATCTACAGTATTTCCTCTCTGTTTATGCAGGTTCAGTGACTGCATAAGAAATATCCTTAATCTCTCCACTTCACATGTATTTTCCTTTTTTAATAACAACTGTGCAAAACTTATCCTTGCAAAATTATTGGAAAAGACTTTAAAAGAAACCTAAATCGCTCACCTGGATACATGCCAAAGGCTCATTTGTCCAAATCGAATAGCCACCAACTAAATATATTCTACCATTGTGGACAGCAACTCCAGACTCATTTTGACCTAAAGCAAAGAAGGAAATAGAAACCACTTTCAGTGTTTAATTAACCCTTTTAACACCAAATGCTGGAGTTCTGTAATGGGATGCAAACACTCCAGGCAGTAACTTGACTTTCAGAATTCCCAACATGTCTGAGCGAAGGTGAGGTGTGGGGCAGTTCCGTGCTCTCTGCAGGAGCCCCACCTGGTGCTGCCCAGAGACAGCCCAGGTGAGCAATAATGTGGCTGTGCAGGGGACCATCTGCTCCCTCCTCAGGTGTGTCAAAGGTGACAGGCACGGTCCCCAGCTGCCCCTCAGCCTCCATCAGACACGAACACCCAAACAGCCGCAGAGGCTGAGAGCGCTGAGTGCCCCTCACATGCTGCCCACACCTGTTCAGCCCCGCTCCTCCAGGTGCAGGTGCGGGGAAAATCGCTGGGGCTGCTGCGCAAGCTCATCCCCATAGCAACGGTCTCTGAACAAGTTTGGAAGTTTTGAGGGAAGAAAACAGCCTTAAAAAAGTCTGCACTACACAGTGCACCAGGCACATTTACTGCCAGTTGCATAAACAGAAAGAAAGGCTTAGATAGTTTCTTAAGGTGCAGGTTGTGGAAACAACCTGCAGGCAGTGGAGAGGAGGCTGCCTCACAGCAGAGCATTTAGTGGGACAGGGTCAGCTCCAGAATGAGGAGAGTGCCTGTGGTGCCACAGTTTTGCAGTTGCAAATCAGATTACATTCTTCTCAAAGGCTGTCAGTTCCTCCAGATAATAAAATAATTAACTAGTGAGCAAAAGACACGTGAAAAAATAGTTCCGTTTGACCGTGTGTAACTCCTTTTTAATCTATGCCTCTCTCCCTAGTGTTCATCAAGTACTCTATCTGCCTGATTTGGAAACCAAGCAGCCCTACTGTTGGTGCTACTCTAAGAATGTGTCACATGCCTGTCAGAAGCGTGGCCAGCAGGTTCAGGGAGGGGATTCTGCCCCTCTACTCCACTGTGGTGAGACCCCACCTGGAGTGCTGTGTCCAGCTCTGGGGACCTCAGTACAGGCAGGACAGTGACCTGTTGGAGTGAGTCCAGAGGAGACCACCAAGTAGACTGGAGGGATGGAGCACCTCTCCTGCAATGAAAGGCTGAGAGAATTGGGGTATTTTCAGCCTGAAGAAGAGAAGGCTTCAGGGTGACCTAACTGTGGCCTTCCAGTACCAGCAGAGAGCCTACCAGAAAGCTGGAGAGAGACTTTTTAAAAGGGCATGTAGTGACAGGACAAGGGGTAATGGCTTCAAACTGGAAGTGAGTAGGTTTAGATTAGATATTAGGAAGAAAGTCTTTACTTTGAGGGTGGTGAGGCTGCCCAGAGAAGTTGTGGATGCCCAGTCCCAGGAAGTGCTCAAGGCCAGGTTAGATGGGGCTTTGAGCAACCTGGTCCAGTGGGAGGTGTCCCTGCCCATGGCAGGGGGTTGGAACTAAATGATCTTTAAGGTCCCTTCCAGCCCAAACCATTCTCTGATTCTATGTCTCTCCCTGGGATTCAAGGGGATAATACATCAGGGAATTGTATCAGGTGGAGGTGAAGTTTGGTGGACTGGGTGGCAGGGACAGCGAGCTGCAGTGTTTTGCAAGGTCCACCTGTAACAGTTCTTCCTAGTAAGTCAAGAAGAACTATACAGATCCTATAGTTAACTAAGTGCTCAATTCACTTCTGATTTGACAGAGTTCCAACAAGGACACCTCCTTTTGGGTAATTTATTAAGAAGATACTGTTTAGAAATAAGCGAGAGTTAACAGATTTCAGTGAAAGCTTTGCCCTATAATGTCAGCAGAAACCACTACAAAATGATGTTACATAGTAAAGACACATCAGCCTCTTGTACACTCAAACAGGGAGCTAAACCAATACCACAGGCAAGCTTTTGGAGAATTAAAAAAAGCAGTACTGGTAATATTATGCCAAATTATTTTTGACTGCTTAATTAAATAAAATTTATCTGCACCTTCTTCAAAATGTAATGTACAACGTGCTAAAACAAATGTTTTGTAGACCATTGAATGCCAGAACTGTAAAGAAAAGTGTCTTCTTGGCTAACAATGGTCCCTAAATCAGAAGCAATTGTAGCAAAGTCATGGAGTTCCACATACTAAAGGCATCTAAAGGGACAGTATGTTTCAGTTCAACAGTAGTGAGTTCCCCTTCTGTGCAATGCTCACCTGTCAGCATGTTGAAGCTGCAACGGGTCCACTGGTCGGCGTCTATGCTGTAGGAGTCTATGTGACGGACCAGGATCCGATCGTTGTTGTAGTCGAGGTCATTCCCGCCTAACACGTAAAGCTTCCTCTGGACAGCGGCCATGGAGTGATACACTCTCCTCTGCGGCATCGGGCTGCGGCTCAGCCACTTATTCTGGGAAGAGAGGGAATGCATCCAAGCACTGCTCAAAGACACACCTATGCTGGTAGTGCAATAAACAGCAGCACAGTACTGGTTTCTTCTTAGCCTTGGTCAGGAACCACAAGTGCATATACTTGTTCTGTTCATACGCTAGACATGTGTTGGTTGTAACACTAAGGATACTGGACTTTCAACATGTGGTTTACAGTTCTCACATTTAAATTCATTAATTTAATGGTATTTCTTGCTCTGTATTTTTTTTTGTCAAGCTCACCAGGTTTCAAAGGTCTTTTTTTTTCTTTATAACTCAGTAGCAAATTCTCCTTAAACCAGACTATTAGACGTCCCCTTTGAATACAGTGCTAAAATTATCTGTACCAATGAGCTCTGTCATGAGAGAAGAGAGATTCTTCTACCTTTCGTTATTCAGAAGCTTGTTTGATCTTATCCTTGGAGAATGAAGCAACAGGAAAAATAATTTCCTAAAGAATCTTCTCAAATGATTTGTGCATTTGGTTTAAAGTTAACCCTTTATTTGTGGGAAATTACAAAGTTACAACCCTTTGTATATTTTTCACACTCATTAAAAATACTCAAGAATTTTACCTGTTTAGGGGAGAGGCAAAAAGACATTGAAGACAAGGGACTAAAGCACAGTATTTTATACCTGAGAAAACAATTGCTCCTGCTATGCCTATCAAATCAAACAAACTGGCAATGGCTAGGATTAATTTAAGTGGAGGAAGTTAAAAATCTGTGAGGAAATTTTTTGTGATACATGTGCAGCAACTCGAGAGCCTCTAAACCTTCTGCCTTTTAACCTCCGCCATATATAGCTATACATTTCAATGTGTAATAGTTGAATATTAGGCATTAATGTTTGCATTAGTAGTCCAGTCTCTTAACGCCAGACTATAGACACCATCTGCTTTGCAAAGCCTGCCTGCATCCCCTGATTATATCTTCAGCTTCCTCCACTGCAGTGCCTGCCAGGTGAGCCTCAAAGCGCTGCAAAGGCAGCGAAACAGAGGGGCCTGGCGGGGTCATTTCTAATAAGCCGGTGTGTGAATACTAATCAGCGGTGGGGAAGCAGAGGTCAGCCCAGCCGGCTTGTTGGCAGGTAGCTGTGTGCTCGGTGGCAGATGGCAGGCATTATCGACTCGCCACAAAGGCCTCGCGCAGGAGCCGGCGCTGGGGCTCCGTGATAGAGCTATTGAGATTCCGTGCGAGATGCAAGCAGATGTGATGGTTTCCAGTACCCACCGTAAACAATATGCCAGCAGAATTTTTAAAAAGAGCTTGTGTGTACAAACACGAAGCAGACCTCGTTTGAAGAATGCAAGTGCACAACTCCTCTGTAACCCTTCACGCGCCAGGCTGGGTTCCTCGCCATCAGCACGGCACACTGAGGCAGCCCCACCACCGCTACTCTGGGGGGCAACTTTCACATCAGCAAGTGAAGGATCAAAGTGAAAGGTACAGTAGAGACACGGTATCCAAATACGTGTTCCCCTCACAAGCAACGTAAGATTGCTGCCTGTAATTGCTACTTGGATTTAGGACAGTCAGCATTTGTACAGTCAATGATAAAACTGCACCTCAAAACGAACGAGGCAGGTGTGTCATCTCCTGCTTTCTGCTTCAGGCCCCATATGTGCTATGCTTTAAAAAGTCAGTGGGAACCACATAGAAGTATCTCCTGGCACAATTTTATTCCAAATACAGCAATCAAAGCCCCTATCCTACAATCAGAAAAGTCAATACTCTTCCACGTGGGTGTAAATCAGGCTATGCAACTCTGATTGCAAGCTTAGGACTTTTAATTCCTAATACAAGCAAGAGGGCATAACCATGCCCTAACCCTTTGAAATGGTTACTGAGCCGTGCTAACCTAATCAAAACACATACATAATGTATGAAATAATCCCTAAAAGATATTTTAGGTGCTTGGGTAATGAAATGATAGGCACCCTTGCAGTCAGCAGAGTAAGTCACAGCCAGGTAGTACAGTTCTCAAAGTACGCAGGAAAGAAAAAGGCCCATATATGCAATTCAAAGCAGAAATGCCAATGACAAGCAGCGGTTTTGGGACACTGACTTTGAGTATACATTGCCCCGGGCTGCTGGATTACAAAAAAAAATTAAAAAAAAAGAACAAGCAAAATAAATACTGATAAATACAGGGGATTTAAAGCACATTTCTGTGTTTAATCTAAGATATTTCTAATGCCTATAAGCTTAAAAACATAATAAGTTGTGGGGGTCTATATTACTCTGTTAAACTCACACATCAGTACAAAGTGAATTTAAAGCACCACTAATTCAAATGGTCAGTGCTTTTAGCCTTACAAAATCCTTGTATGCCTTTGCCAAGGGACCTGTTTGAAGCAAAACAAAACATATAAACATACATAACACAGATACTCACCTGCTTAGGATCATAGACCATGAGTCTGTTTTGATACTGTGCAGTATTTGTTACTCCTCCTATAAAAGAGTTTAAACAGGTTACATTTTTTCATATTAGCAAAGCCAGGACCAAGATCAGGTACAGCAGAATAACCAATTCTAGAGTTCATTTGCAGATAATAATTACATTACATACTACCACTTCTGCTTACATTCCACTGCACTTCTTAATCTGGTTGCAAGAGGAAAAAGCCCCATTTGTCAAACATACAGAAACACAGAATAGCATCAATAGACACCCCCACACACTTCCTTTGTAGAGCTAATTCTATGGGCCAAAAATGAGATAAAAACTGTTCTAAGTAACTGTGCATTCAGCCTTCATGAAGACAAAGATAAAACCCATTCCTGTTCCAAAGAACATACAGCATGTGACACGGTTTAAAAGAGGAGGAGGTGGGCTGGCACCAAAGAGAAGGGAGAGGTCGGAGAGAAGCTCTGTCTTACCAGGAGCATGACAGGGAATACCACTGCCAGTTAGAGCACAGTGCAAACCTGTGCAACTGTGCTCACCTATACAATTGAAAGAAATCCTGTACTTAGTTTGTATTATAGAGAGAACATCTCCTGGTTTAGTAGTAAACTTAGGTTGGAAGGTTCCTCCACAGTGACCAGAAACATCACAACCATTTACTTTTCAATAATGGTCAGGAAAGCATGGTGTAAAGCACCTCAGAAAAGCTCAGAATAGAGTAGATGCTGCAAACCAACTATTTACCTCAACACGGTAAAGAGATGTTTAATGCCCAATCATCCTCTTCTCATTTTGTTTTAAATGGCAAATTTCACTAAGTAAACATGGAAAACTTCTTCAGGCTGTAATCTTACCTGCGCAAACATGTTTTTGAGTGTGCTCAAGCCTTCTGGGACATGGTGTCACTGCAGCACTGCCACAGTTCCCAGTCCCTCTCTGTCACCACGCTGGGCCCATGGGAAGATGGAATCAGAAATAACGCCTGCAAGCTGCACCTCACCTTCATCCTGCCAGGAGGTCTGGGCAGAACTAGGGCATGTCAGTGGCCACACACCAGTGACACTCATACTGACAGACAAACTATTTACATTACAGTTTTAATGGCACGTGGACAATAGTGGACAAAATCCACAGCAACGAGAGCAAGGATTTTCATCTTATTTCATCTCATTTTGTTGGCGCTTCCCTTTTTGTGAGGGCATACCCTGTTTCAGCCAGGACAGCAGCACAGTGAGTTACACTCCTGCCGGCTGAGCTATGGCCCAGTCCCACTAAGGTTGCTGGGTTGGTTTTTTCCCTTTTATCCCCAAGCTCTGTGCTGGGGAATCCTCATTTTGCCAGCCCCCAGCTATGCCAAGGGCTGCATTTTGGTTCAGAGGCATACAGTGATTTTGAAGCAACTCTGCCACCTCCCCCATGTCATTTTAGGCTGTAGGTTGGGACTGGTGTGCATTCAAGGTAAAGAAGGTCTGCTCCAGATGTGCACCAGCTGTGCTCCAGTTCCTAATGGCAGCATAAGGGTGTGAAATAATAACTGGTCTTTTGACTTTCTACCATCTGAGCACTGGGAACGTTTGAGCCAGAGGACCAGAACAAACCTAGTCCAAAGCAAAAAATGTGACGGGTACAGGAAGTACACATAGAGAACTCGGCACCAAGGTTTTACCTGCTCATCTGCTCCTACTGGGCTGAGCTACTTGCTGACATAGAAGTACCCTCTGATCACTCCAAATAACTTGAGTGGGGCCAAGAATCGATAGCAGAAATTACAAATGTCTCTGTTTTAGAGTCTTTTCTTCAGCTGCAGCAGCAGGGAGAAGTGATGCTGTTCCTTGGGTGCATCTCTGCAAGCACCAGCCTGTACTGGGCACCTGCCCAGGGAGGGCAGCACAAGCTCCCAGCACAGAGACACTCACAGGCTAAGAGATAGCTGGGATGAGATGTAGTCTTTCCAAACTGTTTCCATCACACTATGCCACACCCTGCCCATCACAGCACATGTGAAGTGCACACGCAAGAACAGGCATTGGAAAGCAATGACTGCTCCTGTGTCTGATTTCACAATCTTTAATTTGCCTCTACACTGTTGTGCAGCCTTCAGATTCCTAGTGGTCATCAGCCACACATACACAAAATTCTTTCCTAGTATCTCTTTTGTAATTTGATTTTTTTTTTTTACATACGGTTATTTTCACTCCCAGCATAATGTCTAAAATGAGACATCAGATTAGTATCTTGAAAAATAAAAAACATAGTTATTTGGATTATTAGCTCCAGAATGTTAAACTACAGGAGACACATTCGAAACACAATGCTGGGTCATACATTTCCATTCTGAAAGGACACCTTAATTTGGGGGGAAAGATGTGAAGGAAGAAGAGAAAGAAGAGTGTTGTTTCCTCATAAAATAATAAAACAAGCAAATAAGCAAAATTATTTGCTTCTCTTCACAAAGAGCCCCTCACACCAAGTACACAGCTTACATCTTTTCCCCTGCAATATTGCTCATCTCTGGTGTTTTATCATTACATTCCCTTCACATACTGCTCTTCACTTTTAGATTAATCTGCCAAAATGAGATGCTAAGGATTTGCATACAGATTTGACTACACAAAAATAGATCTGGAATTAATAACAGTCTCTATATGTTTTAATTTCTTCTAGACTGGAGTACCCTTGCCTCCAGCAGTATTCTTGGCTTTGAAAGTCATCAAGCTGATTTGTCTGCTCTTAGGTTATGATGCCACATGCTGCTACACTGTCCCCTGCAATCAAAGTGCTCGCAGAGATAGATTCCATGCCTTCCCCTAACAAGTATATTTTATAGATTGGCAGTTTTGATCTCCCCTCCCCAGGGGGATAATCTGCATCTTAACAGGTTTCTATAGATACATCTGTCATTAAATATGCCATCTTATATCTGCATCAATTTTCAAACTCTAGTTCCTTCTAACTTTCAAGTGCTATAGCAAAAGTTTAAAATTTTCTGCCAAAATTCAGATTTAACAAGTCTGCAGTGTCCCCTTGAACTATTTTTTTAAAAAATACTCCAGACAGCTGGGAAAGGGCAAAAGAGCAGCAATATGTCTCTTAAAAATAAGAAAAGAAGGGAAAAAAGAGTTTAAATGGTACCAAAAATAATACATACTTTCTCAGAAAAGAAATGGGGTGATTCTGAGAGAATTTCTTAAACTTCTCTGCTGTGTTTTTCTATGAGGGAAAGAGAGGATAGAGAGGAATCATAACGACAGAAAGTATTTAAAACCACAAACTATGCTATTAAATTTGATGTCAAGCAATAACAGCTACTGTGGTAGTAACCCAACAGTTAGAGAAAGAGGAAAAAAATGTCTGGCTGGTTAAATTACAGAAAATGTACAGTTTGGTCAGCATTTGCTGTTTTTATAAACAGAGTGATGATTACACCACTTTAACATGAGCAGCTTGCTTTGAGGACTCCAGTTCCTGGGAGGCAAGGAGCACCCTCAGGACAAGACAGGAGCACACCCTCATGGAAAGGCCATCCTCCAACCCATGGGCTTACAATGTTTTTACACTGCCACAGTAACTGTCCCTCGCTCCCTTGTAGGGTGTAAATGCAGCTTTTTAAGCCCTCCAAGGCCTGTAAATTCCCAGCTCATGCAACAGTGCCCCTCTACATGGGAAAATTGCTCGAGGATTCCAAAACACACCTTGTCCGTCCCTTTCCCACACTTGGGAAACATTCTGTGTTGTTATAGTCCCCCCAAACACTCCACAAACTGCATGGAGAAACACCTTCAAAACACACACTTCTAAAAAGAGAAGGGTAGGAGGCAGTAGAACCAACGTTTTCCTAAATGACAGTTTATAAGCCATATTTATAACAAGTCCTAGCAAGGCCCCCAGATGACTTGAGAAATCTAACCCAATCCAAATCCCCCAGAAAATATCACATCTCTCTCTGCAGTCCCCAGGCACTAGGCTGTGTGCGGGAATCCGAGTTCACGGGGAGACGTGTAAAACTACATGTTGGCAAAGAGCTCCCATGTGTGCTCCTTCCAGCAAATCCTGGGAATATATAGCAACCCATGACATGTACCCTAAGGTGCTCTGCTATTTTAAAACCAAAATCTCTCCTCTCTTAGGTGCCTGTGTGTCAAACACAAGATAATCCTTCCTCGATGCGCAAACCCGCTGCTTCTGACTGCAGCGAGCCCAGGTGCAGTGAGGACAGCTGAGCTGGAGCATGTTCTCCCAAGGTAAGGAGTCCCCTGGAAGAGGCCAACATCAGCTCTGATTAATGCTCTTCCACTCCAGACGCAATCAAGCCACAAACAAGAGGGGCACAAGCCCTAGGTTTGTTTAAATCATTAAAGCTGGATGTTTACATTCAATCTAAGGAGAATCAATGCCACCAAACCAATAATGTCCATCACTGAAAGGTGTGAGATCATTCATTCAAATACAGTAAAAATGAAGTCTGTATATATATGGAACATATACAGACTAAGACTGGGCCACTAAGGCAATTTTATGTACTTGTTAACCTCCTACTCCCAGTAAATCCTGTGCCAGCCACACTGTAAAACTTATTTGGTTAGATTCTGTAAACTCCTATTATTCCAGATCTATTTTTCATAAAAGAATTTTATAGACATTTACAGAGAAAAAAATCTTTACTTCACAACAGCATACTGATAGTAAGGTCATACTTTGCATCACAAATCACTTGCAAACTCAGAATAATTCTTCAAGCTATGTTATCACCATCATTTCCTTAATCAAAGTCTCCACCATTAGGGAAAAAACAACAGTTAAAAAACCAAAAAGAATCTTGAGTTTTGAAAAAAAAAAATCTCCTATATTAAATACAAAGCAACTGTACAGGGTTGGCTGTTTACCCCCTTCCCCCAAGCTGAGTTTCTATGTGCATGTCAAGATGTTATTTTAGCTGACACACTTAAGGTCAGACTACTCAGGCCTCTGCAAAACACCAGTGTAACACTTGGTTTTAAACAAGACTTTTCATGTGCTAATCTCTTGAGCACCTAAGGCAAGGGGAAGCGTCATTATCCCAGGATGCAGGTGCAGGAATGGCCCAGAGCTGGAGTGCCTGGCAGAGGTTCCCTGCCCCTCGCTGTCCCCAGGGGCACTACACCTATACCGGTGGAGGAAGGTTAACATGTATAGAAAAGGAGGTCTCCGGATTTGCATGTGCACTCCACAGAGGATGCAGGGAAATGGGCATAGTTCAAGTCCTCGCTCTTACGGAAAATATTTCCCCGCTTTTATAGGTAGTGATTGTTAGTAATGCTGAACTCCAAAGTGTTTAGTGTACTTTGTTTTTCTTTCACTGAAATACTTCACTTTTCAAGCATTGTGGCATGAATTCGTTTGTGAAATCGGTCATGGCATCAATGTTAACTGGGGCCTAGAAGAATCACTGTTCTATAAAATTTCCAAACCATTTGCCCCATGCAATGTCAGTACAGAGAACTTATTTGTTGTGGTTTAACCCCAGTCAGCAACTCAGCCTCACACAGCCACTCATTCACTCCCCCACCATGGGGAGAGAATTGGAAAAGTAAAACTGAGAAAATTCATGGGTTGGGATAAAGAGAGTTTAACAGCCAAAGCAAAAGCCACACACACAAGCAAAGCAAAACATGGAATTAATCCACTGCTTCCCATGAGCAGGCAGGTGTTCAGCCATCTCCAGGAGAGCAGGGATCCATCAAGCATAATCATGACTTGGGAAGTCAAACGTCAGCACTATGAACATCCCCCATTTCCTCCTTCTTCCCCCACCTTTATTTGCTGAGCATGATACCATATGGTCTGGAATATCCCTTTGGTTAGTGGGGATCAGCTGTCCTGGGTGTGTCCCCTCCCAAATTCTTGCCCATCCCCAGCCTCCTCACTGGTGGGGTGGGGTGGGGTGAGAAGTAAAAAACGCCTTCACTCTGTAGAAGCACTACTCAGCAGTAACAAAAACATCCCTGTGTTACCAGGACTGTTTCCAGCACAAATCCAAAACATAGCCCAGACTAGCTGCTATAAGGAAAATTAAATCTATCCCAGTCAAAACCAGAATATTTTTTAATAAACTCTCATGTATTTTTTTAAAATAAGAAAATAAAATGAAGACTGGGGAGGGGGAGGAAAAATAAATAATGACATGAATATAAAAAATGGAGCACAGAAAACTCAAGGGCTGAACCCACTTGTGCTGAGCAGAGGGTCTGATTAGTTCCAGTATGCAAAAGCCTCCCTCTTTTAATCTGCTTCTGTCAGGTTAAAAACCCTAAAGAGGTGGCAGCAGCTTAGGAGTCTCTCTGTCACCTGAACACCAGCCACCCACCTCCTATTGCCAGTGTGTACACTCGTACAGCGTTTTGTTTTGTCCATTTTCCTTTCCTGCTGCCTTTGCCATGATTTTATTCTCCATTATTTTTGAATCCTTGTCATATTTGTCCCAAAGGAGCAGCAAAGCAAAGCTGAAAATGAATCCCAATAATAACAGAAATCCCTTAAGTCCAGTCAGCTTTTGATCAGCAAAGCCTTTAAGAGGGCATGGGGCTGTAGCAGAGGCACCGAGTAAGTAAATGGTCAGTGTGCAGATCAAGCTTTGATGACTCTCTCCACAAATAGATGGGCTAGAAACTTGAATTATCACTATTTAATTTATTCCCTCACTAAAAAACTGGGCACATTTCCATGGTTCCCTTGCCAGCTGGTAGTAGCAGACTGACTTTGAGAGCTCTTTGCTGATGACCTGTATTTCCCAGAAAAAGCAGCAGGGATACAGCTCAGAAACGTTTCTAACTCAGACTAATTTTTTAATTACTTAATTTTAGGCCACATACTTCAAAATTAGGTTCCCTCCTGCATTACTAATTACTTTTATGCTAACATATTCAGTGATGAACAGTGGATTTTCCAGCAGTGACTACGGTACAATAAAACATCTCTCTCTACTATTCCCCTGCCCCTGAATGTACATGTACCATGAGCTACATCCTAATCCTAAGCAATTAATTAGTAATAGAAAGCTAGCTATAGTTATTACATCTCCATCTACTTTTCTTTCTAAAAATAACTCTATTCGATGCACAGCCAGGTTTCAGTCTGAGAGTACAAAATTCAGATCAATGCCTCCTGAAGTGTAGCGTAGTAAGTGTGCTCTAGTCCTTCATAATAACCCACCAGAACTGAGCAACTCAAAACTTCTAAGCGTTTTCTTGGCACCTATCAAAATACAACTGAAAATCCCTGTCTACTTTATTCCACTGCTGGTAGTATTTTCGAAATATAAATGGAACAATACTGATAAAATATTTTTTGTTGTTTTGCCCAGTTTTAAAGAATTCATCCAATAGGCTTCCACTTACCTCTTCCCCTGATTCTACAGCTCTATTAGAGGCATATCCTCGAACACAATATCAGACTGCATCATTTTATAAACACAAGTGGAATTTAAAACACAGTGGCATGCATGCATTTCACCTACATAACTAAGAACATGAATTAATCCTCAGGATAATTTCCCTTTTCCTAGAAAATCTGGAAAGAATAAATTTAATCTTCAACCAGCCCCACGTTTGACTTAAAAATTGCTATCAAATACTTTCTTGAATTTTGACTGTTTTGCTTCGTTGGTTTGGGGGTTTTTTTAATGAAATTAAGACGAAAACTATTACTTTTTTCATTTACTGGAGGAAAGACCACACTGATGGATTTCTAGTGTGTATTCAATGATTTTATATGAGAATGCTTAACACCATTTTCTAAAAAGCCCTATTCTTCATAAAAACTGACAAATGTAAACCACAAAACAGGAAAACAACCAGCAATCGAGGCACAGCAGTAGTAATATCCATGTATTTGAAGTGCCCACCACAGACACACACATCCCTCTCCACTAATAAAATAGGAAAGGTAGTGAATAAACAGTATAATGCTCTGAATACACGCAGCTGGTAGCCTAAAGCAGAAATCCTGTTCCTGTACTGTACCTGGGTCTCAGCTAAGGATTCACACAACACAAACTCTACAAGACTCCTTAAATGACGGTCACTAAAGAAAGCGACCCAATGAACCTGCCAGGGATCCTGGTGATTTTCTGTGTTCTGTCTTGCTTTTAATTCCAAAGTCATCATTCATTACTTTAGTTTATATGTATTAAAATCGATACTTGCTAATTCCCCTGCCAATGCTGGGGAATCCATTCCCGTGAGGCACTTAATCCATAGGGACAGAAAGGTACATCCGCTAACCTAAACGACACACTTTGAGAAGCACAGCAAAGGCCTAAGAAGCTAACTTAATCTTCCATTCATATTCCATCTTTTCACCAGAGGCATTCCAGACCATATTAAAACCTCCAGAGGGTATCTACGGTAAAGATGCCAATCACTGAACACTCACCTCAAGGGCTGGCCCCATTTACTCATTATCTTCCTTAATAAATATTATAGCCATATAACCTTCCGTGGCATACTTCTTAGTAAAGTGGGAATATTTTTCTGTCAAATCTTCTGGAGACAGCATCAACTGTATTCCAAAATAACTAATACCAGAAAAGTCACTACAAAGACTGAGGAACCTAAGTCCTCCCACCCCCATCAATGGAACATAACAACTAAAGACTCAGTTGCAAATGATACGTTATTTTAGGATTATAGGGTCTATACATTAATCTATCTGTGCCATAAAGCTGTGATTACATCCAGACAGTCTTGTGCACTTCTTATGGACAGAGCCACGGGTGATTTCTAAAAAAGGTCATCTTGGCCTGTTACAATACCCTGAAGATCAAGCGGGAGCAAATCATACATCTGCCTTCAAGCCCTGGAACAACACAAGGTAACAAGCACCTAATTTTCCCTTTCATCATCAGGATTAAATGAATCATAGAATTATAGAATATTCTCAGTTGGAAGGGACCCACAACGATCATCAAAGTCCAACTCCAGGCCCTATACAGGCTCAGAAATTACACCATGTGCCTAAAAGCATTGTCCAAATGCTTCTTGAACTCTGTCAGGCTGGTGTTGTGACCACTTCCCTGGGGAAGCTGTTCCAGTGCCCAATCAACCTGGGGGTGAAGAACCTTTTCCTGATATCCAGCCTAAACCTCCCCTGACACAACTTCAGGCTGTTCCCTCAGGTCCTGTTACTGTCAAAAGTACCAGATCATATTACAGAAACAATGTCTTTTTTTGTTTGTTTTTAGGAAGCACACAGAATTTATCATTGGAAATTTGTCCAAAAGTGCATTATCATTTGAGTTCACTGTGATTTATGAATGGCAACTGGAGATAGCACATACGATAGCAGCAGCTCTGAAACACCGAGAGTGTATGTATAAGGTACATTATGCTCCTATACTTCTAATGAGGCTTCAGTTCTTTGTCCTCTCCTAAGAGAAAAGTTATCACGACATATAAACCAAAGAAGATTTATTACTTTAATTCAAGACAGTATTTTGGTATTTTGTTAGTACCTCAAACTGTGTGAAACGTTTTCTACCTGATATCCAAAGAAGACCATCCACCACATATCCCGCGTGGCATGAGAGCGACCGATCAAAGGACTGTACAAAGGTCCACTTGTTCTTCTTGGGGCAGTAGCGTTCAACTGTAGGCAACACTTGACGCAATTCATTCCTGCCCCCTACGGCATAGAGGTACTCGTCCACGGCTCCCAGCACAAAGTGTTCCCGGCAGTTCTTCATAGGAGCTATCTCCGCCCAGGAGTTAGTGCGGGGGTCATATCGACAGACAGTCCTCACGGCACACGTGCGCCCCGTGGAGTGCTCTGCCTCTCCACCAGCTACAAAAAGAAAGTCTCCCATGACAGCCACACAGTGGTGGCTCCTCCCCACAGGCATAGGCGCCAGCTCGCTCCAGTTAGCGATCCCTGCGATATGAACGTTCTCTTGGTCTACCGGATTGAAGTATCGCAATTCCTTCACCTTACAGACTTCTCGTTTTTTCCCACCAATAATGTAAAGAGTGTCTGACTGGAAGCGAGGCTTTGTCCTTGCGGTTTGCCAAACTGGCTGCGCATAGACGCTCTGGTGGTAAGCCAAGGCCTCATTAATGAGCGCTGTCGCAGTTTCACTGGCTTGGACAAGAGGGTGAGTAAGAGCTACAGTATGCAGTGTATCCACATCCATAAGGCCAAAGCGGACGTACTGGAGAAGTTCATCCAGGTACTGGTAGCGGCAGTTGTGTTCCAACCACCTCACGGCCAGCTAAAAGTGGGGGGAAGGAAGGGAAAAACAAGACATGCGTTATTTGTGTACAGTTCTGTCAAAATTTGGTCTTTTGAAATTTGCTTGCATTCCAAGAGCAGATACATACTTGCCTCAGTTGTGGTATCCATCTATCCATCTAAAAAGCAGCTGTGAAAGCCTATTAGTCCACATAAAAAAATATCTATTAAAACTCAACCTATGTCGCTAGCGAGCAGAGACCAAGGAATAAAGCGACATGGACGGTTTAGTACGAGAAGAAACCGACCCTTTATTAATTTACAAATTCGCTTATATACCTTAGCATGCTGGACACTGACATAAGGCTATTGGTTCACTGACCAACCACCCCCCAGAGGGATTGGCTGAACCCAACAACACTTACTTCAGATATTTTCTCCTTGGTATCATAACAATACCATAGTTTACAAAATCTCTCAACTGTTTTCCTACAGTGTCTGTGAGAAAGCAAGGCTTTCACACAGACACTGTCAGAAAACTGAGAAATCTCTCTGCATCCAGGCTTTTTGCATTCACATGCCTACAGTGTACATACAAAAGCATTGAATTGCACCAGTTCCCCTAAACAATGTCCACAGCATTATCACCTGCTATGCAATACTCTCATTGTACAACCTGTTAGAGTTGCTGGAGACCATACTATCCCTGAACCAAGCTGCTGGAAAAATGATATAAAGTTAGGAGCTATGGGATCACTGGATACCATAGATACACTAGAAAGAAGACTAATGTCAGAAGATTAGAAAGAAAAGCCTTTTCTGCCCTTAATATTTCATCCTACTTATGACAAAATATTGAAGAAATATAACACAATACATACTGAATCCTTCAATATTTTTTTTCTTCCTCATTTATTTTATTCATAAAGGAGACAAAGGTGTAAGGGGACAAAAAAGTAAGTCAGAGAAGAGAGAAGCACAGAAGAGGCTCTGCTAGTTTGGGGCAGACAGAAAGCAACAAGGAAAACTCTAAAACGGTTCAGCAATTGAAGCTAGTACCAACACTCAAAATTAAACATAGCATTCAAATCACATAAAGCTTACTGAATCCAACTGGTCCTAACAAGAGGCTAGGAACGGCCTAAACCATTTCAAGAATTGTTGTATAAGTTATGCTTGAAAACATCCAGTAATGAAGATACCAAAACTTCCTCAAGAAAACCATTCCCATGCTCTGGTATCTCTCAGACAAATTTTCCTCTTACATATGCAAAAGCTCTAAACCCTTAAATTCATCACCCCATTTTCCACCTTTGGGTTTATATTCCAGAGCAATCCTTGAAACTGATTCATCCATACAGGATGAAAAGCATTTTACTACATTCTTTTTCTTCTCCACCTCAGATGCATTTTAATATTGGTGTGAGAGTCCTCTTCAGTGAATGAAAAAAGTATTTCAATGCATCTCAGGTCGTATTTTCTAAATCCCTGTTGCCTGGCTCACAGTTCTTTGTTATTGAAATCCTTAATTAGGGTTAGTTAGTTAGTGTTAGTTAGGGTTGGGGTTAGGGTTAGGGTCAGATAGGGTTAGTTAGGGTTAGGGTTAGTTACTTAGGGTTAGTTAGGTTTAGGGTTAGGGCTAGTTGGTTAGGGATAGAGTCAGTTAATTAGGGTTAGGGTTAGAGAGTTAGGGTTAGGGTTTATTAGGGTTAGTTAGTGTTAGGGTTAATTTGTTAGCTTTAGGGTTAGTTAGGGTTACTTAGGGTTGGCGTTAGTTAGGGTTAGGTTTAGTTAGTTAGGGTTAGTTAGGGTTAGAGTTATTTAATTAGGGTGAGTTAGGGTTAGGGTTAGTTAGGGTTAGGTTTAATGTTAGTTTTAGAGTTAGTTAGATTTAGGGTTAGGATTAGGATTAGGTTTGGGTTAGGATATTAAATCCTGCAGGCATTGAAATCCTTAATGTTTGCTGTTTAAATGGGATATAATCTTCTTCATGCTGTAGCTGTAGTGAATAGTTTGCAAGAATCTCTTTGATTGTGACAATCTGTGCTATTCTTGCTTGTACATCACCATGTAAGAGTCTCAGTGTACTAAGTTGTTGCTGATCCATGTTTAAGCTTATGACTGAGTACTATTCCAACTTTTGTTTTTCTTTTTTTCTTTTTTTTTTGCAGAAATTCCACAGCATGTCATGCTTTCTTTGTCATTACCAAACTCTCTACTATTACTTTAGGACACCACTTCAGTCAAGAACATTCTCAATCCTAATTGTATTTTCAAAACTGCTTGAAAACCATTTCGCCTTCTGATTTCCTGAAAACATAAATCCCTTATTATTCTTTCATCCAAGTCATTATCAAAGACATTGACTAGTTCTGGATAAGGACAAACTCTACTTGATACTTCAAATCATTTTGACACAGAACTCGTGGCATGGGTGTTTTCAACCAGCTGCGTGCTAAAAAAAATTTCAGTTAAATCTTAGTGCCCTGTACTGTATGTCACATAAAGGAGCTGAAAATGATTCTCTTATTCATAGCTTTCATATAAGATGTATTAAATTTATTACTGCTTCTGTACTCTGTCAGAGAGGGGAGATGACAAACCAAAACCACTTTCTTGTTAAGATTAATTTGAAACACTTTTTATTCATTGTGATCCCCTGTGAAACAAGGAATCAATGAAGGGCATCAAAAATGCAACAGTAGTTCAGTCAGTTAAATGCTGTATTGAGTTTCAAATACGTG
The DNA here is from genome assembly GCA_014706295.1 of Lycocorax pyrrhopterus obiensis. Lineage (NCBI taxonomy): Eukaryota > Metazoa > Chordata > Aves > Passeriformes > Paradisaeidae > Lycocorax > Lycocorax pyrrhopterus. The sequence goes on from JACSVZ010000004.1 coordinate 75,399,822, forward strand.
CATTAGCTATATGCATTTCAAATTGCTAGTAAAAAAGGCATTAATCAAATACATTTAAAAATGTTTATGGACTTGAAATCATTGAGCTTTATAGCCAGGTGTTCTAAGTCAACCAGACTCATGTGTCAGGTCTCCTACTGAGTTGTATTAGGCAACTTCCTATTCCGTGTCTTTGGCCACGTGAATGATTCCTGATAGGCACTTAGCGCTCATCATTCAGGCACTTGAAATCGAAGAGAAATTCAGGCTATCTTCAGCATATATATCAACTGAATGATTTGTGGGTTGCCATATTGAGATAGAAGAATTTACAGCACTTGCATCTAACAGACTGGTTACTTTTGGAACTATAAATTCATGCCTTTGCTCACATCTAAAACGGCATCACAGAGGTATCACTTGGGCTACAGTGACAGACATTATAGACTCTGTAAAGGACAGGCACTAATGTAAACTAGGACTTGGTAACCACAAGACTTTTAGAGGAAGTTTAATATTAATGCCTTATTAATATCTTAGAACTTCATCCATCTGCTTTCCTTTATTGTCCTCCCTTTGGTCCCCCAATAAATACTGTATAAACACACGAGCAACACCACATACATTCATAACGTCAAAGACATGGTACCTGCATTCATTTCTGGATTTGGGATGTGTGCTGATCCGCACAGAGGGCATGGACATCTCCGTTACAATACATTTTCTCTGCTGTAGGAAGTTTGGCATATGCAACTTGGCTCATACTGAGTTAAGTCTGTACTGAGAATAGTACTGGAGTTGTAAAAAATGTTTCACTGAAACCAATAATGTTTAACTTTTCTCTAAAGTCACAGAATTTCTAAACCACTACAGTGATAGCTGCGAAGTGATACTAAGACTCTGTTGGCACTCATGAGATGTACAGTGTATTCTGGGTCTTGAACCAAAACCTTCTCTATCCATCCCACACTATTTTATCCCCACTCATCTGTCCTGAATCTTTTTTATGTAAACCTTTGAGTCTTTCCAAATTAAGTTATTGCAACCTACTTGGGATTCTGTACACGCTGCACCTCAAGGTATCTTTGGCCTACGTTACTTCCACCTTTCCCCTCTGACAAGCAGCTGCAACAGCAATGGGGGGGGGGGCAAGGTGAATCCCAGGCTGTCTCTTGTGTAGGTTGCTACTGGCTCTTACCAGACTCCATGTCTGAGTGGAAGACTGCATTTGCAGCGGAAGACTGCATTTTACTGTATGAGTTTAGAAAGCAGGGCTAAGAACCCTGCACACCACCTGGATGGTCTTTAGGCATTTGACAGAATGCAGAGAAGCTTCACTGAGTCTTAGGGAAACAAATGAGGTCTGTGAATCACAATGTGTTTAGAAGCTCCTCTCCAAATCAACTCATGCTACTGTTTGAACACAATTTGGCTACAGTGCTCCATGTGACCCACACCTAATCTGTGACACCCCAAGGCAGAAAAAAAGCCATAAGAGCTAAAAGCTATAATGTTTTTATCTCCTTGTCTTGCTATTTGTGACAATAACTGTTACTCCATTTAAAAATTCATTTTGGGTCACTACTTAAAAATGCTAGGAATTTAATCTACAAACGTAGGTATCTATGTATCTATTTACAGAATACAGGACGAACTCCTAAATTGTGACACAAGGCTGTGGAAAGGGTCATCTGGTTTCAGGAACACACATAAACTGAGCCTTAGATTTGTACACTGGTTTTGCAGCACATTGTTACCAGGTTCTCTAGCAGAAAATGGTGTGTCAGACTATGGAGGCATGGAAGAAAACTGGGTGTGGGTAAACAGATACTCTAGTCACTGAATGGTTTGGCAGCTATTGGAAGGCTGAAAAAGTTCAAAAGAAAGAAAACTGAATTCCCAAACAAGTCTTTCAGTTATAGTAGAAGTAGCCACTGATGGACGTTAACACAGTTCTAACTTTCCTTCACTGCAAAGGAGGCAAATATAACTCTCATCAACATATGGCAGACAGAAACTTCCATGTACAAGACCAGCAAACATCTGTATATCTATCAACACGATTTCTAACACCTTTATTCAGGTTTTGTTTAATCTAGACCTAAAAACCTGGTGCCTACATAAAAACCCCAAAATTCACCCCATCTATACACTGATTATAGTGCCTATGTTTTCGCCTCTCTGGCAGTAACAATTAGCAACTATAATCAGTATTGGCAAAATAAACTCAAAGCCATTATAGACTTTATGATGCTGCAAGAAAAGACATTCTGGCTTCTCTAAGGAAATACCAATGGCATTTGAAATCACAGCTGTGTTTAAAATGCTAACAAGCAAGCAGAAAAAAAAAAAGACCATCCACAATTTTGATGTTTAAAATATTTGTATCAGTACTAAATAATTTACAAAAATACAGAAAGACTCCTACTCCTACTGCCATATAGGCAAATTCTGTTTAAACTGCTAGAAGCTTCTTTTCTATTAATTTTAATGTATGAGTGTGTGAGTAAAGGAAGCTACAGCCTAGTGCCTATATCAACTTTAATAAATAATATATTTTGCCATATTCATCTTCTAAACTAAGTAAATGACAAAAGTAGACCCTCAGAAGGACAGGATTTTCAAACCAGATTAATTCTCTTATTTTAATGCCTTAACCCAAAGGATCTTTCTTCTCCAAGGTTACATTATGTGATTTAGCAATGGAGTGCATTCTCAAAACAGCAGAAAAGAGATGGAAAAATATGTCGTGGCACAGTTGGAGCACACATCAAAGTACATCTGCATGTTGGATAGCGATTTCATTGTTTTTCCAACACCTGCTTCTGCTTCCAGCACAGTGCTTCAACAGTCCAAGTCACACAGGCTTGGAGCACAGTCCTTCCCTCCCTGCTGTTAATGGTGTACACACCACACACATCCCGCAGCCAGAGAGCCCACAGAGGCAGAGGAGGTTAAAACTGAACTAGGAATTTCACTCCTGTTGAAGATAACCCTGCAAGAAGTAGTTACCTGGTCCTTTGGGCTGCCAGCTATCCCAGGGAGCAAGAGGGCCCATCACGCCTGTGCCTTGCCTGTTCAGCATCCCCTGCAATCCTTCTCCAGCCACTCTGCTGGGAAACGTGCCAGACCTTCACTTGACATCACACCAAGTTTTCTAATCAGAAAAGCCAAGCTACTTCATGAGTGCAAAAACCTTGACATACTCATATTTATTAGACCCAGGTTCACTTAGAAACTACTCTAAGTCACAAAGTCAGCAGCAGGGAAAGTTTCTGTTGACAGAGCTCCAAGAAAGAAAAAAACTTTTCTAAGCCTGGGCTCTGTGTGAGGGGCCACAGGAACTCTATTAAAAGTCATCTTGGTCTGCTCTTTAGTAGATGTATTCATGTTGTAGCCCACTGGACTGCAAATATGCTACTTTATATCATCCAAGGTGTCTAGTAAATGAGATGAAGTCAAAAAGTGATGGCAGTGGAAAAAATTAGGGGGTTGGAGTGTCGGTTTTTTGCATTTTGTTTGTTTTAGCAACAGCTAATAGAAGGAAACAGATTTTCCATGATTTTAAAGCAATGAATTCACACTGCCTTATTAAAACAAATGGAAATCTTAATTATAATAACCTAGTAAACATTCTCATTTTAGGAGAAAACAAAATTTTAAATACGGAAACAAAAGTGGAAAGATGCATTTTTCTGGACTGAGATCTGATATGTGCAACACAAATGACCCAATTTGTGCATGACAATCTGATGATGATATTTTATGAGGGGAAGGGAAAGAACTACAAATCTCACCTGAACAGTTCTTCTGTTCCTTAACAGAAGCAAAAGTTTTTGGCCAGAAAAGAAAAAAAACAAATTAATATCTTCCTATCCTTAGCATATTGGACAGTGCTACAGACCTGATCCTATTGATTTTTGAAGCCAAGAAGAGTTGTGCAAGAAACACAGTTACTACAGCAATCACCTTAAAGCACCACCAAGGAAACTTCAAAAAGCAAAACTTGAAATTTACTTGTTTGGTCTTTGAAACACTAGAAATATGTATTTTGGCTGTAAACTTGCACATAATTTTGTCTTTTATTGGATTTTATGTAACTCAGCAAGCCTGAGGTGTTCCAGACTGGGACCTCCTGTCTCAAAACCACATTTCAGCTGGCAATTGTCAGCAACACTCTGGCTCTCCACATTTCAAGTACAGGAGCAGAATCTATGGATAAACCAGGACATTTACTGAAGCATTGAAACAAAGTCCACTGAGCGCTACGGAGGAACTTTCACCTAATCTAAAATGAAGAGGGATTTCCAAAGGGTCTGAATTTGGATCTCTATAGGGTCTTAGTCCTCTCTCTCTCTAGAGGCTACAAAAGACAAAACCCAGGGGGTTTAGGGTATTCATTTAAGCATTTTAAGTAGGATGAACTAAATTGCTCTGTATCACCCATTTAAGAAGAAAAAATGTAAGAATTGTTGCTGAGGAAAAAAATCCCACCACACAAAAAACCGTACGCACACAATTTTTCAAAGCCATGAGTTACACATGAATATTTTTAGAAGCTAGTAACCACTCAGCACAGCCTCCAGACTCACTCTGCAATTTTATCAATCAGGTACTATCTTACAGTTGTGGACAGCAGGGAAAATGAGTGTCTTGAGCCTAGATGCAAGAGAGCTTTAAAGATAGAAATCTTTTTCTTCTTTTTATTTTGAATTTAAAATGTGCATAAAAATAAGACTCTAATGAGCTGCATGTGGAACAATCAAAATTATGAGGTATTTGCATTTCTTTTGCACCTTGAGCCAAACAACTACAAAATTATGCATATGATTCTCTCAATCTGAACACAGTAAATATTAATAATCTATGAATCAGCAATGAAATGCCTTTTGCCTCTGAACCCTGAAGAGAGACTTTCTAACTCAAAAAGTTGCAGTACAGTGAGTGAGACTACATTTACAAGGCACCAAACTAAGGCATATGTGTGTAGCCTGTGAAAATAAAGCTGTGCCATCCCCCACCCTCTTTACACAGAGACATTTTTAAATTACCTGTTTGTCAGTTTTACAAATGTGTGTCTACGTAAGCACCTCCCTGTGTGGCGCTGCGTTAGCAATCAGACGTGCTTCCATTTACACATTTGGATTCTACAATCAGAATTAAAACATTTCCTCTGTTCAGGGTGAGCTGATAAACAGGGATTTTAAATTTTCCTTTTTTTTTTTTTTAATGTGAAAAATGAAAGAAAAACGTTCCTCTAGATGTATTATGCCTTTGGGCTCCATGTGAGGGAAGCGAAAAAAGACAGAGAAAGCTACTGTGAAGGTCACAGAGTGAAAGAACTTCCTCAGGGCACAGAATAAATTAAATCCCAAGGAAAAAATAAAATGTGATTTCCAGAGTGTGAGGCACAAACTCAAAATGACAATGATTGACAGCCAAACTATATCCGTGCAATATCGAAGACTGCACGTTCTCATTTACCTCAGTGTAGCCAGCAAGCGCCCATTAAACATCCGTCTGATGCCCAAATTAACCTTCTTGGCAAACTGAAAGAGGCACAAACTATCATAATCAACCTTTCATTATCACAGCAGCCTCTAGTTAAAGGGTCAGAATAATTGTGCCATCAGAGCCCTGATTGTTTTCAATCAACAGACGACTGGAGTGACAGCTCAGTGATGGAGTAGTTTGATGAAACCGCACCAGGCCTAATCAGAGCAGATGAAAGGAAGGCATGATTGGTGCAAATGAACAGTCGTGCCTCTCTTTTTCATTTACAATCTGAAATTACTCTTAAATTTACAGGGTTTTTTCTCCCTTATGAGTACCTCTGAAAGAATGTTTGACTTATTATGGGTTCTGACAGTGCAGAGTTATAAAACACAGGTAGGGTTTTCAGCCCAGGCTTTAAGTGGGTATTCAGCATAATTTTAACAAATTCACTCTTGAAAAGCACAAAATGACTAAAGACTTCCAATGACCTAACCTTTCAGTGCTGTTTGATTAGCAGAACAATTTATCACAGCTCACATTCTTCATGATAAGAGAAGATTAAAAAAAATGGGCAGGGATCTCTTGCAAATGTTTTCTCTTAGCCAATATATTTATTGTATTATTGCTCTTCTGTTCTCTCTCTCTCTCACACACACACCAAAGAAAAAAAATAAATTAAAGAACACTGCATTAATAACCCTTTTCCTCTTTGAATGAATAATAGGATCCAAGCAAGGGTTTGTTTGGAGATGAAAGCAGAGACCAATTATCATGCCACTGACAGCATCAATATTTAGTTTTCTGGTGGGTTGGGTTGTTCATTCCTACATTTTAAAGGATGGGAAATTAATCAATCCCACTAGGTGTCTCTTACCTTACTCATCGGCACTGATAGAGAGTATCTCACAAATGAACAGGGGGAAAAAAAAGGGAAAAAATGTAGGCATTGCTTAAGTTTGGAAAGAATGAAAGATTCAAATTTCCTGCACGTCCTCAGCTAGGTTCACTTCCTCTCCCAGACTCGCCCTGCTCCAGCCATATGGCTTCTCCTTCTCAGAAGGCTGCTGTAAGGAAGGTGAGATAAACAAAAAGAATCTAATTGAATCGTACCTCTGAAAGAAGAAAATATTTCAAGTGGTGAGTGGTAGATCTTTTGTTCTGTGATCTTGGTCATCATCAGATGTTCTCTAGTTTGTCAAACATTACAAAATTCATACCAATGTTCAGCATACCAAACAAAAAAAAAAAAGCAGTCTAGAAGCCAAGATTAAGATTTGTCTGAAGGGGGAGTGGATAGAAAAGTTTGATCCAAACACCAGAGGCTTTTAAGAAATTTTATGTCCTGTATCTCTTCTCACACTACAGAATGGAAGTTTTACTTCCTTAAAAGTTTTGGACTGTAGCAGAACATTCACCTAAGTGGAAGTGCCCTCAGCAGAGGAAGCTGTGAGCAGGCTTGCACATCCTTACTGACACACAGGACGCTATTTACAATTATTGAAGTCTACTGTTGATGTAAGGAGGTTGAAAGGCTCTCTAGTCCTTTTTATTTTTACAGTGAGGAAAATTTTACTACCCTCAGAGAGTATGAAGACATCAAGCCAGCCCAATTAAAAATTATTACCTCCAAGTCCTAGATAAAAGAAGCACGACCAAAGTTGCCCAGCTTGCCAGTGATTTGGCAAGAAGTACTTCCCCACAATGCTTCCACTCAGCTGACAGCTGAGTTTAATATTTGAAGTGGCAAGAAAGGTGAAACACCCAAACTTTTCCAAGTATAAAGACACTGTTTATGAAATATATATATATATATAGTGAACTCTTGGGAATGAACCCAAAACATTCCTCACAAACCAGTGAAGAAGGGAAGTAAGAGTTTGGGAAGCTGCCAACACGTGTTTTGTTGGATGCAGCAGAAGACGACTCCAAAGCAAACGTTTCTCTACATAAAGAGAGGTGTCTCACATTCACATTTCTCCACTACAAGGCATCACTGCACACATTCAAAGATCCTGTCATTCTGCTGTTTGTCCCCAACTCCCACCCAACCAACCCCACACTATTGCCAGACTTCTGCTTCAGCAGTGGCACTGGCATTGTGTACACGAGTGCCCCTGAAGTGCGTTCCCAAACTAAAGACTGAGATCACAGCTGGCGGGAAAGAAAAAAATATGCATCCTTCCAGACCCAAACGTTTTCACTGTGATGCAGTCAGACTCTCAGCTTCACAGATGGACAGGGCTTGGATGACTGAGGGATTGGCTCAGGCAATAAAGAGGGAAGCCAAATATAAATGAGTTGACTTTAGGAACTACACGGCCCCAAAGGAAGATTAGAGACCACCAAGATTCATTATCTCTGGAGAGTGAAAGCACTTGTTAGAGTGTGTCCTCCTGACCTCTGATCAGGCTCTGCAAAAGCTGCAGTGGATTTGTCCAGAGTGCTACTCTGGGAACTCTTGTTCTAAATAAGAAATGCTGTACCTGTTGGCTGGTTTGCTGGTTTGAGATCTATGTGATGGCAAGGTGACAACGTGCAACTTTCAGAACATGGGCCCTGCAGTCTGTAAGCCAGTTTGCAAGAGGCAGAAATTTGATTTTGATCTTTCAGCTGAAAAACACTGCAGCAAGCAGAGTTATTGGTGGAAGTCTCTAGCACCAAAAACGATGCATTTCATGATATTATGCTGTAATCAAAACAGAGGTAGATAATGCAGCTGTATTAATAACAAAAATTCATAAAAGTCAATGGCATTAAAGTGAATCACAAGGTATCAAGTGCTGATGAGATCTATCTTCTTAAAGCATTTAAGCTATAAAGCATCCATCACCAATTGCTGCTAGACAAAAATATTGTCCTGCACAGTCCTTCAGTAGGTGCAAGGAGGGTAACACAACCTACACATCTTTGGCAGATTTCTTACTCATAATCGAACAGCTCCAGGAGTAACAATTTTAACACCTGCATTTCCGTCTCAGAAATTTTTATATAATTGTTTCTGCACAACATCCTTGTGAGAAAGAGAGGAATTCTTTATCTAAAGACAAACTCTCCACCAACCAAGTACAGTCCCTTGCATTGCCAGTTCAGTGCTTTACTGCAAGCTTCCTTCTTTCCTAGTGCTAAATAACTATAGTGGCCTTCTCAAAAGGGACATTATTTTATGGAAAATGTTTGTGAGAAAGACAGTGCTAGTTTCATATTTCTTATGTATGTGTTTCCTATGAAACACATAGAAAAAAAAGCCAGTTTTATAACAACAGTAAAGAATAGAATGTATGCTCTCAGAATTGTATTCACTTCTTTTACACACTTTCTCCATTTCTTATATTTACTGGCAATGAGAGTAAGACGTTTACCTAGAAGACATTGATTAAATTCAATAAAGATCTTCCATCTTTTTAGACTTACAATAAAATAAATGTGATCACAAATCATAGCTTTACAAAAGGCTACCTGAACTACATTAATATATAACATTATATATGGTAAGGAATCATATAAAGCAATGAGTTGCTACAATAGAAAAACTGAACTTCTCATCTACTGGAGCTCAAAGTTAAGTAAGGTACAGACAGAAGGTAAACTCTCAGCTGTTGTAAATTATCACAGCTCATGAAAGCTTGCCATTTTACACCTTCTGGGGAATCTGAACTTCAAAATTATACAGCACTTTCCTTCCAAGCATCTAAAAGCAATTTACAAGCAGTAAAACTCAGGCTTCCCTGAGAGAAGTTTACATTTTAACCACTTTTTCAAAATAGGAACTAGGAGAAAAATTAGGTGCCTTAATCAAAATCTTCTGTCCCCTAAATCTGTCCAACTGAGTTTCTTTATTCCACTACAAAAAATCCTGTGGAAATTTTGGTGCTCATGCCACAGAACAAAGTCTGGTGATGTGCAGGTATCTGAAACCGAGGACAAAACAGTTCCCTAAGTATCATCTGTCAAAAGTACTTGAAATATTTTTGCAGGTGAAAAGTGCATCTCCACACAGGCAATAAACACTGCATCCTTTCTTAACCTTGGAGCAGCAAAGACTAAACTGTCCCATAGTGTGCTTCAAGAGAAGTCTGCTCTTGTGTGATCAGGTCCTCAAACTATGGAGGAGTTTCCTCCGTAGTCATTTGGAGCTTCTCTGCAGAGGCACATTTACGAATGTGCTTCTTGCACCTAACTGGTTCTTCCACTATGACAGAAGGGGCAAGCAAGGCCCAGTGCAACCCCTCTCAATGACACGCCACAGGTACACGTGTGTATTTAACAGCTGTATGATCTTGTGTGTAGCCCCTGTTGCAACAGACTTTACAGCTACCCCACTACTCACAGACACTCTCTTTTCCTGGGCACTGCAATGGCTGTCTCACCGGAGAGTCCACACACATAAAATAAATGAGCTGGGAATGATCACATTGGAAAGGCTTTACTTACTCCTGCAATCAAGGCAAATTTTGTTTTAACAAGATCATCAAAAAGGAGTGTGGAGGGTGACAAAGCAAAGCCAACAAAACTAGAGCAAAGCAAAGCAATAAAACCAAATGCAAAATACGGCATCCAGAGGCTCAATCTCGCTTTTTCCAGAGACACAATCTCAGTTCTTTCCTTTGAAACAAGTCCAGCCACAGAGAGTTAGAAGCGACAAGGAAATCTTCTCATCATAAACATTCCTAAAATGTAGCTTCATAGGTCACTAAAACCTGCCTCTCTTTAATAACTGGATCAGATGGCAAGAAGCTCTCAGGTAAAAACTTCTTGCCATCCATTTTCAAGTGCATCACAAAATGCTCAAGTTTGGATTCTCCATCATTTCTTGTGATGGTAGAACCAACATTGTTAGGTGCTTTATAAGTTTTTCTGAAGCTGCAAAGAACAGAAGCTTATCTCTTCATAAACACAGCTGTTTAACTAGGGCTCTTAACGGTGATTTGATTTCAGCTTAAGGAGATCAGGGTTAATGATAGCATTTATCTTTTGTGAAACAGGGTAAGGACAGAGAACATGCGAGGTGGAAAAGGATCTCCCTCCAGGAGCCACCATTTCAAAATCTAGAATTGCTCATTTTTATTTTTAGAGAAAACATTCAGGTTGACATCAAATGCATTGAAACTTTACATAGCCACATTTAGCACTAAAATAAGTTGCTGGTACATAATTAATAAGCGGAAAAGACAATTTTTCACCATCTGATACACACTGTTTTTATTGCTATTCCTCTCTTGTTATTCTTCCCTCTGAAATATATTTTAGAAGTATAGCAGCTCACTACAGAGACAAGAATCTACAAGCTTTCATTGGTAAAAAATTGTTAGAAAATGAAACAGGCACAAAATTGACAAAATTCTATAAAAATGCAATTCAGCTCTGTGAAAATTAGTCTAAATGGTTCCTGAATGTAAAAGGATTCCTATTCCTTTCTTCCCTATTGTTAGGGTATAATTTTCTAGGGATTTAATAGGCAAATCCAACAAATCACATAAAAATGTATCATTTTCTATAATAATCTTTACAACAGCTATACAGAACTTGTATGTCATTAATATCTTTGGTCACACACAAAAATGTACTTCAAAGTATATGCTCTCCTTAGCTGGTTTATAAATATGCATGCTTGCAACACGCTGTCTTACTACAAAATCACAGAATGGTTTGGGTTGGAAGGGACCTTAAAGATCACCTAGTTCCAACCCCCTGTCATGGACAGTGTCCATTAGACCAGGCTGCTCAAAGCTCCATCTGACCTCGCCTTGAACACTGCCAGGGATGGGGCATCCACAACTTCTCTGGGGCAACCTCTGCCAGTGCCTCACCTCCCTCACAATAAAGAATGTCTTCTGTATATCTGATCCAAACCTACCCTTTTGCAGTTTAAAGCCATTGCCCCCTGTCCTTATGACTACATGCCCTTGCAAAAAGTCCCTCTTCATCTTTCTTGTAGGCCCTCTTAGATACTGAAAGGCTGCTATAAGGTCTTCCTGAAGCCTTCTCTTCTCCAGGCTGAACAACCCACACTCTCTCAGTCAGTTTTATTGACTTTGATTTAATCCCCATATGATGGGCTTCAGATTGACTCACTGCTTAAAAATGAATCCTGCATTAATTTTTCAAAATCAACTAATTGTTCTAAGAAAGCTATTTCTTTCAAAAAGTGACTTAAACACTTAGAACCACATTTGTAATTGCTTTTGAGATCCCAAATGTATCTAATGAATTGGGAATGTCAGAGCTTCCCCACTCCAAGATTAAAACAAACATAAATTTATTATTTAAACTGATTAATAATACCTCAAGCAAACTGAAACACCTGCAACTGCTAGAAGATAAACCTTGTAAAATTATGACCTATACAGTTTCACACAAATGTTAAAATAGGCTCCACCTAAAGGAGCACTTTGAAAGCTCTTCAGCACAGATTTTTCACTTCAGAGACTGTGATCTTTCGATCTGTCATTACTATCCCACATAGACCTCTAGCTTGGAAGCCACTTCACAGTAAAGCTTCTTAAGATCTTTTTGACAAGTGTATTTGTAGTAATTTCTTCCATTTCTTCCTGGCACAAGGGAGTCCAAAGTGATCAAAGGAGTATAAGGAACCCTTTGTCACAAGGCAAGGAAACCCCCAGCTCTGCAGCTCACTTGCACATCTGGAAGCTGCCAAGGGTGTCCCAGATGGAGTAAGAAAGGATGCGCAGGAGTGCCACTGCTTTTCTATCTCCTTGCCTCCTCCCCTCCCTGGAGCCTCCAGTGTCCTGATCCTGGGGCAGGAGTGATAGCACGGGGCAATAGCTAATGAGATCTCAGCAGTCATGCTGAACTAACACACCTTTTAGCAGGTCTAGACACATGAGTGCAACTTCATTACATCTAAGTCGGCACACTTTGGGTGCTTAATCCCAAAACCAGATTCTAGATATCTTAACACATTGATGACAACATGCATGGTTTCAGGAAACCTGGAATTCAATTTTCTTCCACCATCTTCTTTGGCTCTGTGGTTACAAATAAAAGTAATGCTTCTATCAGCTCCCAAAGGAAAATTTGTTGAAATATGGAGTTGGGAATTCTCAGAAGAGTTTCTAATTTCCTATCATTTTCCACAAGCTTAAATCCACTGGAAACAGTGTTAAACAGCTTTAGTAAAATTTTGAGAGTAAAGATTACTAACATTTATATTTCTGAATGGAAGACATTAAATAAGATAGTAACAACAGACTGCCATATTTGATCATCCATGGTATCTATGCATTTTAGACTTTACGTTCTTTTCTTTAACTTAAAAATTAATGTATATTTCCAATCACACTTGGCTTTCAAAACAGCTTCAGTAACTTCTTTTTATGTAACCATATATATCTGTATGCTAATACAATTACATTTCAGCTAATCTCCACAGATCCGAGCCAAAAAGAGCACAACACAAACCCCACCACAACACACAAATTCAAACACAGAATGCAGTAACACAGAAGAAGTCTTGCTGTATGGACACCTCGGCATCCTTTTCTGGCTTTCCAAATCAAAATGCCCATCCACTGCTTAGCTGAAGAAGTGACCTAAATTCAAGAGCTGTAAGCACAGCAGCCTTCCTAAATACAGGTGTGATGCTCTGTGCACTTCTGAAGGTAATCTGGGATAAATAGGTTGAGGCAATATTACTGTAGGACAGCAAGACAAAAGTAATGCTCTCTAGTAATTCTCTATTGCTCACAGCAGTAGCAGCAAAATAGTCAAGTTTTCTGATTGGAACTGACGCTTATCAAAAAGAAAATTAGAAGAACACACAGTTGCTCCTAACATAAACCCAGTTTTAATACAGCAGATCGCTTTCTATACTGTTATACTTGATAAATAACAGTAACCATATTAGCTAACATTCAAAAACAGGACTCTGAAACTTTTAAAAGTTCAGAACAAAAGCATATATAAAGTTCACACGATATTACTGTAAAGGACAAGATTAAGAGCCCATTTGAATTAAGCCAAAGCAGACAAAGGGGAAAGGTGTTTCATAAAATAAGGGAACAGTGCCAACAGGGACAGCATTCATTTTCCGTGTAAGCCAAAATGCCATTACTATTACAAATGATACAGAAATTACATCAGGAAAATAGTGTGTGACCTAAGCACATCAGCAGAACAATGAGAGGTTCCGTCCTACATTCACTGCCTGACCCACTGTATCCTGCATGAACCCTGTCCAGTCTGCAGCTCCAGTGGACACCGACCTCCTTGCAGAACTTGGGCCACAACTACCAGCTTGGCCTACCTATAATGGATGTCCTACCAAGAATACTGCACGTGCCTAAACTTACAAAAATCAATCCCACACAGTCTGGGAAGATTGTAAGGAATACACCATTGCACAGAGTCAATTCAGGTGAGATACCTACGTTTAAGAGGATTAGACTAAGGAAAAGGAAACTCGCAGCCTATCACAGGTTGTGTTTCCATACTACTTTCATTTGAGGGTAACTGTGTGATTCTGCTTGCAGCCAGTCATGATACACACAGTGGAACCATCTCAGATGTAGTACACGGGATACTGGGATTCACAGGTGGCTGTCCAGCACTTTTGTGTAGACTTTCACGAAAAAGGTACAAAAAAGGAGGTAAAAACACAGCAAAACACGCATGGGCAAGGTGTTAATTTTCTCATTTAGCCTCACCAATCCACCTCAGCCTTGAGATGCACCAAGCCCTGTTTTTCTCTTCTATGCCTTTCTTGATGTGAGGCTGGCAGCCACATTTCAGAGGGTAGTTTTCCGCTTAGGGTAAATACTCACTAGGAACAAGCATTAGAGTAGACATTATTTCACTTATTGCCCAAGAGAGCACTTAAGCTTATTTCTTGAATAGTGAAAGGCTACTATACTGCTTAAACACAACATTGATTACTTAGATGCTTTCCTTCACTTATATTTTATGTTGTTACTTGTTTGTCAGTAAAACTTAAGTTCACATTTAGCAAGGCATTTAGGCCACATTTCATTAAAACATATATATACCCCTGAGAAAAATTACTTTTGGTCTCTCCATGTTAAAAATTGCTCTGCAATACCAAAAGATTGACAGAAAAAAACCTCAAGTACTGCTCTGAAGGAGTGGCAAGCTTGTACCAGAACATGACAACTCACTTTAGAAACTGCTGTTCTGCATAGGTAAATGTGTGCATCATTGGAGATGCATGGAAGATGTCATTGGATCTGTCATCAGCACAGAACTGTTCCATCATAGCACGCTGCCACAATGTCTACACCACAAAATTTCCTACAGCACTGAACTCTGGGATTTCTGCTGAAGAATAATTTTGGCCCTTAACAAATGCCATCAGGAAATTCAAAATGGAGCTCAAGTGTAAGAAAAGGCTGTTGAAAATAGGGCACAGAAGAGAATAAACATGACTGTAGTAAGAAAACTGGATTTGTACACTTAATTATTTTTATAAAAGATACATTAAAAACTCATACTGACACTGTAGTCTTCCTGTCCTTTATTCTTCTATTTATTCAAGCAAAGACACTTCTCTAATACAGAGACCAAACACTGTTTTTGCTCATCCGCAGGGATAAAAGGAATAACTAATGCTACACTTTCACACATGGAACATGTACGTCATGAACACAAGTTCAGAAGTTACACACAAGGAATTTAACAGGGCTGGAATGTCTTAGGAGACTAGCCCAGGAAAAGGCACAACACATTTGCATGCTTTCTAGCTGAAGAAACCACTCGTGCAGTTTTCTCTACCAATTTTTCCTAGACTGCTTGCTTATCAGTTGATTACCAAGAAACCAAGTTGCTTGGCAAAGTAAAAAAAAGAAAAAAAAATAAAAGAAACCAAAGAAAACCAAGGAAAAAGTCTAACCTTTGCTTCAGAAGAAATATTGACAAATACTAAGATTGATCTGCTTTTAATGTTAGCTGTTTAAAAATTATATGTATCCTTTAACAACCTACTTAAGCAGTAGCAGAGATGGAAGAAACTAATCTACACTGATCTCACATTACGATTTTTTTCCAAATATGATTTAAGAGTCCACCTTGGATCAAGTGCAGTATTTAATACAGAACCATTTGACCAATGTACTGCAGGAAGACAGAATAATCCGTTAAATATTTCTATCTGCAACTATTAGTATGATATTTGAAATATGAATATTTAAGCATCATGACACTGGAGTTTATTATAAAAAATATAAGGCATAATTACATCATAACTAAAGCTAACATTAGTTTTTCACTTAAATCTTTGGCTTGCTTTCTACATGCTAAGGTTCCAAACAACAAGCCTCCATCATTATATTTCTCTGGCAACATGTTCCATCTTACAGGGTTGGTTACTTCTTCAATTATCAAGGGAAAGAATTCTCCTGCTTCCTTAAAGTACAGCCAATGACTCTTTATTGTAATGGCCAATTATGAAAAGATTCACTTTTCATTTCAAGATAAACTAGACATTTATGTTCTTGTCATGACTGCTTCCTGCGGAAAAAAGAAGGGCACTGCACAGGTCATGATGAAGAAGAAAGAACAACAAAAAAAAAGTTTATTTTCCTCTACCTTCTTCAGGATTTTTCCTTTGTTTTCTTCATTTTTTTTACTTAATCCTTTCTTCCACTGCCTTAACTTTACACATTTGAATGCAGCTGACAAATAACAAATTTCTTATATACAAAATAATATTTCATACTCTCACATGCTAATAAAATGTAAAAACTCAACATGAAAACAAATCTTATGTCAACTAATAATCATTACTACTGGCCTAGCTTACCTAAAAAAACCTGATTGTGGAGGCTCATAAATTGATCCAGTTTCACAGCCTACACAGGCTTTCTGGTGGGCTTTTTGTTTTTTATTTGTTTTAATAAATACATCACTGTAGTCCTTGTCTATTGTCTCCACTTAATATAAGACATATCAAGCCAAAGAGTCTGAAAAATCAACAGGAATTACTGTAGTACTCTACATTAATCCATATCCTAGCACACCACCACTAATATTACAGTTTAACCTTCTCAGACTTGGTTTGCTCACAGTTATATGTCACCATACTCACTAGAACTGGCCAGTTGTGAATTGGTGGCCTAAAAAATCCAAAGTATGACAGGTAAGAGCTGCAGTCACTTCATTGTAAATCGTATTCAAGCATCACTCCATGTACGCATTTTGATGCATTAAAATAACCACCTTAATCTTTTATGTGCACTAGGATCAGATCACCAAGTGGGCACTGGGAATTCAAACTGGCATAAATAACTGTGCTCTACAGACAGTGGCACCCTTTCCAGAGGTTCTCTGAGGGAAGCTTTAATTTGTGCTTAGGGCTTCATGGCAGGCCTACTATCAAAGGTGCCTTGGGGATGTGCTGAATTCATATTGCTGTGACACGCAGCCATGTGTGCGTGCAGAGGCCACACTAGTCACAGGTAAGACAGATAAATCAAATGGTAGCATCCCCCCCCATCAGCTTTTCTATTATCTGCCCCACTTTGTGCCAATTTCCTCCAGCTTCCCCAACACCTCTTGCTTTGCTGTTCTTCCTTAAGACATGGGATGGGGATTTGTCAAAGTCAATGAGCACTTTATTACAGTGAGAGTGCTCAGTAATGAACAATTCAGCAATTTAATGAGATTCTGTAGATCTGTCTCCAGCCTGTCCATCAAGTTTCACTTCTATAAAGCACCCTGACACTAATCCTCTGGCATACCCAATCTTCACCCTGGGCTGAATATTAGATTCTTCCATGGTATATTGCATTACCACTATAACCTTAGCAAAAATGATGAACTTAACTACACTTGAGGCAATATAGCTGGTCTGATTTGATTTTCTTCTATTGGGTTGACTATGAGGGAATTACTTATTTACTAAGATAAAGCAAAAAACCAGTTTCTTATTGCCTTCTGAATGCCCAAATTGGTAAATATTTATATGTGTCTTTTAATCCATTCTGGGGACCTGGAATATTTATAAATATATATTTATTCCTGGTTTCACAAACTGAATTAAAAAGATGCATGCACATTTTGCCTGCAGCAGAAAACTAGTTTAAAAAAATTCTTTGGAAGAGCATTAGTAACCTTTAGAGAGGCAATCATGATAACACTTAAATGGACAGTGTGGAGTTTGTTGTCACTCAGAAAGCAGCATATTACCTATAAGTATCTCTCCCCAGTATGACCCTGCAACAGAAACAGAGGCTTTGTCATAGTTGCCTCATTAAGTGTTCATTGACTGGAGTGCACACAATTAAGAAAATTACTTCTGAGTCTTTCTTGCAGGACAGGACAGTGAGACAGGATTTAAAAACTCCCACTTCCCAAACATCATTACAGCAGGTTACAGAGGGTCTATTACTCGGGATGTGCTTGCTCATTACTGAGCAAGTATCAAGTTACACTTGTACGGCCCAAGTACGCCCAAGCAAGGAGATTCCACCAACCCTGCAGAGAAACGATGATAAAACCTAATCCGCCAATCATCCATGCTCCATGCATAAACCTGTACAACAAAACTTGCTTTTGATAAAGGGAATATGGGCTAGGACTCCAGAGTAGTGTGTCTTGAAACCCTAAACCAAACACAACCCATCATCATGTGTAGTATACTGCTGGTTCTGTTGTACAGGCATCCTCCAGAGACTAGAACAGGAAAAAGTCAAACTTTATTTTGGTATTTCCAGAAAATATCATCTTTGTAACATACTCCATAATCTAAAGCCTCAAAATTTTGGAAACATATATGCCTGTTATCATACTGAAGGGTTATGTTAAATCTTCATACTGGTTTCGTGGTTTGAAGAACTTAACCTGACATTTTTATTTTTTTAAGAAAAAATATTTTATTCCTGCATGACATTATTCATCCACAGAACATGAAGCATCCCACTGATGAATACACACTTTACACTTTGAGAAACTGATGGCATCTAAATGTAGTTATTTCCTTAGAATAATCCAAAAGATAAATAGATAAATAATAGGGGTTGAAATATAAATCAGTCTTCTGAATCACAGTCTTCTCTGTTGGACCAATATAACCCACTTCCTAAAAGGAATGCACAGGTTTCTTTTCAGCAAGTTTTCTTCTACCTTGCAATACATGGAAATACTTTCCTCTCTAAAACATGACAGCAAAAAGGAAACAGAAAGAAGTCCTTGGGTATTCAGTATCACAGAGATTTCCTTCCACTCTATAGTGAATTTTTACAGACATATGATGGGAACGTTTCCAAGGACAGATTTTGGTTTAGTTTTTGTGTTTCTCTTAATAGGCTACGTGTTTTTCTCACATTAGGTTTTTTCCTAGCCCATACACACTAAAGGTCACAACATAATGCTTTTATCTTGTTAATACTTTATGGCTAGCAACGTGGTCCTTTTCTAGATCCAGCTTTTTAAAAGGAAGCGATCTCAAGCTTCTTGCCACAAACCTTCCACTGAAGCCTCCACTCATCTCGGAGCAGAGCTGCCTGTGTGACGATTCTCTCATTTGCTTCAGGCAAAGTCAGCTGTGGTGGCCCAAACAATTTCAATGACTATTGAAGTTATATGCTAAATTTGTCTGAAGGGAATGAGAGAGACTGCAGAAGCAGGTTTGCCACGAGACTCATGGCACTAGCCTCATCAGAGGCAATTATAATTGAGTTGCATGCATCAGCCATCTCTTCCCACCAAAGAAGTTGGATCTGGAGGAAAATCTCTGGCTGTATTTAAGTAGCAGAAGTTAAACAGCATGACAAATTTCTCTTTCAAACAAAGTAATTGCATTAACACAACACAACATTTTTAGAATTTCATTCAGAAATTTCCTTCAGTTGTTATTCACAGTTTTTGCTCAAGTGCTTATTCTCCCTCGAGATTGCTCCAGGGTTTCAAAACAACAGATTACTGCTATGGTTTATAGAGTGTCACACATTCTGGTTGTTCCCCAATCTCCTTACCTGCCAGATTTGTTCTTCACTGAGTGAAGTGAGTCTATCGCTTTTAAAAACCTCTCGAAGAAGACAGTATGGGAGTGCCAGAACTTCTTCAGGATGACTCTTCAATAGCTCAGAGAGATGTTTTACTAAGAAGCCAATGACTGCATTCTCCAACAAAGTGAGGTTGAAGAGATCCGCAAGCTTGTACAGGTCCAAGTAATTAAAACTGTTTAATTCCTAAATGGATGAAGAAAATAAAATACGGGTCACAAAAAAAATCCCAAACACAAAACAGAGAATATAAAAACCCACAAGTCTCAGATAATGAAAAAAAGTTATTCTTTTGGAGCTGTGGAGAAGGAAGGCAATATAACTTGAAGTTAATTAACACAGCCTCATTCAAAATGTATATGTAAGTATTACCAGTGCACATGCAAAAATATATGGCAGTACTAATTTATATTGCAACTTCTAAGGTTATATATGCATAACGCATCTGTAAGAAACATGGATTAGTACATAATATAATAAACCAGCATGATTTACCCTGTATGTCAGGAGCTCACAGGAGCTAACAAGTGGATTTAAAAGACGTATTTTTTAACTATAATGTTTTGTTACAAAGCAACTGTTTGTTCATTATTTACTGTTTTGATTGAACTAGAGCACCTGTGTAGCACAACTTTTCATTCAATGAAACCTCACAAAATACAAGATGCTGAGCTACATTTTATTACATATGAATTTTTCTTCAATGAACAAATGAACCCTTTTTTATTTCTCCAACTACTGGCATCAACATACAGTGGATGCTGGCCTCCTACTGTTTCTCCCTCTCTTTCTGGCAGCTGAAAATGTGACGAGACAAAAGCTGCAGTAGCTCAAGGCAGGAAGCTTTGTCCATCCTGCTAACAGATGACCTATATTTATGGGCTAATGTTTTCAACTTGGCATCCCTCGTAAATTAGTACCTGGACAACTAACTACTGCAGTTCTAGACTACACTGTTCCCTTCAGGGAAGAGGCCAAGAATTCACCTGTATTAGAGAAAACTACCCAGGGCATCTGGGAAATAATCATGTTTACCCGTTTTCTCTGTTCTTGCTGCACGCTCACACCTCTCTTCCTCTCTCCTCCGCAATCCTGGTTTTCATCTTCCAATTTACCGCATTGCTCCCTATCAGCTGCCTTCTCCTTGACCAGCCCCATGTGTGAGAATGACAAGGAGCCTCGTCAGTCTCACTTTGCTGGTGAGTTAACACGGGGACTGGAGCAAGGAAGAGAAACAGACTAAATTAAGTCAATTTCACTTTCACTGCTCTGCTGGATGGAATGGCAGCACCAAATGAAACTGACAAGAAATCTTGTAAATGTCAAATGAGCTGCACGGCTGGCAGATAGAGCAGAGCAACAGGGAAGATGGGAAAGTGCGAAGAGGGAGTTTTTTGGAATGTTTTATGGACTACATCTTGAACGTGTGAATTGGGTGCCTGTCCCAATGACTGTGGAGCTGTTTATGCATATGCAATGGAGAGTGGAGAAAGAATTTTTTTTACCTGCTTAAAGTCAGTACTGGAGGAAATGGAATCAAATTCCTGTGGAGGTTCCTGCTTGTTACATAATCTCCCAGTCTGAACAGTGCACCTTCCCTAGCAGAGTTGTACACTAAAGATGAATCCTATTCATTATCTACTTAGACTGCTGCATAAGAGTTTCACATGGTCTTCTTGGAAGAACAAAGATAAGCTCTTTACATTTTCAGAACAAGCACTAAGAGCCATCATCCCAAAAGCCACAGTTATTCCAGTGTCAGCTCCTCCTCACACTAACACAGAGGAGGCAAGGATAAATCTGCAGTTGCAGAAAGAAAAAGAATGAATTTTACATGAGAAGTATCTGGTCTGTGTGCTTGCTTGGTGATTTAATATCTTCAGATCACAGATGGTACCTCACAACACCACTCCTGTGATGGCCATGCAATGGTGGCAACAGCACATAGGAGTCCGATCAAAGCAAACATCACAGTATTTGACAAGCAGCAACCACAATTTACTGTCCCTGGTTTACAAAACACTTTTCAAAGAACTCGCTGATTGAATAAATCCCAAATTCCAGAAAGAAATTTAGAAGAGCTCAGTGTGTATTTATTGAGCTCTTTTGTGGTCAATGGCTATGTCTAGGGAGGATAAAAATAAATAAATATATAAACAAATAAATGAATAAATAATCAAGCACTGTGAGCTGAGGATCAACAGCCCCACTAAAATACATGCCTGGTCAAACCCCACTAAGTGTCAGTTGAGAAGGAGAGGTGGCTTTTAGCAGAATTCAGAAGAGGACAATACAGGAGATAACATAATAAAATCTTTCCTTATTAGAGAGAACAAGTCATGAGACACACAAATGCAATCTACCCCTGAAAAATCTTCACATTTCCAGTGAAATCTGAGTGACACTGGTAAGCCTTAATTTTTGGTTTGGATATTTTTCATGATCCTCCAAACTCCCCTATCCCCTCAAATCAACAGCAACAATTGAAGTTGTTTTTATGAAAGCTGTCTTACAGTTAAAGAGGCCAAATATACTTATGGATGTATAAATAAAATCTCACCAGTTGTTTATTTACGATACTGCATGTAATAACTTCTTTCAGATACTTATTTATGTATGTGTGTTTATTTATTTATTATTGGGGTTATGTGTTTACTTATTTTCATTGCTAAGTTTCAGATGATTTTTGATGCTTCTTAACATAATATGTTAGTTACATGCTGAACTTAGAAAGTTTACTTCTTAATGAATACTGCAAGTGTGTTTTGTTAAAACTGGCCTTGGCCTGGAATCAGTAACTTTCATTTTTGGTTTTGTAAGGTTAGAGTTGATCTACAGGTTTGTATTTCACAGACAAAGAGGCAAATATTGCATCAGCTTTTACAAAAGAAAATCAAGATTATACAGTACTGTACATTACTGTCTCAGTTATGATCCTAGAGGGCAAAAATGCCACACTGAGATTGCTCGATGTATACCCCAGATTATATAACTTTGCTCTTATAAGTGGTAAGACTTTCAGAAATAGACGACAATGCAGTATTTAAGTTAGTTGCAAGAAAAATGCACCTTACCTTCTAGCTTTAAAAAAATCCCACAGGAAGGATCAAAGCAATCACTGTCAACTCAGTCTGATTTGAATAGATTTTTCACACTAAAACCTCAATTGAATTAAAACCTTTGGTAAATGGTGAAATATGTTACTAAACAGGAAACTTAGGTGTGGTCACTAGTAAGAGTACTGGCAGTCTCTGCTTTCCACAGATTTTACCATATTGTGTTAACCGAGCAACTACAAAATTTTGAAGTAATGTGCAACATTCTTCTGGTACTGTACTGCAGTATATGTTCTTTGAAAACATGCAATACAAACCAGGTTTATGTAAAATATTGAAACTTTTAACCCCTTTTTTCATAAACTTTTATGTATGTGCCACATCTTTTTTGAACTGAAGGATGAAATATGAACATAAGCAGAACTGTCACTAATAGCTGAAGAGAATTAGGGAAAGGTAGTGATCCTATCTCTTCTAATATGATGCATGTTACACTGCTGAAACACATTCAGACTAAGAAAATATGTATAAAATTATAGATACGGAACTTAAAACTGAAGTTGAAATAGTCCTGAAATCTCACAGTAAACTCAAACCAATTTAGTAAATTGGCCAAATTACTTATCAGTGTCTACTTCTAAAATAAGAAACTACCTTAGATCCTATGCATCCTACTTAGTGTGCATCCCCCACTAAAGTAAGGGAATCCCCCAGTAAAGTAAGGAATTGTTCCCCACTACTGGTCTTCTGATTCAGTAGTATCAGCCTTTAGATGCCAAAACAATTCAACAATGAGCTGACATTTAAAAGCCTCATAAAAGAAAATATGTTCTACAAACAAACATAATCTGAAATATGACAATATTAAATATTCAAAATAAATGATATGACAGTGTGAATATTTTGATACAGAGGTGTATTTTAACATCGAGATATGATAAATTGTCAAACAGGAAAAACAGATATAAACATTGTGTTTAAATTGCTTCCAAAACCATCTTTATTCGTTCGTACTCTAAAGTATAATTGCCTTGCACAAGCCACAGAAAAGGATGTAACAGATTGATAAATTAGAGTTAATCATAACCAAGTACACAGCAGACTACAATATACCTCTATCCCTATGCTCCGTGTTATAAATAGCAGAAAAAGCACAAGGAGAACTAAGGGGAAAGAATGCATTTCTTTATGACCTTATTTGAAAGATAAACTCCTTGGGGAAATACAATTTATTCAGATTATCAAGACCCTGCTGTGCAAATCTACAGTCTGGGAGCACACTACGGAGATCAAACAATATTTACTTTATTCTGTTGGGTATAAAAGCTTTTAATGAATGCATAATTAAAACAGAAAAAGTATATACAGCTTTAGAATTCCACTGCCAAGCCAAGCCATTAATATCCAAAGTACCGTACCCAGTTGTAACTCCACCTGCTTCCTATTTAGATTACAACACTGTTATAAATCAAAGTATTAAATGACTAGCCCTGCTGCTGTAGCAGAGAAGAGTTGCGTGGTGACACTATTTCCCCTTTTCCTAAAAGGGGTTCAGCCTCTTTAAAGCAAAAAAAAAAAAACCAAACAACCAAACCCAAGTGTGAGGTCTCTGAGACAGCGACATGGCCATTCAAAATCCATAAGCAGCACCTAGTACAACAGGGTCTTGACCCTATGTCCTCCAGGTTCTCTGCCACATTAAATACTATGAACCAGCTGCACCACTCGGAAGAGAACCTTGACAAAAATTATAGCAAAGATGGACTCTAAATAGATAAGGGATAGTAACAAAATGAAAAACTGCAGTGACAAAAATATACTTACCTGGCAACAAAAGGGACCAACACAATTTAAGATAAAAGAAATCCAGTTCTGCTGGTTCTAGCTGTTTCTTTCTATATCAAAGGTTTTAGTTCTGCAAAACCTCACACATTTACCTAAGAGCTAACAGATCATGCACACACTCAACAGCACAGCAACAGACATAAACGTTTCATAATAAGCATAAGCACAAAAAAAGTATATTTTAGATCTTATTTGAAATTTGCTTCTGTTAAACACCAAAGTCATCCAGTTGAACCATGAAAACCATTTTGCCAAAGCCTAGTCACAGTGGAACAGCTGACTCAGAACTTTTCAATGTATAGAACTGATTACACTTATTATGAGTTAAGTGCAGACTGCAGATGTGTTTATAGACAAAGTAAAAGATGGCTTTCTAAGTGACTCATTTTATACAATTAATTTTTCTGATAGATCACTGCTTTCTCAACACTTTCTGCAATTCTTGCTTTCGTTTTCTCCTTTGAGCATGAAAAGTTAATTTGCATCCTTGCTGTAATTTCAAAGTAGGTCTAGAGCTAAGTAAAAGACCAACAATATCAAAACATTTCAGCCTATTATTTTCCCTCTACCCTATGAGAATGCATTTCCCTTCTCACTTATTGTTCCTCTATATCTATTTAGTTTTCAGGTTTAATTCTGCTGGCTGCTGCTAGTGAGAATTCTCTTTGAAGGCACAGAGCAGGCCTGTGAGCTTCACAAGCACAGAGGAAAGACATGACATTCTCAGATTGCTCATGTGATGACACAAGTGTGCAGTCTTCAAAAAAAGAAAGTGAAACATGACATATGTAAAACTAAAAAAAAGCAAACATTTTCTTGAAACCCAGTCAGATCAATCTAGGTTATTAAATAGTACAAATACCTTCAACTGGCAATCCAATTAAATATTTTAGGTGACCCTGATTACACATACCTTTTATAATCTGCATACTCAACTACATGTATCACGGAAAGAAATAAAATAATGAAACATTAAGACTACACAGTTAAATTTTCATGGTACCAGTGGAACAACTACAGGTCAGGTTCTTCAGAGGTTTCAATAGCTGCTTTCCCTTGGTTAACAGATGCTGCTATAGGAATTTTAAAAACTATTTTAAGTGTCCCTGGCACAGAAACTCCCCAAATGAAAAGCTTCACATCTCTCCAGCTACTCCTGGCAAGATAACTGTAGCAATCAGTACTATTTAACAAATAAAAGTACAGGGATGAAGGAACATGGAGATCTTCTAATCCTTCACCCGGCACTTTTATACCATTTCAGACAGTAGAAACACAAAGTGGGGATTCAATGAGATTTATCAACATTTACCATTTTTGCCAACTATGGGAGCTTGCCTTTTCTTCAAACATGTTGTGAGGAACAACATGTCTCATACACATTCATATACTCTTTACTCCAGCAGAAATCACAGAATTTACAGAATATACATACATATATGTATGCCTCTACAGATAATTTATCATTTTATATTTTTGCTAGCTCTTTGGATTTACTACAGTGTAAGTGGAAAGCTGAAAACTACTTGGCTAATGCATCAACAACCAGTAATTTTTTACGGTAAGTGTTCTCTTTTTTTGTTTTTGTTGCTAATATTGACAAATCCAGAAAGAGCAAGTATTGTCCCTTAGAAACCCAAGGCTTACAGGAGTAGCAGTTAAAATAAATAATTACAAACCAGAAGAAGAAGAAAAATAGGACTGTACAATACTATTCTTTTTTGGGGTTTTTTTTGTTACATGCTCCCATAACCACTTAAGGCCATGAGAATACAGGAGTAATAACAGTTCAAGGCCATGAGAATACAGAAGTGGAGGTCTAGTCCTCTACTATACCACAAGCTCATCAAGGCATCTTTATCATAAATTAAGAAAGATCCATCTTGTTCCCAACTATTATTACAAGAAGGCTCAGCTGATTTTGAGACTCCATCTCCTAATTTCTAGTTTAATTTACTCAGTTTATATGCATTTGTTTCTGTACCAACATTATCTTTTAGATTTAACAGCACGTTTCTCTCCCTCCTCCCCCCTCCCTCAGTATTTACTCCTTTGATACATTTACAGAAAGCAATGATATTCCTCCTCAGCCCTCATTTTGCTAGACTAAACAAGGCAAACTCTTCTCATCTCCTAGTGTAAAATAGGCCTTCCCGATCATCTTACCTGACCTTTTCTACACCTCTCACACTTTTGATTTTACTTACTCTTCTGCATGGACAAACTCTTCCCAGTACTCCTGATTTTTCAGCAATACTTTGTAAAGTAGCATTAATATTGCCTTAGCTTTACAAATTACCTTGTATGAAACATCCTAAAAGTCAAACTGCCTTTTTCTTGATGCCATCACATTAGCAGCTCAAAGGCATCATATGATTTAATACACGAAAATTCTCTGTAAACTTGGTCCTTGAGTGAGACACAGCACCTGCCACTCAGTCTGCCATGCAAGACAGAAATAATATGACACATTACAAATGGGAATTATGATGTAATAGTTTCTATTGAGAAACTATACTCAGAAACTGTTTTCCAATCACTTTTTAAATTTCTTTCTGTATTTGAGTAACAGATCTTGTAATTGTCCTGTTCCATACCTGTTACTGGGGGGGAAAATTATTTCAATGATTTTTTTAAGACTTGTTTCAAATTATATCTGGATCAATGGGCTGAGGCCAACAGTATGAGATTCAACAAGACCACGTGCTGGGTCCTGCACTTTGGCCACAACAACCCCCTGCAGCACTACAGGCTGGGGGCAGAGTAGCTGCAAAACTGCCCAGTGGAAAAAGAGGTGCTGGTGGACAGCAGCTGAACATCAGCCAGCTGTGTGCTCAGGTGGCCAAGAAGGCCAATGGCATCCTGGCTTGCATAATGAACAGTGTGGCCAGCAGGACCAGGGCAGTGATTGTCCCTCTGTACTCGGCACTGGTGAGGCCATGGCATGAAAAAACCCCAGACCAAAGAACAAGAGAGCAGATCCAGGCAAGAATCCCAGAGATTACAAGAGGCAAACAGTACTGGAATACAGCAGGAGATTTAGAATCACAATTCGGAGAAGAGATGGCTTCTCGAGGAGGCTGAGTGATAGTTCCTCCAACTACTCTGCGTACATGTAAATGAAAAATGATGAAGACTGATAAAAAGCATCGTAGTCACTAACTAAAAAAAGGAAGGCAACAATCACAACTCAAGACATTACGCTAAATAACAAACAGGGAGCATATTCAGAATTATCAATATACTAATGCTAACACTCTAGGAATAAATAAGGAAAAGTATGTTAATGTGCAAAGAATATACAGTATGATTCAAACAATGGTTTCATAATCTTTTTATGACATTTTATTTCTGGAACATTTCATTCATGTATACATGTGCTCTGTATTAAGCCCAGCAAGGGGCCACTTTTCTTAAAAACCTGTTTCAGCCAACAGCCTGTCACCAAATGCTTAAGGATTACAAAGCTAACAGACACGTCTAAAAATTTAGAATTGGAAAAGCGTAGCTGTAGCGAGCTGGTCATCTAATAACACCAGAGAATAAAACAAATGGTCTAAAATATGTGGAATAACAGGTAATTTAACACAGATAAATTCAAGTTGCAGAAACATTTGCAAAACAACCCAAAGCAACAAAACTTCCTTAGAATTTTAAGGCAGTATGCAATACTCCATCTACAGAAAGGTGGAATCCAGTGCAGGACAACTCAATAATGAGTATAACTTTGATAAACAAGCAGAAACAGTCACAATTTGAAATCAGTACTTCCTAATACATTATAAGAATCACATCACCCAAGCTATCTATTAACATCTGACTTGTATGAAAGGCATCAGTAGGGGAACGTTATTTTTTTGAAACCTCGGAAGAGCTCAGTTTTCCAAGTTTACAAAAAATATTAACAGCATAAAATGGGGCAAGCTTAACACAAGGAGAATTAGATAAATTTGTGTGTTATGTTTCATAAATTTCATATATCACATACTTTTAGTAGGATGCATCTCAGGCAGATCAAAGATTTGCTCAATGACAAATTTGTTCAATCTCAAAATGAAGTCGATAATGGTAACTCATAAAGCAGTGCAACTTTTTCCAACCAAGTCCTCAAGGAATCAATTTCAATCTAATACTGTTAACAGTTTAACTGAAGTAGACTAAGTTTCGTCTGCAGATTCTGCAGAAGACTCTGCTAGGACAGCATGAGTATTGCCAGGCTTTCCTGGTTAAGTAATAAAAAAAAGAAAAAAAGAAAAAAAAGTGTGGGTGTATCTATATCTATATTTATCTGGGAACCAGTAACATAATATAGAAAATATACCAGGCTCCATTTGGAACAACACCAATAAGCCATCAGGAAGCACTAAGAAGCAGCCATAAATAGCAACATCAGATCTCAGAACAGTGCTGAGGCAAAAAACCCCAAAAAAACTCGTGTCATAAAATGCACACCCAGTACTGCCCAATGAAAGAAACAAACCCTCTTGCTGCTTCAACATTACATTTTAAAGCTGCTCTTCAATTATTAGTCCCAGTTCCGAAGTCCAAACTTTAAGGATACTTAAATACCACAGGGTGGAAAACCAACCTTGCAGGATTTCAGGTGCTCAACTTAGTTTTTTAAAGAAAGACTCCTGGAGGATTTGATCTTCAGCAAAGATATTTATAACATGGAGAGAATACATGAAAGAATAAAAGCTCTGACAAACTTTTCAGAAAATAGTTTCTGGTGCATGAATGTAGGATCAGAGTTACCCCGGACAAGGAACTAGAAAGTACAGGACTGTTTGCATTGGCTTCATGGGATTATGTACATTTTGCAGCTCTGCATTTAAAAAAAAATGACTGTAATAAAACAAGTTTTTTTGGCAACTGTCTGTTCAGGTAAAGAAGGAAATATTTGTGCAATTTGACCTCTGGTATTATAATGGTTTCTCATTCCTCTCAAAAGCAGGAGACTTGTTGCAGCTGCAGGAAGATATGAGAGTACTCAGCAGTTAAAAGAACCTGACTATAAGTATGTGAATAATAAAAAGGCAAGATTTCCATTTTATTTGGAAACTGTTATTTGTTCAGGTACCTCTAAGCTCCTGCAATATCTGACCTCAGCTCAAAAATCACTAAGAATTTTATTTTTGTTGCTCATAGCACTAAACCAAGACAAATTTTCATTTTACAGAGCAAAAAAAGGAAAAGCAGAAAGAAAATTTAAAAGATTTCCCATTACACAGAATATACAAAGAACAGAACCTCAAACGCCTGGAACCCACTCCAGTGCTCTAGTAGTTAGATAATTCCTGTCTTCACCAACTTTAACAGAATTTTAAGTTATAGAAACAGTTCAATACATCAGCAAAATGTCTGCAACATGCATTGTATAGGCATTATACCCCAGTAAAATAAAACTCTTCACAACTCTCTTTCCCCAGATTTATGCAGCAAAAAGAACATCTCTTTTTCCCACAACCAGGAGCTGTGTTATTAGGTTTACTATGGAATAATCAGAACTGATTTCAGGAGGTAAACAGCATTAAAAGGGATAGTGGTAGGCCATAAATGGGCAGAAAAGAATGAAAAAAATCTGGAAGAACCACTGAATTTAAAAAAAAAAAAACCTAGTATATGTGAGAATCAAGAGGAGTTTGCTTGCATTTCACAGATTCACAGCATTAACTAGGTTGGAAAAGACCTTTGAGATCATCGAGTCCAACCTACGAAATAACACCACTTTGTCATCTACATCAAGGCACTAAGTGCCACATCCAGTCTTTTTTTAAACACTTCCAGGGACAGTGACTCCACCACCTCCCTGGGCAGCCCATTCCAACAGCAAATCACTCCTTCTATGAAGCATTTTTTCCTAATGTCCTGCCTAAACTTCCCCTGGCACAGCTTAAGACGGTGTCCTCTTGCCCTGTTGCTGGTTGCCTGCGAGCAGAGACGGACCCCCAGCAGGCTACAACCTCCTTTCAGGGAGTTGCAGAGAGTGACAAGGTCTCCCCTGAGCCTCCTTTTTTTTTCCAGGCTAAGCATACTTAAGCATTACTGACTAGGGACTTACCCATCATTCTTTCAGTCAGAAATTATTATAAGTCTGACTTTCAAAACTAGAAAATCTGGAAAGGGTGAAGGCCAAATGTAAAAAATGGGCCTTGACTCAACATGCAGTTTGACAGTTCCTACGTCTGACCTTCAGTAGTGCCAAACAAGCCATAGGTCCTCCCAAAACTAGTACAAGTGAATGCTCACACTGCTGAAGGCACCAAGCACCAGCAGGAATGCATGAGCCTTCAAAGATCATGATGACCCTTGTTCATTTATTTCTAGCAGTTCTTACCAAGAATAAAAAATTTCTTTTCTGCCCTCACTTCCAAATCTCAAACAGCTTACAGTCAGAATCCTTGCTTTAGCATAAAGCCTTTTTTTTTCCACAGAAAGAGAAGAGAAAAACATTTAATCAGTGCACCAAATATTTAAGACAACCAAAATGGTGAAATTTTCACTGACTTCATGATTTCACCTTAAAGATCCCACCTTTAAAAGCGGAATAGAACACTGTAGGACCAGTTTGTAAGTGTTCACAACTACAGATACTTTCCAGGATCTCAGTCCTGAAGAGTTTGAAAGGCACCTCTCCAGTATTTCCCTCTAAACACAATAGAATCAAGTGAAGCAACACTGTGGAGAAGGACATGGGAGTCCTGGTGGACTTCAAGCTGTCCATGAGCCACCAGTGTGTCCTGGTGGCCAAAAAGGTGTCTTGGGGTGCATTAGGAAGAGCATTTCCAGCAGGTTGAGAGAGGTGATCCTACCCCTCTACTCAGCCCTCGTGAGGCCACACCTGGAGAGCTGTGACCAGTTCTGGGCTCCTCAGTACTAGAGAGACGTGGAACTCCTGGAGTGGGTCCAGAAAACAGCTACAGAGATGTTTAGGGGACTGAAGAATCTCTGTTACGAGGAAAGGCTGAGGGAACTGGGCCTGCTCATTCTCAAAAAGAGATGATTGAGAGGGGACCTCAACAACATATGTGAAGGGACGCTGCCAAGAGGATGGAGCCAGGCTCTTCCTGGTGGTGCCAAGCAATAGGAAAAGAGGCAACAGACACAAACTGATGCACAGGAAGTTCCACCTGAATATGAGGAAGAACTTCGTTACTGGACAGGTGACTGAGCACTGCAACAGGTTGCTCGGAGAGGTTGCGGAGTCTCCCTCACCGGACATATTTGAGAACCGTCTGGACACAATCCTGTGCCATGTGCTCTAGGGTGACCGTGCTTGAGCAGGGAGGCTGGACCAGACAACCCACTGTGGTACCTTCCAACCTCACCCATCCTGTGATACTCTTTCACACAACATAGGAAGGGCATTTAAAGATGGGACATAGCTCAGTTGCTTCAAAAAGAATGTACTTCTGCAGAACAGTCACTGCTTTTAAAAATTAACTACAGCTTACTGAAAATGTTTTTAGCCAATAATTATTCCATGCAGTGTTATAAGTCAGTCCTTTTCAAATACAAATGGCAGTAATAAATGTTGCTAAAACATTCAAATTTCAAAGACTTCAAGCACACTTATAAGCAAAGCCCTATAAAGAGCTTATAAAAGGTTACACATGCCTAATATTGTTTGTTTTCCCCCACCTCAAAATATTCACCACGCACACACTGATCCTTTTTGCTACTTGTTTTGCTCCTTTTCAAGAAGTTCCTTAACCTGTTCAAGTTTTGGTCCAGGGCTGAATGGTGCTATGTGAGTCCAGAACTTGATTAGGAATTTGATGGAAGTTAAGACTCACAATAGTACCTAGGGTAGTGAAATAATTTCAAGTGTTTGGTTATAGTAAACTTCCAATAGCAGTCTCAGGGGTCCTGGACATCACCATTGCATACATATACTTCCTACATACTTCAGTTCCCCATGAAGATGGTAATGCTGAAAATATGAGTAAAAATACTGAGAGGCAAGCAAAACCAAAATACAAAGACATATAAACACTGATTTGGGGCATGGTGTATGACAGTAGGCCTGTCCCCCTAGTGCTTTTCATGTCCACAACATGCCACCTCAAGTCAGTTGGAATTCCAATCCCCGTGACTGCTGGCGACTGAACATACCTGAGCTTACTACAATACTTTCCCATGATAATCAGGTGTGCTGAGATGCTATGGAAACTCCAGGCCCTTTACATATACAATTAGAATAGATACCGCATGCAATAAACAAGGAGAAAACACTGAAATGGAATTTAGAAAAAAACTCCATTGTAAAGCTTTGAAAACTTTCACACCAAAGGTCAAAGTGTTTACAAGACAAGTTCAGCCAATATATCACTACTTCTCTAACCCAGAGGACACAACAGCGCCCATAAAAATTACCGTAGAAAGAATTCCACGTGTTACCAGTTCAGTTCCTACTGAACTGTAAATAAAAGTCCTGGTTTAAGATTTAATGCTGCCTATACAGCTAGACACACTCTGTGATAGAAACGACAAATTGTGTAAAACTCTGTTTAAATGGATGGGAAATTTAGCAACAACTTCCTCCAAATTAATAAACAGGTGTTTTGAATACATTTCACAAGAAAATGGGCGAATAAAGTTACAGACAGTTCTCGTGTTTTTCATGTTTGAAATAACATGTGTTTCATGTTTGAAATAACTTGCAGGACATTATCAATGGTTAATAAAGTTGTTGATGCCACTAATCTTTAGACTTGGATCTTTAATTTTTAGAATTAGTGAGATGAATGAGGACAATTTATAACTTTCAAAGCTCTGATTACATATTGGCTGAAGATTCAGTAAGTCATTACAGCATGTATACATTTATATTCATTCCAGGTTCAAGGCCTATTCAATACCTTGGACAGAAAGGGTGTCTTCGTTCTAAATGGAGTTAGTCTACATCACTCTTCTGAAGCAAAATACAAATTCTACTCGTGCAGTTGTGCAAACAAAATAACATAAATGCTGTAATGTGCTAAAATGCTGCTTCATTTACTGCTGCTAAGAGATCTACTGGAGAACATCAACAGCCTGATATGGAACTTGTTTCTTTCTTTGTGGTCCCCTATAAACATAAATGGTTTAGCAAAATATGTCTCTCTATTAAGTACTGAAATAATATTTAACAGTAGTTAAAAAGAGACGATAATCTGGAGCACTTCCATTTTTGAAACTACTTATGTATAACTTGGGCTTTGGTAATTTTCCTTACAAATCTTTCTTCTTAACTAGCACAATTAGTTGAGTATGTTGTAAGCAGTTCAGGTAGATGGATGAAACAGTAATGATTAAGCCATCAGAAAAACATAAAAAATGATGGGGCAGGGCATCAACTGCCAAATACACGTTCGTATCAAGTCCTGATTTCTTTTGCCTTTAATGAGAGATGGTCTACAAAAAAGGCTAAAATGCAAATACTGTGTAACTGGAGAATGGATAACTTGGATCCTCATTGCTTCAGTCCATCTCCACCATTAAACAAACAAGGTTTTGAAAGTCTCTTCTATTAAACTGATTGAAAAAATACAATAAAATTCACAAGGTCTTTTTGACATCTTTTAAAGATAGAGCAGACTGAGTCATTCACTATTTTCCTTAGTTTAAATACTTCAGCTGCTAAGTTGCCTCTGAAATTCCATCAAGTAATACATTTTCTCATTCATTTTCTTAAGAAAGATTTTGCTACTGCATTTAGAATTTGAAATTGACCCCTGTGAAAATAATAATAGTTTATCTAAAAATACAAAGACAAGAGGTGAAAGATATTTACTTCATAATGAAGAACGAAAAAAAATCAGTTCTATTTTGGATAAGCCAGTATAGAGGAAAGAAATTATGAACAATTAACTCTCTACCACAGTGATACTTCTGAGATAAAATCAGATTGTAACTCACTTCAAGCCCAATGTTCTCTTCAGGTTCATAGGTTACAAATGATTTATAGTCACCATTCCATACTTAGCATTCTGGCTTTTCCCATATTGTAAATACTCTATAATCAAAGCATTTTCTTGTTTCAGAAATACCTTTGCTAAAATGGCTTAACACAACTAAAAGTGCTTTAGATCAAAGAAAATGTAAGTAAAATTTCCCTCTGCTTCGTTACAGGAGGTAAAAACCCCTCACTGTGTCTGGTGCCTATATTCCTGTTCTTTCACATTAGAGCTGTAAGTCTCCTCTTTCAGGTCACGTCTTCCACATAAAAGTGCTAAACTAATGCCGCTTAATGACAAATTAATGTCCATGAATAAAAAATACACCTCTAATAGCATAGAGTAATTTGCCATTACAATATCATCATTGGACATGCCCCTGGTTTAATACGATGTATTTAATTCATAACTTAATGAGTGATATATAAAAAGAGAGAGATGAACCCTGCAATTACATTTATGTGAGTCTGTCACCTTATTTGTAAAACCTTAGAGTCATTTACATTCAAATTAGAACAAATGAGTGATTTCACAAAGTGCAGTGATAAATGACCATTGCTGCACAAGACAGAACTGTATTTCCTGTGAAAACATTAACAGTTTCCTATTATTTGTTAAAAATTACAATGCATATTGCCCAGTGTTGTGTGAATAATGACTTTTTTACTGATTAGGTCAGAAGACTAATACAGAGTAAAAATAAATAATTTTTCTTTTCATTTTTTCTGATTTTAGCTTGAATTTCTCTGCTCAAACTGTTACGGACTCACACTGCCACCTGCTGCCCAGGCCCGGGGAGGAAGGGGTCCGACTGCCTCATTTCAAGCCCAGTTCAGGCATTCTGCCTTCTGGGTGACATCTCTTGCAATAAACAAAATTTTCCTTTTTTCCTTCCAGACTTCTAAGTGGGCATGTCGCTGAGAACACCAGCAGATAAGGATAGCTGCACTACCCAGTTACAAATACTTCCATTTTGGGGGCTCATGCATCCAAACTGCATCAACTCATAAAGAGAATTTAAAGCAAAATACACTGGGGACCAGGAGGGACAAGGAGAACATAAAACATTAGTATTGATCAGATGGTAATAAAACCAAAGAAGAAGAATTTTTTACACTAAGCATTCTGGCATTCATCAGCCCGTTTACAGCTTTGTAAAAATACTGGAAAGATTCCAGAAGCAGAAATCTTTCAGAGACTGGTGGACAGAAAGGTCATCTAAAGAGGCCACACCGGCCAGAACATGAGAAGGGCAGGGAGGGAGACCGTGAAGCAATACAGTTTTTCTGTTCCTATCTAAAACACATGCCAAAGCTGCTCTCCCTTCCCGACAGAATCTGCAAAGAGATGGCAGATACGGCACTAAGTGCCTCTTCCCAAATTGTGACCTCTCCTGTAACTCCGCTGCAGAGGACTGGCAACGTGTATCCATACAACTACCCAGACAGCTCGGGAGCTTTGATCTTGCCAGCAATAGTTAACCTAGGTGTTGCAGCATCATTTTTTTACACATCCATCATCAGATTCAATTCACATTGCAGATAAATAGCAGCAAGTGGACTGCAGTAAGAATGGGATTCAAAGTGAGTGGCTATTGTCACTTTGGTATATTTTCACTTTCCTCACTGACACCAACTGAAAAATGGAGAAAAACACTGTCATTTTTTTACCAAGTCCCATTTTAAGTTGGAATCCTCACTAGTGCATTCACATTTCACATATATAGATCATTATCTCTGTAATGTATCAGTATATTAAAGAGATAGCAGACAAGAATTCCCGAAGTTATTTCTGAGTTTTGTCCAAGAACTCTTCTAATGACTGCCAATAGCTCAATGACAACAGCTGACAAAACTTGCTCCTTCCAAAAACAGCAGGCTAGCACAGCAACAACTGGTTGTGTAACACTTAAAACCAGAAAATGTAAGACAACATTATTTTTGTCTACTTTGTATTCTTAGCATGGGAAGGTTACTTCACCACAGGATAAAGTTGGTAGACTTCAGTTTGCTGGTGGTGACTAATTCTGGGGCATTGAGGGGAGTGTGCAGAGTGTGCATGCATGTACTCAGATTAAAAACTCAGTATTAGTTAAAAAAAGCAAGCCTTGGATGCTAGATGACCTTTAGATTTTCTTTCCAGCAGTTTAATTCGCTCTATATGAAAAACCCAGGAGCTAAAATCCCACCTGATCTGGGGCTTCTAGCAATACAAAGGTGATGCTCTCAATCGCTGGTGTACGAATTAATTCATCTCTGAAGGAGTGTATCTCAGTGAAAGTAGGGATTTTCACTGGCACCATTCCAAATGGAGAAGCTGGGTTTAAGAACAATAAATAGCTTTGAAGCTCTGGCCTACCCACATATATAAACCATGCACATTCCTCCTTTTAATTCCACATGCAAATTCAATTGTAGCTTCTTCCATTTAAAAACAGTAACATATTTCAATCCACAACACATTCAAACAGTTTAAAATTAGAAGAAGAAAAGATTCAGATCATTAGGCATTTGTACACCATGAAAAAATTTTGTTTTATAAGCCAAATTGACCATCACAATAGAAGGTTAAAAATCAAATGCCCCTACCCAAGACAATTTGCCTACTTCAGTTATTACTATGAATTATCACAGGAGGCCTTATTTTATAATTTGTGAATTGATTAATCTTATTTTTGTATTCCATGTCTGATCCTGCTCACTGCCTGCTTTTGTATACAAGAATCCAGAGCAGGACAGTACAGAGGCAGTTTCAAGAAAATTCCAGTTGACTGCTGTTGTACAATGTTGTGTTCAGGCTTATTTTAATCACTCACCTAAAATGTTCTTTTTTTTTTTTAGCTTAAATTAACTCTCTTTAAAGGGGGTATGACTGACATCAGTAGCAAGCCAGCAGATATACCTGTAGCAGAGTTCCATTTAATGTAATGAAGCTTCCAAAAAGTAATCTGGTACATTTACCATTTAGCAAGGAACCTAATGCACTTAAAACTAATGGGAAAATCGGCATCAAACTTTCAAGTTCACTTGACACAAAAACATTTAGGATCCCAAGAACAGTTTTTAGAAGCCAGAGTAACTTCAGTGGCAATCAGGATCATCACTGCTCATGTCTACTATACCTGCTCCTCCTAGAAACTGTGAGAATAAGAAATCATTTCCAGCATTAAGTACAAGGACAGTCACTTCAAATAAGTCTGTACTGAAACTATGCCACTATCTAACCAATAAACATAGCATAAATGATATCCCAGACTCTGTCCAGTGCGTAAACTTGATTTGTTCTTCACAAAAAGTGCCTGATCTGGCAGCAGAAAATTAAAGGGATATACGCTATCTAGCAGTCATGCCACATCCTGCCTCTCAAAAATGAGTGCTTTGCTTTGGACCATTCTGCAGCTTCTAAACTCCTCACTCACAACTATCACCCTTGTACCTTGAATATAATTCAGGATGTACCTAGAACTCTACTGAAAAAGAAATTATACTTCAGAATATACAGAAAAATCACTTTGCTTTAAGATTTCAATTATGGACAGTCCAATATCCCAGATCCCTGAATACCAGTGGAAATCAACCTCTGGTTTAAAAACCAATTACTACCCACACAATACTAAGCTTCTGTTGATCAGTAGAAGGAAATTCCATTAAAAACTTTTATTCTCAATAGCATTCCCTCCTTATTAAGACTCTTTGATTGTTCAAATAATTTGCAGTTTGTGGCTCTCTGGTACTGAATACACAAACAGTTGAGGAAAAAGACAAAACTTCTTAGATCTACAACCAGTTATGTAACTCATACATACATATGAAACAAACATTTTCTATGTTCTGAATAAATGTTTTAACACATTTATTCTCTTGCATAAGAATAAAGTTGTCATGTATCTTTCAGAAAAACATTCACAAGCTTTAAAGTGCAAAATAGGTCATCACAAACATACTACCTAATACCATGCTCTCTACAGTTCCACTTAAAAAGTCCAGTCTCAGATGTCCATCACTTTTAATGCCTTTAACCAGCTATCTCTTGCTTTCTCCAATGTCATATGACAGATATGGTCCACTTTTAAAAGGGAAAGAAGATATTCAGATGACCCATTCCTGTTATATTTTGCAGTTTGCCTATTGGCTGCAGCTCTCTGCATTAGCCTCCTTTGAAAAACCTCACCCAAAACTGATAATCAATCTGACCTGGAGGCGGAACTTGGGAAACAAGAATCTAAGAGAACTGGATGTGCACGCTGCAAGCAAATGCTGTGTGAGTGATCACAGACCTTAGTGCCACTGAAGGTACACAAAGTTCAAGCCTTTAGCTCTCCCACACCTCTGTAGCAGTTAAGAAAAATCGCATTGCCTTACCGTTTGTTCAGCCTGAGACAGATGTGCGCGCTTACAAGCCTTGTTTCAATGTTTAATGTACCTGAGAATTATGCAGATGACATGAGAGATTCATGAATATGTATGTATCTCAAATAAAATATATCAGCATGCTTCAAAAGAGTCTCCCTCTACAAATGAAGCTAGAAACAAAACCCCCAAACAGCAGAGGTTGTGGAATAATCATAATTCAGGATATGACAATGCTGATATGGGGGGAGAAGTCTGCACAACACAAAGCTGGAATTAAGACCTAAAGTAAGGAATACTTGGGCATTTCTCTTGTTTGCAAATAAAGCAAATATGATTTACCACTGTTTTAAACTAAAAACTAGTAAATTATCAACCTAAAATGAGCATGAGTTTTCAAATTAAAATATTGAATCAACATTAGATGCTACACTTTTGATAATGAGAACATTATCAAAAACATTCGATGATGAGAAGTTTATAGATGATAAAATGCATTTAATAAACTAACAGTGTTGTCAGAAATGTCCATTGCATTACCTATTTGAGGGTGGGGAGAAAATGTTCCTCTTCTTTTTCCTGTCTTTCCTTTGATTGAGAACTCTTTAAAAAATTGCCATAAATGCAATTTAAACAATTTGTTACAGATATCTTTTTGAGATTCATCAACAAATTAAAGACCTCTAAGCTGTTTAGTCTATAAGAAAGAAGATCTATCATAGTCAAAATAACATTTTGTTTATTCTGAGACAACCAAGAGGAAATTCTTTAAAGACCAGTCAATATAAAAGTCAGCATTGGCTGGAAATTACTCTGTCCCCAGTGCACTACAAATAATTCTTGATAATCAGACACCTTCAGCAATCATCTTAGCTGAATCAGATCAGTACAGTATTCTTTGGAAACTCACAGACTACCAATGTGCCTGGAAACAGATACATGAATGGGCAATGCCAATTGCATTTGTAGCAAAAAAAAACCTCCTTATCGAAATGCATGGAATTATTACAGGTCCCAGATAAAACTATCAAGAAGAGATGAAACTGTTCAAGACAGTTCCAATAAACTGACAAGATGGAATATCTAGAGAAGAGCTGGAACAAGTGCTAACAATAAGAGCAGCACTCATACAGGAAAAGCTTGGTCTAATCAAAACAGTTAAAGATAATCCTAACAAGTTAAAACTCTGTGTCATCATTACACAACAATAAATGACAGCTAGATCTCACACACTGCATTTCCTGAATTTAGGCTAAACTAAGATAAGTTCATGATATTTGAACAACACAAAACAGCATGAAAGTAATTCAGTAACACGGTAAATGAAGAACTCTAGCATACTCCTTCATCAGGAAGAAGAGAAAGGGCAAGCACTACTCCCCTTCCAGCATCTGTATCACAGCATGTGTGGTGACAAGACACCCCAGTTACCAACTGCAACTAGGATAAGTGGCTTTAAGGAAGCCTTCTTTAACTACTTGTATTTTATTTGCAGATAGTACTAAAGTAAGACAACAGGTATTTTTCAAAGTCACACAATACTATGTAGAACATAAACAGATATTTGATATAATTAGTTTGGACCCTGAAAATATCGCAGTCTTAATCTTGTTGACCAGCACCTTGCTGACCTCTGTTAAAAAGACATACAGCAACTACTCAAGACTGATTACTTGCATGGACTGCAACTGCACAAAACAAGACAGGTAAATTCTTACTGTGATCTATTCAGACTGCAAATCTGTTTACATATATGCCTTGCTGAGGTCACCTTGGTAAAAAAAATACTGTAAAATACAGCCTAAACGCCAACATGATATAAGCTACAGCCACCCCACAGATGTGCATGCAGATTCCAAACTTTTATGATGACACCCTGATTCAAAAACAGTTTACAGAACTATCACTGCTCTCTGTCTTCCAATACATATTCTCCTCTTTTTTTCCCCTACCCTTCATCCACTACCTATTCCCTACCTCCACTACTGTAAATCAGGACACTGGGTCCCACTTCCTCTTAATTTTTACAATAGTGTAGTTCCAGTTGTCCTACCCTGGCACACTACTCAGAGCACAACAGTGCTTTTTCACATCTTTCACACATCCTACAGCAACTGCAGGCCACAGAGCTGTGGTTTCTGTGACTCATGAAAGACAAGGTTATCCTCTAAGTTGTAGAATGAGAGAAAACATGCAAATAAACATATATTTTAGACAAAATGCATCTAAAGATGTGAGAGCGACAGGAAAAGCATTAGCAGGAGAGGAACTAAACCACCTCTAATTCTTTTGCAAGTTTTTTTAGAGTTGGACTTCATCTTAAAGAGCTTTTCCAATGTAAAGGTTTCTATGACTCTCATGTCCAGAGAATTTTTACTGGTCTGTTAATTACAGAATAATTTGGAAGAAATGTTTACTAACTCCAGAGTGCTGGGTTTTTTAATGGGGCTAGTGTGATTTGGGGTTGATTTATTTTTTAATTCATTAGCAATCTATTCCTAAATAATTGACTATAGCTTGCACATTAAGGACAAGATTTGAAGCACTGTAGTTGTCTGTCTTTCCCCTGCAATGGCCTTGGGATTGTAAGTATTACGATGGTGCTGAGGGAAGGGCTACAAATATCAGAGGCTACTCAACACAGGTAATAGAAAAAGTTTGCACGAGGATTTATGTTGAGCATATACCTGCTCTTTTCCTACAGTCCTCTTACATCCCTGCTTCATAGGAGAGCACAATATTCAGTCTTTTCCCTACTCTTTAATATTTTCTGTAGCTTCTGTACTGTAATAGTCTCTCTAGTTCAATTTCCGACAAAGTAAGAGCCACGTAAGCATCACAGACATACTCACACTGACTGGTTTGTTTGGGAAGCATTAAATACACTGTATGACTACTGGAATTAGATTTATATCTTTCTCATTACAGTAACTCCTTCCCATGCCTGCCTGATTTTAGTAGGTCAAACGGTTTTGTGGCTTATTTGGTATCTCACAGTTCTTATTTCTCAAACCAACCATCTTTTCCATCACAATCCATGTCTATTTTCTCAGAAAAATTAAATTCCTCCTTGCATTACTGAAAAAAAAATTATACCAATTGCAGCACTCTGCCAGCTCCTTTAACTTTCTAATCAATTTATAATGCACAAATTAATACCTCCTTATTATCTGAACATACATTTTGAAGGGTTTCCTAAGGCTAACACTCAAAGAACAGATTCTTTCTCTGTAAGACACAGAGCCTTCAAGTACATCCTGAAGTTCTTAACACGAGATCCTGCATGCCCCTGGTACTCAGTAGCTCAGCGTGCTGCCAAGCACACTCCAACTGTTCAAAGGCAGTTACGCTGTTGGAAGGCAAGTGCATTCTAAGAGCACTGTGCTGATGTGCATCTCCATGCCCAAGTGCTGCCCAGATGCAGTTAACACATCCGATTTCAGAAACGGTACTGAAAAGTTACCGAGAGGAGGAAACAGCTCTGTAGAACTGCTACTGCCATTTTATTTTTAGAAGGCTTTTCACAGATACCCATCAAAGCCGTGTTCTTGCTGTCATCATAAGCCATTTCCTATGCAAGCCAAGCACAAGAAAGACCTTTACTACAACTCAAATTTTTTGTTTCATAAAGACATCCACATTACAGGCATAAGGCCAGTTGAGAATAAGGTACCATTATAATATGCCCTATTCCTTCAGTGAGAGGTTATAGTGCCCTGAAATACACATCAATATTCACAGAATTACACACCTGAATTTGTCACGATACGCATGATCCCTATAGGGAAATATCTTCACATTTGGTACACTGAGGTAGAAGAAAGCAAATTCCCTGGTAAAAGAGGGAATCAAACTCCCATGTGCTGATACTAATCAGTGGACCATTCTTGTTTTCAGGAATGAAATGGACAAAATGGATGGAGGGACAAAGCATCTACCGTAAACTGAAACCCAAATTACACTTAAAATTCTGATCTCCTGAAATCCAGTTTCTGCCATTTAGATTACACCAGGTATTGCAC
Source organism: Lycocorax pyrrhopterus obiensis (assembly GCA_014706295.1). NCBI lineage: Eukaryota > Metazoa > Chordata > Aves > Passeriformes > Paradisaeidae > Lycocorax > Lycocorax pyrrhopterus. The sequence goes on from JACSVZ010000004.1 coordinate 75,442,480, forward strand.
CAATAGTCTCCTACTGAAATGAGGCTTGAAACAAAAGTGTACCAAACAGAAACAGCTGATCAGGCCAAAAAGCCTCACCTCAATGAGATAGTGAGAACACAAACTGAGAAGCTCCAGCAGCTGCAAATGACTCCCAGCTGCTAGGACGTCCTGTATCACCCCTGGTTCCAAGAGGATCTGTAAAGAAGAAAATGGAAGGTTTGTCATCTGGAAGATGTACTCAGAGTACTTGCAGAAAATACTAAAGGCCTTTGTTATTTCAGATATTTAGGGCAACATATAGAATAGAAACAATACAATTAAGCATGTAGAGAAGTCTTTGCAGAACAGGGATCAGAGTTTCTAAAGTTCATCTGAATTTCCCTAAGGATTTTGAAACCTTTTTCTTTGTTTTTTTTTTCCCTGTGAAGGTCCCTAGTCACAATACCCCCTAAATCCTTTGAAACTAAATCCATGCTGTTTAAGGAGACTTCTCAAAATAACTGAGACTCCTTTTGTTATGTGTATACTTAGATATACTTCCATTTATACTGACGAATCAGGCCAACAGAACTGACTCAGAAGTCTCCACTGTTAATATTATTCATGCATGTAAAACACATACAGACTAGGAATACCCTGCCTATTCTGCATAGTGCCACTTTATAATTTTCCTAACCACTGTCTTCATTTTACAGAGCAGGGCTCTGAAGGCACAACGAGCATGTTGCTGGGGAAGTGCCAGAAAGGGCTTAGAAACCAAGATTGATTATTCAGTTACTTGCTCACATGAAACTCCTATTCATTTCAATTAAAATCATGTACAGGCAGCAGTAAGAATAATTGGGCCACAGCTCACAGACTGCTGTCTTGGGGTCAGCTTGTTAGAGCACCCCTTTTGGGACACAAAAATGTCTTTGGGAATATGGACACTGGTCAACTTCTTATTAGCAATCAGACTACAAACTATCCAGACTAAAATTTTTTAAGCAGTACAACATCCCAAAAAAATCAGAAATGCATGAGAAAAATTAATTTTTCAAAGATGCTCAGTTTATTCAATTTTATCCTTGTACTTCCCCTGGCAGCTTTGGTTTCACACCACATGAGGTCAGTCTCTCACTGCTCCACAGGGAAGTAAAGCTTGCTTTCAGATCCTTCTTCTTCTGCCCATACAATTCAGTTTTATCTCACAGCATCATTTATATACTTCAAGTGTAGTGGAATAAGGAAAATAGAAAACAAAAGGAAAGATATTCACCTGCATCTTTAGTAGCTTAACTATTTTTTAGGGAAATGAAAAAATGTGTATGCACTTCGTTAAGCAAAACCACAAAATATCTCCAACATAATGGATATATTAGGGGGAGGAGAGAAGGGGGATTGATCCTTGTTTATATCAAGAACTCATTTACATTGGGTTCTAGCAGTGTTATGACATCCTTAATGCTTGTGCAAATCACTATATTTATTAATACTAGGTTTTAAGTGAACATTATATGTCATTTATATACTATATAAAATATGAAGGTTCTTTACCTAGCCAGAAAGACATGTAAGGATCTTACTGTAAATGAAAATCAGGCCCAGCACAACCCAGGTTTTTGGCTGGTGCTACTGAGGTTGCTATACATGATGAGAGGTAGTTCAATGTAAAGTTAGAATGGATTTCAGCTACAAAAGTATCTCCAATAGACATGGATATTAGAAACAAACAAACAAAAAAATAAAAGCACTGTCAAGTATTTTCAAGTGAGAACTCAAGGTCAGACTGACTAAACAAGCTGGTATAGATAAATATATATATATAGTGTTTTTTATTCAGACATGATTGACACTGAGGAAGTTGCCATCCTATGGCTTGTTACTTACTGTGTCAGCCAGACAACCAGAACCCTAAGCAGATTAATACCTTGTAGGTGTAGAAAACTGTATTTAATGGTGATAATATTAATGTATTTTAAAGCTACAGCAATCCATTTACAAATAATACTAGTAGAACTATGAGATGAGAAGTAGGACAAGAGGCAAGGAGGGTGGCTGGCTACTGTCTAGAGGTGATTTGCACAAAGTCAGCAAAAAAAGCTCATTTCAAGGTGGCAGATGTATTTCTTACATGTTCTTCCATTTTTTACGGCCTTCCTATACCATGCAAGATATACTCTACTGAGAAAATAGATTGACTTTCGTCTTTCCCAAGAGAACTGAGGAAAGTCTAGTTTATCTTTTCACAAAACTTTGCCTTATATGGAACTATGTGAACTTTCATTCAATACTCATTCATTTGGATACAGGCAAAAACACTAATTCATCTATGCTAAATGTTCACCATCAGGAAACTGCATGCTGGGGAAATCCACAAGGAAAAGAAAATGATGAGTAAAGAAGGAAGTAAATATTGCAAGCTTTCTTTCTACTGAAACTGCGGTAATTCACAATTATTACACTCCTTTCAGCTTTTATACACTAAAGCAATTGCTTGGTTTTTATTAATTACCAGCATAGGTGTTTATATGCTATACAGGCATTCTAGCTCAATATTAACAGTAAATGCACATAAATACCACCACATGCACGCCACCAGTACACACAGTGACTGAGCCTCCTCTGCTTGTCTAACTCTCAAAACAATAACTCTGAGGTCTACAGAGTGATGCTTACTGCAAATTAAGGAGAGTGAAACTGAGGTCTACTTTGGATTCACAACTTCAAAATTCATCATAAAATTTTAGTGTGAAAAATAGAGAGAAGCTTTATCATTTTCTGTAATCCATCCTCAACCCAAGGGTTATGAGGCATAGTTACTGGGACAGAAACTTAGAGTAATTTGGACCCATCTAATTCAGACAAAAACTGCAACCTTCACCATGAAGAATGTGCCTTCATATGACACAGGTGATATCAAAAATGGTTCCTGTACTATTTTTACATTAAGATTAATAAGATGCAATTCATGTGTTGCACCTGGCTGCATCCTACAATCAGCCCTCTATTCAATCCTTATTTCTAAGGGTTAATTTTCATTATACTCTCAGCTTCTCTCTGGCATATGATGGTACCCAAGAAAATCACCTTAAGCGCCTTTTCCCTGTATACAACAGGCAGATCTTGCTGATACATGAGTAACTTCCTTTCCTAAGCCATCAAGCCTGACATACTGCTCGTTTTCAAACTGATCTACTTTGACAAACTGATTTTCTCTTACAATGACTGTTTTCAAACAGGAAACCTATTCCTCAAAGCAGCTGTTCTACTCTCCATCACGCCATAAACCCTTCAGAGAGGATGCACCAAATACAGTCCAGTCCCTACTGTGGTCAGATCTATAGGCCAAGGGACTGAAGCAATGCAAAAATTGGCTGGTTGTAACAGAATGCTGAGTTCTCAAGATCCAGAAAGGCAGATTACACAATTTCTTAGATCCACTATTTTTAGACATACAATCTAAATCTGTCTGGAAACTTATCCACTTATGCTTTGTTGATATATTGCAGAAAGTGTCTCTGCAAATGCAAGAACTAGAAAATGGTACATTAAACCTGACCTTGTAAAGCACAATTGTGAGGCAGAAAAGGGAATTTTATAACCAGCCCCATGGTTACAGAGACACGTGGGCCTTAACGGCCCGCCCTGTATTTTTACCCTCGGGCCAGCAGTTCAAAACTCTTACCCCAAGATTTCTCTCTTCCTTTCCCAACTCAACCTGCATCCCCTCCAACACCTTAGGACTGTGGGTAAGCATGGGAAAAGACTTAACTGGCATCATACATCTTGCCTCTCTCTTCGATCCTCTTCGGGACTCTCGTGGCAACAGAGGGTATATGAACCACCAACCTTTCCCAAGGACAACTACTCAGGCCTCATCTTCACACTGTCCAGATCAAAAATGTTCCTCTACTCTTTTAATGCCTCCTGCACCCACCCTCCTACAGCCAACAAAGCAGTACAGGCCAACAAAAAAAATTGTAAGGTCAGAGCAAAGAGGGCAGTAATGGCCAAAACAGAATGAGAAGGAAACTCCTTAAACTGTCCTTTCCAACAAAGCAACTTACAGCCTGAGGGAGAAGGTAAGATCCAGATTAACTGTCACCTCTGGGGAGTCTCATGAGGTTTATATTTGGAAAGAACAATTAGAACATTCTATTCCCTGAATACTGCAGGCCACTATATTTCATCCACAGATTTTCAAAGACACTAAATAATAGCTACTTTAGACCCAAGAAGGCTAAACTGCATACCCAGACAAAGATGGAGAGATTGAAGACGCACTTTCATCACCTTCATTCCAGGTACTCATTTATCCCCCATATTTTTCTCATTTCCATACAGCTGTTTATGGGACAATGGAAAAGTGAGGTGGTGGCATGATTCACATTAAAAATAAACCAGGATTGTGCTGTAACAGTAAGGAAATACGCAGTGCAATGTCAGAAAATTCTAGAAAGTAAACTGCATGGAATTTAACACAGACAACATGAAAAAAATTTTCTAAGATTCCTGCCGCTCTGATGAAAAAGAAAATTCCTCCTTGACTCCACTTGCAGTGATCAGCATTTCAAACAAGACAGGCATCAAACAAAAGTATCAGTTGTTTCTGCCTGATGGAGATCATTCCATGTGCTTGAGAGCAATCAAACACCTTAACTTTTCTTTTAAAGTAATTTAGACTGCATTTCACTCTCAACTAGATAGCACTTCTGGCTGTCTCCCTGTTCATTCATTATTTAGTTGAATGCTGAGCTCCTTGCACATTGACAAGTGCTGCTTCAAAAAAGTGAGCAAGGAAAGAATGTTCTAGTCCCCAGCAGGCAACTGCCCAAAGCCCTGGCATGTAATGTTTGGTAGCACTCACTACGAAATCCAGATGTCTCATTAGCCAAAGCCAGAAAGAACCATGACCACCATTTCTCTGATACGTCATAATATTTTACCAGAAAAGTAGAAGAAAATCTGTGTTAAATGCACAGCATATACATCATAAAATCATAGAATATTTCAATTTGGAGGGCACCCATAAAGATCATCTAGTCCTATCTCCCTGCTAATTGCAGAACTATCCAAAACTAAACACATTTCCAGCCATTCCTTGAACTCTGACAAGCTTGGTGCCATGACCACTTCCCTGGAGAACCTGTTCCAGGGACCTGCCACCTTTTCATTATGTCCAGCCTAAACTTTCCCTGACATAGCTTACACCACTATGAAGTACCATTACTGTAATTAAAGAGGGTTTGGATAAGCAAGACTTCAAGCAAATTCACTATTCTTTGGGAAGGTGTTTCATTACTTTAATCACTTTCAGCACTAGAAAAGCTACCTTGTCCCTAGCTTAATTCCTGTCCAGAGCACATAAACTGAAATATTTAATTTTCTCTAAAATGAACTGCATAAAGTGAGTTAATTAAAGCTCTGTATGTCGAAGCCTTTTAGGCAACCTGCAGCTGAACTGTGAACCTAGGACCTAGCAGCTGTAACCTAGTGCTAGATACAAAAACAAGATTATCCTGAGAGAAGTGAAAAAGGAAAAGCCCAAATCGAAGTATCAAATTAATACTTTTTCCTTTGAAATTGCATTGAAAAATGTTTATATTTATAGTAAGACACAGACCTGTTGTATTCAGTTACACATGACTTTGGCATATTGTCCACAGTAGAAAAGAGCAAGGATAGCTGAAGTCACTTCTGCTAGGGACAGCAGGTAGTTTAATTGATTCATTTTAATCTAAAAGCAGCCAGTGGAACTGCTGTGCACAGGATGCAGTAGGTCACTTACCCAAGAAAATCAACCACCACAATACAGCCTTGCAATACACCTCCATCCACGAGAGAGAGAGGATTAACACAATAAGAGGCACTAAAATATTGACAGCTGCCTTACCCTGGTCTTAACGACAAATGGCAGATGAAATACTGGTTGATCACTAGAAAAACTGTCAACATCAAATGAGGAGTGGGGTTGATGAGAGATGAAAGCCAAGATTCTATAAAAGAATCAAAGCAATTATAAGGAGAAATAGTTGTGCTTAGAAATAATATTTATTTCTACTAATTCTTTACTATCTAAGTTCTTCTACTCTTTCATGGTTTTTGTTAAAGAAATAACTAAACTGAAAGAACAATTTTGCAAAGGAGCTGTAAGATAATACTTTCACTAATCACAGGTTTGTGTGCATAAATTGGAAAAATCGCGTGATGGTACTCTACCAATTCCTGAAACCTGTTTGGTAAAGTGATAATAGCTGTCAACAGGGTGACAGGTTTCAAACTAACTGAATATAAAGTAAAGGCAATAGTTAAATAGGACTCACACTGATAATGCACTAAAGTAATATTGGGAGCAACATACCTGGAAACAAAATGAAGTTCTAGATTTGTAACTACGATAATATACTCATATCACCTTTATTGAAACACTGCTGCTACATTAGCATTTTGTGAGCAAAAAAATGCCCTATTAAATACACTAATAACAAAGTTTAAAACCTATTTTTGAATCATTATAAGTGCAATTTCATATGTGGCTTTTAATAAAAGGAAACATTTCAACATGCCATAGTTAGGAAGCAAGCCTGTGTTAATCTTGGGCTAAGAAGGTATCACAGGAAAAATTACCCCAAAATTCACTTTGGGAGAAAGAGCTGAACCTAAAAAGCCTCATATATAAGGGCTTCCTCACTAATTCTTTCATTTCAGCTTTGCTAATTCAGGATAATATTACAACTTACAGAAGATGTAATTTCTATAAATACAGAAACAAAATATTAGAGTTTAGGGGAAAAAAACAGACCAGCCACTTAGGAAAACAGGACTTAGTCAGGAGAACTTGGTATTAAGCACTAAGAAAGACACAAGTTTGTTGTGCTGTATTTGGAAAGTTATTTTCTCCCAAAATAATTTCCTGTCTGTGATGCAACAAAATAAGGACAGTGATTACTCGCTTTTGTAATGTGTTTTGAGGTCCTCAAATAAAATTCTATCTAAATGCAAAATATTTGTTACCAAAGATTAAAGACATATGATAGAACATAATTACAAAGAACATCCAAGTCTGAAGCACTTCAGTATGCATGGGACTCTGTGTACCTGTATTTTTGTTGAATTAGGATCACAATCATCCACTGCAAATTAAATCCAGTGTTCCTCTCACTAGTCAGCAAACCACACTGGCCTATTTCGTGGCTATCCCATTCCTCCAACTAAGATTATGCCTCTTTCTAATAAGAGTTAAAATTATAAAAGGTAGTCAAAAAACGAAGACAACTGAGTCTCTGACACAGTGATTAAGGCTTTTATTTTGACAGCAGGAACTGTGAGCTCCAAACTCTTTGCCTAGAAATGCTTCTCCATACGAGTATTCTAAAACATATAGTTCATAAATTGATTGTACTTGATCCATCTCCCTTCCAAGGCACATTTGACACTTGCAAAATGCCCTTGTGAGAAGAAAGGGTGAGTAATCTATTTACTGAGACTCTGGCCTGGCCTTACTGCTGCCAGCTATGAAGTAAAAGAGAGAATGACCTTAAAGCCCTTCTGGGAAGAAAGGATACGGGAACTACAACAGTAAAAGAACCAACTACAACAGGAAAAGAGTCGCACCTCTGAATTCTGAATATGGGGATTACATAGTAAAATGCCTATGGACGAGATGAAACATATCTAAAACATTTTTTGCTGAAGATTTTATTATTAAATGATTACTGAGAACATACATGCAAGGAACAAAATCAAAGTCTACTGTCATTCCTTTTGTCAGTTTTTATTTATTTCTATACCAAAATTTCTTTCTTTGTAATTATTAAGGACCATAGTAATAGATTAGTTCCGTTGCAATTATATTATTTATACTTGAGTTGAGTTTTAAAACATTCTTTTCTTCTGAAAAATAAATTTTTCCTTAAAAGCAAAATATTTTCAACAGTAATTACAATAAGGTAGTGTCTGCCTAAGTAGACGGGAAGATGAAAGTTGCATTTTAAGTCCGCAGGAAGATTTCTAATTAACAAAAAGAGTGTTGTGTGACAGTGTTGGATGACAGAGTGTAATTTCAGATTTCATGGTCATCCTGAAAATTAAATTTCTTCATTTTAATAACTTTCAAAAACTGCAGACATCAAATATTGCCATCATGCAATATCAAATATTTCCACCAGATGTCTCCAGTACATTATTTTACACAGAAAGTTGCACCCAATTTGAAGTGTAATGTGTCAAATGTAAGTGCAGTACACTAAAGAAGTAAAGAGAAAAAAGCTGCAACTAATAACTTATCTGTTTAGACAAGGATATTTTAGGGACTTCCACCGTCTTACCTAGAGAAACACCAATTTTTTGAACTAACATTTTGGCCAAATAGGATTAAAATAAAAAGAAGAGAGAGTTCATGGTTTTCGCTTTAAAGAGGCACTTCAGATCACATCTTGATACCCACATTTTCAGAGCAATATAAGGTTGTATTTGGCACGAGTGACTTTTGGATTACTGAGAAATATTTTGTTTTTTAAAAACAGGAGGAGTTTTGTAAACCAAGCTAAAGACAATTCTGATTTCAGAACTCCCTGATGTAAGCATGCAGTAATACAGTTATTTACTAATAGCCTTTGTGGATTACTCCCACTCACTGCCTTGAAATGTCCACCCAGATTCTGCCAGTCTGAGTCAGAACACAAGCAATGCTCAGTACATACAAATGCAGTGCCAGAAGAGAATTCCAAGGATGAAAGGAAAGCAAGCCACTGCTAATTCTCAGACCCACATTTCACTGAGTTGTGCTTCAAAGGCATCTTTAACAAGAGAACTTCTACAGAATCCTTCTCATTTGTCTGTGCATCAAAGTAGCACTTGGTGTTTCTGGAAGACACAGAGCAAGCTTCCCCTCATAATCACTTATAAGTATGAGCAACTGTACATACGTGCACATCTATATTTAACTCAGGAAACCCACTCATTTATTCAAAGTAGGTTATGCCTGAAAGACTCAAAAAGTCTCTAAAGGGCCAAGGACAGAAGGTACGTATTTCCCAGGGATCTGAAGATACTGTCCTGGAAGCAACGTGGGGTCACTTGCTGGGTTACATAAAAGCCATATCCATCCTTTCAAAGGTTCTCAATGTATTTTACACAGGTTTGTTAGACTTGGAATTTTGCAGAAAGATGGGGAATACCTCTACTCATAGCAGACAGGATGGGTCAGATAGAAATCAATTACAACACGTCTTCTCAAAAGATACTTTCATTTAACCAGAGCTTTCTCTTCAGAATAATCAACCTATAGTTTTAAATGACTAAGAGGATGATATATAGGTACCTAACATTTTCATTTTTATCAAAGACATTCAATTTTTATTAAAAGCTTTCAGCTGAAAGAAAAAAAAGCATACCAATGACAAGTCATGTACTGAGATCTTCAGCTAATTCACTAATATAGTATGGCATCTCTGTTTATCATTTATATCAAAGAAATCTTTGAATTAAGTTATGTTTTCCAAAACAGCGCAAACTCAAATATTTTCAAAGAAATTCAAGTGCTAGTCTCCAAGACCAATGCTAAAGCATAACTGTTTTCTGGGCTGGTGACAAAAATAGCTCATTTAGAACAGGTAATTTTTTCCCCTTATTTCTATTTCGTTTCCTTTAAAAAGTAAAACAAAAAAACCAAACAGACCCACATAAGGCCATATACTCAATCCACAGTATGAAAGCAGATGCCTTAAATTTTTATAACCCAACAACTCTTCAGAGTAACATCCCATGGATTTAAACCTTCCTTTTCAAAATTAACTAATAAATGTCACTAATATGTCAATGGACTCAGCTGCTGTAGTGATATTCCAGAAATAGTTTGGTTATCTAGAATTTTGGAGAACAAAGCAAAAATAGCTGGGTGTTCTGAGCTCACTATCCATGAACAGTGAACTGAGACGAAGTCACACAGCAACACTCTCCAAGCATGCAGTGCAGAGGTCATAAATACTTCTTTTTCCCTTTTTTTCCCCTCCCTTTCTTTCTTTTGGGCAAGGGGCAGAGGGAAAAGGAGCATCACTGCATTTTCTGAAGTACCATAATGCAATACCTAACCTGTGGTCATAAAGAGGGCCACAATGAAGATGTATAGTATCTATAAGCATTTACAAAGATGCCTTGACTGCATCTGTCCAGAGTAAGAGACTACTTTTCCCCTCAATTATATAATTTGTCAAACACAGCAGCATTTATAAATATTTATTATAAGGGAAACACTTTACATTTAATTTAGCAAGCAGATTCGACTCATATTAAGATTTTATGAATAGTCAGGCAACCATAAAAAGGGCATGCAAGTCCTACATGGTTCCCTACCTGACAACGATGCACATAAAGCACTGTTTTTATTAAACAATCCTTCTAAAGAAAAAAATCTACCACAGTATAAGAAAACTAAGACCCGTTAAATTAAAATACCTTGTACTGAACAGCACACAAGAAAAATATTTTCTAGTACATCTAAAAACGTCACACTCAGTTTTTATTGCAGTTACTTTTAATTGTGTTTCTTAATTTGAAGAACTGTACAATACCTGTCCAGTATATGCAAAGTCCAGGGCTTGTTTTAAACCAAGGCTTGTGACACCATGTAAATTCACCTCATCAGCTTCACTCTCAACCATGCAGAGACTGAACATTGCCTATGGAAAAAAAGAGAAATGCCATTAACCAATTATGGATAAGAATTCCAAATAGCAGCAGCCTTGAGAGTTAGAATGAGATCTATACCAAGTTTTCAGTAACACCACAGCAATCAATCTTGCAACTGAGTCCTTTTATCATTAAAGAAATACAAAAACTTATTCTGGATAAACTGAGATAAATCCCTTTGGTCCATGTATATATATATTTTAACAAAGTAATTCAGGTGAAATCAGCGAGACCAGTCACACAATTAGGTATCATTCAATAAAAAAAGATAACTGGACTCTGGAAAAGAACCTACACAAGCACCACAAATAATACTTATGTATAGTATCATTATATATAAGAAGAAGCAGTAAGCCATACACAATTACTTGAGAAGAAGAGGCAGTTAAAATACCATCTTTTATAAGCAATCCTTTTCAAATAAGCATTTCAGACTGGAATGCGAGCAATATAATACTCAACTTATTAAATTAAGAGGAACGATGGAGACGCAGTCACCTAAACTTACAACCTTCCCTTACTTGTTATTGCCCGTTTTCTCATAAAACCTAAACTGAAGATAGGCAAGGTGCTATGGAATTTCCCTGAAAATACCACTGAGAAGAGCAACTGTCCCTTTCATCCAGCCTTACTTTCCAGATCATTTGTCTTCAGTGCCTCCCTGGACTGAAGCAATCCTACCCAGTCTCTGAATCCTTGTGAGAATCTTTTTCTTCTCATCTCCATTAAACTTCTTTGCCCTTCACTCTTCCCTCCCAGCCTGCACTCCTGCTGCACTACCCCTACTTACCACTCCTTCTCTCCTTATCAGCCCCATTCTCTATTCTTTGGCACCCTCCCACACTTTTTAAACAAAATACACCACTCAGAGTTTTTAAACAGTAAACTGTGAACAAATAAACTGAACACTTCTGCCATCTGTCACTACTAAAGAGAGTCTAAACTTATCCCCTTAAAGGATAAGTTTAAAACCTTAAAAGAGATTTTATGCTGAACTCAACACCTTTATGGAGGCTACCAAACTTCACCTTGGAGAACTCCAGTAACAAAGCACTTCTCATGGACATAACCCCTGATACCTTCTTCCTGTACTCTGGCTGATACCTGCAGAAGCTGACAGTCAACCAGCTCACTGGATTTCATATGTGCAATCTGTCCATCAAGCAGTGCTGAATTTAAAGGAAAAAAATAAGCCCTACCCCCTCTAACTCTTTAGTACGTAAGAAAGACTGCATGACCTTTACCCAAGCTATTCCATGATTCACCTAGTCTCAGGTGGCTTCAAGAACTGAATGCTTCCTGCAAATAAGGAATTTCTTCAGAAAATATTAGTACTTTTAATCATTAAAACACCATAATCTGTTTCCTGGAAATCATCCAGTATAAGCAAGAATGACATTTATCATACAGTCACTCCTTCTATTTTTGCAGTTTCTATTGAATTAAAGTGATATCAGGGCTTCTTCCAAACTGGCAACAGAAAAGAAGCAACAAATAGTTTAAAAGGCTTATCAAACAAATACAGTAAGACACTGCCCTGAAATATAGCCAGGGAGAAAAAAAAATAAATTCTAACAAGTTCAGCCAATTTTTTTATCCATTAAAAATGCAATCAGAGTCGGATATTTTGTTGTCATATAGTAGCTAATGTGAGGCTTCAGAGCTTGCCAGGAGCTGCAAGGTACCCATCAGCCACCTACTCCTTGGAAAAGCAGACCTGCAGCCACTGTCTGGAAGAGATAAGCTTCCCTTCTCAGAAATTCACTGCTAGATAAACCTTTTGGAAAATATTCCTTTCACACACCAATTCCTGAATTAAGAGGGTAAAGTCTCAAAGTAACATCTGTCTACCCAGGGGTAGATTTGGACACCTTCTGTACACTCAATTCCATCACTGACTGCCTGCAGAAAGGCTGGAAATGCCCAGAGGTAAAAGATGCTCTGTGTCCTCCAACCATGCTACAGTAATAATCTGTACACTACAGACCTGTACACAGGAACCATCTAAACACAGTGTGGTTACTAATATAGCTTTTATTCTGATCAAGGGATAATATTCCACACAATCAGTTAAGGTTACACATACAAAGAAACACTTAACTGAATCTTATCTGTAAACCAGGAACCATTCCTATATGATTTCTCCTGTGTATACTTACTAACTTTACCTTTAGGAGATTATTTTAACACAGAGATTCCAACACGGTCTTTACACAGGGTTTATTACAACACCTAACTTAGTAAACTCGGCAGGATCAGCCACTAACTCACTCACTGTCCATAATCACCCAGAGTGTTTAAGAAACACAGCCTCCAGCAGAGCTTTGAGCCCTGCCAACTAGCACTCTCCCAGGCAATGCCCAGACTACGGTCCAGAAGATAACTAAAACCATGGCTGTTCCAAATAGATAGCATGGATAAAGCCAAGCTGTTCACAGAGGTTTAGACATACTGTCACATGCCATGTTATGCCAGACAACAAGCCCTCATTCACCTTATTTATAACTACAGATATAGTCTAAGAGTGCAGTGGGCTATTAGAACTGTAGCTGCCAGTAAGACACAGAACTACGACTCTGTGGAGGATCATAGAATGGTCTGGGTTGGAAGGGACCATAACGATTATCTAGCTCCAACCCCCTGCCATGGACAGAGGCACCTTCCACTAAACCAGCTTGTTGAAGGCCCCACCCAACCCGGCATTGAAGACTTACGGGGACAGGGCATCCACAAATTCTCTGGGCATCCTCATAGTACAGGATTTCTTCTAATATCTAGTCTAAATCTACTCTCTTCCACTAAAACTGAAAGCCTTCCCCCTTGTCCTGTCACTACATGCCCTTACCACAAGTCCCTCTCCAGCTTTCTTGAAGGCTCTCTCTACATAATGAAAGGACACACACCCTGAAGCCCTCTCTTTTTCAGGCTGAACAGACCATTTCTCTCAGTCTTTCTTCATAGGAGAGGTGCTCCTTCTAATCAGTTTGGTGGTCCTCTTCTGGACTCACTCCAACAGGTCAAAGTCCTTCCTGTACTGAGGACCTCAGAGCTGGATGCGGCACTCCAGGTGGGGTCTCATGAGAACAGAATAGAGGGGCAAAATCATCTCCCCCAACCCACTGCCCATGCTGCTTACGATGCAGCCCAGGATACAATTGACTTTCTGGGCTGAGTACACATCATGTCCAGCCTCTCATGCACGAGCACCCCCAAGTCCTTCTCAGTAGGAAGGGCTGGTCTCCATCTGCTCATCCCTCATCCCCATACAGGAGGCTGCCCTGACCCAGGTGCAGCACCTTGCACTTGGTCTTATTAAGCCACATGAGATTCCTATGGGCCCATTTCTTGAGCTTGTCCAGGTCCCTCTGGATTGCATCCCACCCTTCAGGTGTGTTAACTGCAACACCCAGCATTGTGTCACCTGCAAATCTACCCAGGGTGCACTCAACCACTTTGTCCATGTCATTGATGAAGGTATCAAATAACACTGGTCCCAGTACAGACTCCTGAGGGACACCACTTCTCACTGATTCCCATCAGGACTCTAAGCCGTTGACCACTACCTTCCAGAAGCCACTGTCGAAACACTTTCTTACCCATCTACCAGTCACCTCATTGAATCCATCTCTTTCTAATTTAGAGAAGGATGTTGCAGGAGACTGTGTGAAAGGCTTTACAAAAGTTCAGATAGATGATGTCTGTAGCTCTTCCCTTGTCCAGAAGCAGTCACTTCATCATACATGTGATACATCTGATATTCAGAGTTCATTTGCTCAAATACTATCCCCAAGTAATCTGTGAAAGTTTTTGAAACTGAGTAGGAACTACATCTATTTTTCAGGAAGCAAGGCCAAAGAATTTGATCAAAAGACAAGTCCTGCAATGGTCCTCAGACAGTTCCCATTCAGCTGAACTGGATTAGCCTCCAGGAAAGTAGTCTCCCACTTAAATGAACTTCGTACTGCTCACTGATCCACACTGCCTTCACCAGCAGGCAAATTTCCTTCTCAGCCTCATAGTTTTTGAGGTTTAATCCAGCATGAAAAAAAATCTGTTCTACCATAGGCAGAAATTGAACTCAATCTCAGTGTTTAATTTGCACTCTTGTACCTGAATATTGTAGTTTTAACTGTAAAAAAATATGGACCATTAAATTCTGATTTGAGACTTCACCAATACCTGGAGAATGAGTTATGGTTGAGCTGTTAAACTCCAATTTCAGATGCATCCCTGAAAACACTCTACGGTTTTGTGAGCTTATATAGATCCATCAGTCATGCTTTTAATACAAGGATACTAGCCTACTTTATTTTTCCCTCGGGTACATTAAAAACAAGGCAATAAGACAAATATCTCAGGTGGATGCAGAAGTGACAGACAAGAAAAACAAATGAAATACAAAATATTTGGACAAATGCACAATTCAAAGTCTAACCTAGCAGAAAAGTTACCAAATTTGGCTAAGCATGAAATGTTAATCATGTTAGTTATTGACTTCATTCAACAATGCTATTATACTTTATTTTAAAACATTTCAGCTTGAAATAAAATCTATTTGATAATGCCTCATTTCTGCTTCAAGACCTTCATGAGAATGGGAAGTACAAGTTGCCAATGTTAACCAAAAACCCCTTTTATAATAAAAACCCCCTGATCAGAGGACATATCCTTTTTTCCAGCTTCTTAAAATATCCAGATCTTGTTCTGCCACCCAATCGTATACTTAGCCAGTATTGTGGTAAATAAATTGATTGCTTAAATTCTGATATTTCAGTTAAGATTTTAAGTAAGTAAGCGAAACCCCCAATGCAAAATAAGTACAATCCACTAGCCATTTTGTGGCAACTGCTCCAAAATTCAGGTCTCAACATGCTGTCACAAATGGATGTATTCCATTTGTGGAATTCCACCTGAGGTCACACTTATTTCAGATGCTACATATTTGGATGGCCTTATTTTTGTGGGGCAGGCAGACACTTTATTACCTCCGCTTTTTTGAGGAATGGAGGAATCAACCCTCTATTCTTCTTCTAATCTTGGCCTGAAACAAAGCTACAGACCTATCCCCAAAGGAAAAAGAAAAAAAACCACACAATCCTTAATAAAAATATTCAAGCCATAAAAAAATTCTCAGACTCTTGAAAACTTGACTTCAAAGAAATATGGCAAGCTGGTGGGCATTTAACACAGAGCGCAACCGTAGTTTCACAACTTGGCCCTCAGCAGTCACAAGCAGCTTTATAAAAAGTTTTCTTCTACAAATATAGAATACAAAAGACAAGAGCTCCAAACTGAATAGCATACAACCACAGCGTGTAGAGACTTACATGCAAGATCTGATGCAACCAGGCAGAGCAGTCCAAGTAAAAGATGCTTAGCACAATCATTGTGTCTAACTTTCCATGCTCAGCATGGCAACACGCTGTTGTTTAGCTTTCAAAAGCAAAATGCACAATAGCTGTACAACACCACCAAATCAGAATAATGCATTACTGTTAAAATGTCCATACACATTGATTTTATCAGTCAGGCAGCACTGCAGCAACATATGTAAACTCCTTCACAACACACGACTTCAGGGACAGATACCAGGGTAACAGACACACAAGATGATACTCCAAATCCCCAAAATACTAATTGCTCGCTGTCACAATGGTGACATACGAAATTGCTCCCTGCCTTTGAGTCATTTTCGTACTTACTCAGATGTTCCATATCCATGAGAGTAATGAGCTTTTCCTCATTTGTACACATCAACCTTACAGCCATGTCAGCCATAGCAAACAGCAAATCATCACAAAACAACTTAGCCAAGTTGTACGTATTTTACACAAGCAAATTTTGTCAGTGAATTCCACATAGCTTAGTGGCCTTTTAAAGGCAAGAAAGAGAATCAAAACATATGCAGTGTCAGGAGGCAGGTAAATGATGTAAAAAGAACAAATGGTTATGCTTCATGCTGTTAAAAAAATAGCACTGTGACTGAAATCATAAGTAACTTGCCTCTATGACCTGGGGCCTCCAAGAAATACCCTGCCTCTTCTAGGCGTAAAGAAGTACATGGTTCCAGTTAGCTATTTATCTTGTTGCATTGAATTTTCAAAGTAATTAACACTATCTAGGATTGTTTTACTGGTTCAAAAGAGCTGATCCGTCATCTCAAATTTCTGCCTCCACAATTAAACAACGATACTGAAGCAGTTCTTTTTAAAATTATTTTAAAATAGTTAGGCATCTTCATTAAGGGCAGTGTTTTATTCAAATTCACTTCCCACATCATATGCACTTAATTCCACATTCACCTGTTCCATAGCTTTTTCTTTACAGGAAATTGATTGCACTGCTCATCTCAGGCATCAGAAGAGCTATGAAGAAAGTAAACTAACACTTTGGAGATCTCAGATCAATTTCCCACATTGCTCAGGGAACTCAGTTATGATGTGATACCTCAAAATTTTTTTCATTTCACGTGTAATTTTAAGCCTGTAAGAAATTTTACTAGCATCAATGGAACAGATCAGTCGCGCATTCTTTCTGATTTGGGACCTAAGCTTATCTGTCACCTGGGCTACTAAGTATCCAGCTCTGACATAATCTTTTCTGTTTGGACTATAAACTTTTTCAGGCCAAAACATTATCTTTTGCAGTTTGTATTAAAAATAGCAATTCCGTGTTCATGTAACAGTAATATTAAATAAATAAATCATAACCTAGTTCATCTACTTTGTTGTATTACTCCTGAAATAACCTTTGGATGTTCTTAGCTTCATGTTCTGATTCTTCATTACATAAGCCATATCATTTTTCATTTGCTGTTTTCACCTATCACAACAAAAAAGAATACATTCAGAATCTATGAATAGGAGTCAAAATACTGCTTTGACAGATGACCATGCCCACATCAAATATCAACTATGCTCTAGATATGCAATGTATACTTACCCAAATAACTGATTTAATACGTGAATGTTTCTTTACAGCATGTAAAAATGTGCCTTGTTCTTCTTATAACTAGCTTTGTTTCCCTCCCGATTCAAGCCTGTCTATCCTAAATCAATCATCAGCCAATCAGCCATGTCCTCTGGAGTCTCTCGCACACTGAAAAACATATCCATCAATACCAATTGCATGAAATATGATTAAGAGGCTCATTACACGACTCTTCTGAAAAAAAGTTCTATATAAATTCCCAGAGAAAATGTCACATAGCATCAATCACTGATAACTGAGCCTACAGTAATTTATCTACTCTATGAAATCTACCTAAATATTGTTTTTTAAGCATTTGCCAAGCAACTAAAATGAATCCCATGAAATGGAAAGGTCAGATATCATTTATAGTTTAAGAGAATATATAGTAATACATAGTTAAAGAAATAAAACTGAGCAGCAAACTATACAACTTTATGCACAGCATTCAAGTGTCACGTATTACTGTTAGCAAAGCAAATTCCACTGAACCTCTGGGGTTTCTTTTAGTATGTCAGTGTCAAACAGTGATAGATAATCACACAGTCCCAAAGAGCTTACCAACTCAAGGATATATACAATGCACTTGTTACCTTACACTCTGGACACAAAAAGATAACCCTTTCTTGGTATCTTTCAAAATAAGTAATGAAAATTGCAATAAAGAACTACCTTACTCTTTAGAGGACCTAAGGATGTGATATTTTTTCCTGTTTGTATAGTGGACATTCCATCAAGAACGAAGTAATTTTCTTGGTTTTAACAAGGCACGGGGTCTTCATTCCCAGTCAAAATAAAAACATAAAGATTAAAACAAACAAACAAAAAAAAATCCCCAAAATTTTGTTGCTAGCAAGTTATATCCTTGATTGAACCCGCATCAAACATAATTTGGGTTTTGACTGCCAAGAGTTTAGTAGTGTAATGTGTCTTCCCCAAACCTCTGCTTAGGTACACAAACATAATTTAAGCCATATGGAAAAAGGAACTCTTTAGCATGCTACTCCTAATGAGTTGCTGCCACATCTCAAAAAGACTCATATTCAAAATCTAAGAAGTGCCATAGAAACAAAATAATTCTACAATTTCCATGTGCATCTCTGTATCAGAATAAAAAACCCTACAAAACTGTGAACTATCACAGTTACAGTTCCAATATTTCAAAATTAATAGGTCATCACAGGTGGTCCTGAATATCAAAATTATTTTATGGCAGAAGCAGGAAAACTGAATTGTAAGGACACTGCCATGCAAAGCACTGCATAAAACTCCAGTAATGTACAGTCTGTCCTAACAATAGACACCCATAAGCAGGCCTGCCTTTTGGAGAATAAAGATAGCAGCATAACTAAAACCAGATTTTTTTCCCAGCATTTCCAGTCAAGCACAGAAAAGTATGAGTCACATTTGCAAATTTTGGCTTAAATTGGTTTAATGCTTCCCAGTGAATGCATAAGCCTATTGTTCACGTCCTTCGATGATTTTAGCAAGTGATATCAAAAGCAAGCCCAGAATAAAATTGCGATAAAAGTCACTTAGCTCTTGAACTAGCATTTTAACTACCACAATACATTTAATTCAGGGAGGCAAAGCTTCTTGTGATTTTTTCCCCCCCAAGAAAAAACCATGATCCTAACTTGGACATCTTTAAGGGACTTCATTTTTAAAACCTTCTTCATATAATACCATTAAGACAAGTATTCCACCTTAGTGTATGCAGGTTCTAATTCAATAGTTGTACAGCGAGGCTTAATCTAACAGAATTGTAGTAACAATCTTAGTTGTTATTATAATTACCTTTTTAAGAAACCATTTATATAATGGGATGTGAATGTCATTAGACACTGACATCCAAATGTTCCAAGCAATAGTAAACTATGGCAATTACTTCTATTCTGTATCACAACTGCAAAAGCATACTTGTTATGTGAGAAGTCTAATACTGAAATTTTAAATCGTTCATTTTATGAGAGTTTGTACTAGACACCTTTCATATCTTGCCCATTTTGAGGGTTTGAAGTAGACAACCTTTGTATCCTTTAAAATAATGCTATTTTTCACTATGATTATAAATCTTGTTTTCCATTAAGAATACAGCACAATTTTGCTTAAGTACCACCCCTAATTCCCACCAACGTATTTATTAAATTCCTTTATACAAAGGCAAAGTAATAAAACCAGCTTACTGACTATTTTTCTTTGTTTTTTCATACCCTTCTACTGATAAAAAACCTAAAAAGTAAACAAACACTAACAATTTGCAAAATAAAAGAAGAATGACTTGACTAACCAAGCTTGTGTTAATGTTGCAGTCATTTGTCATAGTAGTTTTCATCAGCAGCTAAGCTCTACCCTCCATCAGCTACCTCCTCTGGAACAAATGCCTCTATAAAGTCATCTCTTCACTTTATTTTTAGTAGCCTGCATTTGACCATGCTCATTTATCCTTTGGCTTTTCCTTCAACTCTTAACAAACAAACCCCTTCTGAGCTAACAGACCACAATGACATTAATTTAATTATTCCCATACATTCTCCAGGCTTGACATCTACTCTTTCTTGGCTGAAATCTTACCCTGACAAGGTAGATGATTAAGTGCCAGGTATAAGAGCTTTTGAAAATGCAGATGGACATTTCATAAGTTGTCCTAATATTCCTAATTGTTATATAAAATGGGTTTTGTGTATATTTGTTGCCTATTTGCATAGCTGGCACTGTATGACCCTGGAAGGGCAGGTTATTTCATCAGTAGCTGAGAATGTTCCACGTGTCTTGCATACACACACACACAAAGATGAAATTGGTTCTATATATATAGAGGCAATGGATGCAACCTAATGGTGAAGAGTATGTTACGCTGGGCTTTAACCATTACTTTTTCACAATGTGGATTCACAAAAAGCTTTTGACAGAGGCCTTTAAATGCCTGGAAGGCAAACTAGGCAAGAGAGAAAAGAGATCTTTGCCTGGATAAGTGACTGAATACACAAAACAGTGAAAAAGAAAAGACTGGGTCAGTTTTCACAGGGAGTGATGATTCCAGTGGAGCACCTCATGCTTAACATATGAACAGCAGTTCTGGAAAAGGGCAAGAGCAGTGCAGGTAGCAAGTCCATTGAGACAAAGCTATGCAAGGTAGTAAAGGCAAGGATAAACTGATAAACCGTAAAAGGATTGTATGGAAGAAGCAGTTGGCTTCTAAAATGGCAACTATAAAAATGAACATATGAGTTTAATAAAAATCATCCTGGTCCTTAGCAATAAAAATAAAAAAAAAATTAAAAAGGTAATCAAAGCTTAGAAATTTCTTTTGCAAGAGAGAACAAAACAGAAATCAATCCTGTGCCCATACAGAAATTTACACTTTGCCTATTGCATGCAATCCCCTCAGCCTCAGCTCACAAAACACCAGAGCTGTCAAAACCTCGGAGAAGGGCAAGAAGCTTCACCAAGCACCCTGCACAGCTTCCATGTAAGTAGCATCTGATTAAGTCAAAAGTTTCCAGCCTGGAAAAGAGATGATTGAGTGCCATGAGAAGAACCAATGGTTATCTTTTCCAATAGAAGAACTAGAAGGAATCAAGTGAAACTGGTAGAAACCAGCTTGACAATAAACAAAAGTAGATCTTCATACAACAGGCAGTTGGCCATCCTGTGCAGGGCATGAGAAATCTTACACAGGCCCAACGGGAAAGAAGATAAAAGCTTAGAAGAGAGACCTATTTAGGATGGCTGAACAGACAGGAATCACACCCTGCTCCAAAATTGTCCCTGAGCTGAAAACATCTGGGGAATTCTCTGGAACACACCACACACACTCACCCTGGATTTACTCTTTTTCACCAGACATCTCAAACAGCTACTGCTAAAGCAACCAGCCAATGATCCAACTCAGTGTGGCCATTCTTATGCTCTCACCTAAGGCTGCTAAGAGCATCTCCCTCCTTTGAGGCATTAACTACCAGGTAGGAGATTGAAAGGCAATTTGATTCATCCATCACTCACACATTAGGTCATTCAGTAAGAGTAGACTGGGATTTAGAGAAGTTTTTGATGTCTAAAGTTTGCAAACTGGCTGGGTCAGGCAGACTAACTCCTGCCAAAGATAAGCAACCAGCAGCACTTTATAAAGCTGTTCAGGACAATCAAATGCAAAGATTTCACTGCTTAAATCCAGCGTTCTACAAGACTGAGACCTACAGTGACATGAATTCAATTTGCCAATATTATATTTCAGTCTACTAAAATGAAGGTGTTAACAGTGTAAAACAAGGGCACTGTTGACAATGAAGCAACTGAAGAATTTATCTAAAGAAAGGTATCTCCTCTAAACTTCAAACAAGCATGATGTGCAACACAAAAGCCAGAATTGCATTGTACTGGGCTTCTTATACAAACAAAGGAGACTGGAACACTCCCTGAGGGAGCAGCCAAAAGAAAAACAGCTATTTCGAGAGTGGTAAAAAATCCTAACACCAGCTTCAGTTCTCTGTCTCTTTTGTTGGATACTTCTCATGTTATTAGAATGGTATGTGGGTCCTAGTCACTGAAGCTAAAAGTGATATGCTGCCCAAATAATTCCCTTGGGTATTTTCAGCTTCACTACACCCACAGGATAATTTTAATTTTTCCCGAGGTTGTGTGGGAAGACACTGACAGAGACTACAAGATATACAAGCGCATCTACTGCATCCAACAATGTTCTGAAACAAAAGACTTCTTCACCAGACTATAGAAACTGAGAAGAAAACAGGTATGAAAAGCTTCTCTGCCACAGGCCAGCCCCAGTAAATTGGTTTTCATGGGCAAACATTAAGCAACATAGAAATGCAGCTGAGCCCAGCCCAAACTCAGAACACTTGTTATGGCAGCACTGCAAAACTGAACTGAGGTAGCCTGGAGCAAGCAAAGAAGATGGTAAAGAAAATGTACAACCAGAGCAACATGGCTGTAATGACTCCTTTCTGTCTTGGTTTTAAACTGAGAAAATGCATCAGTTCAATAGCCATACACCACATGCTGTTATCACACCAATCTGAGACAGTGAGCCACAGCCTACTACGGCCTATCTCACTAACTGCAAAGTTGATTTTGCCATATGCAACCACAGTGCACACACTTACCATACAGGCACTTCAAACAAGAAAAAGAAAAAAAAAATCAAGATGATATGACAGCATATTGTCTACCATCCAACACTGACAGAATTGCAATGAATTCATTTATGAACTACGAGAATTGCAACAGAAACATATTTACTCAGACAGAATAACATCTACTGGGAATTGGAATACAGAATTCAGAAAAGAGAAGATTCTTGTAGATGTTTTTGATAGCACCTACAGTGCTGAGCTGTGGGAATTCTGTCATCAGCAAAGAAAAATTGCTTCAGAGCCTCACAGAATAAAAACCCATTAGAAACAAAGATAAGGATGAACAAAATAAAATAACCCAGATACATTTCCTTTTCTCATTTTGACAGAATATTAAAGTATTTCTTTAGACAGCTTTAAAACATACGCAAAACATTTTTTTGTATATACTCCAGAAGTAAAAGAGGTTGCTCAGATAAACATTACACAAGACACCTCACACCTGCCCATGCTATATTACTTCCAATGCTTTGATTTAACTTAGTAAAACTACTGAAGTGCCTATACTAAACAATGTTTTGAGCAGTGAAGGAATGTGCAGTTTTTTTGACACTCAACTATAACTGGATTACTGAGTAATTAGTAGTAACATTCTAATTTGTATTTAAACTTCTAAAATATGCTAGTAATTTAACTTTTTTTTTCCAGGTCTCCTCCTATTTTAGACAAGTTTCTTTTTTTTTCTAATGGGAAACAAGCAGCACTGAGTTCTCACTCTCAACAGGTGGCATATAAGCAACACGTTCACAAAACCAGACATTACTACGAATCTTAAAATAGCATCTGCATTGTTGGCATCACTCAGAACCATGTGTATTGTGACACATCTGGCTGATCCCATGTGTAGGAGATCTTAAAAACAGTGCTAAACAGCTAGACAGCAGGCCAAAACAGTCCTTACATTTCTTAAAGCATCACTGTATGGTAGTGAACATTATAAACTCAATAATCTCAAGCTTGGAACCACTACTAAGACTATATTCCTAGCCAATTTTGCAGTTAGCATTCTTACATAAAAAGAATGCATTAAAAAAACCCACAAAAACAAGAAACCAAGGAATATTAAACAGAGAGTTAAAAAGGGAGAAAGTAGTTTTATGTCAATACTAAGCATATTTAAAAGAGACTTATTTATCAAAGTTCTTATACAGGAAAACTGCTGGTGTGACAGTAAGTGAGAACAGACAGTAGATGAGAATATCCTGTTCCAAAATTTTGTAGAGCAGTTGGAAACTGTTTCTGAATTAAGGGCTTTGACAATGGAGAATGGCACAGGACAATATGAAATAGTATGGCAAAGACCAGAAATCATTAGGTCAAAAGTCTTGAGGGTTCTCAGACTGTGGGGAAAATATTAAGAGTAAGAAGCTGGCAAGAATGTATAAGTAAATGGCAGATGCTACATAGCTGGGATATTATTACTTTTGCATAAATCATGATGGTGGTGGAAAGAGAGCTTGGTGTTTCATGGGAAAGGTTTCAAATGTCATATAAGTTTTCATCAGTGAGAACAAAGATAAGAAAGAGAAGATCCAAGGCATCATAGCAGGGTGCATGGTTTACCAGATCTGGGGTTCATCTGACATATTTATAGTTGTACCGTGAGATTTCCAAACAAATAGCTTAGAGAAATCTGTTTACTGCTTGTAAGGATTCAAGAGAGAGGGACAAGAAAAGCAAGCCTACTGGTGAGCCTGACTCAGTACAAAAATTCCTCCTCTAGTGCTCAAGCTAGAAAGCTAGGCTGTAAGTTACAGAATCACAGAATCATTAGTATTAGAAGGGGCCTTTGGAGATCATCCAGTCCAAACTCCCGCTGGAGCAGCTCACACAGGAACACGTCCAGGTGAGTTTGGAATGCCTCCAGAGAGGGAGATCCAAGAACTCCCCGGGCAGCCCATTCCAGTGCTCTGCTATCCTCAATGTAAAGTTCTTCCTCAGGCTGAGGTGGAACTTCTCTTGTTTAAATTTATGGCCATTGCTTCTTAGCCTGCTGTTCAGGAAGTTCAGAAGGAGCCATATCTATCCATATGTGGCTTGGGGCTAGGGAAGGACTGCAAGTAGAACTACTGCTTGGAAAATAGAGCTGATTTGATCCAATGGGAAGAACTTACATTTTTATAGGTCATCTGGAAAGACAATTTCTAAGTAGCATCACTTTCGGGTATGATAGGAAGGAAGACATTGTTTCTTTAGCAGACACGTACCAACGGTAAAATACTGAAAGACAAAATCACATTATACTGCAAAAGCAGCAGGCAATCCTGATTTCTCCAAACTAGGTCTTTAGATTTAAGACATATCAGGGAGAGCCTTTTCCTCTTTATGATTAACATAACAAGACTTTGAAAAATATTTGCATCCATCCGCCTTTCAGTCCTCAGGGATTGGTTTATAAAAATTAATTCCCTAACCTTATCAAGAAACAATGCAGTATACTGTAAAATATGCAGTAAAATCAACAATGTTGTGGACAAAGGAGGAAACCATCTAGCAATGGGCAGGAAAGTCAGCACAGAAAACCCCTGAGAACAAACTGTTTAAGAATCAGCTGTGACAGTGGTACAAAGTCTGTGTGCAAAACTACTGTCTACTAGTTCATTTCAGATAAGAAAAATTCTTCTAAGAATTGGGCATGCTCATTGTGGAAGAAGAATTAGAATATTATTGACATTTTAAAATCTATTCTAGATAATTGATATAATTTTGTTCATCTAGATTAGATAGAAAATCTGCATCTTTTTGAGAAAGATCAAAGTCCTGCAACTAAAAACCCACTCAAATGAAAAGTAAGGAAGAAGAAAGGAGTTTTTCTGACTGGAAAACCAATGTATTTTGTACAAGAAAATCTTGAGGTTATATAATCACCTGCCAACACTGTAAATGCCTACTAATGAAGTCATGCAGTAACATTTCATTTTGCTCCCAGAGGGGAAAAAAGCAGAAGAATCTTTTAATTGGAAATGACTTAGCTTGCTAGAGTTATCACAGTGCACACATATTAACTCAGCTGCCTTGTCTCAGTGCAAGAGATTGAGACAAATGGCAAATCACAGCATGCCAATATGGAAAAGTTTGCCTAAAATGCTGTTTGTTGCATTAAAAAGAACCCATAAAAATACAGATGTTCACTATTCTTTATAGTAGTCTTTTAGAGTATGGAGATAACTGCTATATTCCTTAGCACATTTTGAAAGAAGAGGTACTTCAGGAGCAGAAAACAAATATAACTTCTAATTTTCAAGTGTTTAATCTTGCAGTTTAATTTCGTTTATGCAGTCTTTGTATCCAATTTCCTAAGGGATTTTTTTTCATAATGAAAAAACCCACAAAATTTTGGTGTACAAATGTAACAAACTCCCTAACCAGGAGCTACGCTCACGATTTAAACGTCAATGTTTCTGCACAGCTGGAACTGTGAGACTAACTATACCAACAGGAAGGATGGATGGCCTGCTGTTACCCTAGAAGGCTGGCCTCTAAGTATTTTGCTGAAGCTCAGGTCTCCAGCTTCTCCTAGAAAAGCAAAAGAGTTTACTCCAGGCTATAATCTCAAAGAAAATTTTATAAGGAAACCTCTGGCCTTCTCTGTCCACTCTTCCTCACACAGTGGCTCCAATTCCCCCAGTCTGTAACATGACACACATTTAGTTAGCCTTCTAAAGCATTAACAACTGTTCTTTCCAGTGAAAGACATAAGCATCAATTAAAAAGAAAATATGCTGCTCAAGAAAACACTCCAATTTAACAAGTAGCTCCATCTGAATCAAAGTAGACACAGAACAAAACTGCAGAAAACTGTACAAACCCACCATAGAAAGCAAACATCCAGTCTCTCGTAGAAGCTGTTTTACAATAGTGGCAAAAAAATGGAAAACAAATTATTCTTTCTGATAGAGCCCTGTGTAGAATTGAACATATTTCTGGAGACCTGAAAAAAATACTGTAGTGGATGCTGGCTGGATGCCAGGCACCCACCAAAGCTGCTCTCTCACTCCCCTCCACAAATGGACAGGGGAGACAAAATATAATGAAGTGTTCATGAGTTGAGATAAGGAACAGGAGCGATCACTCAGCAAATACCGACATAGGCAAAGTGGACTCAAATTGGGGATATTAACAGAATTCATTACTAACAAAGTCAGGATAGTGAGAAGTAAAATAAATCTTAAAAACACCTTCCTCCCACCCCTCCCTCCTTCCCAGCTCTCCCTCCTCCCCCAGCGGCGCAGGGAGACAGGGAATGGGGGTTACGGTCAGTTCATCACCTGTGGTTTCTTCCACTGCTCAGGGAGAGGAGTCCTTCCCCTGCTGCACCATGGGGTCCCTCCAAGGGGAGACAGTTCCCCATGAACTTCTCCAAAGTGGGTCCATCCTACAGGCAACAGTCCCCCACAAACTGCTGCAACATGGGTCACTCTTCCATGGAGTGCAGTCCTTCAAGGAGAGGCTGCTCCAGCCTGGGTTCCCCATAAAGTCATAAGTCCTACCAGGAAACCTGCTCCAGCATGGGGTTCTCTCTCCACGGGTCTGCAGGCCCCTGCCAGGATCCAGCTCCAGCACAGATTTCCCAGGGGTTCACAGACCTCTTTCAGGCATTCACCTGCTCTGGCTTGGGTCTCTTCCATGGGCTGCAGGTGGATCTCTGCATCCTCATGGACCTCCATGAGGTGCAAGGGCACAGCTGCTTCACCAGGGTCTTCATCGTGGGCTGCAGGGGAATGTGAGCTCCAGCACTTGGAGTACCTCCTCCCCCTCCTTCTCCACTGACCTTGGTGTCTGTACAGTTGTTCTTCTCACATATTCTCACCCTGCTCTTCTCTGGCCACAATTACACCTCACAATAACTTTTTTTCCCCTTCCTAACAGATTACAGAGGTGCTACTATCATCCCTGCTTGGTTCAGCCCTGGCCAGCAGCAGGTCCATCCCAGAGCCAGCTGAAGCTGGCTCTTATGCTGGACACGAAGGAAGCTTCTGGCAGCTTCTCACAGAAGTCCCCCTGTAGGCCCCCACTCCCCACACAAGCCCAACACACCTGTGAGATCATAACTGGATGACAGCCTCTCCACACAGAGCTGAAAGTAGGCTGGGACAGTAAACAAATCTATGAGCGGTAGAAACCAGAAGCTATGGTAGGCAAGTTCTTTGTGTCACATTGATGTGTAGTTGCGTCATCTCAGTTTTACTCAAGGAAACTCCCAACACCTGATGTTCCCAGAATTCCATTCACTGCAGTCCTGTGATGATTTCTCACAAAAAATAGTGAAAGGCAAGTTTCACATGGCAATGAGTTCTTCATAAATGACTTCAGGGTTAGAAAATCTGAAAGTTTCATCTAAGAATTCCTCCAGGAAAAAAATAAGGGTAAAAAATATATAATATTAACAGCTAAGTTTGAGCCTGGCCTTTATGGTCAGTTGAGAGATCTGGCACTTCCAGATGGTCACTCATATCATTCTAAATAAATCTGCTATTCTCCTTTATCACCCTCTGGAAATGCCTATTTCTTTTCACCAACTCTGAAATTAAGCTTGATGCACTCTCCTAAATCTTAGAAAAAGAATATCCAAGTAGCTCAAATCAGGCAAAATCCCCCTAGATACAAAAAACATCCATAATCTCAGGTTAAGTACAAAACATTATTACTTTTTAATCAACTCTTGCTTTTTCTAAATTATTAGAATCAGGAACATAGTGTATAGTAACTTACGTGCCATCTTCCTCCAGAATACAGGTCTTATTTCACAATATTCTAAAAAAGATTTTTGTCTATTAATAAAAAAAACCTGTTTGCCTGATTTCAGAAATCACAGGTTCCATGTTTATAGCTGATACTTAAAGTCTGAAGAATACAGCCTACCAAACCATAAGAGTTTAGAGGCAGACCAAATTACTAAATGCTGCATAAATCATTCTCTCAACACTTTTTAATAGAAAATATTTATGTAGCAATTAAGGGCATTAAGATTTTAATTTGTAATAACTGTCCAGCCAATACCAAGTAACTCAGCTGGCAATAACAGGATAAATCACAGTGCCCCAAATCTCAACATCAGCCAATAAGTGACCAAAGTAGAAGCTGTCCCTACCACACTGTTGGAACGCTGGGCACAGGTGCCCACCCTATGATGTTTCTATGCACAGGGTACAATGAGCTCTGGAGAGAGTGTCACAGGTGCAGATGATATGGCACCCTTATGAAAACATTTCAAACAAACCAGAACAACAGGCACTATATCTATCATTGGCAAGTACACATAGCACTTGCTACAGCTAGAAAGGTCCAGAAAGCCTCTCTGTGCACTGGGGTAAAAGGAAAAAAAATCCAAAGCAATCTCTGTTACAGCAGGGCCTGGGCACCATGATGAAGCAACATCAGCAACTGTGGCAATAGAAACTATGCTGTAGTAGAACCCATAAGCATGCAGATAAGCTCAAAAAATGAGCAATCAATTGGCTCAACACCAGCACAGCAAAAGTCACATCAAGGTTAATAACATTTCTTAAATACACAGAATAAATTAAGTCTAAATTCTAACCAAAAGCGAGAGAGAGTTGACAGCAAGATAAAAACCCTGCTCAGGTAATCAAAGATACAGAGAAGTTGTCATACACTGTATTACTATTGTAACAAGACAAAAAGGTCCCCTTAAAGAAGTTCATAACACTAAAATTACAGTGTAGACAAAATATTTAATAAACTTACTTTGTTAGAGAAAATAGACCTTTAAATTAATTTCAGCTTTAGTCTCTGATTAACAACAGGATGACTCACTTAAAATACCAGCCAACTACAGAGCTATAGAAAGTCCAACATTTTGAGTGGGTACATTATAATAAAGGTTAGTAGAATTGCTTCATATGAAGAACATTTTTCCTACGAGCAAACACAATTTTTCAGTTACTCCAATTTTAGATCGGAATTAGACTGGAATTGTCCGAATTACATTTCCCAGAGAATATTTTATTTTACATCTTGCGAACACTTGTTTCTGAAAAAAAGTTTTATCACATTTAAAAAATTACTATGGCTTCTTCTTTGAGAGCAACCAATTACATCCTACAAAAATCCACTCTCAAGCTGATTTACATTGCAGTTATCATAGTATCATAGAATGGCTTGGGTTGAAAGGGATCTTAAAGATCACCTAGCTCCAAACCCACTGCCATGGACACCTCCCACTAGACCAGATTGCTCAGAGCCCCATCCAACCTGGCCTTGAACACTTCCAGGGATGGCACAGCCATAGGTTCTCTGGGCAACCTGTTTCAGTGCCTCACCAACCTCACAGTGAAGATTAAATTTAAACTCCCTCTCTCCACACTTCCATACTCTAATCATAGAACCACAGAAGACACTGACTTGGAAGGAATCCATCAGGATCATTGAGTACAACTCCTGGCCCTGCACAGGACACACCAAGGGTCACACCATGCACCTGAGAGCATTGTCCAAATGCTTCTTGAACTCTGTCAGGCTGGTGCTGTGATCCCTGCCCTGGGGAGCCTGTTCCAGTCCCCAAACCTCTGGGTGAAAAACTTTTCCTGATATCCAACCTAAATGTCCTCTGACTCAGCTTCATGCTATTTCCTTGAGTCCTGTCACTGGTCATCAGAGAGGACATCAATGCCTGCCCCTTTGCTTCCCCTCGTGAGGTTGTTGAAGACCACAATGAGGTCTTCCCTCAGTCTCCTCTTCACCATCCTCTAATCACAACTCTCATATGTTCTACAAGCATTTCTACATACTAAAAAAATCTTCCACTTTCTGACTTTACTGGGGCATTAAATTCATAAAAAGATGTGTACTGCCTATCTCTGTTAGGAGAGGAGGGAGGGGAAGACTTACCATAAAGAATTATTATAAAAAACCTGAATTATGTTCTTATCATTTCTTTCCAATGGATATTTAAAGTTGTATACTCTACTGAATGTGCAATAATCCTTCATTTTCCAAAGACCCAAATTTAAGTCTTGTTCAATATGATATCTATAACCATCCCCATCCTCCACAATGATAATTTTTAATATTATTATATAAAGCGAAAAATCTTGGGACTCACTCGGAAGTAGTCACTGCAGGCTGCCAGGACTGCTTTATGTGCGTGGAATTTCTGCTCTTCAGCAATAAGGGTAATATCACAAAGTATGCCATCACTTCTTTGTTGGTTCAGAGCTGCCAGGACAGCATCATTATGGGAACTGGACTGACAAAGCCTCTGACCTGTCAGCATTTCCTGAACACTGAAAGGGGAAAGGGGAAAGATTCTGTCAAAAAAAATGTAAGAAACAAGCATATTCTGTCAGAAATATAGAACAACTTTTTCTAAGACAAGATAGTTTGATAATTCTTGGAAAGCAAAAATGTCATGAACTCTGTCAGGCAAAAATCTTTACACAGCATCGACATCAGAAGAAAACAAAGCATTATGAAACCTGATTATATACTTAAATTTAAAAACCTCAATGGTTCTGATTTTTCATTTCCTGTACCAGAAGTCAGCTGAACTCACAGGACTAATTCAGAATCATTTTAGGATTAAATGAGAAGAATAAAGGGCTTAGGTCAATAGATCACCAGAAGACTTTAAGTGGTTCAAAATGAACCACCTGTGGAAAGGAGGGTATATGTATGTATGCAAGGAGTTGTACTAAAAAGAATGAAGCCTCATGGTCTCAGGTGGCCTGTTTAAGTCTGATGCTGAGTTACTGAATGTTCTCAGACCACTTCAGGCTATTCATATTTATGAAGTGTTGTGGTGCTTTTTCGATTTCCTGTTTTGTGTTGGGGGTAGGGAGAGGATGTTTGCTTGGTTTTAAAATGCTAAGGCCTTCTCCACCTCTGAATATCTCCATGTATAAGATTTGCATATAATCCAGTCTGTCTGATTGCAGCTTTCTTTTTCTGTAGCAGAAGGAAGAGACGATATAGCTGTTGATGCAAATGGAAACAAATCAAAACATATCAGCAAATCCTCTTTGGTACAAAACAATGCAATTGATTTGAACTCTGTGAGACCACCAATTTATATTGCCAGAGAATCCATATATGTGTTTACAGAAGGTGAGTTTACAGAGTCATCTCAGTGTAAATCAAAGGCAAGATTTTTTTTTAAGGGGTGAATAACCCATCATCTTTCCAGTACAATCATGTAATCCACTGCATACACGTACCATGCAGCAGCTGTGGCTGCCATATTCTCCTTTCTCTGCCCATCCTACTCCTGCACCTTGGGCACCTGTAAACTACTGCAGACCTGCCTTGCAGACGGTTTGCTCTAATCTAATCTATTCCTTTAGAAAGACAACAACTAAAACATTACTTCTAGAAGAAGGCTGGCCAAAGAGGAATAACACAGGAATAGTGTGTATCTGAATTTTACCCCCTCTCTGACAGTTTAGGTTTCACATATGGACATGCCCTAAATACATTTCAAAATGACTCATTCAAATTACTCTTTTTTCTTCAGCTGTTCTGTTTGTGGAACCCAACTCATATTCTAAATGACAGCTATCAAGAAATCTAACTTGCTAAAATACAAGGGAATTATTTTTAACAGTTGTTTCTCTTCTGTAATTTCTATAGCAAAGTGGCTAAATCAAACTAGTGCAAGTATAATACATTAATGACACTCAGAGATGCTTCTCTTTACTTCTGTTTTTATCAGCCTCTCTGCCAGTGTTGTAAACTAAGACCTTCATTCCTCTTGCTCTGGATGATAGTCCATCATCCAGAGGACTATTTCATTCAACAGAGAACACATCTGGGATTTTAAACTGCATTCTATCATAATCCATTTTTCAATTCAGTGACCAAAGTGAAGAATCAATCGCCTGTAACCCTTGTGCTAACAACATATGAAGCATGCATACGCATGAAAGGCAATTTAACTGGAATTTATGAATGAAAATACATAGAATAATTTAACATAACACGACCAATTACTTGTAGTGATATTGTCAGTTGATTCAATATTCAATAGTTATAAAAGCAAGCAAGTTCTGATTCTCTTCTGCTGCAGAAGCATGGCAGGGAAGAGGGAACAGAACTGGAATGATAAGGTGTCCCAGTTATATCAGGGAGTTTTCTGAGCTCCAAGATCAGTGTTAACTACTCTGTAAAGCAGAACCACCAGCATATCACCCTACTGCCAAGTTCTGCAGAAAACCAATTCAGTTAATAAATTCTGCAGAGCGTTCTGTCTGAAAGAACTGTGTTCTGCTCCCAGAAAGTAATTAAATTAGAAATGACAAATTCTCTATTGCAACAATGGGTGATACAAACAAATGAGAAAGACTACACTGGGAAAGAGACAGAAGGGAAGGCAGAAAGATGAATTTGGAGAGAATTCTTGGAAGACATTTCATATAACTGGAAAAGCTATATGTCCTGAACAGTGGAACACTACACAGACCCAAAATTATCACCAGCCACCAGTTCAGATGCGTAAATGTAAAATGCCAGTTGCTTCCACAATCAAAAATTCCAAGTATAGACTAAGGCATAAACAAGATAATGTATGAAGAGACCATGGGCCTCCAATCAATCCCAGGCACAGTTTTCTTTGCTAGAGGTAAGTGGTAACAAGAAGCTAATATTTTGCAGATTATAACATGGATATGTATTTAATAATGTGAACTCCTATCTAATGAACAGAAGTCTTAGTTTTACTTTTTTCTACTTTCTTAACTGAATCTTTGGTAAAAATCATCCTAAGTGTTAACAACTTCCTACACACTACCGAGTACTATACCTCAGGCACCTCTCGGATGGCATCCTTCAATTTTGGTCTTCTGAATATCAAAGCTTATAATCCTGTAGGGAAAGCTGCAAGCGTTCCAGCTAGAAAAAGAGAATGGAGAGGAACATTAAAATTGAAAGCATACACAGCCTCAGCCTTAAAGATCAGTATTTTCAGGATGTGCAATTCAAAAGCAACTTTCATTGGCTAGATTTGAGTACAGTCTGAAAGTGGCCTTTCCTCTAGTCTTTTCTAGAGGTTCACACCCTGCCGTCTGAGTGTCCTGCACCTACTGCCCTTGAGGAATGCTTTCCACAAACTCAGGAACACATATAATTTAAAAAAAGCTGAAGAGTGGAGAGGAAGGAAGTAACTGTACCAAAAATCCTTCAATATGAAGAGTAAGCCAAAGTTATGTACTAGTGTATGCTTATTTCCCTGAATAACATACAGTTTTTATGTTTAATGATCCTAAGGGTCTTTTCCAACCTAAATGATTCTATGATGCTATAAACACTCTGCCAAATATAAACAGTACAGTACAATCATTTTTACAAACACAATAGCTTTTTTTTTAAAGGGAAAATATTAAAGTGACCATATAAATAAACACAGAACAACTGACGTGTCCAAAGACCTAAGTTATTGAAAACGGGGTTTTATAGCAAATTTTTAACTGGTGTAGCATCCAGCATAGCTG
This sequence comes from Lycocorax pyrrhopterus obiensis, assembly GCA_014706295.1. NCBI lineage: Eukaryota > Metazoa > Chordata > Aves > Passeriformes > Paradisaeidae > Lycocorax > Lycocorax pyrrhopterus. The sequence continues at coordinate 75,476,699 of JACSVZ010000004.1, forward strand.
ACAAAACATTTCAATTTCATATATGAAGTATAAAAAGTAGATTTTAATAGAATAGTCAAAAAATGGAAGTACACTACTTTGGCTGCTTATTTAAACCATATGTGGATCACTTAATGTAACTCAGTGACAAAGTAATATAATTCAGCAAAATTTGAAGAATGGAATGATTTCCATATTTTTCTCGCTTTTCCAAAACTACTGCAATTCTGAGAGAAGGGGTGAGGTCACAGAGAAATTATGCTGATGATTCAGCTGGATACTGAGCAAAAGCGTATGCAGTGCTTTCCAATGCTGGTTTCAGAGCATTTCACTCTCACCATCAACCATCACCATTCTGGTTCTATTAAAACAATTCACCTTATCCTTCAAGAGACAGAAAAACACCACATATTAAGTTAGTGCTGTCAACTAATGAAGCAAACATTTCTGACCAATGTACCTGCTCTTGTATACTCCATACATCAATACTGATGGCTGCCCTTAAGAAATCCTACACCACCCAGAGACTGGTAGAGAACAAACTCAACCTTTCTCTGAACTTTGGGGTCCCACACACAGGTAAAAAAAACCCCAAACCACAAGCAGCAGTGAGAGCAAACAGAGGAAGGATGAAGACCTGCAGGGAAAAGCATTCCTTCTCCAGTAATTAAGGCAAATGGATCAAAGAATTAACAAAACATTCAAACAGTCCCATACTGCGTTCAGTGTTTTTACCCTAACAAAGCAACCTGCCCTAAACTTTGGCACTCCTCCTTTCTCTTCCAAAGCTCCAGCACTGCATGCCTCACTTAAATGTACACCATGTATACAAGAGTACAGTGTGTAAATCATTTAATCAATACTGCACTGATTTTGTTTAGCCACATAGAGTTAAGGCAGCTTAAAATTTTTAAGAACTGGAAATCTGGAAGCATTATTTATCCTTACTGAAAAAAAAAAAAATTAAGGAGGCACTTCCACCTGTTGCATGGATATGCTGTGCCAGAACAGTTCTAAAATCATTCGCACCAACAGTTTATTTCTATTTCAGACAGCTGGATACATCTCCATTATATAAACTGTGATTGGTACCTAAGGAAACTCTTTGCATTAGAATGTTTAAGACATACTATTGTCTTTCTATTTAGCTACTTTAAGTAATCAAATCAGTTTAAAAGATTAGTTTATAAATGTAAGGATAAGACTTTTGGTTTAAATGGAAAACTTTAAATCCACCTAAATCCTCCCGTTATAGTGAAATACTCCTTTATGCTGGAAATTAACAGGGAAAAATAGGCCAGACAGAAAATGCTCATTACATCCTAGGTTTGAGATACATGCAAAAATTGCCAAAAAAATTTTTTTAAATAACATATTATTTTACTCTTTATGATTTTGTGATGAAGAACACTAATCCCCAATACTGTAGTATTTTAAAATTAATTTTTAATTTAATTTTAAAACTAAAATTTATTTTCTTATTGCTTCATTAGTTTCTTCACATCCTAGAAAAGTGCTAAAATTAAAAATTTGCAAATGAAAAAAACCAGCTAGCACTGGAAGAACATAATATTTTGGAAGGGAAAGGGGTACCATTCCTAAATGGAAAAAGAAAAACCCTCAACAGTAGTTTTCTATGTAAACCCAGTATATCTAAGGATTTCAAAGGTAAGCAATTCAAAAGAAATCACACTGTCCATGCAAACGATTATGACAAACTAATACATCAAAACAGTGTTTGTTCTGTGGCAGCCTGATGAAATGTCAGTCTTTTTATACATATTTTTGTCATAGTCTTATGGCACAGCAAAATAAACAGTAAGTTTTTTACACTCTCAGGAAATCTTGGAATGCAAGTGCCACTCTGCCACATCCATTGCACACTGTTAGGCTATGCCGCTTCTTTAATCTATATTACCAGTGTCGTTCAGGAATTATTTGTTCAAAGATTACCAAAAAAAAGTTATTAAGAAGGCACTATTTCTTCCTTTAATTTAATTGTTTGTAACACTGGTTTGGAAATACTAGACAAAGTAGTTTAGTATCCAAAAGTATTTATTGGCAGAATGCACGTGCCCTTTTCCAGAAAAAGCTCTCATTCATTTAAATAAATCTTGAGGAGCCAATACCACGTTCATAGTTTACATAGCATGCATCAGAGGCATTGAAAGAATTTCAGTTACACCGTTTCTCATCATTTTGGTGGGTTTATTTACGGGGGTTTCTTTGTTTTTCTTTCACCATTTAGAAACAAACTGAAGGCAAGAACATATTTCTGATTAATTCTTGAAACTACAAGCCACCAGAATATGGATTAAGAGGGAAGGGTGTTGGAAATCAAAACAAAGCTCATATTCAATCTACTTTATACTGAAAATAACTTAAATGTCCCAAAATTCACTATTTCCTCTGCCCTGAAGTAACAGGCTTTGTTTTTCTAGTTCACATATCTGATGTTACAGAGTTGCCTAAACCATAGTCCAGGCCATCACAGAACTTACTCTGTTGCGTAAACAGGCTCTGTATTTTATACTGGGTACCTAAGAAACATTTTTTCCACTCTAATTATGCTTACTTTGTCTTGCAAACTAGTAAAAAATGTATGCTCATAATGGAAATGACAGTCTATTAATAATGCCTGAAAACATGCAGATTTTCTACATAATTCAAGCTTATATAAAATAATTACCACCTTGGCAGTTTCATCAATACTTTTCCCATTTGCTCTACGTAAATAAGAACTGATTTACAATCAACTTCAATGTAAACTCACTTACAGAACATGATATAAGCATTATTTTTGTTAGGTCAAAAATGAAATTATTTAAAGATCCTGATTTTAAATGTGTTCTTTATACAAAAATAAAATAGCATTTGGGAAAAAAAAGCTTGTACTCTCTTCTTTACTAAGGGAATTACTTCTTAGGCAGATAGTTACTAAACTATCCCACTCCCCTCCCCTGAGCCCCAGCCTAGGTTTAGAGGAAAGCAAGGGTTCTATTATCTATGTAGGAGTCAGAAAAACCCCAACTGCCTGCCTCCGTGGTTCCAGGAGATACACTGTGCTGTGGTGGGAGAGGTGAGACTCTGCCCTTCCCAGATATTTGGCAAGACTAATAAATAATAATGTGAGAAAAATCAAAGTGAAACACAGGCAACCACCACTTCACAGAGTTCAGCTTAATACAATATTCAAGAGATACTAAAAGATGCTTTTGTAAACAGAAGAGACCCTCTCTTGCAAATATGGCCAAGATCAGAACTCCTTTAAAAGACAGGGTGGAAAATTACAGAGCAGTTGGTGCCTTTTATCCCACATAAAGAAAACAGTTTAACTGTGGAAAGCTGCAACACAAAATTTGAGCTAAGTATCTTTCAAACAACTCACTGAGATCCAGGCAGCCAACATACACAAATCTTCACTGCAGCCAGATGCAATCTCTGCTCTTGTGATGATCCACATTTGGAGGGAGGTAGAAGAGCCGGCTTCCAAAAACCCTTGGGGATGTCTTCAAGCAGCCACTCCTTCGCTCCTCACAACAGCCCCTGCTGCTTCAGAGCCACTCACAGAGTGACAGGAGACTGACTTGCCTCTCTGGGGAGATCCCTGTCACTCATCTCTAATAAAGGATGCAGTGAGACTTTGATAGTGCACTATCATCTCTAATAAAGGATGCAGGGAACTGCGGAGTCTACACTGGTACCACTTAAGGCAGCTTTCACCTAGTACATCACAAATAAAGTTGCTGATCTTCTGTTTACAACTAAATTTCACAGAATGGCACTGCATTAGTTAAGTATTGCTCTGCCTTTAAAGCCCTCTAGTGTGCGAAAGGCCCTCTAACTTCTCCTCTAATTTTTCACTTCGAATTGGGAAAGCCACTCATTTATCTATTACCACATTACTTAAAACAATACTGCTCATCAAAAATGTATTTCATCTAATTAATTTTAATTCACTCAAACCACATAGCCAAACCCTGAGTATTTAAGTGAAGATTTTAAACTCATTCCACATATGTAGCTTTTAGTTACATTCCTAAACTTTGTTTCACTTGTCTGTAACCATAAAAAGGTGTTGATTCATAAAACTTCACATAAAATGGGGGGGGGGCTTCATTTCTCTGAGTACAGATAATGTATCTATTCAGATAGCAATATTTCATTTAGATATATTTACTAACATTCTTAATTATGACTGCTGTTATGTTGGAAAACAGTAACTCAACATTACTTACGTTACATTTGCAGTGTGCCAAACAAGCTTACAGAGAAATTTATTAAAATTCACACACTCAAGAACTGGTTAAAAAAACTAAAAATACCGAATACATAAATAATTTTAAAGATATTTTGCATTTTTATGTAGTTATCTTTAATTAGTTATCTTCTTTCCCTCAAGTCACTCCATTTCTAAGTGTGTATTTTAAGTATTGAAAAACACTTCCACTTAAACCCACCCCACTTCAAATTAGATGCATGGACAAACTGAAGGGATCATGAGCTCTTTCATGCAAAAAAGTAAAATTTTGAACCAACTGGATACGTTGTGAAAACAAAGCATTTGTACACAGTGAAATGGTATTTTCACTCTGACAGCTCCAAATACCTGGTTTAAATTTGGTCTTTTTTAAAAAAGAAAATGCAACATTCAAAAGCTAACAGAACAATATATTCATTTCACTCCAGAATGGCATCATAGCACACCCTGACAGAGGCTGTCATGGATACAGAACCAGACCATTAAGATTTACCCATGGCAATTTTCTATTCTAGCTTAGATCCTTATTCACAGGAGCTTCTGCTTTTGCCTGTGGTTTTAGTAAGTCAGAATAAATCATCCTTTCAAGATGTACTTCACCTTCTCTCAAAGTAAGAGTCTCTTCAGAAACAAAACTATGAGTTCACTATTCACAGAAAATAATATATTTTATCTTCCATTTTTTTAAATCACATCTCTGCCAAAATAATTTGTCAAAAGGAAAACACTTGGAAACAGCTTTAAACTTTGCAAACCTGCCCTTCTGAGTATACTAACACACTTTTCCCACATGCCTGGGAGACACTACTTTTTCACTGAGATCTTTGAGAATTGAAATATTTTTCTCATTCCATAAAAAACGTTCAAGAATGTCAAGTGTGAGAAAAGCTCTGCCACTGCCCAGTGTTGTCAGTGAAGCTATCACTTGGCTCAAACACAAGTTGCTCAACTAATTTAGTGCCTCGATACAGTGACTTTCAAGAAAAAGCATTCATAGTACCGGAAAAACCCCTAAGATTTAATGTAAGTTGCAACATTAGGGAAATAAAAAAATTGAAAACCTGGATTTATTCGGGAAAACAGAAGTCAGCCAAAACACCTCAAGAAAAAATTCGGTAAAATAAATATAGAATAAAACCACAAAAAATCAAACTTTTACAGTCTTCCGATTAATTACAAACAATTTTCTTGTGAGACTGGAAAGGTCATAGCTATCTTCAGGCCATCAACTATAGTCAATTAGAACAATGAGGTTTATTTTCTATTACTACCAAATTGCTATCTGACTTCACAGAATAATTAAGACCTTAAACCACAAAAATATAAAATGAAATCACAGGGGTAAAGGCTGTATGAGTAGAACAACATCTTTATGTCTTTATATCTTCTTTGTGGCATTATATCTTCTACATATTTCAACACATCAGCATTCTGAACATTTTTTCTGAATACACATTCAGATAAAATAAAAAGCCAGGTTCATGGTCATCTGTGTAACTTAAGGCATATTTTACCCAAACTACCACCTGAGAAAGAGCTTATTGCATTCCAGTGATAAAACCATATACAATCATGTAATTCTACTGGAAACTAGACAGTTGAAGTTGGATGTTTTTGAAGACGAGGTTTGCTTCCAGGATGTGTGCACACAGTTTCACAGATTTCATTTGAAAGAAGATAACAGTTTTATACAACTGTAGTAACATACCTTTGTGTACTACTATATTAGCTTTTCAGAGAACTCACTGTTGCTAAAATTTAAGCTATGATACTAATTATTCACCTGCTGAAAGGAGCAGGACATAACTTGCAGCTGATCCATTTTTCATGGTTGGGAGAACAATATTACAACTTGATCCTGATCTCATTGAAGAAATCTCAGGTCACGGCAGGGGACCGGACTAGATGACCTTCAAGGGTCTCTTCCAAATCAAACTATTCTATTTTTCTATAAACTTATTTTCTCATCTTTCTGAAAGTTAGGCAACAAATATGCAAAGCACTCTCAAAATGAAGTATCTAATCCATGCATTGAGTTCGCAGTTGTTATAAGGGACAAGTCAAAAGGTATCTGGTATTTTAGTTTTAAGGCATTCTGCTGCTGGCATGAAACAAAATCTTCAGTTACTTTGCAAAACTGTGCTTTCAAGATTTTTCCTGTAGACCTCACAAAACGAAAATAAAATACAAGGTGATTTGAGTAGTTTGTAACTGAGTGTTCTTTTGGAATTTGATTCGCACTTTCTTTTGATAAAAAAAAAGCAAAAAGAACACCCTGTTCTTCAAATCCAAACATTTTTTTTCTAGAAAATTTGTCATGTTTTTTCCAAAATCATAGAATTGTTTGAGTTGGAAGAGACGTTAAAAATTATCTAGGTGCCAATCACCTACCAGGGACAGGGTTGTCACTCACTAGATCAGGTTGCTCCATCCAACTTGGCCTTGAACACTTCCACAGATGGGGCATCCACAACATCCCTGGGCAACCTGTTCCAGTGCTTCACCACCCTCTGAGTAAAGGATTTCTTCCTGATATCTAAACTAAACTGCTCTCTTTTAGTTTAAAACCTTTTCCAGTGAACAAGTATTTATATATTTTAATAAAATCTTGGAGAGTTTATACATCTCTATGGGACCTGCAAGAGCACTCCAACTTTCTCCGTGAAATAGCATTCATGAAGTTAAAAGTAAAAGGCTGTGACTACCAGCAGTCAAGTAAACACGTACCTTCTAAGAACGGCCTTCAGTAGCCACAGGGTGGCAGAACTATACTTCAATATAACCTGTACCTCCAGGAGAGCAACAGTATTTCAGAGTGGATTTTTCCTTACAACATAATTACAATAACATAAAATACTTGCTCTCTGTCCAACGGGTGCTTTCAATGCCAGGAATCAGATGAAAAAAAAAAAAGTCTGTACCTAACAGTACAGATACACAGCAGCTCTATAAACATCAAAACACTGCAACAGGCTACTGACCTCCATGTTTCTATTTTGACAAAATATTCAAGCCATAGAGTAACTGATTACTAAAATCACTATCAATTTTACCCCATTTAGAATCACAGAATCACAGAATGGATTGGGTTAAAAGGGCACTTAAAGATCATCTAGTTCCAGCCCCCCTCCCATGGGCAGGGTCCAGTAGATCGGGTTGCTCAAAGTCCCATCCAACTTGGCCTTGAACGCTTCCAGGAATGGGGCATCCACAGCTTCTCTGGGCAACCTGTTCCAGGACCTCTCTGCCCTCCAAATAAAGAATTGCTTCCTGACAACTCACCTAAACCCTGTAAAACCATTGCCCTTGTCCTATCATTACCTGCCCATGTAAGCCAGTCTCCTTCCTTTTTATAAGGCCCCTTTAAGTGCTGGAAGACCACTGTGAGGCCAGGCTCCACGTTATTCTCCAGGCTGAACAATCCAACTGTCTCAGCCTGTCTCTGCAGGAAAGGTGCTCCAGCCCTTTGACCATCTTTGTGATCCCTCTCTGGACGTTTTCTAACAAGTCACCATTCCTTGTGTTGCGGACCCCAGAACTAGACACATAACTGGCTTATGGACTATTCCTCCACTCTTCAATGTAAGAGAACAAAGATAGTTGCAAACACCTTTCTGTTAAGAGAAACGGGCATTAAAAGATTTCTGACAGCTTTAAGCAAATTGGACAGAGTGTCATTCATCTTGATAATGAAACATTTTGATGAGGCCAAGAGGGAGATGACAAGTGGCAAAGAAGTAGGAAGAGGAAACAAAAACAATATGGAGGACGCTGGTGATGAAGACCAGCTACAGTTATTTCTTGGGTTTCCTCTTTTGCAAAGGGGAAGGGGAAACAGTGGAATAGTACACAATATAAAAATCAGATGAGTATCTGGGAAAATAGATCAGAGAGTGTGGGCTTTTCTACAGTGCAACCACAGGAAGAGAATACAGAGGTCATCAGGGAATAATTCTAATTGCTGGATAAGAAGACTGAATGCTCAAGAGCCCAGACTGGGAAAGCACACAGACAAAAGACAAAGAGCCAAGGGCAGAGAAGATCCTGGGCTAAAATGTGCGTGTGACAAAACCATCAGATGTAGAAGAAAGCAACTAAAATAATCAATGTCTGTTAAAGCCCATTCCATCTAGATTTTAGACTAGAAATCAAGACCACCAAGTTTTGCACCTTTTTTTTTTGTGGGGAAACAGCTGCAGAACATTTGCTTTCACTTTCTGCTGATTGTGATGGATTATAGTGAATAATTCCTGACAGTTTATTTAGTGATCTTAGTGCTAATGGCTCCAATCATGCTGCTGTTCCATGCAGTCAGTACAGCTCTTCCAGATTTTTTCTTTAGTTCACCTTTTAAAAAGTGTTAAAGGGTTACATGCTCATAAAACTAAGAATGCTAGAAAAGGCAAAAAGCTAAGTGCTCCAATACCAGAACTGAAGTTCCCCACAATCAGCTTACTACAAGAAAAGGCACAGGTATTCCTAATTCCACCATTTCTTAAAACGTGAATGTTTGAACTCCCTTAGGGCCCTTTTCCTACACTTTAATTGCATCAAAACTTCTAAAAGCCTGGCTAATGCCATTCCAGCATAAACTCTTGTATTACAGGGATGCCTGTATTACTGTTTAGCTGCAAGGTGCTTCAAGTATAAAAGGAAATTCTACTATGCAGCTTTTCAAAATTGACTTAGAAGTTTAAGTAGGAGTGACAGGACTTGAAGTTAGCTAGAGCTCTGAAGTAGATCCATCTAATTTAGACCTTTTCCTTACAACAAACTCAGATCAATTGAAACACTTCTTTACTGAAAAGATGTATTTGATTTAAACATTAAAGAAATTTAGATTGAAAGAGAAAATCAAAACTAATTAGATAACCAGAATAAATAAGACTTACAGATAAATTCTGTTTGTGGGTGAGAAGTAGTGGGAGAGAGCGGAGAGGGTTGCCCGTCTCCAAGTTCTATCACACACTGCAATCACAAAAGCCATAAGCAGTGAAGCCTGCACAGTTATCTCTGCTTCTAGCTCTTTATCCTGTTTTACACTGCCTTCTGCAGATCAAAAAAACACTTGTATTTTAGGAAAGACAGAGTTTCCATCGTGTACATATTTCGTTACTGTAAGACCACTATTTCTTATATTCACTGCCTGCAACTTGTTTACACAGTCACTGCTACCTCTATAACCTTAACTAGCATAGCTAGAGGAGTACACAGATAAGCCTGGCCTGGGATATGCAAAGCGGCACTGAAGATGTCAGATAGATTTTTTTGCACCCATAGACAAAAAACTTCAGGAGCTTTGCTATACACACAAGACTGTACAAACCTTACCTGAACAAAGGAGAAAACTCTTACCACACCACTAGAAGGAAAAATGCTCTCAAGAGGGATATAAAGGGGCAGATTTACTTAGGGAACTGTGGCCTTCTCCCTGCTCCCTGTGAGTACAACCGGCTAGAGTGTGAGCTTTTGAAGCATTAGGACAGTTGGGAATGGTACAGTTCCTACCAGAGGACGCTGTGGTTCACATATCTGCTGGGAACACATGGGAAAACATCAAGACACCTGACCTCTTATGCTGGTAAACAGCTGAATGCCCTGCCCACACTGATGATAGAGGTAGTGGATTCTTTCCCTCCAAGGACTCATCCAGAATCTAGATTTCATACTAGAGTATTTTACTGAAACAGGAGATCTCCTTTTTTCTCTCATCATTTACTAAACATATGTTCCATTTCTAACACAGACTTTTTCCAATGTTCCAGACCAGCTACCTAGAAAATGTTCTGATATTGACCTCTGTCATTAATACCCAGTGTCAATCCAACAAATAAAAATTCCTCTCAGAGCAGAAGGGACATACGAGGTAGGGAGGAGAGGTGACAGGAAATACAGTCTGAAAAAACTCAGTGTGAAGATGCATATGATGTATTTGTAGAGTGAGTCATAACTTTGACAACATGTCTTAAGAAACCCAGTTTAAGGAAATACTTTGTACTAAAGTAAAATATCACTCTAATTAAGCTCTATCAAACAGGTTACTAGAGAAACATGAGTTCTTGTTTGCAAACATCAGATTTGAACATGCTCTATTTTCCGCTTTTCAGAGAATCCAGGAATTCATACTTTAAATCCTTTGGGTATATACTGATTTAAAGACAGATCCTTTTTTAGGAGAATGTAGCATCAATACTTCTTAGATTATTTAAACAAACAAAAAAAAAAAACCAAAACAAAACTACAAAAAAAGCCCCAACCAAACAAACCAGAAGCTAAATTTCGAAAGAAAAGTAAAAACTATTGTTTTTTAAACAAGTTGCTGTTTAAATTTCCAAGGGCACTGTGAAGGTAGGCACCTATGAAAGACTGCATAAGGCTACACTTAGGTGCTTACTTGCAGAAGTGAAGAATTTAAAACTTGTATACATTTGACTTTTTTTCTGGTGGTTAAATTGACATATTGTTCTTCCCTTTATATACATGCAAACAGCTTGCAGCTTGTTGAGTCTTTGTTCTGAAGCATCTATCACTACCCAGACATTAAACTAGTAAGCTCAGCAAGTCTCGAGGGTTTGTGAATACTGCTCCTAGCACCAAATATCAGATGATTTGCGGAGACAGACCTATGTGCCTAACTGTGAATGCCAATCACTAGAATCCCACTGTATTTGAGAAAGCTAAACAGTGCCAAGCAGGGAAAAAAAAAAAAAAAAAAAAAGAAAAGGCTCTAAGAGCATTTGTTTCCTTGTTTCTAAAATAACAGTTATTTTTCAATTTAAAGGGCAATAATTTCCTTGTTAAAAACCACTAAATGCTACAAATAGCTACTTATAATTCAAATTAAAACACTGTTTCTTCTATAACTTAATGGGCATAAATTAACAGACATGGAATTCCTGCTGAACACTAGAAAATGATTTTTACTGTAAGGATGGCTAAGCATCAGAACAAATTGCCTGGAGAGCTTGTGGATCTTCCTTCTCAGAGATATTCAAAACACCTCTGGACACCGTTCTGGACAATCTGATCTAGTCGGCACTGCTTAAATAAGGGGGTTTGACTAAATTATGGCAAGAGGTCCTTTCCAACCTAGACAATTCTGTGCTTTGTGTGATTCTCTGTGGTACAGCTGAGAAGACTATGAATGTAGTGCATGCATGCAAGAGCATATTAGTCCCATATGACCTATTTATTCCACATTCCAATCTTCTCGAAGACATTTTACCTCATAAAAGGAAACAGAAGGGGCAAAAGGGGGAAATTCTAACAAAACCATAGCAAATGCACATGCCTCCAAATCTCTGTTAGGTGTCCCAGCAGGGCACATTTATGAGTTTCAGTCTTTTCCATTTACTGGAACTGCCTAGGAATCCTTTTAACTCCTGTCTAGAAATAATACCAATCCAAACCAAATGTCCTGTAGCACTAAACTCTTCTTTTGTCATAAGCAAGTACTTTTTGCTATTTTTTTTAATAGGAAAACTTGGGAGCAATGAGAGTGCAACTACTGTTTATGTGAAGTTTGCTGATTATTTCACTTGATAAACAAAAATAATACTTCGTAAGCAACACATGCATGCACTTTTTTTTTAATTTTTCCAATTAAACTCAATGAATACTTGAATTCAGTTGATAATATACAGAAATTTACTGTTATTTCAGACCCCATAGAGTATCTAAGCCATCTTCCTGGGGAGATGAGAAAGACGACACAGGACACACAGGACATCCAGTCCCTTCTGCATCAGTATCTCAAGTGGCATTAGACATTCCTATTCCAGAAAGTAAGTTGAGCCCTGAGTGACTCCTGATAAAGAGCAAAAGAATTTATTTTCTTTAACTAAGTTTCAGTGAGGGTATTTTCAAAATTTTCCAGCAGATGGTCATTAAAAAAAAAACCCAAAAGAAATCCAAGCAATTAAAAGCACCTGGAATAAATTTCCAACAATCACTAAAATTTTTGCTTTTAAATGTAATGCTTCTGAGAGTCAAAAGTTAAGGCAAAAAATTAGAATATATCAAAATTGAGTCACACTAAGAAGCCTTCTTGAAAGATAATTCTGCTAACTATAAGGTCTGGGAAAGCCACAGCTCCTAGAGGCTACAGTGAACATCTCTATCAAAACTACACTGCCAGGTAGAGAAGAAAACCAAAACAAAAGGAAACCATGAATTACCAAAGAGACAACAGTGGCCTATTACTGTTACTACCATATCCCAGAAAACAACAAAGATTTTCCTGGATATGGTAACAACAAAACTCTACAAGAAAGCCCTGAAGAGATTTCTTCCTCCAAATCTCTTCTTCATGGACATATGTAAGGCCAAAATAGTTCCTTCATTCCTAAAAATGTTATTGAAGTACTTGAAGAAGTCAAAGCTCTAACTGAAATTGAAAGATCCACAATCTTTTTAGCAGAGCACAGAGTTACCAAGCTTGTATTACACAGGTTTGGGGGGTTTTTTTCACTTCAGTGTTGGCTGGTTTGGGATTTTTTTGGTAATAGAAAAGAACTTACATCAAAAATTCATTTGACTAGATCTTATGCTGTTAATTGCTTTAACTGTGCACTTTATCTACAAGATCTCACATGAGCATTTTTAATTATTTAAAATACATTAAATATTGCTGCTACCAGCATGATCAGAGATTAACTTCTTAAAAATCACTCTTGTTTGAGAGTAAAGCATTTGATTCCAGCTGCTATGAACTTTTAAACAAGCAAAAGCAACATTTGCTGACATAAAAGGGACAATCCACTCTGTAAAGGAATTGTGATGAAATTAAACTGCCTATGTCCAACAAAACAATACTATTTTATATTAGACACTTTGCAAAATTTTTTAAAAAGTCAACTTGCTCAGGAGAAATCTAAATTACTGTATTTTACTATATTATTCTGACTTATATACTGTATCACACTTCCACATTACTTTTACTCCAGCTACTTTTTCATTAGTTTAGATTCCCAGCCTCTAACCCACATGGAAGCTTCCTAGGTTGCTTTTACATTTGGACCACAGCAAATAATAAAATTTAAATACATCACTGTTAGTACACCTCTAGAAGAATCAATGGGACAGCATGATCCCTAAAATCAACTGAATTTCTACATCAAAATTTGACACAGACTGATTTAGGAAGTAAAATGCTAACTCAGGCTCTAATGCTAGAGAATAGTTTTGTCGCAATCACAGGTAAGCCATAATCAGAAAATAAACACATTTTAATGTGAAAAATAGTCAAAATAAACCAGTCATGGTGGTTTCCTTCCCTGTCACCAAATGTACCTCCTGGAATAAAACTGTACCTGAAGCTCTCACCTTACAAAAAAGAATGAAGTTTATAGGGTTGAAGATTACCGAGAGAAGCTTGAAAACATAATCTAACACCAGGCTTATGACTTCTACTGGGCAGTGTCTGAATTTATGTGATTTCTGATGTCTGGGAACTGACTTTTAGACTTTGAATGCTTGAGAATGACAATGCTAAGATTTAAAGCCATTCAATGGTATAACAAGTGGAAGCTATTCATCAGTGTCTTGAGCTGGGAACAGAGACACACTGGCCCAAAAAACGCTGACAGGCATAAAGATGGCCTGAAGCACCCACTAATCCCCCCCAGTGGCCAAGCCCAAGGATACTGCAGATACATCCAAGGACTAAGAGGATAATTAAATTGTGTTTGATTTCTCTTTACCAAATGGCACACAAAAGAAGCTGGATTTGAATCAGAGAATCTGCAGGGGACAGACTGCTCCTCACCTTGCCAAGGAGCTGAGCCATTGGATTGTACATGAGCCAGCACTCCAAGCACACACTCACTCCTTCTTTTCCATCTTTGGACGGTAAGATGCCTAATGCAGCCAAGAAGTGCAGGACTACTTTGGCCAGGTTTATTAATTTACCTGGCAACTCTAGAGACACCCCCATTTAATCAGGAGACATCTGCTCTCCAATAAATAAATAAATACATAAATAAATAAATAAAGTCTGAAAGATCTCTCCCTACCTTGCAAGCACTTTAACTTGTAAATCTGACAGTGTTGCCAGTCACTGAGCATATAGAAGCTCTTGCATCACCACTAGGACTGGCTTCACCACTAGCTTGCTCTCAGGCTAACTCTCGGTTATATTTGAAAAACAAATGCAAGTTTTTACCTCTGTATTTATACCAATTTCAAGATAATCAATTAAAGGCTCTTGCCACCCATTTTCAGGAGAAAAAGAGCACAATCTGCACACTAACTAGAACTACAAGCTATTTATGAAATTCCTTCAGTAAGTGCTACTGGCAATACAAACCTTCTCAAAGATGAAATCAAAATCCGATGCAGCAATACTATTAGAACTCAATAGTTTCCCCAATTTACTACCATCTAAGCGTGGTCTTTGCAGTCTATTTCTCACAGAGAAAGAGAATAAAATTCCTGAATCTGGACTGGAATTTACTGACCTGCAGTTCCCAAAGGACCACCACCTCACCTGCATTCAACATAGCCCAATGCAGAGACCTGCAGACATACAAGTAATTTCTCAACACGTTACTCACACAAAATACTACACCACAAATAGTGATCCTACATGTTTTGCTACTTTGTTCAGAGCTAAGTGGGTATCTCTACACCACACAGTCAACTTGTATGCCCTAATGACAGTTTATATGGTAGGTTTCATCTCTTCTGTAAAACATACTTCTTTTCACTACCATCACAGTCACAAAGACATTTGAGCTATTAATACCATTTCCCTGCCTACTTGGTTCCAGTGGGACCCTACAACCAAGAGATTCTCTGTGAAGACCATAAGATTGCTGAAGAGATGTTTCCACTCCATACAGGGAATAACCAAGAAAAAGGTTCAGCCTTAGCCACAATTTTTATTACCATTTCATCAGCTCCATTTCTAGTCTGAGTCTAGTCTATCTTTTAAGGCTAGAGATTCTTTGGTACATTGCTGTGGTTGCATGAAAACCACAAAAAAAGTTGCAAAAAAGTCAACATGAGTTACCAGGTACTAAGATGCTTGGACATCACTCAATCACAAAAACTATGTGTCAGTATAAAATAAAAATGGAACATTGATTTTGAGGTTTGGTACCATTTAACAACTAATTAAAAAAACCCCATAAATCCATCCTTCAACTACATAACTGGAAATGCTCTACTGATCTGATTATTGCTTACCTATCCCTTTATACAGGAATGTTAGACTGAAAAAATCCCAAGAACACAAAACAATAAGGAAAATAACTTCCTTGTAGTAGGTAATAAACTCATTAAGTACTAAAAGAAGAGTTTTCCTTGTAGGAAAAGGTTTGTTCGGGGATTTTTGAAAGAATTCTTTTCTTTAGTTAACTACAACATTTTAAGCGACTGCAAGATTGCTAACACTCAGAAACAGGCAGGAAATGTTCTTGGAAATACCTTGGTGAGATATAAAAGACTCACAGCAGTATTGAATGGAGCTGAAGATTTTCACCCTTCTCTGTGGCTGGAGTTGGTTAAAATCATTTGCCCTTCTTTTCTTTATGTTTTCTAAAGACTGAAAACAGGAGAACATGAAATGTTACTGAAATTTATTCCAGGTTCACAAACAATGTTTTTCAGTATTTGAAAATTACTTACTTCTTTTGTTCACAGTCTCTTCTGCCTTTACAAACCATGAATAACAGCCCATCTTTTATTTGTTTTCAGTTTCTCACAGAACCAGTTTGTTATGACTGCTCTCTCCTACACAAAAGCTGGTCAGGGTTTCCAAACACCCTTCTGTTTATTTATGGCAAGCTGCAGTGTAAACATTTGCTTACTACAAATCAGTGCCAGAAATTGCTAAATAAACCCACTGTTTTAACACCTTTTACCCCTGACTATATGAAAGAAAACTAAGCACTTACAGTTCACATGCCTTTCTCTAGTCTGCATATATTCATTACAG
The DNA here is from genome assembly GCA_014706295.1 of Lycocorax pyrrhopterus obiensis. Taxonomy (NCBI): domain Eukaryota; kingdom Metazoa; phylum Chordata; class Aves; order Passeriformes; family Paradisaeidae; genus Lycocorax; species Lycocorax pyrrhopterus. The sequence goes on from JACSVZ010000004.1 coordinate 75,492,877, forward strand.
GTCAAAGCAACTTTCTCTTCTTTCAAGATAGAATGGGTACAAGTTCAGCAGCAGTGCTGGCTTCTATACTTCCTTCTTTTGCCTGACCTGGTTTAAGAGTGTAAGAGAGACCTCTGTGGGGTTGCTTTTAATTTTTCGGGGGGAAGCTGGTTTATTTTTCACTTTTTATCCCCAATACCCCTCCACGAACATTGATGCCAGCAAAACACATGAGCAATAAGCTGCAGCAGGAGGGCAGAGAGATCAGGAGTACCTCAAGCCAGTACTGCTGCGGAACATCTTGTGTCAAAACAAGATGCATAAGGTGTCATAAACTCATTAGATGGAATTTTCTGATTAAGTCTGGCTCTTCTAACAGTTTTCAGATGTGTGTAACAGAGCTAAACAGATGGAAAATAATCTTAGTTGACAACAGATAGAGGGGCGCTTTGTCCCCCTTCATATAGAAGGTTCTGAATTTATAGCTCAAGATTTTCTTCAACCATTCCTTAGCACTCCTTAGTATGAGAAACAAGTTTTCTTTACTTGGAGAAAAACTGCTGTTTCAAGGAAAAATTGCTAAAATTAAGATCTTAAATAATTTTTAATCCTTTAATTAGGAGCAGATGTTGAATTAGAAAAAGAACAGGCAAGTGTTTAGACTTCTGTGCCTTCTTCAGGTCTAAGCAAAAGATACACTTCTGTTCATGCTTTTTTTTTTTCCCTCCCACAGACTACACCAACTAGCCCAGAAAAAACAAAACAAAACAAAACACAACAGCAACAATAAAACTAAAAAAAAAAAAACCTCAAACAAACAACAAAACCCACCCTTCTCTCTTATATCTTTAGATCACTGTAGCTATACTACCACTTTTTTTTTCCTTCTCCTTTTAGGTGTTCAGGGCTTGATCTAGTTTGTTACAGGCTCCTTGGTGATCACACAGTAATCCCCATCACTACCTGGGCCAAAGGATAAATACATCAGAAACTAAAGACACAGCCTATGAAAATTCACTCATTAGATTTGCAACAACAATTTTCAACACTCACAGTACACAGACCAGTGACAGAACAAAATGTAGAAACGTAATGCGGAATTCACAGAACCAATCCATGCCCCTGAAGATGCCTCAGCTCCCCTTCCCCTGTATGCCCCATGCTCTGCCACATACTACTGCCTCAGAGTACAGGTGACACTTGTGTTGCCACTGGTGCCACGGTGCAAACCCATACTGACATCCCACAATACTGCCTACAACCAGACAAAATGCAGGCACTCGTTCTACTCCTCCAGCTCTGCAATACGTGCAGAGACAGGTGGAAAGCTGGAGGTATTTATGTCTTAAACTGCCACAAATTACAATTGACAAGGTTCTGTTACCAGAGCCTTATTGCTCTTCACCTCCCCAGCAACACCACTAAAAATCAATGCAAGTCCATAGTGCAAGAGTTAGTTCTAATTAGCAAAGACAGTAAATTCAAACAGCCTGTCTAGCAGCTTTCCAGCCTTTAAGGTAGAGCTGCACTCCGGTGGATAGGGAATCCTGGGGAAATGTGAACAGATGCAAGAAATACAAACTCCACTAATTTTGTGTATGACTTGTTCTCATCTGCTGTCATTTGCATCCGAAGATGCGAAGCATGGAATCTGACGACATTATGAATGATGGACTTGATCAAAAGGTCTTAAAGAAATTGAACAAATCTAATAAAAGAAAAAAAAATGAAATGGCACTATTCAAACTGAATATATACTTGAGGATCCAATCCCACTGGTCCAGGAAAGCTTCCTCCTGTATTAGGTAGCCAGCCCTGGCTATGGAAACATTTTGGAGTTTGACTTGCACTCTAATGCTGAATTCCTCCTTTTGTTTCACCTCCATTCATAGTTATCCTCCCTAAGCAAGCAAAGCACATCTAGTTCTTCTATTTACATTTCAACAACCCCTACGTTTTTGCAATTCTGTGAGTGTGTTTGGAGGATGGAGCCACATACATGAAATGTAAATGGACAAGACTTCAGTTGCATTGCCATCATTCAATTTCCTACGCACTTTCCCTACAGGCAAACACAGCAGCTACATTTGTATGCAAAAGTCACCACAGACCACAAGAAATCCCCAGTGTACTTTAATGTAACCTCACCAAGGATAGGAAGCTCAGCGCAGCAGGGGGATGGCACACTCTCCAGTGCACTCTGCAGTGCTGATGCACTAAGGCCCTGCCAGAAAGGAATTCTGCTCCCTTCATGTTTGTTTGCCTGAGTTTTCCATGGAAAAGGAAAAAGTGAAAAAAAGGAAGTTCAGCTAAGGAGTATACCAAACCCACAAAACAGGTACTGTTATCCCCTCAAGAAGATAGCGCTTCAGTTCAGCCTTGGTCTTGAGACCTCTATTTTGATCACCACAGTTCACTAAAGTCAAAGTCCCAGTTCCGTTCTGAAAACATCACCTCAGTTCTTTCTCTTTTTTTTGTAGTTTTACGCAACTGAAAGATAGGTCACTGACTGAAAGGGGGCTTTCAAAACTAACAGAGAAAAGGCAAAAACCACAGAAGATGTATACCCTCAAAGAGAGAACCTTCTTCTTATTGCTTTAAAGACAATTTTAAAATCTGTATTAGATCAGGAAAAAATTATTACTCAAGACACTCTCTCATAAATGAAGATGTCAGGAAAAAAAACCCATTAATACCAATTTTAGAAAATTTCAAAAATAAACCTGAAAAATATATTCCACATATCCTGATGACATTTCTTCAACCACAGGTTTTTATCTGTTTTGTCTTGATAAGCCAGGTAGAGGCACAGTTTAGCGTAGAAAGGAGAGTAGCCCTTTTATTTTATTTAACCTGAAGTGAAACCTGATGGAAAATGTTTCAGACATAATAAGGCCATAAGCTTACTCACATCTTCCTCAAAATTTGTTATTAATCTAAGCAATGCTGTTTTCACTTAAGCAATCACTTAAACAAACAAAACATACAGGACAGAAATCGAGCCTTATCAACACTGCAGAAATGGACCTCAATCACTCTGAGATACAATATATTCAAAACAAAACCCCCCTGTAATCCAAACTAGTGATGCTAAGAATTTTTTTCAAGTGGTTTCTTACTGAAGACTAGAATGAAAGGCTATTCTGGAGGCACAAAGGGTTAAAAAGAGTTTCAATTGTTGAGGGAAAAAACCACGATCTTAAGATCCATCCTAAGCAATCACAGCACTCAGGAAAAAACACAACCATAAATTAGGCTCCAACATTACGGCATCTATACTGTCAAACACCATCACTATATGTATCATGCCTGCCAGGAAAAACAAAGACAGATGGTTGCAGAAAAAGACACTCTTCGGAACAACCTTAACCTTCACGTACTGATGAACCAAAATATTTACAATATTTATCCCCCTACAGAGCTCATTCCCTTCAATTAAAGCTCTTCTAAACTGCTGCAGCATATTGCTACGGAAATTTTGGCAGAACAAATTCTTAATTTGCATAACTGTTCAGAGTAGTCACCTAACTTAGAGGAAGAAAAATCATGCATTCTCAAGTATTATGGACGTTCTAAAGCCTCTGATTTGTTTTACTCATAATTGTTTCCATCTTTCATTGCTTTCTCATCACAGGGCAATATCCAACTGGTGATATCAAGGTCGATAGCTTCCAACTACCATGAGTGTGACTGGAATTCGCATAGCATTCACTACCGGAATGTCACTTTTTGAAACAGCATCTTTCTTGTCTCAAGCCGGAGGACAGATGTATTTGGAAGATCTAGCAATGCATGTAGGTGCATAAAGACCCCTTGGTACAGCCCCAGTTCCCACAAGCTATCTGCCCTGAGTGACCTCACTGCCACTGACAGCATGAGGCACAAAAGGTTTCCTAATTCAGGTACCTCATCTGTGCAAAACTCCTGCCCCAGAAAGGAGGACAAACTCTGCAGGTCCACAGCAAGCCCGGTAACAGACTTCAGTGTTGAATCTTAGCTATGTCCAAATTTTTCCATAGTTAAAAGTGCAATTAAAACACACATATGATAAAATCTTGACAAAACATTTTTCTGGAATCTAAAACACAAACTAGCACCTGCCCAGAAGCTGCTGCAGCTCCTTTCTGGCCTACATTAGACATTTCCATTTCTATAAAAGTCAGGCAGATTCGGGGCGGCTGGTCCACATGGGAACACCCAGAATCGGGAGTTTCAAAGCTCTCCTGGTCTCCCAGTTTAAACTGTCACAATCCAACATAATTGCTTCATTTTCTTCTCTTGAAACTACCTCCCAGAGGTGCCTCTAGTCCCTGAAATTTCTTCAGGCTTAGCAGGAATTCCCCTGGAAAAATAGTCTCCTAAGTATGTTTCTTCTCAATTTGAAGGTTCTAACTGTTCAAAGCCCAAAATTCAGTCAGGGGTAAAACCCACACACAAGATAAAATTTTTAAAAAATTCATTAATTAAACAATTGCTTAAAAGACCCTGTGAAAGGTTTCTACTCTTTACTTATTTTTCACTAATCAGAATTTGACAGTAAAATTTCAAAAATCTCTTGGAAATGAAAGCATCCCATCTACAAGCACACAGTTGTGCAATATAACATGCACACAGAATGCCAGGGCAGCAGACCTCATTTTATCTCCTAAGTGGTCAAAAGGCCAGAACACAAAGAACTGAGGGTTTAGAAATCACGGTCAAGGATACTATGTCTTCCACTACTAAGTGTAAGCATCAGATAATTCAAGAAATTTGAGGGGATATACTACTACTACCAGTTAGTAGTACCAGGGTGGTTTGGGGGTTTTTTGTGTGAGGAATAAACTGTTAAAAAAATTAGAAATCAGGTTTATAAAAAATTAATAATTTCTTACGAAAATCTTGTAAATTTTAGCCTTTTGGCACTGTTCCTCTGTCTCCAAAGCAGAGAGATACAAAAATTCAAACACAAGATTCCCCTCCACTCCCTGCAATCAGGGTAATTGAAGTCCTCAGAGCAGAGAACACACTGGCAAATATCGTATGAAAGTCTTAGATGGACGAGAAATATGAAGGACAACTTTTCTTTTTCAATAAAAGAATTAAAATGAGAAAAATATGTGGTTGCTGTAGGTAAGTGTAATTACACTGCATGATATTTTTGTTTGGCTAGTTTTTCCCAATAACTCTGTCATCTGTTCTCACCCAAGTGATTCAATTATTTCATTTTTCACTTAATCCAATTCCCATTTCTAGTTCAATTTATAACCATCACTTCCCCATGCTAGTGTGGCATTAAATTACTGTCATTCTTGGCCATTAAGTTCATCATATTCCAGTCAGCAGAATCGATCAAAAACACCACAGCAGTGCCATGAATTTCTTATTAAATACATTCCTTTTTGCTGTTTTGTAGAGCTGATCATCAGTGTCAGAAGCTACATTACATCTATTTCTGACTTTTCAGGCAAAAGAAACACATTTGAATCAAAAATAGAGACAACAAAAAAGTCATTATTTTAAATGAACATAGCATTTTCTCTGTTCAAATCATACTCACTTTACTTTGTAAGTGCCCACTGAAGAAATGACCCATGCAAGCATAAATTTCCATCTGCAACTGATCTTCTAACCATACTTCTCCTTACCGTAAACTCAAAATTTATTGCTCCCCTTAATAAAAAAGAGGAAAAAACCAAAACAAATCCACCTCCCTTGATGCTACTCAAATTTCTTTGTATGTTCAAATTCAAATCCTGAGTCAAATTCGCTTACACGATTAGCAACACACAGACTTTTTAACAGGAGTTGCCATCTTAAACACAGTTGTTCATGTCCTGTCTTACACAGAAGACAGACAGAAGAAAAATTATAACTCCACTACAAGATCCCTGGGAATCTTATATTTCTTGTCCAAGGCAAGATTCTACACTATTAGTTCAGGGCCAATTTGAAGCTCAGTCACTTCCAAGCTCACTTTCACAAAATGGTATCCATAAATTAAATTTCTGCAGAGTTATCTTTACTTTTAAAATATCCCATTGTTTTCTGACAGTAAAGACAGTGCTCGGTCTCATGTTCTGTGTGGTTTGTGCTGAGCTACAAAGTGTTAAATAAACAACACTTCAATTTCCATATTAAAATTCCCTTCCCTAAGAGCGCTTTCACTTGGAATTGAATGGGAGGTATACCTGCCAATCTAACTGGACCATTTTCAAAGAAACCCCAAGGCAACTTCTTCCTCTCTTGAAATATTAGGAGTACAATCTTCCCCACATCTGCCAATTCAATAGCTGCCCAAATGTACATTTTCTCCATGCATGCTTATACAGGAATTAACAGGGCCTTTTGCTGCTTGTATGTACAGTAAAACACAGTATTTTTATAAACACTGTAGGCACCTAAAAAAACAAAAAAAATTGTGCTTAAGCGATGTTAATTGGTACAACTGCATTATTTTTATTGTCCTACTAAGTCAAGAGCTTATTATTCTCTAAGAGTTTCTCAGAATACCCACACCTAGTGTAGTACTTTGTACATAATAACTGTAAAGTGCTTTACAGATGCTGTCAAATTATTCACAGTCTGAAAAGCAGACAAAAGATTAAAGGAGTTTTTCTGGAATACTTTCAAAGTAAAGAAAAAATTTCTCTGTAATCATCCGTAAACTTGAACAACACAAAGAGATGTGACTGAGTAGCTATATATGGGTGGCTTTTTAAGCATCTGTGGTAACTGTATTACTTATTCAGCACATCCCTGGATTTCCGCAGGATCTACTTAACAGCAAACACGGTTTTCAGATAAAAACTCTAAAGAATTGAACACGCCTCAGCGGTCTTGCCCCTGCCAACTGCTTCATGCAGGCAGATCCCAGAATCAACAGGAATTGGCAAGGCTACAGTACTCCTTTACCCTATGAGCTACAGTTAACACGACTGTGGCCTCTGGGTCTGCTCCTGATCTTTTCATGACTGAACAAATGCTGCCATGAACATTTACGCAAATAAGACTAACCCCAACTTGCTTTCGAAACGTTTGTAAGATTTCTCCTAGCCCTACAAGCTTTAAAAACCGTCGTCACACTATTTGCTGCGATCGACGTCTGCAGTTTATTTCCCCGTGGTAAGATTTAAACCGTAATCCATTTCTTTCACATTTTATTGCGGTGCCTGGTGCCAAGCACGCTGTTTCCCAGTGTCTGGTGTGACAGCTATGGATCAGCTGTCACTCCGGCTCCGCCAGAGCCCGCTCAGACAAGCCGGGCTCGCTCCACGGGCGGAATCCACCCTCCACCGATGGCCTGGGAGAGCGGCAGCAATGAGCCATCTGCAACCTGCGGCATCGCAGCGACCCGCGCTCCTTCGGGAGAATTGCTCCAGATCGACCAAACGGGAAATTTCCTGCCGGGAACCAAATCCTTCCCCACCATCAGCTACAACGACCTGAGCAGCACCTTTTCAGCCTCGAGGGCTGCAGATACAATGTTCCAGCAATCACGGTGCCTAGACCATTTGCAGTTGTGAGCTCTCACATATTTAAACGCCGGAGAGGTGCAAAAGCTTGTTTTTGTCACTCAAACGAGTAGCTTCACGTCCCGGCTCACGAGAGCGCAGCTCGCACCAAGTAACGAGACGCCTTCCAGCGCCCGTGTCGCGGCGGCAGAGCCATGTTTCACGGAGCTGCCGCCAGCCGAGCACCTGGAGCACGTCCCTGCTTAACCCCGCCGGGAGAGGGACCCACGGCGCCCCGGAGCCACCACGGGCTCCGGCTCATCCTCCCCCCACCGCCGCTCCCCGCCGCCTCCTACACGGAGCCGAGGGCCGGCGGGAGCGCTGCCCGGTGCCCGGGGACGCCCCGGCGGCCGGAGCTGCCGCTTGACCCGTCTCCCTGGCAACGGGGACACTCGCCCTCGGCCCTCCCTTCCCCATCAGAGTCCCCCTTCCCCACCGCAGCGGTGCTGAGCGGACGGGGCGGCGGGGCACGACCGGCGGCCGCCCCCCGCCCCGGTCCCGGTTAGGTAACAGGGGCGGCGAGGCGCCGCCTCGGGCCCGGCCGCTCGCTCACCTCGGGCAGGTGCCGGGGCCGCGCACGGCGGTGGCGGCGCCGCCTCTCCGCCCCGCTCCGCTCCGCTCCGACGGCAGCGGGGGACGAGCCGCGGGCAAGCAGCTCCCGCGCCGCAGACCCGCCGTCCCGGCTGTGCCGCTCTGGTGCCCGAGCAGGAGGAGCTTCCCCGCCCCGCCCAGTGCGCAGCGGCGGCCCGGCAGGGCCGCACCTGCCGGAGGAGGAGGCGGGTCGGGCCGCGGGATCCCGGCGCCGGGTGTCGGCCGCTCCCGGGGCGCTGGAGGGCCGCCACTGCAGCCCGCGGTGCCCCCGGGAGGCCAGGGCCGCCGCGCTGCCCAGCCGCCGGGACCACGGCCCTGCGGGAGGGCTGGAGGGAGAAGGCCTGGTTGAGTGAGCCCTTTAAGTAGCGCTAAGTTTGTAGGCAGAGCACCTGCGAGGCGAGGTCAGGAGGGCTGTCAGGGAAGCATTGGGAAGGAGGATTTTAGGGCAGAAGATACGGCTGGAAAGGATGAGGTCTCTGCAGGGTCAGGACCAGAGCGCTACATCCTGGGATATTAAGGCATCAGTGGTTTATCATCCAGTTATGGGGTTTAATGTGACTTTTTAGAAACCTTATTTGCAAAAGTGATGAGGAACATCCGTCTGAGATCCAAGTGCTGCACCATTGTGTATTTTTCCAAATGCCGTCTTTGCAGGGACACAGGACCCAGCTCTGCAGAGAGGCTCAGTAACAGCGTTTTTCTTTCAGCTTCACCTCATGAAACTGAGAGGTGGTGGGAACTTTTCTTCCCGCACCCTCTAGCTGATCCCATAATTGTGAAGAACATTCAGGAGAATTAAAAAAAAAATCTAATGATTAGTGATCCAGTCATAATCAGAAAGACTGGAACGTGCTTTAATGTGTAAGAGAGAATACTATTTTGAGAATTGCACAGAGCAGCTCTACTTTTGAGCAGAGTTTTCATCTTGCTACTGGATTTTCTTAGGAGTTTAGTTCCTGTTTTCTGATCTGTGAAGTTAATACGAAAACAGTAGATCCAAAAAATCTCTGCCTCCATGTCCAACATACCTCCATATTAAATTTTACATACATGCCACATCAGAGGAGTTCAAGTCTTTTTCAGATAACAATTCCTTAAGACACTTTTCAGCACGTGGGCCTTCAGTTAAGCCTACTGACAGATGAGTTGTTTGTTGTAAGGTGTTTTTGAAAGGTATCTAGAAATACCCCAATCCCTCATCTGCAGAGCAGATAGTAACAACTTGGAAAGTTAGCTCAGAACGTGCACCAGATGCAGCATATGGAGTGTTTCAGGTAATAATGCAAAGCTTCCCAAAGTCAAGGGTAGAGCTGCTTGGTGCTTATGCAGTGCAATACCAGGCAGAGGCCCATTTTTGTTCCAAAACAGAGGCATAAAGACAAGGCCAGTGCTTCATTAGAACCAGTTAATTCATGTGCAACACAAAACTGTTACGACTATAGTACCTTTCCTTGATCGTGTCTAAGTGGGTTTTGAATGTCTCCAGAGAGGGATACTGCATGACCTCCCTAGGCAGCCTATTACAGGGCTCTGCCACCTTCAATGTAAAGAAGTTCTTCCTCATGTTGAGGTGGAACGTCTTGTGTTTTGGTTGATGGTCACTGCTCCTCGTCCTGTTGCTGAAAGGAGTCTGGCAATACATCCTATCGACTATTAGAAAAAGTCAGAGATTGACAATGATTTTTATTCTTCTTTTTGTAAAATTCTTTCTTCTGGAAATACATAATGAAGGGCTTTTTTATCTTCTGAATCCAATTCCCAGCACTAGAGAAAGACTGCAGATGTTCGATGATCCCATATACAAGACAGGTGTAAATGTGAAAGGCTCGGAAGAAATACCTGAACACAACAAAAATGAAGCCTACCAAATCTTGGAAAAAGGTGCAGCAAAAAGAACTATTACAGCTACTTACATGAATTCATATTCCAGTTGATCCTACTGTTTTTCCTTTACCATTCATATGGAAGTAACTCGAGCAGATGGACAAGAGCTTGTTAGAACTGGAAATACAATCTTGCATGAGGCAAAAACACTTCAGTTTGGGGCAGTTGATAAAAGAGTTTATGAAGCTGGAAATACCAAGTCATTGATTCTTATCCATGAAAGAGTTATTGCTGGTCTTGTGGAAGAAGACACAGGGCATCCTAAGAGGATCCTTCAAGACTCTCGGAGAACAACAAAGAACATCAATAATAGCCACAGTTTCTCCCACATCTATAAATCCCAAGGGAAAACAGAGTACAGTGGAGTATGCTCACAGAGCAAAGAATGTGATGAAACCTTAAGTTAACCAGCAGCTGCCTAAGGAAGATACTGAAGAGATTAAGCACCTAAAAGGAGACCTCACTGCTGCACAAGAGTAAAATGGAATCTATATTTTCATTGAAAATTCATGTAGCCCTTAAAGGAAAGCTGACACTTTGGGAAGAATGAGTATATTGAGATAATGAGCACCATGGAAAAAGTAATGAAAACAATCACTAAACCATTCACAATGAATAAAAGCAATGAAACAATGAAGACAGATCTGCAATTCAAGGAGAAATAACTGAAAAGAAGCACAGATAGATCTGCAAGAAACCAAGATTACTCTAGCTAAGAAAGGATATATATGTTTTCAGTTCTGAATACACAAAAACTTCATGGCACAGCTAGCCATTTGGTCAGTACTGTTAATATAAATGATGTGTCTATGCAAAACTGTATCGTCAGAAAGCTGTTGATCAACACAATGCTATCATCCAAATAGACTTGCAGGAGAAATTAATGTTCTGGTCAATAAAGTACAAGATTCAGTTAGTGAGAACTGTCTGAAGCAGCAACAGATGTTGACATCTTATGCATATTTTATAGGTGTCCTCCTATCTATCAGTTGTTCAGCAGATAATGTATTTGCATTAGTTGTATCAGGGTCTTTTACCTCTTAAAAAATTGCTGACCACTGAACTTTCTCAAGTGTCTGAAAATGTGTTACAAAATATGACTGTGCCATTTGCTAGTAAAGCTGAGCCGTTCAGGTTGACTGAGAAGCAAGTATCTGGATCAGGAGGAGCATTAAATATCTTGACAGCGATGGTAGAAATTGTCCTGGAACTAATCTGTTTGTTTCAGAATAACATAAGGAAATTTTCTGGTTGATGAGATGGAGGGCCATGAAAAACAATTAGTATCTTCTTAAGAGATCTGTGTCTCACTCTGAAAAAAATTACAGAAACAGCCAGTGTTTTTTCTCAGCTGCAAAGTGCTGTGGGAATTTAAGAGAAGTGGAAATGGAAAAGTGTGTATATACAAAGAATGCAAATGAATCAGTGTCCTCACTATAAAGCTAGCTGGACCTGTTGGCACAGGAGATGCAGAAGAACTTAGCTTGTATACTGTCAAAAAATGCAAGTTTGAAGACTACTATCACTGCTGGGCAAGAAAATGTATATCTGGAAACTATTGACCTAGCAAGCAGTAAAACTTCTGCTTCAAAACAAATTTGTCGCATCTCTGGATAATTTCTTTCAAAAGCTCAAGGACATAAATGGTGCTTTATTGCCATATGTTTCATGGACATAAAAGAAGATGCTGGTGGAATCCATAGTCTGTTCTTGGCAATCTAAAAAATGCACCTCAGGACACTGGTAAATGGAGAGAATTTAAAACTGCTCAGATAGTCAGCTTTATGGATCAGTAACAGTCCTTCAGCAACAAGAAACAGCAGCTTCAGTGTTTGCAGCAGGGAACAGAAGGTTTATGCTTGAGATCCGTATTTTTTACTGGATATTTTGTTCTGCTTAAAGGCTGCAGTAGCTGCAGTTTGGAACTACTGCACTGTAAGAATACATCCTACAATACATTATATTATATGCATATCAAGAATACAAATAGTTGTGTTCAAAGATCCTTGACATACTGCTGGAACTAAAACAAACTAATTGCCAATTTAAAAGCATTGGAATTCACCCATGAGAGGTACAAACCAATGGCCTATATTGACCTTAAAAAAGGAAAGAGTATGTCATGGTGCTGCCAGCCAAGTCCAGAGTCTCCACATCCCTGCTCTCATTTAGTGGCCTGCCTGAATGACTCCTAAAAAAAGGATCTTCTTATAGATTTCCAGTTTGTACCTACTAAAAGCCAGTCTATAAGTAAGAACTTATTCAAAGCATGGAATTGTCCTATAGATATTGAAAGCTGGGAGCTAGACAGCAAGCAATTCTGTGTAACGGGGAGATGCAATGGATTTATGTATTATATACAACTTCTCTCAAGAACAATAGTGAATTATGACTTGCAGCATTTACCATTAAAGAGACAGAAAAATTATCCTTAAATAAAGGCTTGTCAAGCTCTTTTAGTCTCTCTCTATAAAAGCTCATATTGCCACAAATACACTCCCTTATATATTTTTTACAAGACTGACTTCAGAGATTGGCATCAGTGTAATTTCTTTATCACTGCAACATATGGCAGTCTTCCCTGCTGCCAAAACATGGCCATGTTTCAGCCTCAGGGTACAGCTGGCTTGAACTTAAAACTGAGACTGCTTTCAAACATAAATACAGAATTTTGTGTTACCCCTTCAGACACTATGAAGAAAAGTAAATTAAAATTTCTGTCACTGGAAACTCTATGAATACTACAGTGCCTCATGGTTCCAGCCACACGAGGAAGTATTTTTTCCTCCTAGTTTTCGGGTAACATCTAAAATGATTAACAGTCATTGTGTCAGGATCATGTATCACTTAACTATCCATACTGAAAACTTATGCAGTTCAGATTCCCATATGGGTTTACAAGATTCTCATCTTATGGTGATCTATGATGAGTTCCCCACACAGGCACAAGTTACAGCAATCTCTGATCATGTGCAATCGATGTTTGTGTAAACCTTCTGTTCAGAGGTTTTTTACTATTCATCTGTACTTAACTCATCATTTCCTCTTACAGTGCTCTTTGTGATTTGCAAAGCTGAATGTAAACCTGCTGTACTGGTGGTGCATGTTATCTCAATGTTCTGAAAAGTAACCAGATAAACAGAGGCAATTCCTAATTACATCTGAAAGTATACCCAGCACCACTATTTTGATTAAAAACATGAAAACATCAAACACTACATTATGTTCTGAGCAGTTCTCTCAGCTGAGCATTTTCCAGGTTACACGTTGGTACCACAAACATCTAAACAAAACAAACAGAATAAAAGTCCAACATTAAAAAAGGAAGAAAATGTATTATCTGCAATCCCACCCTCTATCCTCATTGCAACTGGAGCTAGAAGAAAACCCCTAAGTGCCTCGGGTTTTCTGCTGATTGGTGGAGCTGACAAACACAAACTACATGAGAGCACCTGCATAAAAGAAGCCCAGTGGGCAAAAGAAAATTAAAACAGGTGAGGGAGTAACTATTCCCTTCTCAGTAGAATTCCCTTCTCAGAATAAATAGTAGTGTTAGCTGTAACATTGAAGTTGTCTAGGTTACTGCTTTAACCTGGTTCTTTCATTTGGAACAGATTTAGTCACATGAGGTGACATCCCCTACCGAAGGACAGAAACTTCCTGACAGGTAGCAGGGTGTGTAAGGTCCTGCTCGAACCTTGCAATGCTTCCTCTGCTATGCATGTTTTTCTGAATACAGCCCTGGATGCAGCCCTTAACATTTACAGAAAGGGAAAAAGGAAGTGGAAGTTAGAAAAGAAACTAAAAAAACAGTTCTCTAAGCAGCCTGTATAGTACTTTTGGTAGGTAAATTGCTGGCCACTGAATGTTAACAATTTTCTTATTCCTCCATCTCCCTTTCCTAGATCCCCCCTACACCCAAAGAACAGTTGAGCATGGCTCAGCCTGAAGCTGCTTTAAACAAAATCATTCTCAACTTCTAAACTGTTGAAATCAAAATAGTCTGGCACATTAGATGTGATACTCCACAGCTTTCATTTCTGTGAAGTAGGAGGTGTATTTCTAAAATCAAGGAAACATATTTTACTGCCAGTACTCTGAAAATGTAGCTGCTTCATTCAGCATGTGGCTGCAGCAAGAGCATCAGGCTGGAGGCTCTGATGTATGAAAATCTCTATGATCAGATGAAAGGGATCATGACATGGCTGGCAAAAGAAGAGTAAGGATAAAACCTTGGGTCAGGAAGAGGGTGAAAGACCATGTATTCCTGCAGTGCTTTTCACACTGATAGATGAGCTTGTATATGTAACGCTCTATGGAGCCTGTTGCAAGCCTTGGTACTGTCACTCTGCTAAAAAAAGCTTAGGCCTTTGTGTAGCGCATTCTGCATGTCTTTTGTTTTCAAAACAGTAGGTTTTTTCTTCCTTTTTTAATGTTGGACTTCTATTCTGTTTGTATATCAGTGTCTTTAGATCACTCTTCCTTCAGCCTTTTCTCACATTCAGGTCCTTTCTGCAATGGAAAGTAGCATGGGGATACTGAAGATCTGAAAGAATGACTGAGTGTTTGCTTCACTCTTAATTCTGGGGCAATTAGACAACCGGTCATCCCCCTCATAACAGGGAGGATGCAGGTGTTAGAAACCTGCAGGGAGAGGGAGAACTCATAAAAGTAATTTATTGAGCTTAGTCTGTCTGCAGAACCAAAGGATTTTCTATCATCCCTTCCACAACTACAGCTGGCAGAGCTGACCTCACTGTGCTAACTATGCACAGCAGCAACTCCTTCCTCATGCAGTTAAAAAAAAGAGTTAACTGTTTAATCATAAAGCTCTCCTGGTTTCTAACCTCTGAAGATGAAAAGAATAAGAAGAGCCAGTGGGTACACATTGGAAACACAGCATGGGACAGCGAGCATGTGTAGTCTTCCTCTACCTGGGACAATTCACTTTCCAGGCACCATCTCGAGAATAGCTGATTCCATATCTGATCAAGGACTTCCAGTATTTCCCCATGCAAAAGCACCTGCAGAAATCAGTTATCGTAGGCTGCTACACCCAGCACTCACAGTTTGAGGTTTGCTACCTTTTAGGTTGTTTCAGCATAGGCTACCAGCCTTTCATCCTTCACAGTATGTGTTCTAACAGTTCTCTGTGGGTTTTAGGGCATTATTGAAAGTTCTGTATGGCTTCATGTTGTCAGAGCATGAATTCATAGACAGTGTAAGCAAGAACTAGGTAGACGTCCAAAATAATGATGTTCTGTAGATACCAGCGATACAAGGTCACAGCCTACTCCAGCTCCTCAGTGTCTGAACTAA
Source organism: Lycocorax pyrrhopterus obiensis (assembly GCA_014706295.1). NCBI lineage: Eukaryota > Metazoa > Chordata > Aves > Passeriformes > Paradisaeidae > Lycocorax > Lycocorax pyrrhopterus. Next base: position 75,508,143 of record JACSVZ010000004.1, read on the forward strand.
GACCCCTGCACCTTTGTCAGGATTTGTGCACTGGAAACAGAAGATATTCCAGTCAACACATTCACAGAATAGATGAGTATGAGTCCACTCACAGTGGTGCGTGGGCAATATGGAAACCTTAGTTTCTGAAAGCCTGTTATTTTCATGTGCATGACTGGTGCTGTTAAATCAGTGAAGGAAGAACCTTCTTAGTCATACTGGTGGCAGAATAGTAACTCTACTTATTCAGACCAAAGATTCACCTAACACAGTGTAACTGAACCCTCACAGGCTGACATTCCAACGTTTAACTCCTTAATTAAGGAACAGTAGAAATATGGAACAGACAGTTTCCTAAAAGAAATCTGTTTTTTCTAATAGGATGGAATCTTTAATTAATCACATAACTGGTGATAGAATGTGCAAGTTCCACATGTATGCAAATTTGCTTATTTTGAATATCACAAAAATAGCAGTAGAGATAAGGAGCATGCTTGTTTTAATTTATATCCTTTTGTCCATGTTTGCCAGAAGGTATGTTATGTCTTTTTCCATTCTTGATATTAACTAGCCATGGAAGTATCTGAATACTGCAAAAGCCACTCTAACATATCTCTGCATAGTTGCCCAACAAATGAGAGATTCAGACACAGTTCTCTGAAGGGTCTGTGCTTGCTTTCTCAAAATTTTCTTGTACTGGTTAGGCTGCATGCATGGTGGTCTGCAATATCATCATTTGGATCATGATGAAAGACAAGAAACAGTGCTCCATACATCAAATACTAGACAGGCTGCTTACTCCATGTGGCCCAAGACTTGTTCTACCTTGATAAGAGATCAGATTTAGGTATAATAATTGTTAATCCATGTAGTATATGTGGGAATAGTTCTGTATATATGTATGTACTTGGAGGTGAATTTCTGTAACTCAATCATTTTTAACAGGCATACTAGTCCAGAATACAATGTATCTCTTTTCATCACTATAAAACATCAGAGATGCTAGAACAAAAAATAAAGCCCAAAATCAACAACACAACAATAAACCAAACATTTGACAAAAGAGCAGGACAAAGAGCAAGAGGAAGATCCTCAGCACATCAGTTAGAAGTCCTCTTCTTGTCATTGACAAATTAGGAAAGATAAAATTCCTGCTTTAGATACCAAAGTCTTGAAACCCCTCAGCCACTTTCTGGATCATGACTGTACTTGAAGAAGACATATGTGCTATGCTTCTTACTCACCCTCTTAAACAAGGGGTATCTGAAAAAAAAAATAGAATGAAAGAAAAGAAAGTGAGTGGTTTTCTGCACAGGCAGTGGGTTGAGCTGGCTTACCATGCAGGCAGAGGAGCCCTTCTTACCAAGGGGGCTGAGGGTGGCTACTGGCAGAAGAAGGATTCTCCTTTAGAGACAATGAACTGTTAGACTGCAGCCTTAAATTGCTTCTGGTAAGCACAGAAAAAAGATACTTGAAATTAATTTCAGGATGATGGATTCCCCTCTGGGAACCAGGCACTTGTCTGCTTATATAGACAGGAAAGTCATAATGGTGCAGGAGACACTAAAAGGCAGATTGCAACTTACTTTCAAGAGAGGTACCTTTGATTTATGAAAAAGTCTAAATCCTATTTAAGGTTACTAGGAATGATAGCCTACTTCCATTCCAGCTACAGTCAAATACCCTTTTCTTAAAAATTTATTTTATCCAAAACAACTGAAGTCACTGCTCAAATCATTCACCAGAATGAGAGGACTGGAGTGGAAGTTGAATAATACGGTCTGAAATCAGGAGGGTTGAAAGTTGCCTGGGGAATCACTCTGTAATTTGAGATAAGATACAAAAAGCAGCTTGGAGGGAGACAGGTTATGGAAGTCATTAAATGAAACATTAGGGTTGTGACAGCAAGGGCTATAGATGACAACAGCTCCTCCTGTCCACAAAAGCAACAATAGCACACAATTGTGTGTCTGTGTACATGTGTGAGTGAATGTTGCCTGGTGGGGGCCTCACACTGAGCACAGAAGCTATCTCCTGTTTCCTGCTGTGTCCAGACAAAAAAAGGGTTTATGTATACAGTTTGATAGGAACAGAACCCAGATGACCAAGGTGCCTTCAGAAGCATCGTTGAAGCCATCTTCTGTTTTGCCCAGTGGGAATAACCTGCAAAATCAGAAACACCAGATAAAATGTTAGCATTAAAGCAAACATTGTTTCCATTTAACTCCCACTCTACAGGGGCAATAAAGAAAACACATGTATGGTCACCTCTTTCAAACACACATAATGCATTAATAAAATGCTAAGTTGTAAAAAGTATCAAAATGTAAACCTTTCAGATTTTCCCTACTATTAGGAAACTTTCATAGTTTTTCATAATTTTTCATAATAGCTTTTAATTATACATTTGCTGACTACACTTCAGCTTTTTACTCTCTATTTTCAATTTATACACTGCACTACAAAAAAAACCCCACAACTTATTTATGCCTCAGAAAGACATAACATCTGAAAAAAATATTTAATTTTAGCAAAAAGTGTAACTGCTGTTTTAAAAATTGCAGTGGTACTTTCCAATCCATTTTCTAACCTGTCTTAGGATATTGTGGAAGAGCCTGAAATACATGTGAATCAATAGAAAGAACGAAAGGCAATGGTCGATATCATCCATTCATTAAAAAGAGAAAAATGTATCTTGCTTTGTTACTGGGAGCTGCAACAGCTAGTGGAGATCACTGGTATGTGCATTTCAGCACTTGGAGAGAGAGAGAGAGAGAGAGAAAGAGAGAGAGGGAGAGAGAGAGAGAGGACAGATTATGAAATCAATGTTGTTCTGTCTCCCATGTGAAGAGTCAGTAGTTCTGCTTCTCAACCCCATGCCCAAAACCAGAATATAGTACATCCACAAGGGTGTCAGAAAAAAATGAAAATATGTCATTGTTGGAGCAATTAATCACTAGAAGATGAGCCACATTTTCCAAACAGATTAAAGTATTAAACAAGAACAAATAACTTACCATGTTCCCTGTGATGTCTGAATAAAAAGTGAAAGACTGCAGAAGCAGCCTGCAGAATTCTAAAAATCTCAATTGTTCTTTGGGTGAGAGGTGAATTTCCCCATGCTGCAAAAACAGAAGCCCTGCAGGGATCATTTCTACAGGCTGACAAGAGATTTTACACCAGGACGAAACTGGCCCATGTCACAATCCATTGATGAGAGTCTGGCAGCACTTCTGACAAGAGAAGCTTTGCTGCTGTAATTCAGACAGGCCATCAACAGACATTTCCTCTGGAGTAACTCAGTGTACTGAATTATTTAAAGTCTCATCCACAGGCTGAGACCTGCTACTTGTACGTACAGCAGGGAGCCTCATCTCCTGGCAGCTCTTAGATGCTGAGACCCAGTCCCACAGAAAGGTGCTCAGAGGGATTTTTTTAACTAGCTTCTACCAAGTTTGTGCATGTGAAATTTATCATTTGTTATCACTTATCATTATACCCTGTGGAGAATTCCTTAATTCATATTAGAACAATGTGAGTCATCCTGACAAACTGTTTATTGACTAAAGAAAACTTGACCATTTTCAGCATTTTCTAGTCCAAAAAAGTACAATAGTACCTATAGAGTTCCTGAACTAATGTTTGAGAACACTGGTTTTGTATTTTATTATGTATATAGGAAAGTGTGGTAGCTTCATCAGGATCCCAAAGACATCTTACATAAGGAAAGAGCTCTGCCTTCAAGGAGTTTCAATAAGTCTGCATTAAAATGCTGGAGCTTTGAAGCTTAATCATGTCCTTATTATACAACCTAAAAATGAACTTTTAGAGGTAGTACTTTAAATATTTGGGGACCTCTTTAATGGTCTATTTTAGTAGCCCCCAGAGCAACCTGATACTTGCATATTTAACCACTGTATCTCTCTATAATTAGTAAATGTAACTGTTCAAAATACATCTGTGTCCCACATGCTGCCCCTAGATTTTCGATGCTGTGGGAAGAAGAGGCACACAAAAGGGCTCTCTAACTTCAGTAATTATTTCCACTTGAACTCTAATACTGGTAGTCATGTGTTGGTATCATTGGAACCTTTTCTTCTTTCTTTAATGCATTCTCTACCAGCAAAATTTGGATATGTAATCACTCAGGTAAATGGTGATACATACAAATGAAAATGCTCAGAAGACCTGTAGGAAGAATGTAATTAATTTTCTGTATTAGTGTACATAAAGTATAATATTAGGGAATAATGCAAAATGAACTAAAACAATGCAGCATAATTTGTCTTAACTATATCCTCCTCTGTGACATACATTTAGGGATACTACTGCATTAGGTGTAAACCAAATCCTTTGTAGTGAACATTATTCCTGTTACAACACTGTGCTACATAATCCATACTGGTATATTCCTAAATCAAATAAAACATAATATTTTATGGTAAATGAAGTAAGTAGATAATAAATCTATTTTGCCCTGATCATCAATATGAATGCATGTTATCTAAAACTGTGTGTCTAATAATGGCTTCCACAGGGTATTTCACAGTAAGACATAAAACAAACAAAACCCATGTAGTAGACAGAACATTGTTAGGAAAACTCTTCCCTCGTGAATTTCTTTCCTGACCCTCACTGAATTACACTCCAAATTTTAAGAATTTTTGATTCATTTCAAATGCAGATTTTTGTCTAGAGCTTTGGATTCTTTCCCACTATTTTCATTCCTATTTATCCTATTCTGGGTAAATGTTACTGAAGTCAATGGGACTTTATCTGTTTTATATGTTTTAAGGTCAATTACTAAACAGTTGCTACTTAAGAGTTTAGAATAAAGTTATTTCAACCAGAAATTTAAGAAAAAATTGTTTGAATTGGCAAGACTTTAATACTGTAACTCTACTGGAGACTGCATATCTTAGAATGTTCATTTGTTTCTTGGACTAAATGCTAAATGAATTTTATATATTTCTCTAATCACGCTCTGTAGTTTATCTTTTGGTAGTGCAATACTGCACATTAATCTTTACTTCAAGGCTTTTAATTAAAGGTTGTAGGTTGTAACCCTATGGTCACATTTTCTTTGCTCTGCAGTCTGGTAGCTTCCCCTAATAGAATCCTCTCCTAGCATTAGTGTAGATGCATTTGCTTTTTGGAAATTAGAGGACTTGAAATGGCTTGTGGAATCAGCCAGAAAAGCTGTGTAATCTCACTGTGGTATTCCTTGAATATCTGCAAAGAATCCTTTGTGTGTGCCAGGCAGATTTTTAGCTACTGCGTCTAAAAGAATACAGGTATAGGACATGGACTCAAATGCTACTTACCCAGCGTAACACTGATTAAGCCACTGAGCTATTAAACCACACCGTAACTTCTCCAGCTTCTTAAGATCTATATATAAGCCTTCTTTAAGACTGAGATATATATATAAAATGGTTTTAGAAGTGTTCACTGAGGTCATTTTGGCTTTCCTATTCTGCACAAAATTTGGCTCCCCATAGGCAAATAAAACAGATTTCAGTTTTTCATGTAATTCACACCTGCAAATACACAATTTGCAAATTGCAGAAGCATGCAATTGAAGTGTAAAAGGAATAAATACAAGTGGTTCTGCAACTACTTATAGAAGCATGGAAAATCAATCCTTTGATACATCAAGTCACAGATAATAGAACTACATTATAAAGTTATGTATACAGAATGCATCACACCTGTATAAATATTTATGCGTCATCATAAATGAAAATCATATAGAGAGAATAGAAATATCCTTTGGGGATGGAAAAATATGACATTATTGTAGAAGAGCATCTTGCCAGCACACATAGGTTATACATTTGTTATTTTTTATGTGTTATATTTCATGAAAGAAACTCCAGCAGATAGCTAATATTCTGAATCCATTCACCAGCTATCTTCTGGACTATCAGACAGCTACTGCAGTGGCAGTGCAGTAAAATCATGGCTACTGTTACTGCCTCAAGTCAGCATAAAGGACGTTTTTTTGTCTTGGGCGATGTTGGAGCACCAGCAAAGCCAGCCCAAGATGAGCCAGCCACCTCCTCCATTCCACCCAGTCTCTTCCCACTGCTGGTTCGCCTCCTCCTCATTGGAGCTGGTACAGTTGTTTCTGTCACTGCAGGAGGAAAACAATCTGGGAGCAAAGTGCAAACTCTCACAAGCAAACCAACCAACCAACCTGGCAGCAATACCACTTCAAGGTATTTGCACTCCTCCTGTCATATGCCTTTTGTTTTTCCTCTTGTGTTTCCAGTAGCTTGCTGCGGGACCAGTGAAACCATCAGTGATTGATACAGCTTTGAAAAGTTAAGGGAGCTCGTCTCTTTCTTAAAACACTCCATCTATGCAATGTTGTTTGCTCTGGAGGCATTCCTACATCCTCACTCTGGCAAGAGGGATGAATTGAAGCCAGGGTTACAAGAAATAATAAGGCTGTCAGTTGTCTCAACTAGTATTGCCACTGAGAAGAGAGCATGGGGTACTGAATCCTGTGAGTAAAAATGAAGTAAAAAGGCATGTGTAACTGATGAAATTAATTAATTCCAGTACCAGGCTGCCTCATTCTCAAATATGCTGGCTCCTACTGTGCATTTCCAAGTCAAAGTAACCTGCTTATTGAGATACAACAATCAGACAGGAAAAATATTGAAGATGATGTCAGGTATGTCAAGCCACAGTCAATCAGGAGAATTTAAATGCAATGTCTTTGAAATTAGTACTATCTGACAAGAAGCTGGTGATCTGTCTGGCCTGGTGTGTGAGCCTGCAACACTGAGCTTGCTGCACTTGCCATAAACTTCATCCACATAAGGACTTGACAAAAACTTCTTTAAATAAAGCACTGCAGCCACCTAGCCTTGAAAATATGCAAGTGTTCAGGAACACGCTGATCACAGACTAGAATTAAGCAAAATCCTTCAGTGTAGATCCTTTTGTAGATACTTCAGAAGCCAGTAAAAGACGGATCAGTTGAAACCAGTAACAGAGAAACAAACCAGATTAAGTAACAGAACAACCAAAAATCACTGAAAGGCAAAAGTGATCCATCAGTAAGTCCATCTCTCTTGAGTTCACCTTTACAAAGTTGCAGGACAGTCATTTTTACTTGGCTCATAATCAATTCTTGCTAATGCTGTGTTCTCTGGTTCTGCCTAACACTGATGAGATAAGGAACAAAAGGATCAATGCTCCATTGTGTTCACTGGTAAACCAGTAATCAGGATAGAGGGCTCAATTCCCTGAATCCTAATGATATATGAATTTGCTCAAGTATCCATTTAGACTGACATCAATTATGAACAAACAACAACAAAAAGATGAGAAGAGGAAAACAGTGTCAGTGGTAGAAAATGTGGACAGAATGAAATATAAACCTGTACTGCTGCTGTATAAGGGCATTCCTAATTTTCCTCTGTGGTCGACTGCTGTGCCATTCCCAGACCACAAATCACAAAGCAAACCTCACCTGCCTCCTCTCCAAAATTCTCCAGCTGGGCACCTATTACCAAAAAAAGACTCTTATTTCACTGAGATTACCTGCCCATCTGGACTTATACTCTGATTTCTGATCTTCTGAGTAGTAAAGACAGCAAAGAAACCTTAGCAGTACCACACAGTAACACAAGTTAACGACAAGACACTCCTCCCTTCTCTAAAGGGAATTTTCAATAGGCCAATCAGACTTTTGACGCTAGTTAACTACCAAAATTAATTTCTCATTTTCCACTCAGCTACAGAACTAGCTGAGAAAGAAAAAAATACACACAACATCAAAACTGGGATGAAAAACCAAAACGATTCAAAGAACAGTCACAAATGTACTTTTTATTTTACAGGTGCACAGTAGCTTTAGAAATTTCTCTCCTAAGAGGTATGAAAGGATTAAAAGGAGATCTAGTGTGGCAGCCTACAGCACACATATATCATGCGAGTTACAGTATTTTTCTCTGATGTGTTTGGTGCTGTCCAGTGTTGAGAACAGGCTGCTGGTGTACATGAACTCAGCTGGATAGCCTGTGTTCTTCTCATGGGCTGTTTTGTTATGTTATTTTTAAATTACCTGGAAAAATTCGGAGTCCTAGTTCAATAAAAATGCATCCCATTTGAAACTCTATCTAAGCTGAATACATTCATTTTTTAATCATCCCACTTGCAGATGCTTTATATGAAAAAAAAAAAATCCAACCTCTTGATTATTTATCTCTAATATCAACATGGTCACATTGGTAAAATACCAAATTATTTAAAAAATATATATTTTTTTCAATCTCAGTTCTTCTGCTTGCTACAGTCTAAAAAAGATTCTTCAGAATAAAAATCTTGTATTTTTGGTGTGTCTTTATACATGAAAAGAACAGCTTTGTGCCATCCTCAGTGGTAGGAAGTGACAGGCAGAGCATGACATCACTCTTTATTTTTAACTGACTGCCTTCTGGTGAATTAATTTTGCTGTCAGTAAATATTATAGCAGTGTTAATCACATTTAGGCTTTACGAAGACAAGCCCTGTGCCGAGTTCGATCCCAGAAGCTGGGAGTTCTTAGCTTTTGAAAGAGAAACTTTGTTTCCAAATTTGGCACAATGGCTGATCTGCAGACAGATCGATAAGGATATGTCTCAGAGAAATGCTAAAGTACCTATAAAAGGTCTACAACCACCAAAGGCATCCATGTGGATTTTTCCATTATAGCCACACAGACAGACTCATCACTTACAAAAGTATCAAATCCTGGACTCAAGAACACAGGTTTAGTCAGCAAGTAATTGACTACAGACAATTAAATAAACTTGTCACCAGTCTGACTTCAGCAGATTTTAACAGCAATTATCACTGTATCTCTTGTCTTCTTAATTCATTCGCATGCAATGTCTAAATTAAGACAGGGTCAGTAAGCTTATTACCAGAGAACAAAAACATGTTTCTATCCTCCTACAGATTATGAGAGCCTTTAAAATAGACAACAGGAGAAACTGCACCTTCCTGATTCCCAAAGAGAGCAGAAATCCAGCACACACCATGCTTATGTTGCCTGGTCTCCACTGTCTTTCTAAATCTATTTGACTTCTCTCTAAGGAAAACACTGTCATTCATTAATCCAGCATTAAATGTAGCCCTGGTAACTATCACATCATCATTGTTATTACTAAATAATACTACTAGTAGTAGACCAAGTTCTGAAACCCCAAGTTTTGCATACTCACAATAGTAAGAACATCTAGATAGGTGCAAGGCAGAAAAAAAATGTTTCCCACATTAAAAAAAAGCAAAAAAAAAAAAGCACAAGAAGAAGTCTGGTCTTTTCTCTGCCGTTCATTAACACTCCCACTCCAGGTCACTTCATTCAGGCAACTACTACCATGCACTAACTCGTAGCCCAGAAGGCAGTACGAGTCTGCAAACAGCATATACATAATTTAAAGCCATAAGGGAATTACTTATTGGCTAATTCACGCAGCAGCTGGGATTAACGAGTCATTGATCTCTGTTGGTAAGACACCTTATCAGTCGTGGTTGAATAAAGCAGTCAACCACCAGGCTTTTATCGCTTTTTGCATCAGGTCAATAGTTCTTACTCTTGTTCTTCCTGCCTTCCTTTCTGAGGATTCTGTATCTTTTCACGCTTTGCTTCTTGAATCTATGAACTGCTGATTCCATCTCAACAATTTTGATTCTGTCTACAATTTTACCTTTCTTATCATGCATGGCTCAAGGCCTTCTCAGTATTTTCTCACAAGTCGTTTTTGCAATTTTTGCAAAGTCAGAAGAAAGGTTATTTGCTTGAGCTGAAAAAGGTCTGCACCCCGAAAGCATTGCGTAGCCTACAAATTCGCAACAGTACGGGGGAATTAAATGTCCCTCGCTGCAGTTTCGAGCCGCGCCTATCGCCGCCGATAAAAAAGTGGCGACAGTCACGACATGACGTGTCCGGGGGCTCACGCGCCAGCCGCCACGGCTGAAAAGGAAACTCCGGGGCAGCCCTCGGCTTTGAGAGCATTCCCAACGGTACCCGCCCGACCCGGGGGCTCCGGTCACGCACGCGTTTAGAACAGCCACGGCACGACCAACGCCGTCCCGGGCCGGCGTCGGAGGCAGCGCCGAGGGCAAGGAGAAAGCACCGCCGGGGCGTATGAAGGGAAAAGCGAACCGCCTTGCCCGTACTTCTCATCCGCTTGTTTGTTTGTTTGTTTGTTTGCCGGCGGCACTCGGCTGATTTTCTTCCGGTGCATTCGCCGGCGCGGCGCACCAACGCCGGCCGCGGCCCGCCCCGTGCGCAGGCGCGGCTGGCGGCGGCGATGGGCGGGCGGGTGACCCGCGTGTTCCGGAATTTTAACGTGGAGAACCGGGCCAGCCGCGAGATCAGCAAGGAGAAGCCCACGCCCGCGCCGCGGCACCCCACCGCCCGGCTGGACGCCACGGCCGGTGAGTGCCGGCCTCGCCTGCCCGCGAGGCGACCCCGGCGGTGGGGGCGGCCTCTGTGGGCCCGGCGCGGGGCCGCGGCGCGGGCGGAGGAGGGGCAGGGCGGGTGCCGGCTGCGGGGGCGAGGGGCGGCGGCGAGGCCGTGGCGGCCCCCGGCGCGGGGCCGGTGACATTGAGAGCGCGGCTGGGCGCGCGGGGCATGCCGGGAGGCGCGGCGGCGGGGATGGGGCGGTCACGGCGGGCAGCAGCGTGAGGGAGGTGATGGAGGGGGCCTGTCGGGGCTGGGTGGTGAGGGCGGGGGGCAGTTGATGGTGCGGTGGGTGGAGGCTGTTGCTGGGGCGGTCGCAGGGGGCGGTCGGTGGAGGTGGTGGATGGGGACAGGAGCTGGGGGCAGCTGATGGGGCGGGTGAGGGGATGGTTGCTGGGACAGTTGGCGGAGGCCGTTCCGGTGGTTGCGGCGGGCAGTAGCTGGGGTGGTGGCAGGGAGCGGCTGCACAGGCAGTGCTGCAAGCGTACCACGAGCGTGTGGTTCCCTCTGGCTGTGACAGGTGACCGGCCTAGCCCCACCATGTGCAGCGGTGTCGCTAAGGTCAGGGCTGTGGGAAGAATGACGCCTTCCCAAGAGGGCACGTGCATTCGCGGGAGCCATGCCGTGCCTCTGGGGAAGCGATGAGCTGGCAGAACTGACAAAAAGGAAACGATTTGACTCACATCAATCTTTTCTCCTTTTTTTTCCTCCCTTCCTTTCTTCTTCTCACTGCCTTTAGATAGCCCAGAGATAAAAGAAGAAGTTCTCAGAAAGGATGATAGGTTCCTCACCTTGCTAAAAGATGTTTATGTGGAGTCCAGAGATCCACCGGTGAGGGTGAGTGTGTCTCTCTGTACGAGCCATACCAACATCAGCTTTGTGCTCTTCAAACTCAGCACAAAGTCTGTGTCAAGAAAAATGCTCTTAGTGCATAAAAGCTACCTTTTTTTCATTAGATAAAAGTGGTGGTTTTATTACTCTTCTTTACATCAATAGCACTGACTGTGTCTGACCCCGGGTTTTGAATGTGTGACAGATTGTGATTATACAAGCTTGTAAATGCTGACACAGTCTTCCTTTTTAACATTGCGTTGATCTTATATTGTTTTTCACCTAAATTCCCATTTCTGCTTCCTATGAGGCAGGATAGTTCTCCAGCCTTTTGCAAAGATAAAGGAGTTTGCCAGAGATCATTTGTGGAGTTGTTAGAAAACATTGGGATTGCTGGGGGAGCAGGGATATGGTAGAGGACAAAGATGTTTACATTTTAATGGAGTCTTTAACTACTGATGCTAATGTTATACAGTGCAGAAACTTTTTTTAATCCAGATCATGAAGTGCCTTAGGTTTTTTCTACATAATCGTGTGGGTTGTATGGTCATAATTTCCTTATTGCCAGTGGCTGCAATCTTTTACTTTGAAAGGCAAAGCATACTCCTTCGTAATGCAGACTGGGGTTCAGTGTCCTCTTTTCCACCATATTGTGCTATGGCTTGTGTGTTTTACCTGTTGCATTATTGGACTACTTTATTCCAGCTGCTTTATTCAGCAATAAAATTTTTATAGTCATCTAGCAAAATCCCTACATCTCTCTAATTTGCCACTTACATGGTATTCAAGTCTAAAAATATTTAAAATGCAAATAGATTTCTTCAGTTTCTCCCTGAAGTTTTTCAAGTAATTTCTATCCTTAATTTCCATCATAGAGGTTAGGGCTCTAATCTTCAAGTGCTGAAGGTCTAATTTCAGTATCTTTCAATATTCATTTATAAGCCTGTCAAGAGAGATTTGAGAAAAAGCCAAAAGCGGAACAAGTCTTTGCTTGATTCCGTGCCTACTCTGACATTGGTGCCACATAAGACTTGCCCTTGTGGTATGCCTGCTTGCAGTTGTTAGAGCACAGTGGAAATGTAATCACAGAGACTTGTGGGCAAAACAATGCAAAAGCTTTCTCCCATTCCTGATGTTATCCTGATGACTTTGTGCATTGTGTACATGATGCGTACACACCTCTGTGTATGTTTGGGATGTCTGCCTGTGGGAAAGCACCAGCTCGGGAGTCCTGAAGTGGCAGATTCCCAGAGACAGATGATCTAATTAACAGTGGAAAAATCATTCCTTATCTGAGCACAAGTTAAGCACAAAGTAGAAGGAAGACATGGAGTACAGGCCAGACATTCCTTGTGGTTTAGAAACAGACACACAGGTGCTGTAGCATCCACATCAGTTTTCTCAGCATGTGAGTTAATACAGAGTGTCTTTTTGATAATCAGTGGCTGTGGGCTCTGATAGCTATATAAATATTTCTAAATTTAAGAAAGGTTTAATTATATCCTTTTATTCAGTGTCATTCACTGGTTAAATCTTAATAAAAGGAAATATGTGGAAGTCAAAGCTGGTTTGGAAATTATTTGGAAATATGAGGGGACCTTGGAGAAGAGATTTTTGTGTGTCTACATGTTGCAGTAGTCATGGCAATTAAACTCCATATGATGCTGCAAGATAGCAGGAAAGCTTGTTCTCTAGACACAGCAAAAGAAGGAATTTCTTTTAGCAGCAAAACTAAAATTTAGAAACAAAAGGAAGGGAAGAGAGACTACATGAAAAAGTTTTCCAGTGGTATCAGAAGGATACCAATTTGTTGTATGATTTTTTTTTGTCCCTTCCAATGAATCAATACCAAACATTAGGTTATCTGCATTTACATTTGGCTACCAGAACCTGTCGTTTGCCTTGTATGAAGGGCTGCCAAGCCAATACAACACTTAGAGTGCAATGAATAGGAGCTTTTCAGCATTTGGTTGCGAGTTGACGCTGTATGTAGAAGGGCTGTGGAAGAAGCTAGGCTGGCTAAGCTTTTTGAAAAAAAATACGGGGAAGTTAATAGGAAATACCATATTTAGGAAAGCAGTTTAGCTGCTACAGTATGCATAGTAAACAGAACTGCTGTTGAGCTCTTTGTTTTCCTTCCCTCAATTAGGTAAAAGATGGAGGTGGTGAACATCTTCCGTGTAAACAGGAGGAAAAGAGACTTACAAAATTAGGCCACTTGGAAGCTCTAGATGTTAAGAAAGTTCGCAAAGGCAAAATTTCCATTGTGGAGGCTCTGACACTTCTTAATAATCATAAAGTTCAACCTCAAATATGGACTGCAGAGAAAATAGCAGCAGAATACAGTCTGGAACTGAAGGAGGTCAACTCTCTTCTGGAATTCTTCATTCCTTTCACTGTGCAGGAATTTCCTAAAGAAACTAAAAAAGCCATAAAAAGCCATAAACCAAAACAGTTAACATAAAAATACTTGCCAAAACCTTGTGTGATCTCACTCGTGTCTTCATTTTACTCTCAAGTATATTACATGTCTGAAAATTCAGAGTCGGTAACGTGTCATCCAGCAAGGCTGCTTCCTTATGCCATTGAGATGTATTCTAGCAATTCCATTCTATAGTGGATGGCTACAGTGAAATGCAGCAGTTACAGTTTGTAAACCATAATATGACTAATACGTTGTATGAGAGCATGTCACACAATTCTGATTATCCCATTCAAATGTTATGAGTGCAGTTAAAGCATTTTACCTTAACAGATTGCCCTTCTCAGCAGAGACTTCGTGGCCTGCAGCTAAACAGGTGCTCTGTGGGTGTTGGCTCTGTAATTTCATGTTGCACTGTTCTTCCAAGTACTTGCTGTCAAGGTGTGTGTATGTAACAAACAGCTGTATTTCTTTTGTATAAGAATGGAATAGTATTTATACTTTGTAAAGAAGGTTAACCACAAGAGCGTTTGGGAAATTCAGCTGTGTCAAACATAAAATAAAAAGAAGGTGAACAGCAAGAAGGCCTCTTTCTGGTGCTGGAACAGCAGTGGCTCATACGTAACTCCTCTTCTACTCTATTCTGATTTAGCTTAAATACCTGCACCTCTCCAGGTGCTGTTAGTCAGGGAATTGGCAGAGTGATGATCTTCTGGTGTAAGTCTCTTGCAGCAGCCCATGGCACCTGCTGTATGAGAAACAATGCTTCATATTAATAGGTAGCAAGGAAATGCAACTGGATGTACTAATTGGATCCACTAGTAGGACTTCTGTGAATGTTTGCCCATCCTGTTACAACAATCCTTTTTCCCTGTGGAGGCCTTGTCTGATCTAAATGTGGGCTAGATCAGGTCATGTTTACTCACAGCAACTTACTCCCATGCTACATCTGGGCAGATGACACAAGGCTGACAAGAACTGCGAGGTAGTAGTGGTGGATTGTAACCTCGATACTGTGACTACTCACGTCTGTGTAGGTAAGAAGTTTTGCACTGACGAATAATCCTGTAGTGAAACAGATAAGCTGGAGAGATGGGGCAGCAGATAATCAGAATTGATATTTAAAAATGCATTATGGTTACCTTGCATCAAAAAACGAACCCAAAATCTTTAATTTTAGGCTCATCACTAAAGAAGGTGAATTTATTTAAAGGGTATAAGTCAGTACCAGGTTTACAATGTAACTTTCTTTTCAAGAACTTTTCTGCCAAGTCTTTGATTCAGAGTCTGGTAAATGTCTTACCAAGAAGATGATCAGCTTTGTTATTTCACAGCAAGATTCCTTCAGCTTCTCTGACCTGTAACGCAGTACAGTTTGCCACAGTGTATTTCAAGGTTATGTTTGATTCATATCTCAAGTACATAACGCTGTACCATAGTGGAAGATAATACTATGTGCATTGTATGAAAACTCAGAATTGTTAGTCTTTGGATGTGTGGCTTGTCATTTGTCCTCTAATACAATGGGGTACAGAGCTGCACTCTGGAACTAATGCACCTGAGTTATGTCCACATTAAGATTTCTTTGGTTTGCACAAAATACTTTGTTTTATAGAACATCGTAATAGAAATACTTTATTGTTTGAGTACTGTTCATCCTAATGTAATATTTAAGGTAATACTCAGAAAACAGCTGTGGAATGCATTTGGTACAGATACTGTTGATATTGAAGATGCTGCAATTTCCTTTAAAATGAATTTTACTTATGGATTGAAGTTGATTAAAAACACACTACAACCAGCACCAGACAACAGCTTAACCATTCCCCCTTGACCACCTTGGTATGTATTTTGGCATCTTCTGTCTGCCTTCATGAAAAGTCTTGTGATGTGGCTGCACCATGACAGTGCCCTGTCTCACTTTATGGTACACTGCTGTGTTGCTTACACCCTTCAGCAGGCATGTACTTTGGGATGTTTGACACTTATCATGTTCAGTGCCCCAGCCATACCTTCAGGACAAAATCCTATCCACAAATGTGATGATTGCAAAGCTGTTCCCTGTTTCTGTGGAGCCAGGATCTCTTCCTCAGAATATATTATCCACAGTGGGGAAGCAGATGTCCCACAGCAGAATTGGTGTAGGGATCCATCTCCCTGCAAGCAGGTGAACTTGTGCCCCAGACGGCTTCTCTGGAGCAGGGTAGTTCTCTGGCAAACTCTGTTCACCCCAGGAAAATGAGATGCAAATGCAACTTCTCAGCACAGATTCTTCTGCTGGTCACGTGCCCCACCTGCTGGGCAGTGTCAAATGAGCATTACAAAGGTATTGCCAATGGTACAGGATCATGTAAAAATGTATACCATAATCAATCCAAAGTATCTGAGGTCTGAATGTTCACCTTTCACTGTGTCTTCAGACATGGAGCATGTTAATTGCCCAAAACTCACAAGGGCCAGGAGCATGGATTTTTCCTCTTTACTCTGGTGGGAAAGCCTGTCCCTGATCAAACTCTCCAGTGCTACCGTCTTGTCCTGACCACAGCATGTGTGTGTGCCTACAGTGTTCCAGTGAGTATGTGTTTGAAGGTAATGCTGTCTTTAGGGTTGATGTCTGGAACAAGAGTATTCTCACTGTTGCATCTTTTCTAGAACTCTTTATTTCCTTTCTTCCAGTTTCAAGGGACATTTTACTCACCAGTTATCTTGCCTGGTTACTAGTTTCTAATTGGAAGAATAATGGTATTTTGTTTACACTTGAAACATGGTTTTGTCTATGTCCCTTTATGGTTATCTCCCTTTCCTGTTCAGCTGTCAGCTTAAGAAAAAGGTATTCAAGCAACTGTTTTGAAGAGGTAATTATGGGGAATTTGTGGGAACCTGCAGTTCAGTTTTCTGGTACTTCTATGTGAAGAATATTTCATGTCTCATTGCAAGCATATGGTGCACCAAATTTAGCTCAGGTGGTTTTGCCCACCATATAGAAACATTACATTTGGTAGGGAACAAACTGTCTCGCTCAGACTGCTTTGTTCTTACGGAATTAATGTAATAGTGTCTGTTCCAAGCCTTCTTCAGCCAGTCTTTGCTGCTATGAAAACTTCATGCAGTTGCATTCTTGCTCTGTTCTAGCTCACATGCAAATGTTGGTTGTATTCCGCCCTTTCAGTATCAACTATTTTATTTCTGCAGAGCTGTCTTGCCTTCTCAGAGTAGCACATCTGCTGAGGTAAAGATGAGAAGACTGAGCACATTTCGCTCTGCAGAACTTATGAATAGGACAAGTTTTCAAAAGGAATATAGCTTTCACATCTTCAAAAGCTGCTCTTTAGGGATATGTGAACCCAAGTAATCTGTCTCACCACAGATGTATTAATTGTAGCTTGGTTCCTGCAGAGTGATGACAAGATAGCAAGATTGGAGCTTGTCAGAGGGACCTTCAGTACAAAATGTGATTTTTCTGTAGCCTACCAGCACAGGGAACTTGTCTTTTAAGATGCCTCTTTTTGCTCAAGGAGAAAAGAAAATTATATGTGAGAGGTATGTATCAAACTTACAAAATGGAATGTCTTCTTTCTGTATTGGAAAATCAAGTCAAAGCTCAAGTAGTCATACAACAGGATCAAAATGCAAAAGGTAAAAAAGTGGCTGTCTCACTTAGTTATGTGTGAGCATCATGCCTGCATGTTTGAGATTGCATGAAGCTTCACGTTTCACAGCTCTTTCTGAAGCCCCTTTCTATACAGGAGTTTCCTGGCTCTTACTCAGGTGGTGCCACTGTTGAACTGACAGGGGAGGCATGACCAGAGCAGGTGAGCTTCAGGTGCAAACAGATTTTGGTACTTGAGACTGTGATAAGTTGTACACCAACTGACGTGCTATTAGCAATCAAAACACCCTGTTGGTGCCTGTTATTAAATCTGTTTCCAGCAATCTACAAGTCTAATGAATTCTGTTAACCTTTCACAATTTAGGTACTGCTGTGTTGTTATCAGAGCTAAGTGTTTTCTGCTGAAAAAAGCCACAAATCCCATGGATTAAATTCTTAGAAACTTAACATTAGTTTTCTTGGTCTGAAACAGAGGCTTAGATGTACATAGCAGCAGTGTTAAGTAACAGCAGCACATCTCCTATATCATGCTGGAGGGGAGCACTGCGGTGCCCTTGTGCCTCTGCAGGGTGGAGTGGGGTTTGATGTGTCTGCCACCAGTAAAAGAATTTAAAAAATAAGTCTGATGAGGTGGTTCTTCTATGACTGTTGTGCAAAATCCCCTTTCACTGTGGGCTACTTTAACTGCAGAAGCTGTTTTCAGATGAGATGTTTTGGCCTCCTGAGAGGAGCAGTGCTACGTTACCCTGGATAGAAGCAACTGGGGCCAGACAGACTCCACAGTCGCCTCCTATCAGGATTCCTTGCACAGGAATAGAAAATGCATGATGTCTTGTAAGCATGAGGCCACTATTTTTAGTAAGCTGAGGGAAGCGATGGTGTGGTTGCATGAATCTCTACTTTTTCAGAAGTCATTCAGGGGCACTGACACCTGTTATCACCCAGTTACACAGGGACTGAGGAATCCCACTGCTGATGAGCTGCACAGGCTGCTGATGAAAGCTAGAGTCAGTCCTGCCGGGGCTACTGGAACTGGAAGCCTGAGTGTGAAGTCACAGCTGGAAGCTCTGCTTACACAGAGGCGGGGGTCTGAAGAAAGGACAGCAGACAGCGCTGGCAACCTGGGTGCCCTGGGAGTGCAGAGCTGGTTATAATTGCCTGTGTTGGCAGAGGAAAAAGAGATAAAGGTGGAGTCTTCGGGACATTTTCTCTGACCTAAAGTATGCCCTTTTGTTAATTGCGCAGGGCTTTGTTCCAACAAAAATCAGCACAGTTCATGACTCTGCCCAGCCACGTGTTGAGTAGGAAGTGGAGGCAGAGCAATGAAGTAGGGGCAGAGCACAGTAAGCCTGGATGGTCAGATCCTTGTTGAGCTGCCGTATGTGTGGGAGTTGTGCATTGCATGTCACCCTTCACTGCCCTCTGCCCCAGTCTCTGGGGTTCACAGCACAGCGCTGTAGCCTAAAGGATGCCACAGGCTTGATGGTTAGGCATCCCCTCATAAAGTGGGGTTGTGGATTTGCATCCCTCTTAAGGTCAAGCAGAAATTGAATGTTAGGTAGAGCCTATCTTGGCAGTCTCCATGCCCCCTAAAAGCTGTAAACTATGGATCTCAGTTGCATGATTCCTCCACACCATGAATTTTCTTCAGGAGCACCAAGCATAGCAGGGCTCAGGTGCCTCTTGTGGGGCTCAGATGGGGCAGAGGTAGGGGCTACAGCCTGGTAGGCACAGGAAGGGGCTCACTGCTGCTCAGGGAGGGATGCCTTCCTTGTTCCTTACCACTCCACTCCCCGTTCCCAGTGCTACAGCCCACCTCCTCTCTTTTTGCTAGCTCAGGCAATTGTCAGACCACTTTATGAACCACTTTAATTCACTAATATGGCAGAAAACAAACCAGAAACAGGTATTTTTTAAACTGAGAAGTAGAAAGAGTCTTTACCATTGTCAGCATCAGTGTCTATGCTTTGGCTGGAGCCAGAATATATTCAGCTTACTTGTACTACCAGACATGTCTACAAGTTATTAAAATTGGGTATGTTTTTCTTGCACAAAATTTAGGGGCAAAAAGCTGAACATGCAGATGTATCAAAATGCTGCTATGAATTTTTTGACATGCATTATCCCCAGGTTATTTGATTTGGGATTGGAAAAGTATACTGTTAAAACCTTTTTTTTTTTAAATTTTAAAAGCATATTTAGGTGTGGTGGTATAAGATGACATTTATCTCTAAGAACAGTTCAAACTGAATACAAAATACTTTGTTCAGACACCCTTTTTTTTTACAAAATATTGAGGATCTTTTTTTCCTTTAGTCAATCTCAAAAATAAATACTAAGCCTTGTGTTAAAGTTTGTCCCATTCTAGTTACTACCATTCCCACCTTTACCTAAATCCAGTCCTCCTCATACCCTGCTACTTTGTTGATGAGTACCATCTGTCAGGTTTCTAGTCCTGTTTCATAAATAGGCAATTAAATGTGTACAATGAGCGAGGCTGATTTACTGTCTACCTAAAGCTACAGTGAAACTGGAATAAATAGAAAGCAAGTGCATTGAATAGCAATGAGTCAATGTAAAACAGGCTACTGAAGATGTCTTCAGGAAGAAATAATGCCAGACTCTTGGCTTTGCTTCTCTGCAGAGGAGGAAAGTGGAAATAAATTTCATACTGTGTTCTGCCTTTCTCAATTAGCTGTCACCAGTTAAAGATTTCCTTTGTGGGAACAAATTCACAGTTGTCGTCACTTAACAAAGATAAATTCTACCAGCTCACTTCAGCACATGCAATTCTTCGATATTAAACCCTTTTTATATTGCGAAGTTTTCATTAATGTAGCAATTTGAGAAATGGAGCCATTTTTCTTGTGACTCTCTTAATAGGTTGACATTTAATCATGGCTTCTTAACCCTTTTGAAACAAATGTACTGTTGAGTACATTTTGAATAAAAATTACTTGACTTTTACCATGGACACATAACTGTGATTAAAAGCTGAAAAGATGCTACTAAAAGCAAGCCTGTTCTTTCAACGGCATAAATACCTGCTCATGATGCATAGGGTCCATGACCCTATACATATGTACATAATTCTCTAGCCTTCAGAAAGCAGTGAAACCGCAGTGTTTTGGAGATACGCTGAGGAAAAAACACAGTTTTACTGACAGAGCACTATAAGAAACCCTTGTTAGATTTTTAGGCTCAAAAATTTGTGCTTTCTATCATTCTGCTGTTATGGAACTTGTTACAGAACTCACCCCTTGCCACAACATTGCATTCTAGCATAACATGTTTAATGTTGCCAAAAAAGTGTAATTAGTTCTCAGTTAAGAACAAAAGCTGAACTGAGTGTAAGCCACATTTACTCAAATCCTCTTGAGTTTGCTGCAACCTAAAACATACTTTGTGAAAAATGAACTGCTTCCTGTCTTAGCTGTTCAATACTCCTGAAAATGAAAGATGAAAACCTAAATGTAGTTAAAGTGCAGAACATAGATATAAATTACATAGGGCTCTTGATGTGCTGCTACTCCTTTCTGTCTTGAATTTAACCCAGACTCTGTGACAATTTCCCTTGTTTTTAGTTTATAACAACCTGAAATGCCTTTTCTAAAATAACCTTTTGTCGTTGGTGAAATGATACCATCTCCTTTGCCTTCTCCTGCACAGATCATCTTGGCTTCCTGAATGAGAGAGGGAAATGGTATATAAATATTCAAATAAAAAGTTGAAGAATGTGTCATGAAGGATTTTCAAATGTTATGTCCTTTCTACACCTGGCACTAGACAAGGATACGCTGCATTTTTCCAGTCGTGATCAAAGGCTTGTTTCAAATGGAAGGCAACTTGAATCTGAACTAACTTCACATTCTGTTGTTTTTCAAGCTATTTTTATGATAAGAAAAAATGATTACTTAAGAGATAAAAATCCAGGGTGCATTCCAATTGGTCAAACTGTTTCTGTAGTGGCAGAGTGGTTATCTAAAGATGCCGCTGAAAAAATGTGGCTTATAGATGAGAAAACAGCTTATCTGTTGCATCCCTTCACTAGATACACTAGACAAAAATAGAGTTTCAGGCTGTGGAGAAGATACAGACAGATGGTTTTGTTGCTGAATCCTTGCAAATAACCCTTCTCTGCAAATAAAACTTTTCCCCAAAGCCTTGGCAAATCTATATATGCTGCAGGTGGCTAGAGATTTTTATAAGAACATCATTAAATTTATGCAGGGACATCTCAAGGGGCCTGTTTGCATCATTTGGGAAGGTGACTTACCAGGATCAACTACTAAATGTAAACTATGAGAACAAGAATAATATTTGTTTTCCCTGTGTTCTGCAAGGACGCTTCACTCCATAGCTCTTGAATAAGTCATTACACAAAACATTACTTGATTTACTGCTATGTTTTTCTCTGTTTTCCTATTAGGAATAATATTATCTAATTTTTTTTTTCTGGGGTCTGCTGGCAGCAGAGTAGGAATAAAAAATTATAGGTATGAGAAATTAATCTTGACTTTTCCTAGGCATGCTTTTTTATTTATGCATCTCTTGCCATGCTACAAAGATATTTCTATTTCACTTTTTAATTTTGCTCATAAAGTTGCAGATCATTAGCAGCATCTATAAGGTCTGTAATACTTTCAGAGCTTGTTCCATCAAGGTTTGTATACAAAGGCAACAGCACTGGAATAATGAGCACTGGGGTCTTATGGACCTGCAGGACCTAGATGAGAGGCTAGGCAGCCTCCAAGTCAACTGCAGGTAGCCATCTAGACACTTGGGACCTAATGACAGGAGGAATGATCTTGGAAGAAGAACTGAGCATTTCATTTGGGAAAGAGGCAGACCACTTGCTACATCAGAACATTGGGCACCATGTTGTAAACATTTTTGAATTCACAGAATCACAGAGTAATTTAGATCATAAGGGAATAATTTGCCTTGTGCAGTCAAGCTCTGAATACTTCCAAGGCTGGAGATTCTACAACATGGGTGTGATAAATAGATGCTATAATATTGGCTTTCTGCAAATGTTAAAATAAGTAATGTTAAAAGTAGCCTTTTAAACAGTAGTTTTGTCACAAATAGATGCTATATGTAAAATAGCTTTATTACAAAACAGATGCTATATAAGGTAGTTTTGTTGTGAAGATGTGGTTTTTTAATACTTTTTCATTCAACCAAAAACTTAGAAATAGCTATGCTTATGAACTATTTGGGCTCCTGCAACCAACTATCAGCAACAGATAAGATATCCCCACAGCGATCTGCTCATTCCGGGAACTACCAAGCCGGGGCGAACCGAGCTGAGAGAACTGCATTCCATTTTGAACTTTTCCTGAAAAAGGTTTGAATATGCGACGCCAGAAGGCTTATCCCCACAGCGATCTGCTGATTCTGGGAACTACTGACAAAAACGGGAAAACTGCATTCCATTTTGAACTGTTCCTGGAAAGGGTTTTAAATATGTATAATTGTTTATGAATATGTATAATTGTTTATGAATATGGAATACTCCAGGTGTATGTAAAGGGTGTCTCCAAGATAGCAGGTGTGCTCTTGGCAGAGTGCCAAAGCACCCAGCACTGTGACTTTTTGCTTTATTATCTTTGTCCCTTATTGTCCTTTATTAAACTTTTCAATCCTAGCAGGAGAGTGAACCTCGTTTTTCACAATGGGCAACCCATTACAATGCTTAACTGTCTTCATGGGTAAAGTAAGTTCTTTACAGCTGGGCAAAATTTCCTGGTGCAGCTTGTGACTGTTGCCCATTGTTGTTCTGCTGGAACAGAAGATGGAAGAGTGACTCCATGTTGCTTATGCCTGGACAAATGTCTTTCAGCATCACCAGAATATTCAAAATTACCGGGAAAGAAACTTGGTTCCATCCATCTATGCTTTACTCCTTTGCTTGGAATGTCATCCTACCAATTCCTGTTTCTACTGGGAGATAACTGTACCACCTCATCTATAAAACATGAATAGAGGAAAAAGGCACTATAATATAGCTTAAAAGAAAAAGAAATCATTCAACAGAATACAAATACACAATTTAAGGATTATTCCTGCAATAGTAACACCATCACTCTTCCTGTCAGCTTGAGTGTTTTCTCTGTATATACTTAGTACCAGGCAATGCATTTGTCTCTGGAAAGCTGCAGCCAGGGCTGTGGGTGGGTGAACAAGGAAACAAGCGAAAATCCAAGCAAAGCTTATCCCTGTTTTTTCTCTGTGGTTTACCAGTGGAAATAATATTGCCTTATTTTATTTAATCAACAGTAATGTAGAAAAATTATACATAAGCTCACAACTGCTCCTCTTCCCTTGGCAACTCCTCTGTAGTAACATTTTCTGGTAATAAGGTTACAGGATCCACATTACAGTCTGAACACTTTCTGAAAATTGTTTCCATTTATTGCATGTTTAAAAGATCCATAGTTGTTATTCATTTTCTAAGGCATCAAACTTTATGAAATAGTGGGAAACAAATCTGTTACAGACTGTTGTGATAACTTGATTCTATGTTTTAATGATATTGATACACAGGCACAAGTGAGATGACATTTTACTTTCAAGTTCTCCCAAATTTTCTTAATGACACCATGCAAAAACTTTCACAGTCTTTTAATGCCTCAGGTCTACACCAGACACAGGAAGAAATGTGGTTGCTATTTTTTGATCATTGCCTTAGGAGCATACACCAAATTGCTGTCATGTCACTTAAATCACTCCAGGAAGACTCTCTGATAGTCCTGTGACATCCATGCATTTGTCTTTCAGGCAGGTGCTTGTCTTAAGATCAAATCAAAGGTAAAAGAAAGCCAAAAAATTCTGACCTGCCACAGGACTGTGGGAGAACTGGTGAAGTCCAGCCTGTGCCAGTGCAGGGGTGCACCATTATCCTCATCAAGTGAATGGAACAAACTAGACCCTCAAGTCCTGATCCTGCAGCTTAGATATGAGTCTTTATTTATATAAATGGTCAGGTTTCCACCAAAAGAAATGATGCATGTGATCAAAAATATGCACCATTGTGAATGCTAAAAGCCTGGCTGCAGAGAGATTTCTCTGTTTTCTGACAGTGTCTGTGTGAAAGCCTTGCTTTCTCATGGACGCTGTGGGAAAACAGTTGGGAGATTTTGTAAACTATGGTATTGTTGTGATACCGAGAAGAAAATATCTGAAGTAAGTGTTGTTGGGTTCAGCCAATCCCTCTGGGGGGTGGTTGGTCAGTGAACCAATAGCCTTATGTCAGTGTCCAGCATGCTAAGGTATATAAGCGAATTTGTAAATTAATAAAGCGTTGGTTTCTTCTCGTACTAGACTGTCCATGCCGCTTTATTCCTCGGTCTCTGCTCACTAGCAACACACCATTATGTCTTCAGATTAACACTAAGGTGTCTATAAATTTCTCAGAAATAAGACCAGTTCAGGGATTTTTTGGCTGACAGATAAAAACATTGAAATATACTCTTCTGTGAAAGTGTGAAGTGCCACCCTGCGAAGATTCCTGAGCAGTAAAAGGCACGATAATGTTTTGATTGTGTGCTGTTGATCTGACCACGTGAGAACACTCTTAAAGTACAGATGATGTTAATAAAGTCAGTTAGACTAACAACCTAGAGCCTTCCTTTTAACACATGGTGACACAGCATTACAGATATGAAATACTGGGCATCCTGAGTCAGTAAATGTCAGTGAACTTTAAAAAGAGAAAAAAGATATATTGCTTACAGACAATTATGATTCATTTCTGCACAAAAGAGAAAGACATGTACACACAAACACATTGTATTAGATTTTGAGAGCAGTCTAAGCTTACTCAAGTATGCTAAGCCACATTTGGAAAGACATAATAATCCTGTTCTTTTTTATGATCTCCCAAAAGAGAGATTGTAAAATCTCCGGATCATCAATTTGTGCTGTGTCATATGCTGGCACTGGTGTGTGGGTTGTTTAGATCCTGGATAAGTAAAAAGGCATTTCACCTGCTTGTACTGAGGAAAATATGTGTATATGAAATGAAAAAGAAGTGTGGCCAGCAAGTCAAGGGAGGAGATTCTGGTCCTCTACTCCAATCTAGTGAGACCCCACCTGGAGTGCTGCGTCCAGCCTGGGGTCCTCAGCAGAGGAAGGACATGGACCTGTTAGAATGGGTCCAGAGAAGGGCCATGAAGATGATCAGAGGGCTGGAGTACCTCTCCTAATGAGTAAGCACTGAGAGAGTTGGGGTTGTTCAGCCTGGAGAGGGCTCTGAGCAAACCTTATATATAGGTACCTTTCAGGACTTAACAAGGGCCTGTAGGAAAGAAAGGGACAGACTTTTTACACAGGCAGATAGTGATAAAACAAGCGGGAATGGCTTTAAATTAAAAGAGGGTCGATGTACACTAGATATAAGGAATATTTTTTTTTTATGACATGGGTGGTAAAACCCTGGAACAGGTTGCTCAGAGAGGTGGTGGCTGCCCCATCCCTGGAAACATTGAAGGTCAGGTTGGATGGGGCTCTGAGCAACCTGATCTAGTTCAAGATGTCCCTGCTCATTGCAGATGGGTTGGACTAAATGACCTTTCAAGGTCCCTTCCAAACCAAACTATTCTGTGATTCTATAAAGGTTAGCCTATTTCACAAGTACCATCGCCAAAAAGAAAGTAGCAATACTTTATCGCTTTTCACTCATTATTATAAATGAATTGGATCTCCATCCAGATTTACCACATAGGTAGATATCAAAGATTTGTATAATAATATTAAGTGTTTAGAAAATATTTAAACATTACTGTAGAATAAAATTTGTATTATTCCAATTTTTCATGCCAACGTGATTTGTAAGGCAGCCAACATACGGTGATTAGAGAATTTTCCTCATGAATTTCTGTCAGTGTGCTGCCCTAACATGACTTAAAATGCACAGCTTCATGTGTTAAATGTATTAAGATTGCTTATTCTTCCCATTGTAAAACAGGGAATAATATGCTATTAACAGCAAGTGTTTACAACAATCTTTAGATGCACACATTCTAATTAAAGTGAACATCCAACATGTTGGGCAAGGATGAGTCATACTTCACAACAGCTCTACAGGGAAGAGATCTGAGTTGTGTATTCTTCTAAAGCAATGGCCAAAAAAATTAAATTACTTTCTTTTGTGTGAAATGTATTTTCTGCTGCTTATTGAATGCCTAAAGGATTAATGAACATGAAGTATGAAGCCTGGGATACATAATGCATAGGACAAGGGTGGCAGCTGTAATGGAGGGCTAGAGGGAGCTATTTCAAAACCCAACTTTTTTGTTGCTAAGCACAAAACCTACTCTACGTGCATTTTTATCACTCACAAGCAAGGTAGCAGCATTATGCCACCCTAGTTACCATGCTTTCCATTCAGCCACAGTGCTCTCTTGGAAAAGAAACAACTTCACTTTTATATTCATTACACATAACCCCTAGGTATTTTAAAACCCAAATTGCAACTTGAATTATATTAAAACCAGAATTACAACTTGACCTATCTATGGACAGATCAACATGATTTCGTGTTTGAACACAATACATACTTTCCCAGATACAAAGCATCTCCTCCAGCACGGTTTGAAAATAAACACACTCACAGAGATGCCTTTTGTTGAAGAGTGCCAAACCTTCTGAACATCACAGGTTTTGATGAACCCTGACAGCAAATGGGTTTTCCAATCCACCTG
Organism: Lycocorax pyrrhopterus obiensis; assembly: GCA_014706295.1. Classification (NCBI taxonomy): domain Eukaryota; kingdom Metazoa; phylum Chordata; class Aves; order Passeriformes; family Paradisaeidae; genus Lycocorax; species Lycocorax pyrrhopterus. The sequence continues at coordinate 75,535,157 of JACSVZ010000004.1, forward strand.
GCACCACCAAAACACCATGGTACCATCATGTCACTAGCAGGCAGTGATGGACCTAAGAGTTGGAAGAGGCTGCTGGGAACCTCTGGCAGCGCCAGGGCTGCTGCTGCTCCAGCCCCCCTGCCAGGAGGGAATGCTCTGCTGCTCCGATGGTTGAGGTGAAGAAAACAGATCTGCAGTGTGAGAGCAGAGCCCTCACAAAGGGAGTAGTGGCTTGTTGTCCCATAAAAGAACGAAGGTGTTTTGAACACAGTATTTATTGTAAAGGTGTTAGGCTAGATCAACAGCTTCTGATCTTCACTCTTTTCAACAGCTCCAGAAAGTGCAATGTGCACTGACCTGCTCTCTAGCAAGGTGCCTTGCTGTCTCTAGCTGTATTTAAATCACACAACTTTCATTGTGATACTTCCCTAGGAGAATCTACAGTTATTTCGTTTGGGTGATACAGCATACATGCAAAAAGCAAGTTACAAAAGGGATTAATGCTATCAGAACAATAGCTTATTTTTTCATTTTGTTCTGCTTTCATCTTTTCCATGCAGCTATGGTGTTCTCAGCATATGATGAACAAAGACAGCAGAAGGTGGTCTTTAGGTAGCAAATTGCATGCCAATGACATATGAAGTATGCTAAGACAGATGGGATAATCTCATTTTTAAATGTGGCTGTAGAAACAACCAAGCATGAAGTAATTATTTGTATAAAAACTAATTTCAGTAGACTTCAGAGTCAGATCAAAACCACTGAACAAACCTCTTTGTGATTTTCTGACCCATCACCATTTCTGTTTCCTACACATCCTAAAATACTTGCATAATGAGGCTCCACTTGTTACTAGAAAACTGCAAAGGAAGACACTCCCTACTCCAATTGTCCTTCTTTCTCCTGCCTCTGTAGCTGATTAGAGCTGTGGTGAATCTGTAGTAAATAACCATTGGAAAATGTTGACAAGTTAATTGGGCTCATAACTGCGAAGGCAATGAGACATTTCTGCAACTGTTTAGATCAGCTTTGTCAGACATAAGTCAGTTACAAAGGCGACACATTTAATTCTACAAAGAACACACGGAGAATAAATCACTTTCAGGCTTCAATTACAGTGCAGGAGGGATAATTACCAGAGCAGAACATGTACTTAGAAACAAAAACCTTTTGTAGAGCACAAACACCTGGAACAGAATTACGCTGAAAATTAATGTTGAGTATCCAAAAAAAAAAGTTGAATAGGAATATTGAATAAAACCATTATACTATTTTCAACTAAGCGAATTCTCAGTGGGGATGGAGAAGGGCAGTTTTGAACAGACTTCCAAAAACTATTGCAGTGGTGCTAATGGTTCAGTAGGCATCCATTTTTCCCTCAAAGTCAATGCACAATTGTGGAGCTGCTTATATCTTACTTGCTCCACAGTCCCCATATGCCTGGTAGGTGGATTTCATGCATGTGCAGTCTGGAAGGCTTGCTTCAGTTGGAAATGTATGTAAATCTGAGCCACTTACAATGGTTAAAAGTATATAAAAACCTAAGATGAGCTTTGAGATCTGGGTCGACAGAATTGAACTCTTTTATGTAACTACCCTGTACCAAATTTTGCCAATTTTGTGTTCAGCTAACTCCAAACTGGCAATTTATTCTTCTTGCTACATATATTATCAGATATTTAAAACCTGTACCTGGTTTAAAACCTAGCAATAGTATATATGGTGCTAATTAAAATGTGTGTATGACATTTCAAGTCTATCTAGGCAAAAAAAACCCAGGCAGGTGATGTGATGAATTACTGCATTTTTCAAAATTTTATCTGTTACAAAAGCTTGGTGTCCTTGTTCAGCATACCACTGAATGTTCCCATTAATTGAGGGCACTTTGGAACAAAGGACATACATTTGAAAATAAGTAACACCTTCACTTCGGAGTCACCTAATCTGTATGAGTTTGCTGGAATGCAAAGTGAGGCTATAAAACAATCTAAGTCATTTCTCATTACAACAAATGGCTAAAAAGAGGTAGGAATTACAATATTATTCAGTCCCAAGCATGGTAAAATCTTTTGTCCCAGTTGTCAAGAATTCTATTACTGCCCTTGAGCACCAAAGAATTTTAAAAGAAATATGGCGTTCCTAGGGTTTATTTGGCTTACAATTACTGAACTTTTGCTGCAGATTTGTAATATTTTCTCCACAATCATAAGGCTTAGAAGCTTCCATCTAAAAAAGGATGGAAATAAAACTTTTCATCCAATAAGAGGTCTGAAGGATTTAAAACTTCCTGAGTCAAAAAAACCATAATATAGTTTTTGTCTTTGAGAAAAAAATATCTGGGTTGATGTAAAATCTGTGATATCTTAATCAAATTGAGGATTGAGTTGGAGGAATGGTTTTTAGCATATAGTTAGGCATTTTATTCAGCATTTGTTTCTTATTATTTTCTGAGAAGAGGAAAATGGACAGCAGCTTATATATTTTGCCTATAGATGGAATAATCCAGACATCCAGAAATCACACTGCTGATCCAGAATACAGTGTATTATTGTTGATAATTACAATTTTTCTACTCAAGAAGAGATTGCTTTTTAGAGATGCATGAAATATTCCCATAAACCATCTGTATACCACTTTGGATTGCCACTAAATAAATGTATTATATAAATCTGCAGTGTTGTTGTTGTTTGTTAGGGAAAGCCCTCAGTAGGTTACTAAAGGAGTTTTGTTTAAAATAACTGACCTTTATTTATCCTGAATTATTCCAGAGGAAATTGTGGTTTTCAATGGTTTATGGTTCTTCTTTTGTTCTTATTTCATCGTTTATATCATCTTAGACATGACCGCTGTGATGCTTTAATGTCATCTAAAATAAAGTGATGCAATGCTTCCTTAATTTCCTACTTCTTTGAAATACAGAAGAGCTTAGGGGAAAAATATGAAACCCACTATTGATCAAGTAATTTCCAGTGAGAAACAATCCTGCATAATCCTTAGAAAATTACCACAGTGAGTTACTACCTTAGTGTTTCAAGACTGAGCTCTACTTCTAGACTGACTTTTTGTGGTAAACTGTCACCAATTTATTGCCTCTTCTTTAACCAATGTTTATGGTATGGGAAATCAGCTGTATTCCCCATGAAGATACTTACAAACTGTGGTTCATTAATAAAACAATTTAATCTCTGTAATACCTATACAGGGAAATGCACACAGTGTTAGTCTAGCAACTGTTGAAGAAGGACAGGAAATATCGCTAGAACTACAATTGTCAGGAAAATGACAAGCCTACTCAAATTATCAACTATTCCAGTAGAGATGTTCACAGTAGCTCTAGCATGAATCCTGCCCTATTCATTCTGTTGAGGAAAAACACCCTGGGGGCTGTAGAAGTCTTTGTTTTTGCACCCTGCAGACTGTTCTGAGACCTGCTGTATCTTTTAAGTACACTGATGTTATGGTGTCAAGCTGTGACTGAAACATTTTCTATTAAGGCTGGAGCTAACACTGTGATACAATAGATGTTTTCCATTTCTAGCTTCAGTATGTGTGCCTGTAGGCTGGAACTTTGCAACGAGGGCACTAAAATGGCAAACGGGCTTTGAGGAATGTGTAGCTACAGTGCATTGCAAGTCCTGCAAACCAGTCCTTCTTTTAATGTATAATTGTGGAACTCATTGCCATGAGATGTTATGGAAGTCAAAAGCAGAAGTAGATTTAAAACAAAGTAGAAAAACATCCCAAAAATCATGCTGAAGTAAAAGTTCATGTGTAGTTAATAAACACAGCAGTTGGGATGTAACTCCTAGGAAGAACAAGTGGTTTAGGAAGGTCATAAGTCACTCACTGCTGGAAAGCAGATGTAAAAATTTAGTACATGTTTCTTACTTCTTGCTCCTGTAAACATCTACTGACATTTATTGGTCAAGGTGTCAAACCCGTTCACCAGCATTTCAGCACTTGCAAGGAGCAGCAGTGTGGTACAGAGCCATCCAAACAGACCAAGAAGAAATGGGCATCAGGGCAGCATGAAAGCAAGCACAAGTCTGTATTGCCCATTGATTTTTCCTTCCATCTATCAGGCATTTCTCAGTGCACCACAGGAAAGCATCTGCGAATGCATATATCTGGAAGCACAGGTTTTCAAGCTGTCCAGAACTGTTATAAGCCTAATATTTCAATGGTCCTCTCTGCAAGGGGACTGTAACTCAGATTGAAGCAGAAATAACTGGTTGCATAGATACAGCTACTGAGCTGTGTCAGTCACCACAGAAATGGCAGAAGCTGTTGCTGTCCTTTCTTTCCGAGCTGACTTGCCTCTGGAGCTCAGTTGTGGAATGGCCTTTGTGGGCACTCCTAACCTACTTCTGCACAAAGTCAGCTGGCGTCGTTTAACCTATTGCTTAATGTATTTTGAGCTAATCTTGGCTGACCTTTTGCTGAAGAAAATAAGAAACACTTGTACGAGCCTTTCTGCCAGCTCTGCTCTGATGGCAGTGCCCTCCAGCAGAAAAACAGTCATGTCTAAAACTTCTACCGATGCTTTCACAAAAGTTATGTTAAATAACTCCACAGCTCAGTAAGAGCTCACTGCCTGCACAGGCAAGGTGTAGTGGAGAAGAATGTGGATTTTTTCCTTTTAATCCCTAAATTAGAAATGTAGCTATGACACACACAGACAGTAAAATGCTTAGACTGTGGAATTCAGGACTGGGGTTTTTTTGTTTTTCAGTGCTGCACAAGAAATAAAGACTGCAGGCTATGTTACAGTCTTGTGATCAAATTGGCAGAGCTAGAAATCACAGATGTCATCTTTGTACTGAAAGATCATCTCACCAGGACTTCTGTTGAAAAACTATTCCAGGACCCAATTCTTCTGATTATTAGAAACATACTCTATTGCAACCCTAAATTTATTCATAGCTCTTCTCCCTCTTTGGTGATTGCCATCTCACTGCCCGTGTATTTACAGACATCAATCATAAAATTAGAAAGGACTTCATGTAAAGCAATCAGGAGAAATATGCTTCAGTAAACATGATCTGAAATTGAAAAAAGGATGGCCTTATCGAGTTTTTTTTTGGTTAAAACATAACTTTCCTGTAATCACCTCCTCCCTGCATTAAAAAAAAAAAATCAGATCTGGTGTCAGCTGGTCTATTTGAAGACAAAAATGGAAAGGGTATGCTCATCATTAGTAAAATGTTCATTCTTCATACTTATTTTTAATAACACAGAGTTGCTTTAAAAGGACATAGGGCTTTCACATTAACAGTCCTTTCCTCCCCATTAATCAGCATTCATAAGAATACAACAGTGTGAAAACATTAATTTTTAAATAGGTATTTTACATATTCTTTGGATATTTTACAACACCCCCTAAAAAACCCCAAAAGCTAGCACCTTCTTTACTTTGCTATAAAATGGGATTTAAAATGTCTGGATTTTTAAAATACAAAGCTAAAACAGCAAAGAACCTTATAAAAGAATAGTCTGCTGTCTGTGCTATTGCCTCTACAGGTGTCCTACATTACTATTTCATTTGAATACTGAATAGACAAGAACTAATGTGCCAAGAAAAATGTAATAGGCCAAATGTCTGATTTTTAGAAAGCCATTACTTCTTAAAGAAAAACAGATTTAAAAAAAATTTCTTTCCTGAGCCTGTATCTGTTTGTTTGAACTCTAATGCAAAACCTTCAAGTCAAAGAGTGCATCATATGAGGGGTATCTCCACACATACACAGACGAACAGCTCAATGTCATGAAGTCTCTGATAAAAACCTCCTAATTGCTCACTTTTGGCATTCATGCATCTAAAAATTGGAAAATAGATTAAGAAAAGGAACCAAAACCTACGAAGATTTCAATGATGCTTAAGGAACACCCCGTCCTCTCCTCTTTCCATACTCAGCATGGAGATCCCCAGCCCCAAAAGAAGCAGCTGGCTTTTCAATCTCAGCTCTCAGGTACTGATCCAAAGCCAACTCTACTTTGTTCTCTCTGTTGTCTTCCTAGCTAGGATCTATAGTGCTTTCACCTCATCTACCTTATAACAAAGATATGTTTGAGCTTATTTAAATAAGAATTCCACTTCAAGTAGAGCTGTTCCTTTGGAAGACCTACAGCACTGGGACCAATAGACATATTCAAGAGTTATACAAAAAATGGTAAAAGTAATTGTTCATGGGACTCAAAATGAAATTGGTCTTAATATCTGGAATAGGACATGAAAATTTAGGGAAGATACATACAAGACAACTGAATAATAAAGGGATTAAAGGAAGAGGCTGTCTTAGGAGATCAGACTAAAAAATTTTCAACTGGGAGAATGCAGTGGTGAGACTTGTCCAAGCTTTATGAAATCATGAAGGTGGCTGAAAGGATGAATATAGAACCATTTTTCATCAAATAGCAGTTTGGCTCATTCAGTGGAATTAAATTGAAACAGATAAAAAGAACACATTACTTTACAGTGGCTAGTGTATTTCTGGACTTGCTGCCAAAACAGGTTGGGGAAGCAGATCCCAACAATAGGTTCAGACAGGAATTTGGTAAGTTCATGTACAACAAATCCAAAAAAAGGACAGTGAAAGGACTAGTCAAGGATTTACCTTTGTAAGAGCCACAGAAGCTAGGGGAGTACAAAGAAAAGAGTTTCAAGAAGGTGGCCAAACTTGTGTGCACTCTGTAAACAGTTTTTCCTACTGCTGCTGTTTCTATTTGCTTTTCTGTTTAGAAAAACAGAATTTTGTATTAGCAAAACCTTGAAGACCCCCGAGGGAAGGAGAGGGCTATAGGTAATGAAAACAAGGACAAAAAATGGACAACAACAAACAACAAATGATGGAAAGGGAATAGTTACAGGACTGAAAACACAGAGCTAGGGGAACTGGAGGAGGGCATGAAGCAGAGACACCCTGATATCATCTGTCACTTCTTGAAGGTTAACCAAGGAGCAGATGGATGCTGCCCAGTGATGCTCTGCTTGGAGACGTGGGAGGATGATGAAATGAATGGACATAGGTTCCACTGCCATCAAGATACCCCCATCCAGCTTCCTTCTTCTGGTGCCATGAACAACCAACAGGGCCTGGAAGCTGTTGATGAGGAGAACCTGCAACTTGAAAGGGTCTTGGTTAGGGACTGTATAAATAAAAAGTTCAGAGGGAAAAGCACAGCTGGAACTTCAATGAGCATTTCTGGAGGAGAGATGGCATTTGATGTACACTCAAAGTACCTGATGTGTGCTTGGGTCTCTTGCCACTGTCTGAGAAAAAAAAGATCCACAGTCCAACTCAGTGGGGCATTTTCCCCATTCATGTACGTTCTTAGGACATCTTTTTCCCCTCTGAGGGGTGTGAATTGCAGAAGCCTCCACAGGTGAAAGTCACTCTTGAGTTACTAATGCTGTTCAAAAAATGGTATGACATATTTAGAACAAAGGGAACTTACAGAGAATTTGAAAACTTAGCTAATCCCAGGTGCAATGAAAATAGAGTAGTAACTATTTCAAAGAGAGGACTAAAAATTATGTGCAACATATCAGTAAAATTCTAATGTTTTCATTAAACTAACTGAACAGAAAATTTTGTTTTAAAGTACTATTTCATGTTCATTCTTTGCTGAAGTTACTTACCAGTTCAGAGACGGAGATTCCAACACAGGTATTTCCCAGTGGTAAATGGTATACCTTACTTAATGTAATGCTCTCTTTCAATGATAAACGAGTTTTTCACCATTATTTTTATTTAACTGGAGGATCTGTGAAGCATTTTTCATTGGTTAGCAGTTCAGAAACTTCTTTTATTATAGAGGTAACTTAATAAAATTAAGTTCCTGGGGCATTGCTTTTGGTTCTGAATAAAAAGGAATGAAACTGTTTCTAAAAAATATCATCTATGTTGTCCATCTTCACTTCTAGCAACTTCTAAAAGTCAAATTTGCTGATGAATGAATGGCAGCAATTCTAACATGACACACAGAATTAGGTTACCAAATTTGTGACATCACAAAAGAAAGGTGCTTGTGGTAGAAGTCCTATTTTGTTACTCTCTTCTTAGAGTGTAGTTGCACAAAACACTGGACACGTTCAGACACTACACTGTAGATAGTTTCCTGCACCAAGGCATTGGAAAGTCATTCCAGCTGGTTTCACTAGACTGTAATGTAAGGATCCCCAAGGATTTGCTGTAAACAAAGACTGCTAATTTTAATTCCTATGTTATCAGTAAAAATAACAACCAATAATGACCACGAGATACCAACACGTATCATAGAGATCCTACTGAAAATTGTATTGAGTAACTGAAGCGGATATAAATCTAGGCTGAACATGACACAATAGCAAATTTCCAAAAATAGTCACAGATGGGATTGGAATGGGGGAAAGAGTACACTTCTTTTACTACACCCTGTGCATGGAAGCATGGGAAACACTGAACTGGGAGGAGGGGAGGGCAGAGAGTGGGGAAAGACGTTTATAGTTTCTCTCTAGGATATCTAGGAAATATTTTTTGCCCCAGTTCCTGGATTAGAGAACAAAATGAAACAAAATGTCATATTAAAAAGAGTTTATCAGTTTCAGTAATACTGGACATAGCCTCCCTGCCAAGATCAGAAATACCAGGAAGTGTCCAGCACACTAACTACCAGGGGAGGTTGGCTGGTTCTATTATGGGAGTGTCCAAATGAAGAGAAGTGTTGTAAGATGTCACCCTGAGATTTGCAGTCTTTTGACATTTTCATTTCTGTGATGGAGTTTCTCACGCACTCTCTGTAAACACAGTTAAGTTTGGCTGACCGTTCCTTTTTGTTTTCATTCCTTCTCCTGAGGCGGAGAAGTTTGATGGACTTTTCGTTTGACCAGTGTGGTTGGAGAGGTGGTAACCTCATCTTCCAATCCACGGTCATTCCTAGGAACACATATATATATATGAAGTAAAATAAACAGCTGGGGTTTTTTTCTGGCTTCTTTTCTGTCTTGAACTAAGCTGGGTCTGCGTGGTTCTTTTCGTGTCCAAGTACGACAGTAAGACTCATTCCTTTCTTAAAACTGGGACATGAGATAAAGATACATGTCCTCAGAATTGAGCTTTAAGAACAAAATATCACATTGGAGACTATTCTGTGCCATGTCCTCCACTTCCACAAGCTGCCAAAATTATTATAATTGCTGAAGGATTTAAGTTACAGCCCAGACACTACGGGGTCTTGTAGACTGGAAACTGAACACTGAATTTTCCCAAAACATTTTTTTTTGTGCTGATGTGGATGGTGCACAGGTGCAATAGAGCTTTGGTTTATCTTGCTTCAAAGGCAAACAGTAGCAACTGAAGCAGCAAATGGCCTTTAAGAGACAGGTGAATCTGTGAGGTTTGTTGACCATCTTTTCATCTCTGCTATAAGAAATAAAAGAGGAATTACTTCAATAGAAGTCAGAGGGCCAAAAGAGGACAACAGACACTGAATGAGTGGCAATACCTGAAATTGTAAACTAAACTATCTCATATTTGCTTAGCAAAGAGAAAAAATTCGCTGACATGCTTTCTCTTCCTCTCAGAGTGAAAACAGGATAGAAAACAAAGTAATGAAGCAGTGATGAAATGATTAGCTGATATTTGTTCCACTGCAAACACAGCTCCAGAGCATTTCATTTTTTTAGAGAAAAGGTGTGAAAGCATTTTCATGCTACATTTCAAACTCAGCTCCAATTCACCAGCCTTCTGCACCAATTCTCAGGTCAATGTCATAAATTTCCATTTCAAAATAGCAGCCTGTTTTTCCACTGTAATCCTTACGCAGTCTTTCTTCCCTTGCTCCAGTTACTGTGGTAGGCAGAACAAAATACTTGTGTAACTTCAAGCACATGAATAATCCACCAAGGTCAGACCTCGGTACTGTCCCTTCGTTGTTACACTATACCGTGTTTTTTCATGTCTTCAAATTCATTCTATTACAAAGAAAAAAGCAGGCAAAAAGGATGATAAGGGTTTTTTTTTTTATGTTGCATATAGCAGAAACCACATTTTGAAGTCTCTTTTCTCCAGGGCACAGAGTTCAGAGGCAGCCTTGAAACTCAAGACTCTATTGGGATTGTATACAACTCACTTCTTAATAAAGTAAATGCAAATATAAATTCTCTTAACATCTGACTTTTGTTCTGTTCATCTGCATGTTTTCTTGCTACTGTTAGAAAAAACTCCAAACCTAACTGCATTATTTTATCATCCATGTTCAATGCTTTGAAAAAGCAGACTTCATTTTGGGGAATCTTCCCTGTTACCCCTGCCCCAACATTACTCTTTGGACTGTTCTGTAAGAAAAAAAAGAATCTGTGAGGCTGAACAAGAGTAAATACTCAAGAGCAGTAACGTCCTGATTTCCCCTCACACAGTACTAGTGGTTTCACAAAAAGGTCCAGTTATTTGCTCCAAGTTTTTACATACAATATCAAAAAGCATAATCAGAAAGAGATTGGCATCAGAAATAATGCCAAAATGCTTGTGTAGTTTTCTTTCAATTGAGGACTGTTTCAAGAATTCTGACAGTTGTGCACGAAGTGAATTAACATAAACACGATGTTACTTTCATTGTAATAATAGTAACAATTTAATGTAATCAGTGCAGTGATGGAGTAATGAGTCATTGCTTTAGGAAAATGACCAAGGAGTCTGGAAAAGGCTAACAAACACTGTAGTCAACGAAGATTGCCTGCCTTAAGTATACATCAGGAATTAATGAGATCTGTCTCCACTATTAGAATAGTAGACAGAGGCACTCCACCTCCAAGGCCTTTTTGCACTGAGGCATTAGTTAGATCAATTCTACCTTACCAGACAGCTCTGTTTAGAGCAGTAAAGCACAATAGCCATCAGCAAGTTGTTGTCCAACCCCCTCCCTGGTAAACGAAACAGAAAAGGCCAGTGCTTCATTCAGCACTGCTGTTCCATGCCACATCACAGGGAGAGGCATAGACATTACTGCAAGAGAGGGGGGAGTTATGGGGGAAAAACAAAAAAGAAAAAAAAAAAAGAAAAAGAGAAGCATAGTTCATGGCTGCTAATTAAGTTCAGTCTCCTTGTAGAACCTACTTCTGGGGTGAGGTAATTCAGAGGATCCTCATTTGTACAATAGAATTTTCTCCTAACTCCTTCCCATGCAAGACCTGTTTTTTCCTGCTTCTTTGGGTCTGAATGACTAAGCTTTTCTACAGTCTTTTTTCAATAAAACCTTTTTGCTTCCGCCCAAGGAACAGTTAGAATAACTAGCCCTTTGTATCTTAAGTTATTCATTAAAGTTAAATGGCTTTATCTTCAAGCTTGTCCTAGGGCAACTATTATAAGGTTAACCTTTTTATAGCAGTGAATTCAGATAAGTTTCTCAATTTTCTCTGAATCTGGCCAGACACAAATGTGTATGACTATGACTTGCTGTGGTTCACAGTTGTTGCCTCAATACCTATTTTGATTTCCCAAAGCAGCACTGAACATCAAGGGGGAAAAGGTCACAAGCCATGAAAGGCAGTTTCAGAAAGACGAGAGAATCTCATCGTTTCTTTTTTTTTTTTTTTTTTTTTTGGTAAGACAGTGATTCTCAATACACTGTCCAGACACAACTGGATTACTGTACTTAATACAGAGGTAACAAAAAACCACCAAAACCGCACAAACCAAACCCCAGACCCAGTAAGTTCCCTACAGAGCAATCTTGCTTAGCAGAGTCTTTACCCCAGCCGCATATTTCCAACAGATCACCATCCCCAAATCTCTCTCAAATCTGGAGTGCTCATTGGCAACCTCACCTAGAAAGCAGATTCTTTTCTTCTTTAGTTTCGCTTTTCCAATTAAGCTCTTCGAATGCTTTCCTAAAGCTCCTTTCCAAAACAAAGAAGATGTGAAGCTCATATGTAAAACCAAGGGACATTTACACAAATCCACTGAGTACAATTAGGCAAATTAAGACTTAAGCAATTTCTTGTATCCATTGCTATATGTAGTTCTTTGCTTTGGCAGTAAGAACCAAACGTTGTTAGATTTAATTACTCAAACCACTACAGGATCATTTTAAAACATGTTGTTGTCTCTTCCACAAGATGGAGTGCAGTGATAATATCTGAGGATTTTCAAATTGAATCAATAGATCATGTCTCCTCTATGCTAGAAAAACCCTTTAAATACTTTATCCAACCACAGGAAGACAAATCAGAAGCCCCCTGTGGGGCTAGTTAGTTGTGCCTATTTTAGATGGGAGGAGTTCAGAGTGCATCCCAAAAAATAAAGCCCACAGGTTCTTTTAGGTCTTTTCTTTTGCATTCCAAATGAGCAGCAGAACTTAACAGTGATGAGAACTGAACTTAACTCTGATGGGAAATTGCAACCAAAAAATAGTGCTCACATCCACTTGTAAAAGAAAATTTAAGAATAAAGAAATAAGTTTACCCAGTCAAGAATTTTGTAAAGCAGACAGAAAGAATTGATTTTTCTCTGTATCTACCTTGCAGTTCCCAGCCATAGCCTTGTGGGTGCAGGCCTGCCGAACTCAATCAAGAGTTGAACTTCTCAAAAATCAAAGCAGTATCAGTGCTTTGATTGGATGTAGCTGCTAGCATTCTGTTGGCATCCCATCAGCTCTGGGCTTAAGAGATCCATTTGGGAGAATGAGAAGCTTTCTTATTCTCTTCTTTAATGGTCTGAGTTCACTTTGCGCAGCTGTGATCTGATGTAGAGAGAGATTTGTTAGCTGGCAATCAGGTAAATGCACTTTGAATAGGAATAGAGATCGTGAAAGACTCTTCAATCAGACACCAAGCTTTGTAAGAGAATGTAGTTTTCGTATCAGTTTACATCCTTTTATAGCCATTTAATATGATATAGTGAGTCTTGGCAATAATACATACTTATATATTAAAACAATTACTTAAAACTACATTAGCTACCCTGAACCACGTAGACTTTGGCCTGAAATTATGATCTATGGCTTTGCACTTCTCAGCATCAGTAGTCACCCTATCCCAGTTTGGAAGCGATATAGCTGCCAATGCCACACACTATGCAACCTTAGCATTGCAACTATATCCTGTTTGGAACATCCTCCTTACAAAGTTAGCTGTGTAGGCAGTGAGGCGACATAAAGGTTTGTCTTAGTCCTTAAAAACCAGCTGGCACAACTCTATATAATAAAGTGACTCTTAGAGATATATTAATCTTCCCTTTATGTACACACAAGGACTGCAGTACCAAGAGCATACCATATTTACGTCTCCGCCTGGAAGAAGGCTTGGCGCTCCTTTGCATTTGTTAATCCTGCTCTTCAGCATCTTTTACCTGGATTTTTAAGCAGACGCCTCCAACTTTACAGGAACAGCCTGCTCGGCGCTGGGTGGCGAGAAATGACACGGGAGGGGACGTTGCGGATCCGCTGAGCCCAGCCTGCGCCGCCCGCGGCAGCGGGGCACGGGGGTGGCGCGGCCGCTCCGCCGGGAAGCGCCCACGGCCACCGGGGGCGGCGGGAGCCGCTCGGCCGGAGCGTGCGCGCGCCCCCGGGAGGCGGAGCCGCGGCGCGGGCGGGGCTCGGCGGCTCTGCGGCGGCGGCGGGCGGGACGGGCGGTGCGGGGAGTGCTGCCGGCCGGCGAGCGAGCAGGGACGGACGGAGGGAAGGGAGGCGCTGGCTCGCCTGCCGGCTCCTCGGTCCGCCGGTTCCGCGGCTTTGCCCGGGAAGCGGAGCCGCCGCCGAAGCAAATGGGGAGGCGGCGCTGAGCCGGCTGCCCTCCGCGGGAGTCGGCAGCCGAGGGCAGCGGCGCGGCGGGCGAGCAATGCCCCTCACTTCTCTGCTTGCGCTGCCCTTCCTCCTCCTCCTCCCGCTCCCGGCTCTGAAGCTTTTGTTTTCCCCGGCCGCTGCGATGGCAGGAAACTTCCCGGAGGGATGGGCTCAGGCCGGGCTTGTGCTGCGCCGGGCTCCGCAGGGCTCCGGCCACGCCGTGAGGTGAGGCGAGGCGAGGCGAGGCGAGCGGCGGCGTCGCGCCGCGGCCGCGGCAGTTCCGCGGGACCGGCTGCTGCTCTGCCCGGCCGAGCGGGCGGCGGGACGGGCGGCGGGAGCGGGGAGAGAGTTGCGCTGGGGACCGCGGGGAGCGCCCACGGCTGTGCCGCTTCCCCCGGCCGCGGTCCCACCACCGGGAAGGCGTTCCAGCCTCGGGGATCCGTGCCCGTGAGCCGGGATTTCTCGGGGGTCGGCGCCCCGAGCAGTCTGCGTGGGCAGCGGCAGCCGGGCGCCCCTTCTCCCGGCGGGGCCGCCGGAGCCGTCGGCAAGCAGCGGGGGCAGAGCGGGGGCGGGAGCGCTGTCGGAGCCGGGTGGGCGCGCTCGGCCGCGTCCCGGGGCCCGTGGAGCCGCCTGTGGGGGGCTTCCTCCTCCTCCGGCGGCGGTGGGGCCGGGGGCGGCGGGCGGGGGCCGCGCTTCCGGCCGGGGTTCCATCCCGAGAGCTGGCCTGGCTCCCACCGGCTCCCCGGGACCGGCGCTCCGGGACAGTGCCTAGAGGCACGGGGGAGCTGCCTGCTTGCTGTCACCTGCTCATCAGGCTCTAACTCTTGAACCTGCCGGTGTCGGTACGGTGTGTGCGTGTCGCTCCTGGAAAAAAAGAAATAGAAACGTCTCGCTTGGTTTTAATTGTTTTTCGTCTACTTAAAAGAGTATGTAATTTTTATTTGGTTGTGCCACATAGTTTTCGTCACTTGCTTTGTAAAAGTCAAGTGATACAGCACAGCTCAATATATTTTTTATGTATATATTACAAAGCATACGACAAAGTTTTTCTTGTAAAACATTTTTCCTAGAAAACAGTTCATTTACTGATGAACTGTACCTGAAAGATACAGGTAACAGGAATTTTCGGTGGTCAGAGCTAGGCATGGCTGGAAAGTTAGATCCGTGCCCAAGAGAGTTGTTAAACAAAATTGTTTGTCCTTGCTGAAATGGATAATGAATGCTTAAGCAGTGGGAAATGGGTTTTGCATAATGCATATTCTGTGGGATATATTGCACATTCTAACATTAGAGCAAAGGCGTTGTAGGCATTAGATTATGAAAAGGGCAGTTTTAAATAGACCATTTCTAGATAACTGAAAATGTAAAGAAATGTGAGAGAGATTTGTTTCAAGATTGGTAGCAAAGAACAGCTGCATATTGTCAGTTGTCAAATGTGGTTTTTTGTTGGTTTTGCAGTTATCTGTTGTGAAAATGTATTTGCCAACATTGCTGTAGCTCCAGCATAACAAAATAGACTAGTAATTACATTCTTAGTCTACAGAAGCAAATTTGGTAATGACTAGTGATTAAAAGAAGAATAATTTTTAAATAACTTTGCTTTGAAGTATTTACTGCTGATTGATCAGCACTCAAAAGTATAGTCTCTTAGCTGCTCTACCTTACTTCTTTATTAGAGAGTAGCCTTACTAAGAATGTGTTCTAAATGTATAAAACTTTTTTTTTAAAGTGAGAAAATAAATGAGACTCTGGAAATTAGCAGTTCATATGCGACGTCTGCCTACTCAGAGGAAACAGGAAGAAGGCAAGATGAACTCTACGAGTTTCTAATTTTCTTCTTGTGTGCTATAAAGCGTAGGTGACTTTTGTCAGGTGCTGCTGATCAGGCATTGCTTGTGTGCTTCATCATTGCATTTGCCACTTTTAAAATATTTCTCCAGGAATAACAGCAGATAAAGCTTGGAGAGGCTGTGATCACTTCCCTGTGGTTAATTAAATGCACCCAAGACCATTTTCTGGTTCTGAAGCCAAGTGCTGTGGGTTAGCCCTTGTCAATGCTGCTTAACTCTCTTGCCTTCCAGAACAGGAAATTTGCATGGGAGACCTGTAGCTGGCCTGTGTTAGAAGGATGCTGTGCTGGTGTGTGGCAGCTCAGCAGTCTGTGTGACAGTGATTTCCATTTCCAGGGAGTGATTCCTGTCATTGCTTGGTTTACTGGTGTGGACATAGTTTATCTGTAACACAGTCTATCTGCAAGTAGCCTCCCTTAACTCTGTACTCAATCGTAGTGTTCTAATTTTCCTGCATTGAGGATCTCTGGCACTATTAAATGCTGCTTTTCGTAGTGAGCTGCTTAGAAGTGCCAGGGCTGCTTTCTTCCTTTTTTCTCTGCTTGTGCATGTATGTGAAGAGGGAGTAGGTGAAGGCCTGGTGGTTTTCCCACTTGCCCATAAGGGAGAGGTAAAGAGGATCAGGAAAAGGCTTATGTGACTTGTTCTGGTTGCCTGGGAATGTGCTCTTAGGGCAATGCATGTCCATAAGCAGTCCTGATGGCTAGATGTGACGGTCCGTGGCCTGCAGTCACATGGAACTTCCATAATTATTTTGTTACAGGTAGCAAGTTGGGCAGAGCAAGTTGAGTTTGGGGTTTTTTTTAATGCTCTAAAGGATGTCAGACTTAGTTGTTAAAAATTAGGAGAGTGAGGCAAGAGGAGGTGTAACTATTATCTATGGAAACCTACTTGTAGTATCCAGAAGTAGAGTTTCAGATTGAAACTTGTCAGGTCGTGCTGCCTCTCATAGACATATAAAATACTCTAATAGAATGCTGTACTTTTTATCTCTGTAATTTGCTGGCAGCCTTTATTTTGCTAACCTAGCTAGTAGCACAGTTTGAACTTGAATAGGAAAATTGTTTAACCATCTCATTTCCAGCTGAGTATAATACTTAGGTAAACGTGAAGTATGTGATGGGACTTATGTGACTTTAGAGCATAGGGTTAATGCTCTAAAGTACTTTCCCGAACAGGCAGCTTGGCTCAGTGAAATTCCTGTTGATTTTGTTTGAATGAAACCTCATAAAATACAATTCTTAATATTGAGCTATTGCTATGTGTAGTTTAGGAGAAAGGTGAGCTATCCTTTTTTTATTTTCCTCTGCCTGTTTAAAAGGAGTGGTTTGGTAAGGTGTATTTACACTTAAAAGCATGTTGGAGGTGTCTGAGGAGTCCCACTGCTTTGAATTGCACTTTGAGAAATCTCTTGCATAACTGTAACCTAATTTACCTCAATCTAGATGTTTATTATACACAAGCTGTGCTTAAAAGAATATTATCAAGACCACATAAGCACAGAAGTGTTTGGAAATTTAAAGCTTTTAAGTAGTGATGATGTGGCCTTTGGGAAGTGTGCTTTTTACTATCTAGGACTCAATTTTTTTCAGAACGCTTTGCATCTCAAATCAGGCAACCAAAATTAGTGACTGGTTATGACTTTTGCATCTCTTCCTGGATTTTCTCCTCCTTGGAGTTACTAAAACAAGGCTTGAATTGTGTTGATTAAATATGACATGGTGTCATACAGTAATTGTGGAGAAAGCAAGGTTTTGAACACTTATTCATGTTGATGAGCAATGCACCTTCTGAAAGAATCCAGAGGTGGATTCTCTGTGGATGGGTAGTATTTAGTCACGTTGTTAAAGCCAATGTCACAGGGTTTAATTGAAGTCACAGGGTTTAACTGCTACTTGTCAAGTCTTCTGAGCTTGACTTTTGAACCTTAGTTTTTTAACGTAGTTCGTGGGTGTGTAATTTTCCCAGGGCTTTTTTTTTACCCCTAAAAGAAATAGAAGCAAAAGATGTATTTTTTTCTGGGGTATCTTTGATCGTTTCTGATGTTGTTAGCAGAATGAGAACCTCTAAATGCCAACTCAGGCTGTAACTGTCTAAAATGTAGCGGTAGGTCGTGATCCATAGGTGGATTGACAATGAAGGGAGATATAACATGTATAAAATGTGCTGAAATAACCCACATTACCTCCTAATTTTTATGTAATATAATATAACTGACTTGAAGAGGATGGTGAAACTTCGAAGCACAGTTTCCATTCTGTTGGCCACAAGGCGATGCTCTCTGGCGACTTTACTGTTGTTTTTCCTGCAGTATTCTACTTACCTGTTTCTTTCTGGGCTATCTTATTGCTCAGCTGGTTTCTACAATTTTCTGCCACATTCTTTTCTTTGTTGATTTAGTATATAATTTGTAGTTGCTAGTCACTTCATTTGGCATGAAGTTAGAATATTTTATCCTAATCTAGTGTGCAGCCGTGTAGTTGCATGGGTCAGGTCAGCTGGCCAAGCAGACTAGGTCTAGAAAGCAAAGGGGAAACTGGCTTTCAGATCCAGTGCTTGGATTTTACAGGCTGCAGTGAGGAAGTAATTGCTGCTATGACCTAAGTGAACTGAGGCTGGGGCACAGAAGTACAGAATAATTGAGATTGGAAGAGATCTCAGGAGGTCACATAGGCCACCACTCTGCTCAGTGCTGAGTCTGGTTGAAAGTTAGATGAGATTGTTCAGCGTCATGTCCACTTGAGTTTTGAGTATCACGAAGGATGGAGATTCCACAGCCTCTGTGAGTAACCTGTTCCAGTGTTTGACCACTGTTGCTTTGAAGTTTTTTCCTAAGGCCTAATTGAAGTTACCATACTGTACCTTTGTGTCCATTGTCCTTGTCCTTTGCTGTGAACCTCCAAGAAGAATGAGGTTCTTGAGCTCTTAAAGGCAACAGATATTTTTCTGATGCTTAATAACACACTTTCTGCTAGGAATATAGATAACTTTTGCCAAGCACATAAAAAACAATTCTGTTCCAGCTATGGTTGCACACTTTATTCAATAACAGGCTGATCAAATCAGTTGAATTACTTTTTGGTTTATGGGGGCAAAATGAAAGTCTTCTGCTAGCCTTGCTTTTTGAAACAGATTAGATGTTTGAAATTTCTCCTTTCTCACACATGATCATGCATTGTATTTTCCATCAGGTGACTGCCTCATTGTGTGTAGTGAATAGATGCTGGTGGTTTAGGAGGTAAATCTAAGTTTTCAAGCTGGGCTTCTGAAAGCCAGCTATGTCATCCTGTGATTTTTTTTTTTCACCTTGTTAGGTGTATGGACCCCCCACATAGCAAATTTAAACCCACTGACTACAGTCTACTTTTGAGGGCTCTGTTAGGAATGATCTGCAGAGTACTACACTGACACTGAGGTAGTCTCAACTAGCCTTTCAGGCACCGTCAATGGAGAGAAAAATAAGCCTGTTCAGAAAGTAGTTTATTCTACCTATGGCTGTATTATTTGCTCAATGTCTCTCTGCTTTGTGTCATTAGAGTCTCAATGGCTCTTTTAGCTGTTCTATCCATCTTTCAGGACAGCTACATTTAGGCAAGGTTAATCCTTAGTGAGCACTTTTCTAGTCCTTTATTTTCTTGTCGTTGCTCCATATATGATCACATGTCTTACTTGCAGCCTATTCTGAATGCTTAATAATTAACTTCAATGCATGTTTCTTTTATGGTGATGCTCATCTCTGTATCTCACTTCTTCAGGAAAAGTGAAATGATCTTCATTACCCTGCTGTCTTGTCTTGTGGAAGTTATCTTCCCTTTTAAAAAGGCAAAAAAGTGATGGGGCAGGGGCAGAAAAAAGCAATAGGAAAAAATTCACAAACAAGAGGTGTTCAGTTTTGATTGCTTTGAGCACAAGAGGAAAACTGTGCAGCAAAGCAGAAGAAAAAGCGTGTGTTTTTAATGCAAATTGTAAAATAATAATCCTGTCTTTCTAAAGCTGTCTTAGAACTTCAAAACCTGATACTACTTAGAAGTGGTTATTGCTACAAGTTTTCCACATCAGTAGTGTAATTCATAAAATTATCCCTTTCAAAGGATTGTACAAGGTTCATTGTGTATAATGATAGAAAGAGACTGATATCTTGTGAAAAATAGAGATGACTTTCTTTTTGCCAAAGACTTGAAATGTAATTTGAAAACACATTATATATGTTGATTAAGTTCTTATTTTCAGTAGATAATACTCCAACAAGCCTTTTATTACTTGATCATTTTCATTTTGACTCTTCTGTCAGTTGTCACTTCTGAATTTTCTCTAGACCGTTTTCTTGAGTTTTGCATGAGACTTGTGGATGTGTTTAAAAGCATTGAACATAATATATACATGATTTTTTTTGTATATGCTTTTGCATATATAAACTCCAAAGTGCAGATAATGATTATAAATTGTATTCATATCCAAATTTCCAGTGCTTTGTCCTATTACCAAAATGGCTTTAAGAACAAAAGTAAATCTCCAAACAAAAATCTAAATTTCCCACGTCTAGCTAAAGACACATTATGAAACGTTGAAGGAATGTGTGTGCTGTATCTGCGCTTCCATTCTCTCAACAGTGCACACGTGCCCACTAGTACCCCAGACCTTCATACGCTTGCATTGAGTACTCTGGAAAAATTATGTGGCCTGGAAAGGAACTACCTCGTTATTTTTGAAGCAAAATCAACTGACTTGCAGTGAGGCCTCCCACCACATGCCTTATTTCTGGTTTGAAGGGTTCATGATTTGGTAGAGCTGAGAAAAGCTAATTCCGTCCTTTACACGACTGAATTCATTCAGCATGTCTGCTCAAGCTCCAAGTGTGTCACTCATGATAAGGAGGTGACATTTAAAAGAAGTTTGGCAATATTTAATAATGAGTCATAAAGGCGTGTTGAGAGTATTTCTAACAGGCAGAAGTTGTACTATGCATTACTGATATTGGGACATCTGCATCTGCCGTCAGAAATTTCCGTTGCGTTTATTATGAGGATAGAGATGGGGTTGAGTGCATTTGCTGGCTGAAGTTAGGAGTGTTTTCCCTCCCCATTCCTTTCATTTTGATGAGAAGGCAATTTCCAACTGCATTCATCTTTTCTGGAGATACCAAGCCAAAGCATGAAATGCCAGGTAATAGCACTTATGCTGTTAAACTGCTAGATCCAAATGAACCTGGATTAAATGTGTGTTTTCAAGGCCATCACAAATGATAGACTTGAAAAAGCATCTTCATGGTACACTGACAATATGGTGATATACTTCAAGCTATTATCAGCAAGGCTGAAAATGTAATAGCCCTGGAATATTCCCTCTGTTTTTTGCACTGTCTCTGTTCTTGGATATGCAGCTATTTGAATAAATAATCAGAGTCTTTGTTTCTTGATGCTAGTATAAATGAGTGTGAATTAGGCATCAGGTCAGAGACTGACCATTCGCTTTGGTGATCTTCCCGGATTTCACACTTCTGAAATGATGGGAAAGGTGGGTTATCTTGATTCTGTTACGGTGCTCCATGGGATCCTGGCAAGCTCCAGAGCACACTGAGGATCCCAGTATCATAAGTCCAGGAAGGGGGACCCTGGTGAATCACTTCTTGGAGAGGCTGGTGTCAGCTGTTGACAGGGCAATTTCTGTAGTTTGCCGAAACTACAGAATTGTGGAATGTACCTATTAAGCATTATGTAGCTCTTACATAGAAGCACGAGTCAGATTTTCAGGCAGACGTATGCAGACCATCGTAGGTACCTAGAGGTGTTCATATGCAGTACTGTTACGAAACAAGAGAAATAAAATAGATACATGAAATGATTTAGGTGAATTCACTTTGCAGAAATGCATGTTCTGTCTGACTGCTGAGTAAGCTTATGTGGTTACCTCAAAGCTGTGTTGAAATTAGGTGAGATCAGTCTCAGCCCTAGCAGGAAGAAAATGGGGAGGGGGGTGCTGTGTGTAAAACCAGATACTGGTAAGGAAACAGACTTCCCTAAGGTCTGAGGTTGGGGCTTCATATTGATAAGCACTTACCAAAGTTGCCAGACGTTGCCGAAAGGCCTACCCAGTTCACTGCTCAGCCTGCTCAAATTTCTCTTCAGTTGCTGTCAGCAGGTCGGGCAATGTGGGCTTGTGTGTCACCACTGTGCAGCAGTCACGCAAAGTTATGCCGAACTGAAATGGTTCATTGCATGCCACAGTTATTCTGTAGATTAAAGACTGGCTTGCTGTTGATGAGTCTTTGAGATATATGCAGTGGTGGTTCTATTCTACATAAGCAGATGTGTAGAGTATCCTTTGCAAGGTTGGAGTTCCTGAATTCATGCAAAACAGTGTATGATTAAGATGCATTCTGTGATTTGAAGTTGTATCCATTCATCCTGGTGATAAAAGGTCTGATGTTATCCCGTTTCATTGGGAAATTGCTAGTTACCTTCCAGTTCTTCACCTGGCTTTCCTGAGTATTTGAACCTGTGATTTTTACACTCTTAATGTTTAAAAGTTACCATTGTAAACAGGATTTTTAGTTTAGTTTGTATAGATGATCTTCATAGTTTTAGATGTAAAAAGTTGAAGGGTAAGTATTTTTAAGACAAATGGCTCTACTTTGTAATGTGATCAACTTTCATCAGGGTTTTTTTGGCTGCCATTAATGGCATTGCATCCTAGGTCTTGCAAATTACTTCTCTTAGAAAAATCTTAAGAGAATTGATTGACCATGTGCAGTTCTGAAGGCCTTTTCAGCTGGGCATGGTGGACCAAAGATGAAGTGGTTTTGTTTCTGAAACTCTTGGTGGAAGATATTCTCAGTATGGGAACCAGTTTTTCAAAGTAGAGCAGTGAGAATTTGCGTGTGTGTTTTAAGGATATCATTGCCTTTCCAGATTCATTTATGCGCTCAGTAATCACGATGACTGTATGCTGTTTAAAATATAAATGGTTTTGAGCCTGTTTCCGGTGTACAGGAGGATATGGTTTGAGAATTTAGCTTTCTGCAGCCAGATGGATTATAGTGTTGCTAAGGAAACTGACTATAAATGAAGTGGCAACTGGGTGTCCCTAGAATATCAGACTGCTTGAAGCTGGTATTTTAAACTCATTTAGGTGGGTAGCTAGATGATGTGATGAGGAGTTAATTTCCTGTATTTTATGGTTTGTTAATTTTCATTGCTTTATTAGTATTTATAAAAGGTACCTTAACTTCCCACTCAAACTACCTGGCATGTGGGTCACTGAACAAAAATTTGCCATGGAAATTAGAAAATGGGCAGAAGCTCTACAGTGGAACAGGTTCTAAAATAATCATTCAAACTACTGACCAGTGGATAGATAACAGTGTGTAAAGACCTGGCAGCAGTATGGTCTGACTGAGAAACTGGGATGAGGAAGTGATCTGAGTTGTTTCGGTGTAAGATCTTTCGCTGGGTTTGGACGGTCGGGACGGATGAAGACAAGAGATCTCAGAAGTCAGGTGTTAGAGCATGAGGTTTATTGTGAAGGGCGTGGGTACAGGGGACCTTGCTTGGAGCAGCCAGCTGCAGCTCGAAGCAGGCCAGAAAAGCAAAAGAGAGCAAGAGAAGCAAGAGAGAGAGAGAGAGAGAGAGAGAGAGCAAGAGAGGCAGTAGAAGAAGAAGCAGTAGAAGTGAGTGGTTCTCGTTTACAATACAATAAATCATGTTCTGTGCTGAATATTCTAATTTTCATTAACCAATCTAGTACAAGCCACAAATCCTATAGCATTTACATACAGCCTATAACAATCATTGCATTACCATAGTGCGTTACATTTTAAACTCTAAAACGACTCTTTGGACCCCTTCTGCCAAGCTAGCAGGGTTTGCTCTGACCCTTGGACCTGTCTGCAAGCAGAGGGTATTGTTCAATCAAAAGGGGATTACCTTCAGCTGGCCATACCATTGTTTTCCAGTTGTTCAGTAACTAAGGCTTGGTATCTCAAAGCTTGCTTTCGTTTCAATCTCGCTTATAGTTTCCATATTCTCAGAATCTTTTGCCAGGCAATCATATTTATAAGTCTTTCCTGTTTCATCTTCTCCAACACTTCGGAGTACTTAGGAAAGAACAGAGCTTCTACAGACCTGGTGAAGTTACAGGTTTTGAACTTCGTGTATAAACATCTATATTATAGCTTTTTGATATACATACATGAAGCTGCTCGGAGCAAGGGAATTGAATTGTGGTTTTGATACTCGCTCTGCCCAAGAAGATACCTGGCTCTTTTTTCCTGGTGCTTTTGTTGAAAATGTATCAAGTTCCCAGTCCAGGATTATCAACTGATAGAGCAGAGGTGTGTTTTTTTATTACCAGTGAGAAGGGCTAGCATACCTGAGCCATTCTAGCTAAGCATGCAGCTAACAGGAATAAAGACTTAAGTGAGCTGAGCCTGCAGGACAGACAGCAACCTCTGTTGGCAAGGTGAACTGGGAGGAGGACAGGCAATGGTTCAGTCTGTGGAGCTTCAGGAACTTGCCTTAGCTAACTCTGTAACAAGAAGGAGGTCTGGAGAGCCCTTGATATGACTGAAAATGATAAGAACTTTCCAAGCAAAGGTAGTTTGTGAGCTAAATATAAAGTGGAAGCCTAAGGAAGGTTTTCAAGTATGTACAGGTTGTTGGTAGAATTTCTATTCTATGTGTTGTGAATTGAAATTAAACTGTGTTCAGTAAAACACATTCTGGAAAATGTGTCATTGTTCCAGCAGTGTTAAACCTTCCCAACATGCAGCATTTGAGCTGTTATTTAGCGTACATTTGAGAGAACTGTTTCTGGTCTTTTCAGTCAGGTAGGCAACAGAGATCTCTCTGGAGATGGCATTAAGTGCACCATAACTTTTCCTTCCATGATTGTCAAATGACTGGATTTATTGTATTTATATGAGTACTGTCAGTTTGCGTATGGATCAGGATCTGCCACTGTCTTTTCATTGGAACAGTGACTAGGCACAGACTAGAATTCATAGCATATAAAACATGACTTGTCCTCTTTAATTGCTCCTTTGCTGAGAGGCTTTGGAACTGAACATGTTCAGTTGTCCTGGTGGCTGTTTGCTGCTGATGCCTTGAATCTTTCGTGTAAGTCACTCTCTGTGTGCTCATTGTATGGTGGAAGGAGCAGTAGGGCCCATGAGAAAGCTGTCAATAAAGAGTTTCTTTCTTTTTTTCTCCTGAGTTGGAAATGCAGCAGAAGCATCACTTCTGATTTTACGTGTGTTGGTTTTTGATGTGTTATGCTGAACAATGTTAATTTCAGCAGTATCATTAAGGTTTATAAAGAGATTTAGACAGAGCATAGAGGCAAGGGTTTAATTTTCTGATCTCATGGTGGATGTCACTGCACTTGTTTTCCTATAAATCATGCCCATAACTTTGAGTCGTTTCTAACTTCTGTATGTTTCGGTGTTTTAAAAACTTGATATGAGTCTCTTTTTTCAGCTGTCTGAATTTTTCAGCTGTCTGAATTTTTCAGCTGTCCGAATTTTTCAGCTGTTACTGAGTAGCTGTAATTGAATTAGAAGTTATATGTTACATTTATTATGCTATTTAGAGTTATTCTGGGTGCAGGATGATAAATTCCATATGGTATTTTATCAGGATCAATTTCATATATAAATTGAGACTAAATAAACTTCTCTGTTACTGAAGAAACACTGTTATTATTTGCAAAATTCATTAGTTGAGTGTGCTTAAACAGCCTTTGGTTGAGTAGGGAAATATGATCTTTAGCTACCAAAGTGGAAGACAACAGGAATTAATGGGTTACACCTTTCTGGTAAGGTAATACTTCTCTTTGTAGGTTTGAGGGATTTGGTATGTTTTTATTTTTCGATGGTATTGGTTGTTTGTTCTTTTTGGGGGTGTGTGTTTTTTCAGATTTTTGGGTTTTTTGTATTCATTACTTTTTAAAAATAGTGTGAAAATCCCTAAGTTATTACTGAAGGAGCTTTTCCATGGAAAGAAGCCTTTCTTAAATGTGAAGTTTGTGAACTCAGAACTTCTGTAACTATATATATAAGGCATTTGATTTGGTCTACTGTTTGCTTAACAGTTCCCAAGTAGCACAGAACTATTGAGTAGTACAAAATCCCTTTGATTAACTGTTAATTTATTCATAACAAGAAAGTACAAGGTACTTACAAAGATTGTTCTTAAAAAGGGTTTGAATTCTTCAGTTGATGCACATATTTGTTTGCTTTGCATTTTTATAATTAAAAAACCCAAAAACCGTTGAAGTACTGATCTCTTGTATTACATGAAAACAAAAGTGTGCTTTAAAAATCATCATGGCTCATATAAATATTTTTGGCTTGCAAATGTAATCAATGGTTTTTTATCTCTTTGGGATGCATGTTCCAAGCTATGCTTGTTGGGTCTGTACAGAAATTGTTAGTGCCTGTATTGCATAGGGTCTGAGTGTCTGTAATATGTCATCTCACCCTGAGAGTTGTCCAGATGGGAACTCTTAATTTAACTGCCTTTTAAAATCTCTAGTGTGAATAGATTTCTGACTAGGATTATTTCTCAGAAACAGTTGTTATCTTAAAATTGTTGTTCCAGTTGGCTGGCATGACCCAAAAATAATTTATTTTGTGTTTCTGTATTGGGAAAGATAAGTTACTCTTGTAACATGTGGCTGATTTTTAATAGACTAAAAGCAAAGTCTTGGGTAAATCTGGAGGAAAAAAATCAAAGAAACACTTATGACTAACTGTTAGATTATTTTTTTTGTATTAAGCGTTTTATGTTTGGCTGAACAGAGATGATGATAATAAGTATTGGAAATATATGCACATGTGCGTACGTGTATATGTATGAGAAGAAAAGTTATAATATAAATAGGCACATAAAGTAAATCTTTGCTTAGTTCTCAGCCAAATCTTACCATTGCAGCCCCTGAGCACTCTCAGAGCAGGATGCTGCGAGCAGGAGTCGCCTTCTTTGGCTTGCTACCAGCAGCTCTTCCATGTGAGCCAAGAGCCAAGAAGCAAGATCCGTAACACCTGTATTGCAGCAGCAAGACTCCTGGGCAGGCGCAGAACTTGGCTCTAGCATCACCTGAATCCCTGTGGGAAAAGCAGAAGCAGGGCTGATTGTTTTGCTCTGGGAGTTAAATCAAATCCCAGGAACTTGTGGGCAGCACACTGTGTGAAGAGAGTACACATTTGGTCATTCTGATCACCTTTTCATTAGCATCCCTGCATCTTTTTATAAAAAGATGATTTTTTGTTAGAATAAATTTTGTTTCAAGAAACAGGTTTGGTTTTGTGGGAGAGACAGCTTCAATTCCACCGGTGTAGAGTGCTGCTGCTGGCGTTGCCATTTTTACAAGCTGAATTTTGTAAGCCCTTGCTTACAAAAGAAGACACTGTGACAGCTGTTGTTGAAACTACTGGCAAATAAAAAAATTCATCTTCCCCTGTTTTTAGCAGAAGGCAATGCAATAGTGTATGTTGGGTATACTGAGGCACCACAGAGGAAGTAAGTATGATGTAATGCAAGGAGCCTTTAGATCTTTACCTTAAGGTATATGAAGGTGAAACATTTCCACAGAGCTGTCTCTCATTCAGAGAATATACTGGAGGAATTTCTGTAGCTGACAAGCCAAGATAGCCTTTGGACAACTCTCTTAAAGCTTTCTGACTTGAGGCTGGGTTTTTTACTTGCTTATTATCTTTCTGATGGACTGACTGTGAAGGAAGTAAGCTTTCAGTATTTCACTTCGTTGTTGCCTGTGGTTTGACTTAGTATCCCAAGAAAATGTTAGGAAAACTTGATAAAATATAGCCATAGACTAGGCACAAGGAGACATAGAGAATTGTCAGTAAAGTATGTAAAGTTACAAGTTGTTTGAAAAGCAGTTTCATAATATTTCTGACCTTCTCTAGCCTCTTGCTAAGTCTTTAATGTAATCTGAATACTTGTGGGAAACACCTTTAATTATGTTTAAGATCTTTGTGGTTTTAGTTCCACTATTTCAGTTCTGTGGAAATGACAGCTCTTGTTTTGGGGAATCAAAATAGACCTAATGAGATGCAAATTTCCCTATGATCATCAGTAAGTAAAGTTTTTGCACCATCCTTGCTTGTGGCACAGGACTGTCTTGAATTAAAATACCTCTTAGTATGTAGAAGCTAAATCTACATCTTAAGCCTTGATGTGTGTTCCCCAGCATCTCACAGCTTCAGGCCAGAAATGTGAAGCTTTTAAATTTGCTTGCCAGGGTCTGTTTTAGTCCAGGTTATTCTTTCTGCTTTGGGACTGGGGAGCTGGGTTCAGGAATGAGTGAATGAAGGAGGAAAAGGTCGGGACTACCCTTTCAGTGGCTCTGCCAGGTCTAAATGCTGATATCATCAAGGCTGTAATTCCACAAATAGAGCTCCTTGCATGAACAGGAATCCTTGCACTCAAACTTCATTAAGGATTACAGAGCTTTTCCCCTCTGTTCTTAGAAAAAAGCCTGACTAATCATTTATAATGGAGTGGAAAAAAGGAATTTCATTATGAAACAGTGTTAACCCCAAACTGTCAACAGAAAACTACCCAAAGCAATCTTGCCCAGCAAGCTCTGCAAGGTACTTCAATTTAATAAAATTTTCCAGATTTACTTTGAAAAAGTACTTAATTTTTTTCCTTCTTGGAGGCTTGAAGTGAAAGAATTTCATATTTCATCGTGA
Source organism: Lycocorax pyrrhopterus obiensis (assembly GCA_014706295.1). NCBI lineage: Eukaryota > Metazoa > Chordata > Aves > Passeriformes > Paradisaeidae > Lycocorax > Lycocorax pyrrhopterus. Next base: position 75,563,456 of record JACSVZ010000004.1, read on the forward strand.
TGTTTTTGATGCTTGTGTAAATTGATTTTAAAGATATTTTCATTTTAATGAGAGTAGGGAATGTTTTCTATGATCATGTAAGGAATGATTGGAAATGGCTCTTGTGTCAGACGATGTGCTTGTCTGGCGGGAAGACCTTACAGGTTATTGAGGTATTTAATCTGTCCAGGCTCCCAGTAGTTTTCTGTCTCCTTGCAAACCTATTCACTTCTTTGACACTTCAGAAAGCAGAAGAGGGAAGATTAACAGTTTATATTACTTACCTCACTAAAGAGGGAACAAACCAAATGCAGAAAGTCTATAATAATCCAGTGGCTACATTTTATCTCTTATCCGTAGGTAAATCTGAGAATTGTGTTTTCCTTCTCTCCTTGTTCTGTGGAATAAATGTAAAGACCAAATTTTTGTGCTAATGGGAAACAACTTGTATCACTAGATTATCAGAAAAATCTTTCAGACACCGACTTCTGTTGTGGCTAGATAACGTGTTCTGCAGAAGGCAGATGTCTCAGCAGACTCCAGTCTGGCAAATCAAGCCTTATGCTTTGGGTGTTTGAAGTCCATGTTAAGTTGGCGGCAGCTACAGAAACTCAGCACTTGAATGATTGGAGGGGTCAGAACATTTTGTGCGGTCTTAGAGTGCAGCTTGTTCTTACTGCTTCCCTTGCTGGAGGCCGTTGTAAACTCATTGACTGGTTTGTCCTTCAACCCCTGTGTACATCATTTATTTAGAAATCTGTTCTTGAAGGATCCTGTCATCTTTTGTTCCTGTGTGGAGGTGACTTACAGATGTTCCTAAAGCTTATTCTTGCAGAAATTAAAAGTTATGTAGCTTTTAAAAGCAAGCATGTAAAGTGTCTCATATATTTTTCCTCTTGCTTTATATATATAAACAATATTTACAAATTAATTAGGTCACTTTAATCTGTTAGTGTGACATAAACACAGTTTTCAAGGCTCACTGACATTTTATTGCTTCCTTCCAAGAATGTAAGGAAATGCTTCATTGAAAATTGATCTTCTCAGTTAAGAACAGGTCATGATACAATATGCAGCTTTTTAGCTATGTTAGGCCCAGTTTGCAGAAATAGTTTAAACTATCTGAGCTATATTATCAGTGTGATGATTATTGATTGGTACAAGCATGTGTGAAGGAGATGCTGAGATCCTGCTTTGAAACTTTAATGATATATTCTTCCTCTCTAGACCTGTTTTCTTGTCCTTTGTTTTTCCAATGCTATTATGCTGTTACCTTTGTTGTTTGGGGAAAATTTATTCTTCTTCTTTATGATGCTCAGTAGTACCCTGTAAATTTAAATGTTACTGTTTTGAGGGTCTTTGGGGATATCAAGATCAGGATCCTGATGGTTAAGACTAAGAATTTATTTTGATAGATCTAGTAAGACTTACGGCAGCTGGCTGCCGTAAGTCTTGCTTCACTTGCTTGTCTGCAAATGAAATAAACATAGCTAAATGAGACCTGAAACAACATGTTACTCCAGCCCTGGCAGATACTAGTATTAAATGGTGAGATTCTTAGGATCCACAGGTGACATAGCTGAGGATCTCTTTGTTTTGGTGAAGCTTTGATGCCTTAGTCGTGTCCATACCTTCTGCTAGAAAGGGGCATGTGATCTGCCTTCTCTAAGGAGACACAGCATATTCTATGTCTCCCAATAAAAATAAAGTTCTATTACAGGGAAAATTTTGCTGTTCTTTTGTCCTGCCTTGAATGTAAATATGTCACATTTTACTTTTTCATTTTTTTTGGCAGGTTATTTGGGAAGAGAATAATTTGCTGAACAAAACAGCACAAGATGACTTATGATTCCTGCTCTTCATGGGAGCCTGTCTGGATTGGTATGCTTTGGGTTTTGTGTGTTGGTTTTTTTGTTGCCACACTGACATACAGTGATTGCATGTATAATCCAAAGGTCCACTTAAAATTTAGGAATCCAATCATGTAGGAAGCTTTCAACTTGTTAGTTGCATGCTAATAGCTAGACCGAGCCTATGAATTAAAATAGTATGTTTTCAATAATGTTCAGTGTTTACTCTTGTTCTATGTACTACAATAGTCACTCAGCTCTTCGTCATGAATATGGTTAATGTGACCATTGAGCTAGAGGGAGAGTTAGAACTCAGGGGAGATAGATTTCTAGTACTAGAAATGAACCTAGAACTGCCCAAGTCCTTTTACATGATCTGCAAATTGAGAACATGGTTTTTCCCAAGAGCTAAGAAAATAAAGTTATTTTTTACATTTTGAATATTTGTGGTTTACAGTAGTAATAATGACTACCATGACTGACGTTTCTTGACAGTTAATGGCTCTCTGAATTAAGGTCATAAGGAAATATCATAGAGAGGGCAATTAGTTGTGCTAAATGACCCAAAGCAGAGGTGACTGCTTCCCACAGTACTTTCCTATGAAAATTGCCACAGCAGTGTTTATATAGAGTGGAAAAAAGAACAATTTCCTAAATTAAAGTAATGCCTCTTGTGAATAGTTTTATGGGTCATCTACTCATGCAGTGTAGTTGATTAGTTTCAATTTAGGTTATGTGTAAATAGGTATTAAAACTGAAAACTACTGGTTCCTTTTAGGTGAGTAAGAGCATTGTCCATGCTGCTTTGTGCTCTGACTCATTCTTTTCACTGGTTAGCAGAAAGGATTCCATTGCAACATGTTCCTGCCTCTGCTTGATTGCGTAGGAAACAATGCTCGATTCCTGTTGAGAGGGCTGTGTGTCCTGGGCTGCTTTGTGCAATAATAGGGTGTCAGAGAACACATACTTGAGTATTTCCTTGTGGCACATAAATTCTTTTGAAAACAAAATAAGCCCATGGCCTTCATGCTTCTTTTTATTGTTTTTCACCTAAGAATATTTTGCTTTTTGGATGTTTTTTATGTTGCAAAAAATCTCTTTTTGACGAAGTTTGCCTGTAAAATAAAACCATTGATAGAAGCTATAAGACATGCAGAAGCTTCTGGGACCACTTAAAACATCCCCAAGAAATAGGATCACTGTACCAGGCAGTGCTACCTTCAGCTTTCTAAGTAAGAATGATTTTTGTGTGCTGGATGAAATCTTAGTGCTGGTCAGTATTGAAAATATGCTTGCTTTTAGCAGACAAATTTATTAAATCATTGAACATATTGGCAGCTCTTCGTAGTGTGTTCTGATGTGAGTTAACTGTTGTTATGGCGCTGTTGTGTTCCCTCCACTGTCTTTTTTGGAGTTCCTGGCTTTGACTGATGTCAGCTTTGCATGTAAGATATAATCTTTTATTTCCAGTTGAGCATGCTATCCAAATTTTGAACAGGAACCTTTTAGCTTCTAAAGCTGTTAAAAACAGAGACCATAGTTCTAGCAATAATTATATTTGATGAATGGAATTTGTGTGTTATTCAGCTTTAAGTACGTACTTCATTGAAATAATTGTGTCTATTATGTTCCATAAAAAGAAGGTTGCGTATGAGTGAGAACCTTGCTTGAGAGAAAATGTGCATACACAGTAAATTTCAGCGCTGAAATTGAAAAAAGTGATTGTATGAAGCTTTTTTGCATCTGAAGAGAATCTGTGAGAGTACATGTTCCAAAAGTGAGAATGCTGTGACAAAAAGGTACCTGTCTGTCTCTTGCTTGAGTACCTGTCCATCAGTAGGCTTACCCATTTAAATTATCAAAGCATGGTTGTCTTTTACAAGCTGTGTGATTACCATTCAGTGAGGACTGGGGCTTTGCAATTACAGGATCTGCCTTTCTCAAAGAGCAAGTGAGGACTGAAATGCTGTTGCTGTGAAATTTTCTTATTCGTTTCTTTCATCTTGTATTTCTATCTTTACATAATTTTGTGCAAGTGGGAAAGGAAGGTAGGAAGAAGGGTGGGAGGTGCATAATAATCATGTGCATGCTCATGGAAGAAGGCCTTTAAGTAGGGAGAAAAAGAAAGGAGAAAAATTTAAATATGACTGCAACAGAAGGGAACTTCTTGAATTTATTGGCTGAATTGTCAGTAACTTTCATGAAGAATGATAGCCAAGAAAGAGCATTGCCTGCAGGTTAGATAAGAGTAAATCCAAACCACATCTGAGCATGCAGATTCTGTATGCATTGCACACAGAGATTTCATACCCAGAGTGATAAACAGAGCACAGAACTGGAAGCCATCGGGAAGCAATGAGCACAGGAACAACACTCAAGAATTAATTTCTGCGTGCAATCCAAAGCCTGCAGTTCTCTTACTAGGTTAGGTGTCTTCTTTGCAACAGCTCATCACTGCTCACTCCCTTGTCCTTCTTGAAAACATGTGGCTGAGGACCATCTCTCTCTTTCCATTTTAAACACTTGGCTGGGTCCAGGCAGCAGCTTGGATGAAGTCATTCTCCTCCTCTTCTCTTAATGCTGCACAGACAAACATGGGAACATCACACAGTAGGAGGAAAGCACAAAAGAGTATGTAGCTATTTGCATAGAGAGCTGGGATGGTGAGAGGACATATGTGAGATTATATTTCTTAGACACTTTTTCTGGGTTTGTTAGGAATAAACCAGAGACACTTGTGAGTCCTTTGTCCTTTACTATATACTTGAGAAGAGTGGGGTAGCACAGTCTTTTCAGCGGAGTTAAGGGTGCAGAACAGTTTTGCTCCTTCTCCCCTTGTCTGGTTTCTTCTGTTTAGAAGGAAAAGTTAGGATAAAGCAGTATTTTCTGAAACTTCGATTGTTGGCTATGGAACATTAGCAGTTGTTTGTCTGGTGTTTATTTGATTTTTTTCCTTTTTAAAGCTTTTATGATACGTATTATCATCTAAGCCTCTGCTGAACTTCATACTTCAGAGTGTGAGGTTGTGTGGCGTAAAGCATGTAAACTTAACCTGAGTGAGCAAATTCTGTTATGTATATTTAAAGCTAGTCAAGTAACTGCATGTATGTGCTCAGATGTCTGTATTCAAGTCAGATGGCCAAGTATCCTTTCCTTTCAGCAGAGAGAGATGGGTGATTCACCTCTTTCTGACGTGAATATCTGTATAATGATATGAAATATGTCCTAAATTGCTGTGTGAATTCACAGAAGCTCTATGGCATCCACAACATCCTGTGGCAAGTGTTTTCATAATTACATGTGAAATAATAATTTCCAGATGTGGGCTCCTCAGTTCGAGGGAGACATGGACATACTGAAAAGAGTAGAATGAAGGGTTACAAAGATGATGAAGAAGCTAGAGCATCCCTTCCATGAGAAAAGGCTGAGAGGTGGGACTGTTCAGCATGGAGCAGAGAAGGCTCAGGGGGATCTTATCAATGTATATAAATACCTGAAGGGAGGGTACAAACAGGACAGAGCCAGGATCTTTTCAGTGGTGCCAGGTGACAGAGGCAGTGGGCAAAAACTGAAACAGGAAATTCCCCCTGAGCATCAGGAGACAATTTTTCTTTACTGTGGCCTTCTACTAGGTGGCCCTGCTTGAGCAGAGAGGTTGAAGATGACCTCCAGAGGTGTTTTGTGACTTGTCAACTTTTCCTTTCTTTTATGTTATGAGAGACAGCAATCATTCACTTAGCCTGTGACTAAAACTCGGTAGACCTCTATGATACCTTTTTCCGGTCACTTTTGAATAGAGATCAGGTGGATCTATTCAAGGAACGCAGTACTGAAGAGGTGCCGTAGATATAATTGTAGCAGGTGGTGTATCTAAGTTTTCTTCTCAGTGCCTTCGCTAACAATTCTGAACACTTGGCTGATTTTTTCATAGAGCAGACTATGAAAATTTGAAGATCTGCTTTTCTTCTGGATGGTAATTATTGGTTTAGCATCTGTTAGAGTGAAGACGACTTTTTTCAGTACAGGCATAGCTTTATCTGTAGCACAGAATTTTATAGGGTAGACTTTTAGCTTGCCACTAACTCTTGAGAGATCCCTCTGTACTTTTTCGTAGTTGACCTTTGTTTTTATTAAATTGATCTGAAAAACAGTTCATGTTCATCATCAGCAAATGTCATGGTTTTGCATTTTCCTCTTCTCCTCTATAGATTAAAGAGCTTGAACCCCAGTAAAGATTTTCTTTGTAGGATTATTCTGGTGACCTTTTTTCTATGCAAAACGAACCACTCCTTTTTTTATTTCCTATTTGAAACTGATTATTGTCTGTAGGAGGGTTTTACGTTTATCTAATGGCAGATTAGTTTCTTTTAGAGCCTTGGTGGAAAGATCTGTTCAAAGCCAATCAGAAATGCAGGAGTTACCTTTGCTGATGTATTGCTTACCTAGCTCTAAAAGATACTGCCTTGGGGATCTAATTTTCTTGCTCCAAGGTTTTAAATCCAGAATTATTTGTTGAATTTATGTTCTTTTGCAGTCCCTGCAGAATGCTACTGCTTCCTTTCGTTCATAGTGTTCTCAACTTGTGGAGTCATAAACCTCAGTGGAACTTTGGGTGAGATTTTCTTGTTCATTGCTAAAATATTTCTTAGTTATTCTGGAAAGTTCTGTTAACCTTTTTCCTGTTGGCTATATATTTTATTCTAAAAAATGTTAAAGAATACAAGTAAAGGAAAAGTTTATATAGATCAGAGAAAGAAGAGCTTTGTCTACTATATATGCTTTAACCTGTAATTAACGTTGAGGTTTTCTCTAAAGGAGTTAGTGTAAAAATAAAATTAAAGAGAAAGAATGGAGGGAAAGAAAAACTATTATAAAGTTAATGGAATTGGTCATTTTTGCAAAATGTTCATGTACATAGCTTTATATACTTTTGCTGAGTTTTACAATCTTGGAAATAAAATAGGATAATATAGAAAATTATAACTCTCATTCGTACAGTAAGGCCTCTAGAAAGTGGATTTTTTATGTCTTTGTTGGGTTTGTGTGACAAGGTTTTGGTAGCAGGGGGACTGCAGGGGTGGCTTCTATGAGAAGCTGCCAGAAGCTTCCTCTGTGACCGATAGGAGCAATGTCAGTGCAAGGGGGCCACGCTTGAGTATTCAAGAAAAACTGTGGCCTGAGGGAAGGACTCATATTGGAGAAGTGCCTGGAGGACTGTCTCCCATCGGAGGAACCTACTCTGGAGGAGGGGAAGAGTTTGAGGAGTCTTCTCCCTGACGAGGAAGGAGCAGCAGAGGCAACATGTGATGAACTGCAACCCCTGTTCCAGGTCCCTCTGCATTGCTGGTGGGGAGGAAATAGAGAAAATTAGGCAGAATGTTAAACTCAGGAAGAAGGGAGGGGTGGGGTGAAGATGTTTTTAAGATTTTGCTTTATTTTCTCATTACCCTATTCTGATTTAATTGGTAATAATTTAATCTAATTTTCCCAAGTTGAGGTTTTGCCTGTGATGGTAATGGGTGAGTGATCTCTCCCTGTTCTTATTTCAACACACAAGCCTTTTGTAATATTTCTTCTCCCCTGGCTAGTTGAGGAGGGGAGTGAAAGAGCAGCTCTTGTGGGCACGTGGTATCCAGCCAGCATCAGCCCATCACAAGAGTCAATTAAATTAGAATGTTTATAATAATATCTGTTCATTATACCATTGAAAATTAAAGGACACAGAGAGGTTAATTATTTGTCTTAAAAATGCTGATGGTAGTCTGGCTCTGGAAATCATCTTGTGATAGAGCTTGTGGATAGTCAGGGAATGAAAGGAGCAGGTCATAGTGCTGATGTTACCTGATGAATTCTTGACAGCAGCCTGAGCAGGCTTGCTTTCAGATTGCTAGAAGTCCGAACTGGGGGCATAGATCAGACTTTGTTGTCTTGCAGTTCATTTCTTTGTTGGTGGAGTATTATCAAGCAAAGGGTAAACTTTTGATCCTACACAAAGCATGTGATCCTTGTGTAAATTCATAGAAAACATTCCTTCCTCTCTTTATTTTTGCTTGACATTGATACTAAAGAGAACCTGCATAAATACTGTGGGCAGGGTTTGTGCTACCAAGCATAAGCTGCTTGTGTTAGTAGCAAAAGCTTGTCATCATGTGCAGAGATGGAGGAGAGAGATTTCCCTCTGAAATGCATTTATCCCTCTTCTGATGATAAACATGAGAACAGCCAGAAGCGACTATTGCTGTCATCCAGAATGAATGAGGTGAAGCCCGTTTTATGTTTCTGGCTGTAGTGATCGTTTTTTGAAAAGGGCATAGAATCCTTCTGGTTTCCAGCTTGATCAGATGCCAGTGTGCTCTGAGAATGTTTAATTTAGTAGTCCAAGATAGAGGGGAGGAGCTAGCACTGAAAAGGGGAGAGAGCTCTCAACTCTGTTGCATTTTATTTGTTAAGAATATGTACATATAAGTATATGTAACAGTACAATACTAGTAGTAATAGTGCAACAAGATGGTGCTTGTAACCTATAAACGAAAATCTTGCATTGTGTCAGTACCTAAAGGGGGCCTGCAGGAGGGCTGGAGAGGGACTTCTCACAAGGACAGGGCAATGGTCTTAAGCTGAAGGATGAGAGATTTACACTAGATATTAGGAAGAAATTCTTTACTGTGAGACTGGTGAGGCACGGTACAGGTTGCCCAGGGATGCTGGGGATGCCCTGTCCCTGGAAGTGTTCAAGGCCAGGTTGGATGGGGCTCTGAGCAACCTGGTCTAGTGGAAGGTGTCCCTGCCCAGCCTTCCAGCCCAACCCGTTCTATGACTCTATAATGACAAGGGAGGGAGTTCAGCAGGATGTCTAAGGATTAGATTTACAAGGAAAAAGAGGGTGCACATGGTTAAATTATATGGGATACCAAGATTAATTAACAAAAACATGCCTAGACCAGTGAAAGCAGGAAAACTTACTGCCAGGGGAAGAGTTGTAGTGGCCAAAGAACTGATGGTTTCCTGCGCCTTAATATGAGTCAGTCCCTAAATGAAACACATTGGGAAATGCTTTTATCCTGTGGACAAGTTATTTCATGATAACAGGTTAGGATGTTTTGCATGTTTTTCCTGAGACATCTGATGTGGATGACTGACATGGAACCCAGAATTCTGCATTATGTACAATAACTTGGATAAATAAGCTTTTCAGTGCTTACCAAACAGGCAGATAAGCAATATACTGATACTATTTAAGCTATTCAGAAATGTTATTAAAGTTTCCGCCTGTAGGCAATTTCAAAACAAAATAATGAAGTTAGTTCAAAAATTATGAGATTTAAATAAAAATACTTATTTGATTTCTTCATTCTTAATCAGTAAAGTTTATTTTCAAACACAAAAGTGTTCCAGTTTTGGTTATGGTAGAAAAAAAGCGTGGTGAGCTGAGAGTATTGTACAGTATTGGCAGGACTTTGGGAGCAGGATCTATGAGAGAAAGGCCAAATATTAAGAGACTCCTGTGTAAATTGTGTCAACCTGAAGTTTCAACATATATTAAGGATACTATTGTCGTTAAGGAAAGCTGAGCAATCATTAGATTCCCATTGGTTTCAGAGAGTTTTTCTTTATTGGTTTACATTTCTTTCTTCTTTTTCAGATGGAAATACTGACATGAACTTAAGAACTTTGATGCTTTCAAACCTCGAATTTTGATTGTTAAATGACCAGTTAAAAATACTGCCTGAACAAGATGAAACACCTTGAAGACCTTTGGTTCTGCTTTCATTTTTCCTGAAGCAATGGTTTTCTCAGCAATGTTGACGCTGGCCCACTCTGGGACCTCAAATGCTACTTTCATTGTTTATGAAAACGCCTATACGAATTTTACCACTCCCCAGTTCTTGCTTCGCAGTGGCACAACACAGCCATTGAGATATAATTCAGGTGCCGTGCTCGCCACCGAGAGAAGTACTTTCCTGGTAAACACTACAGCTATCCTGCCATCGCAAGAAGTTTTCAGGAGCTTGAGTTTGCCACTCCAGATCATTCTTTCTGCTGCTATGATATTTATCCTATTGGTTTCTTTCCTTGGAAACTTTGTTGTCTGCCTGATGGTCTACCAGAAGGCAGCTATGCGATCTGCAATTAATATCCTCTTAGCAAGCCTGGCTTTTGCAGACCTGCTGCTGGCAGTGCTGAACATGCCATTTGCTCTGATAACGATCATTACCACTCAGTGGATTTTTGGGGATATATTTTGCAGAGTTTCTGCCATGTTTTTCTGGCTTTTTGTCATAGAGGGGGTAGCCATTCTTCTTATTATTAGTATTGATCGATTTCTTATCATAGTTCAGAGGCAAGATAAACTGAACCCGTACCGTGCGAAGATTCTTATCGCGATTTCCTGGGCAGCATCCTTTGTTGTTGCTTTTCCGTTATCAGTAGGGAATCCTAACCTGCAGATACCCTCGAGAGCACCTCAGTGTGTTTTTGGCTACTCTACGAGCCCAGGTTACCGAGCCTACGTGATAGTTATCTTGCTAATTTCTTTTTTTATTCCATTCCTGGTAATGCTGTATTCTTTTATGGGCATACTCAACACCGTCCGCCACAACGCAGTTCGTATTCATAGCCACCCTGATAGCATATGTCTTAGCCAGGCCAGCAAACTTGGTCTCATGAGCTTACAGAGACCTTTTCAGATGAATATTGATATGAGCTTTAAAACTCGTGCCTTCACAACCATCTTGATTTTGTTCCTTGTCTTCATAGTCTGTTGGGCACCATTCACCACTTACAGCCTTATTGCCACGTTCAACAGCCACTTCTACTACAAGCACAACTTTTTTGAGATAAGCACTTGGCTCCTCTGGCTCTGCTACCTCAAGTCTGCACTGAACCCACTGATTTACTACTGGAGGATTAAGAAGTTTCATGATGCATGCTTAGACTTGATGCCCAGATTCTTCAAGTTCTTGCCACAGCTCCCTGGCCATACAAGGCGGCGCATCCGGCCCAGTGCCATCTACGTGTGTGGGGAGCATCGGTCGGTGGTTTGAAACTACAGTTGTTTGACAGTGATTGTTGTTTGCTTGGGTTATTTGTTTTTTGGCTTTAGGTTGAATTTTGTTTTGTTTTATATGGCTTTTTCAGTGTGGCCATATATTATGACTTGATTAAATTTTCAGTACTCTGTGCAATTTTGGGAAGATAGAGGGAGGGAAGATGATTGGCTATAGTTGGGTTTACTACCAGAATACAATGTAAACAAAATAACAAATGTTACCTCTAGGATTCCATGGAAATCCATTCTTCTAATGAAAACTACATTTGGAACATTTTGTCAGGTTTATGCTTACTAGGCCTGCAATTTTTATCTAATTGTAGGGACTTTTTTTATGCTGCTAAGATACGGTGTATTTAGTTGGTGTAATTTTTTTGAAAAATGTTGCTGCTGTCTGCCAATATATTAGAGCCAAAAAGTCTCATTAGATTATTTCTATCTAATTTAACGATATTTCAGAAGTTTTCATGGTAACATTAAAAAACTTTTTTTAATATTTCCATTAATATTTTTGTGCACTTTACAAAATTTACTATATAGTTTGTTCATTTGAATATTTTGTTCTGTATTGAAGGTGTATTATTTTTGCTGTTATTATTATTTGTTATATCGGTGAATTTCAATGAAAGACCCATGTAAGCTCTAGGAGGGCAATTTATGTTGGTATATCTACATGTACAGTCATAGATTTTCTGTTTTTCTAACAACTGATCAAAATTACCTGCTCAGTTATCAGGAGTGTTAGAAGGAGAAAACAGAGGAATGAAGGAGAAAGCAACAAAAATACCATGACCTGAGATTTAGGCTAACACGTGGTTTAGAAGAATAGTGTTTGTGTTAAAATTGTTACAGTAGTTGTTACTTGAGGCTGTTACAAGTTATCCAAATCTGATGCTATGCCTGAAAACCTATCTGAAATAGTGATATTTGGGGCTGCAATTTATATTGTGTTGGTATAACGCTGTTTCTGCTTGGAACTCATATAAGGCTAGGTGTTGCTCTACACTGCTGAAATCATGCTGTCAGGCATTTTTTGGGATAGGATTAGAAATGGTAGGGTAAACCAGCAAACAGATAGCAAATGAACCATGATTGAGGTTAGGATTTAGTCTACATAGTAATTACAGAGAAAAAAAGAATCCTGAACTTGCTTGTTATATGATTTAAGTATTGGATCAAAACCATAAACAGTCACAGAATCATAAAATGGCTTGATTTGGAAGGAATCATAAATATTATCCTGCTCCAACCCCCCTGCCATGGGCAGGGACACCTTCTACTAGACCAGGTTGCTTTGAGCCCCATCCAGCCTGGCCTTGAACTCTTCCAGGGATGGAACATCCACAGCTTCTTTGGGCAACCTGTTCCAGTGCCTCACCACCCTCACATGGAAGAATTTCTTCCTATATCTTTTCTAAATCTACTTTCTTTCAGCCATTGCCCCTTATAACAGCCAGCAGAGTTTGCTGGGGATGTAAGTTAAGTTCCTCATTTCCCTCTGATAATACTTCACATTGATTTTTTCATTGCCCCTTTGTCTCTGTAGTAGCTGCTGCCTCAGGGTTTTACTCTCTGTTCTCGTCTATTAGGCATCAGCTTCTCTCCCTAAAATGCCAAACTACCATTCTGATTAATGTCAGGCTGTGTTGGTATCCTCCTGGAATGCAGAAGGACAAAGATTTTCCTTGATGATAGCAAACCAAACTCACTTTTTTTTTTTCAATCAGCTAAATAAATATTTATTGTGAGACAAATAAAATTAAGACTTAGGTTTGGGCTTTGGAGCCAGATCCCCAGTTGCTCTGAGGCTGGGAAGAATGCCTGCAGAATCAGCTTTTTGGGGCCGTGACTGAGAACAGAGGGATTGATTTACAACAAACAACAACCAGAGCTAGGGTTTGGGCTTCTCTTGCTTCCGTCTGTCTTTCAGTGCCCCAAAGCATGGGGACCTCTTCATTGTTCTTGTACCAGAGGAGCAAAAATAATAGCAATTTTATCTATCTATCTATCTATCTGTCTATCTATCCACACGGTACATGTGTGTATGAAGGAAATTCCTTGTTCTAGGTGGGTGTCTAGGGACTGCTTGCTTCCTGAGGGCAACAAAGCATTCACACCCCAGATTTTTTCTAAAGGTCTTCAATAAAGAACTAGTTTAAGTTATCTCTGTTCTTCTCATTGACAGCTATTGGTAAAACTGTTGTCATTATATAAATTTTAGGAGTATAAAAGGAACAACTTTGAATTTAGTAATTTCATTTTTTTAAAAAAAGCTGCCAGCTGAGACTGTGGGTTACATGTAAAGGCACCTGACAGTGGTGATGTTATCAATGTCCATGACCTTCCTTGTCAGTTTTGCTGATGATGGTATAGATTTTTCTGATCTAAAGGAGTTTCACTATAAAACAGAGTATTTTAGTGTGTCTTTGCAGTAAGGGTTTTATTTTTCAATTACATTTACATTGATAGCACAAGTTTATTATGTGGTTAGTATGGATTTTGTGTTTCAAAGCTGTCATACCTGTTTATCTCTGAAAGCAGCAAAATTGTGCTTAGAGTTAATGTAACAGAGGGAGAGTGTACATTGTCTGAATGGCAGGAACAGGTATTTTTGCTGTCTTCCAGCTCTACGATGCAAGAGATTTGAATGTTGTAAAACACAGTAATTCAAGAAGGAGAGAAGATGAGTAATACAGGAAAGTTAGTGAAATTGCCTTCCTGAAGGATGACAGAAAAACATTTTGTGGGGTTTTCGTGATCTCTGATATGTACTGGCTGTGAAGTATAAATTGCAAACATCAAAGACAGTTACTTTGTCTTGATAATTGTTTGTTTACACTGACTGTAACAGGGTTTCTGGTCAAAGCTGCATCTGCTGATCCTTGGAGAAAAGAAACCCAAATTGTGTGGCCCAAATTCAGGGGTGATTTCCATAGTGATACAGTATTCACACTTACCAGGTTTTTTGAGGTGATCAAAGCATATAGTGAACAAAAGGGTGTTCAAAAAAAGAAACAAAGTGGTGTAGAAGTATCCCCAGGGTAATTATGTGTTTACAGAATCATTTGAGCTATTGTGTCTATGTACTGTCTTGAGAGCAGTGCCTTGATAATTACAGCTGAAGTCCTAGGACCAAGTTGAAGACCTCTAAACTGCTCAGTCTTGCTGTCCGTGATCCTGCCAAGAATCCTGCACAACCTTGCTGAGATTTGTAATGTTAAAACATATACATATTGGCAGAATTGGGTCTCCTGAGGCAATTTAATGGTCTTGACCAAGACCAAGGATTTTAAAAACTCATACTGATCCTTCTTGACTTTTCTGGGGAATTATAATTTTCTTCCTCTCCAGAGATGATAGTCATTACTAATCTGTATTCCCTCGTGTTCCATTTTCAGACGTCTTTAGTATGGAGGATTTAAATGAATGTATTTTGAAATATGTTGCAGTTTAATTCATTCAGTCAAAGCATGCTGCTTACACAGTTCTCAATTGTACAAATCTACTGCTGAAATGGTTCTTTTGTACTCAAAATTGTGTATTTTTGACATTTCTTGTTACTTATGTAAAAATATTTCTGTATATAGAGAAGAAAATTGTTTTGCCTCTTATTGCTTTCTGTCACAATTTTTTCACTTGTATGCTTAATGCTTTCATATTTTATTTTGGGCATATGCATAAATAACTGTAAGATTTCAGTGATCTTTCTGAAACCATTTAAGATTTTTAATTCCTAAATCATTCAACAACTCCCTCCTTGAAAGAGATTATAATTTATTTTTGTGTGAAAACTAAAAATTCAGAGCACAAGTTTGTTGTGGTTGGAATGGTGAGGAATATCTTAAGTCCAGTTTTCCAGGAGCCACTACTTTGCCAGTATGAACTGGTTTGATTTTTTTTTTTTTTTTTTATGAGGACTAGTCATTTTCTGATGTGGAGAAACTTTGAATTATTATTTTAAAACCAGCTGTTAAGTAGAATGGCATTGTCTTTTCTGTACATATTACACCCATAAAAATACCTGAGAAACCACAAAAAAAGAAAATAAACATAAACATTCTCCAGAAATGTAGCAAAAGTCTTTAGAATTGACTCTCATTTGTACGCACACTGGTTTCTTGTATTTAATGTCCACCTCCATAGTTTCAAACATTTCTTTTATCTGTCTATTAAAGAACCAGGATTGCCTGGTTTAGGTGGTTTTGTTTAAGCCAAAATGTTTTTTGTAAAAAGCCTTTGCAGAATGCTCTCTTCTGAGACTCTGGGCTATGTCAAGATATCTGAAACAATTGAAATAGTATCCAGCAAGCAGAGAGAGAGCCTAATAAGAAAGTAACTTTCCTAAAATACTACCTGAACTGGGTGTTGTACCTTTTGGCTTGCACTGGTTGATTAAGATCATCTTACTGTGCAATACATAAAGCAGGCAGTGGTACTGCAGGACGTGATTCATATCCACACAAGACAGTGACCTTTATGATTCAAGTGCTGCATGTTTGTATGTGATGGATTATTCCCCATATTAGTAGAGTGAAAAAAGGTCAGCATCTTGGCTGTTTTGGGGAAAACTTTCAGCTTGACGATGATTTAGCTGAAATGCTGCTGGAGGAATTTCTCTAAGTGATAAAGACATGTCCCTAAAGAGTGCCTGAGAGGGGATGGATATTTCTGGTTGCTTGAAAATGGCTGTGCTCAGCTGCTGAAGTGCCTCATTGTGAGACTCCATACTTCTGCATCAGCCACTTTTTCCTCATCCTCTCCTGGTCCCCCCCCACCTCCCCAAGGCAGCTCCTTCTGCACCGGTGTCTTGCAGCAGGCACAATGGTGGCAGGAGGAGGTGGAGGTGCCTGGACAAGCCGTGGAGGCAGCAAACCTCTCACCTCGTGCCTCTCTTTCCTGTCTTGAGTTCAGATTGGACCATTAATGACAGGCTGAGGATGTTTTACCACCTCTGGTTTTAACATTAGTGCCATCATGGGAGAGGTGTTACAGGAGCACCTCTGTTTGCCTTTAGTGCAGGATCCTTCTTTTATCCCCAGTAGTGTTACACCTTTTATTCTACCTCATCTTTCAGCAACTGAGCTTCATCTGTCTACAGCCAATTCATGACTGAATAAGAATCCCTGAGCTGACTTGTGTGTCTCTATGAGTGTTCTGGCCACGGGATCTTCCAGTGAGCTTCCAGCATAACACAATTTCCTACAGCTTGCTCTCAAAACAAAATGGCATTCATGGAGACCACCACAACTCTGCTCAGATGGAAGGGGTAAAACAGCCATAAGTCAGTGACTGCACTCTGTGGTGGAGGAACATGTGCGTTGTAATGGGACTTCTTAAGTGCCTGTTACAGTGTTTGTTTTTAAAATTGGTGTATGGATACTTATGCACAGACTTTTGGGTTGTGTTGTTCTACCTTACTGTGTGACAGTGGATGCAGTTTGATACCAAATCATTAACAGTGCTGCTGATAAGTGACATAGTGTTCATAAATACCAAAGTAGAACTTGTTCCTGGTTTATATTATTATCCTGTCCACATAACCAGCTTTGCTGATGTGCAGGCACAGAACTTAGCAATAATGAGACATACTCCTCGTTTAATCAGTGCTCTGCCTTAAATAGGTTACTGCAATCCAAACCTCTGTGGTTGACCTGAAATAAAATTAATTCTCTTCACCCTCCTGAGTAGAAATTCCACTAACACTGCCCTGTCTGTTGAAAGAGAAGGTCTAGTGAAATAAATGATGGTTCCTCCAAGAGTCAGTTAATCTGATCTCCAGAGGGGATGTAATCACAGCTGGGATGAATTTAACAGTATCTGCCTTTGATTTACTGGTCTTGGGCTCTGTGTCAGAGGGGAGCTTTTGGTGGCTGAGGGTATTGCCTGAACACCCAGGATGGCAAGAGGGAGCCACTGAAGCCTCCATGAAAATCTCACTGCTATAGTTTGAGCCCTGCTGTTCTTTCAGGTGTCAGTGTTGCCTTTTTCTGTAAAAGTAATTCCTTTCAAAGGAAGAGAGATGAAATGACATCTCTTCCATCATCTCTTGCTTCTTTATTGACACTTTACCTGTGAGAATAGTAATTCCGAATGTGGTTCTCTGGACTTGGATTTCTTTCGCTTCCTGGAGGGGAATTGAAGCTGTCATTTATCAGACTGTGTTCTGTGGTCTGATCTACAGGAGAAGAGCGATACCGTCAGCCCCTCCTGTGAACTCTTTCACAGTTAACACTCCTTGGGCTGGAGAGAAAGGGTGAGTGTGGGAAGAAAGTGGGAGGATGTGCTCCAGCCACTGTTTGGTACCAGATGATGTAGAGTTTCACAATTTGGCTGTCGGGAGAGCAGCAGTGGAAGCCAGGCTCTCTCCATCAGTGCAGTAACTACCCCAGCCCCGGTGTGTCTCCCTTCTGCTGAATATTTAATTAGTCTTTAAAAGTGAAACAGCTTTTACAGAGGGGAGGGAGGGTGCCCTTTCTGTTCCTAACTCAGGTAATAATCCACCAATTAAAGAGGTGAGGAGAGAGTGTTTAAAATCCCCTGGGATCCCAAGAACAATTGAAACCACATCTCCTTCCTAATATTTTCACTACTGAATTATTAGGTTGTGGAAGTGGTCTGCCAAGATTTTCTGTTTCATTTATGGGCTGTTTCTTGCAGCCTAAGCTGTTGGTTGAGCTCTCAAAATGCCTACAACTGGATGTTCTCTGTGGCATAGATAATGTAAAGCCTGTTTTGTAAATTCTAGTTTGGGAGGACATGGCTTACTGCCATCAGTGCTGCAGCGCTTCTGGACATGTGCAGAAGCAGATCTGTATGATGAGATACATTTCTGATACTTTAGCTATCTGTAGCATAGACAGCTCCACCAATCACATGAGGCTCCTTTGCAGTCAGTGGAGACGAGTGGATGCTTTCAAGTTTTTAGGTGCTCCTTTGAAAGCTTACCTTCCAAAAGGAGTGAGAGGAACAGCATGAAAAAGCCCTAAACAACTATTTTTTATTTCTGGTGATAACTCCACCGGAAAAAAGATGGGGCATCATAGAACTTGATTCACTTCCTCTAGTGCTTCTTTGTAGATGAGATGCAAAATTCCTGCACTTCTAACCATGATTTTCTTCTAACTATGATTTTCTTGTGCAAAGTTAAATTTGGCTCAGTTTGGTCCAGTTTGTCTGAAGGAATTAGAGCATTTTGCTTGTACGTGAGAACACCTACAATGAATTAGCGTTGTTAAACTAGAACACATTGCCCTTGTACCTTTAATTACTTGGTCTTTGATTTCTCATGTTCCAGTGTAGACAAGACTTTCTGAAGTCACTTCTAAAATTACCTAGCCTTCTAGCATGAGGTTTTAAAAGTTTTAGTAATTACTCCATTTCTGTTATGTCAAATTTGGAAATCCAGAAGACATCACTGCATAGGTTGAGCTGCTCTTATATCTATTTTGTTAGACTAGATAGAGGGAGCAATGCAAGATTTGTAAGACTAAATTTAAGTAAGAAGAAAGCCAAGGGACTTTCTTGAGGGGACCTGACCTTTCAGCCTACTAATTTGGGCAGGTCAGAATCCTTGAAGACAGCCCTAACTGCCCATTTGATTTCAGTTTTTGTTCAGGGATTGCCTGATGTGAAATTCAGGAGCAATCCTGGAAATGTTGGTGGGAGCTGCAGCTTTACATGTCCCGTTCTCCAGGCACCAGCATCTCATTCATTCCCATTCCTCTCATTCTGTCCCCACAAAGGTTTTGTTGCCTGTTGCACTGTCCTGTGCCTCCCAGGTGAGTAGTGGGAGAGGCACTCAGACCTCGCTTTGCCTCGTCAGCAGCCCGTGCTGAACCATCCTGCTGAGAGATAAGTCCTTTTCCATGCGGCCCTGTTTTAAAGGAGATGAGTTCTTTATCGTTAGATCGCTGCCTTCCTCCACGTGGACTGGAAACGTAGGATTTCAGGTAGGTGCTGTAGGGGATGGAAACCAAGGACTTCAGCAGCAAGGTGTCAGTCCTGCCGAGCATTTCTACTGAGCAGATGCTTTTCTGTCACCTGGATGACCTGAGGGAGGCCACAGAGGTGGCTGAATTCCTTCACTCTCAGGGCAGCAGATGTAGGTCCCTACCTCTGACCCTCTCATTAGGAGTCTGCAGCAATTCTGGTGCCCTTCTTGTACTTAATGCCTCATATCACACAACAGGAGGTTTTTTAACTAAAGCAGATCTTTAGAAAAAAAAATTCTGAAAGTATTTTATATTGAGATAATATTTTTTAAGTGGTGCTTTTGTTAGCACAATAATTAATTCACGTGATATATATTACACACGAGGCCAGACTACATGACTGTACTAACTTTTTCTGGCTGTATTCTGTATGAGATCTTGATTGCACTTACACAAACCTTAATTTTATTAGTGCCATTGTCAAGGTAAGCCTGACTATTGATAGAAACAATCTCAAACATAATTTAAAGAGGACAAAGAAATGGCACTTTCAAGAGGGCAATTCATCCTAGGTGAACATTGGTGGCACTTGATTCTGGAAAGTTTGCTGTTCTAATCAACTTTCTCAGAGGAATTCATTAACTGAAAACCTCTGACTAATGACAGATGTTTTGTTCTTTTGAAGTTCAAGCTAATTTCCATGAAGGTTACTATTACTAAGCAACAGATTGCAGAATGTCTCCTGGGGGGCTGAAACTGTAGTATGTGCAAAGAGTAAAGCAAAACACAGTGCAAAAAATGATGAAATACTATCCCCAGACACAGAGGCCACAAATAGTACCATGTCCAGGGCCTGTTTTGGAGTCTCCTTCCTTGAAAGCTGGTTTTTGACCGATGGGAAGGTTCCCGCAGGAGCAAAAGATCAGCACGAACCATATCACCATCTATGGTGAATGTCAAGAAAGATTCAGCCTCTACTCAAATGTAGAGGTACCTCAGAGCATGACCAAGGGAAAAAAAACCAAGTCCCAAATATATTTCAGCATACCTAATTCTTCTGAGAAAAGCTATCACCTGTAATATATTTCAGCAATATTAAAAGAAGAATGGTTATTCCAGCTGTGAGAGCTGAGGGAAATTAAATACAGGAGTGCTTTCTTGAGTCACAAAAGATGGTGTCGTCTTCTGTGCAGCTTTGTGTTAGAGTAGGAATATGTATTTGCACCTTGCTTACATAAAAAAGCCCACCTAGATATTCAGCTTTTTGAGGATAGAGATTTCATTCTATCCTCTTAATTTGCCTTTTTCCACTGGCTTTGCTAAATACAAGGTGCAAATGATAAAGGGGGGAAAAAACCCACACCCCTCAATTACTTCCAATAACCTTTTAAGTGTTTGAGTAAGCTCTTTTGGTCTTGTTCTTTTTTTGTTCAGTTTGGGTGACTCTGTAAGTGGTGTAGTTTTCTAGCATAGAATTTGCATGAGGTGAATTTCAATATTCAATAGAATTCATAAATTCTACAGTAATAAAAACGTCAATATCACACAACTTACTAATTATGGTGTGTGTGGGATATGTACAATCTGGAAATAAGTAAAATATTTTAAATATTTGAGTTAAAAATATCTCTTGAATGTCAAACTCCCAAAGGTAAGAACAGAATATACAAAACAGTTGTTAGCATAGAAATCCAAATATTTTCTAACTGCTCTGATAATTACATTCACGGTTTCTTTCTAAATATATCTTCTGACATCATAAAAGAAAGATTTGTTGTTATTCAAAGTTTTACAAAGTGACCAGTGAGGCACAAGAGACACTAATTTTAGAGAAATGAAGTAAACATAATCTCTAGTTAGATGCTTCCTTGTCACTGGAGGTATTGCAGGTCAGCAATCCTTCCAAGGAAGTGTCAGCAACACTTCCAAGTTATGTAAAGTAGGTTCTTTGGACATGTCTAGGAGCGGCCATGGCCTCATCTGGCTGTGATGGAGGTGCTTAAGTCACACCAGAGCCCTGCCGGTGTCCAGGCATTTAATGCAACTCCTGCCTACAGAGGTGATACAGTTATCTCATGCCCACTCTTTTTCCTCAAGAACATAGGACTTTAATAAAAGACGTGTGTTCATTACACAAGGATTTTAATTCAGGTCTCTCTTCTTCTACAGAAAGTCCCTGCAGCCATCGCACCTTGTAGCAATAACTGATTTTGGGCTTAATGAGTATCTCAACACAGTCTGGTATTGTCCCAGGAATACTCTGCGGCTCATGTTTGGGTGGCTGTTCTGGGAGATGCCTTAGCACATGAGAATGATGATGCCACCATGAAGCACTATCTCAATACTCAATAAATAAATTCAAAATAGAATTGGACTGGCCTGAAGCTGCAGATAAGGGTTATGTTCAACTTTAGGTCTATTCTCCTTTCAGACCTGAAAAGGCTCACACCTTTTCCAGAGCATTATATATCTTGTACGTACATAACTTTTGTGTGATGGATTTTTTTTCTGGATCACTGATTCTGAATGTTAAACCTTACCCAATTTAAAGGGATTGAGATTTTAGAAAGGGCAATCTGTTTCCCCATGACTTCTCTGTGAGAGTATATAAAATAAAAATAACCAGGGACAAAATGCCTGGGAATCTGAACCCATAATATCTCTCCCACCCAGATTTGTGTAAAAACTTTGCAGCTCGGTTTAAAGATCACCACTCTCTCTGCTTCTATTATGTGTAGCAAGTGACTGGATGGCTTTTAAAAATGAATGTGCTGTTAGAAATAGGTCCTCTTCTTTAATTGTATCTTCATTTTATGTTGTAGGCTGTAAATCATTTAAGCAAGGGTTTGGAATAAATAAGTTGCGAGAAATCTGATTAATTGATTACAGTAAATATAGCTTTCAGTCTTACAGCAGTAAAGATTTTGCCATGTTGCCACAGGTCAATTGTATATCCCGAATGATACTTACATTTTATCAGAACCTTGAGAAAATTACTGGTTTTCAAAATTTTGGTACTAGCACTACATTAAAATTGGTGTTAGATTGGCATAGAGCAGTTATTGTTTGTACTGGCTTCAGTACATTTTGTTACATCCCAAACTATAAGGAACAAAGACAAGTTGAACAAAGAGAAATATGTAGTTAATGTGGAGGAAGGTGCATAAATATACATAATCTGTAAACTGGAAAATCAGAATTCCTTAGTTCTGCTGCTGCTGGTGTAATTATTCTCAAGAATAATTTGACATGCAAAATGTTATGCAGGTTAAGTTTCTGCAGTAGGTCCTACTTTTCTGAACTTAGGCAGACATCAGTATAAAAGGTATGACACTCTCCAGAACTAAATAACTTTTTGGATCAGTGTACTTAGAGCATGGTGCTAACAAAACCAAGGTTGTGGGCTCAATCCCTGTATGAGCCGTTTACTTAAGAGTTGAGCTTGATGATCCTTGTGGATCCCTTTCAAATCAGACTGATCTGTGATCGTGTGTGTATGTGTACTTACATATTGTTGTCATCAATGTCATCACTGTCATTTATGTTTGCAGACTTACCCACACTAAGCTCCACAAAATGAATCCTGTAATTTGGAATTGGTCTTCAAAGATAGATACAACCACAGTGGAAAAGGGAAGGCTCTACTGCTACACATTTCTTACTGCATTTTGAATATGTAAAAATAATGAGATCACTGTGGTCCTTTGTACTGGCCTGCTTCCCTGTTGGAGTGGAAAATGACAAAGTTGTCATTCAAGGTCATGGAAAATGTATGTCTTGCCCAAGGAACGTGGTACCATTTTCAAATGACCTGGTTTGCAAACTCAAGTTATTTTGGGGTTGAAGGTAAAGAGTCTTAATCATCATATTGTATCAATCACTATCACATAACATGGTACAGGCACCACGCTTTGAGCGCCTAGAGCCAATCTTCTGATTGAGGGCTGCCCTAGACAGAGGGACTAAAAGCAAGCGTGCTGAAAATATAAACCTGAGTAAATATTTCTGACATGGAAGTATAATGGCTCTTGTAGAGCAACAAACCCTGGTGTTTGTAATGCATTGATGACCTATATATCGCTTTTCTTATCCAGACTTCATAAAAATTTCTTAGAAAACAAGTCTCAATCAAATTTTGACGTTTTTTTCCCAATGGACTTATCCAGCCAGTGGTATTTTAACTTAACTTATTTCCAGTCAGGGATATTTAGTTGTAGTCTTCCATATGAACTATGCCTCAAACAGTAAGATACCCTGCTGAGCTCAGAGCGCAATAGAAAACTTTGGTTTACTTGACTCAAAACAAGTGTGTGCATGTGCGTAGTAAAATCTGTGTTTTTATTGCTATTCTGACCCTGTCATTCAATACTAGTAATGCAGCCATTCATGGCAGATGCAGAGGAAGTGCAAGTGTGGGTTAGGCAGTAATGTGCTTAAACTTCCAGAAAAAGAAACTTTTTTCCAGATATGCCTGTCAGAACGTGCTGTTGCCCAGAGTTTCCTGCTGTTCTCTGATACTCCCCTGCATCTGAAGAATTAGTTTAAACATGTTTGCCAGAAATTGGGATTATTCTCTTTCAAGGGAATATTAAAAATAACAAATGCATGACTTTTTATGTCTCTGATCTTTCCTTGCCACCAGGACTAGTATAGCACAAGGACTGTGGCAGTCTCGGTGCCAGCTCACTCCTGTCCCATGAAAAGGGTTGCATGTGGAATGAAACCTCTTCCAGCTGAAGAAATAATTGAAGACATACATCCTATGAAATATCCTTGTGTGAAACTAAAACAGAGGATGCTTCATTTTGAGAATAAGGGCCTATTACTTGAAGTTTCTATATATTATATGCTAAGATATTTTATTAAAAAAAGGCACTCTAGCTCCAGTAGGGATTAGGAGCTGGGAAACATCCACCGTTGTTAAACCTGCAGGGGGTATATATCCAGTTCTACCACTTTGAAACATTCCTTTGACAAGGCAGTGAATTGAACTTGGACTTTTTTTTTATTTCAGTCAATATAGGTGGGTGGGTTTTAAAGGAGACAGGCTGGATGTTTCTTGAAGTTCTTGGTGCCAGTGTCTTGGATCAGCAGGATTTTGTGCTGGTTTTTTATGTCTTACAGTGAAATGCACATTGCTTTAACAGGTTTGTATTTGAAATGTGATAATGGGACTCATTATGGTTTCTTGAACATCACTTTGTGTCTCCTTTCTATCGTAGCAATGTGAGAAATAAAAGAAACAGTAAAATGTTACTTTGTTACTGCATTCACCTGCTCCGTACGTCTTTTAATGGCGTTTGCTTTGAATTCTCTCAAGAATAAGCTGTGACTATTTGTCAGCTTTGAAAGGCAATGTAAGTCTAGCAGAGTGAGGCAAATTCATGGATCTTCTTTTGTATTTTTTTTTAATTTCTGGATTCTGGGAAATATCAGATAGTTTTTGTGTTAAGGATTCATTTTACCTAACTTTCAGCACTAAAAGATTAGGCATCTAGTCTGAACTACTCCCATGTGCTCTCTAGGTATCTTCAGGTGGTGGATCAGCCCTTCTATCCAAGAAACTTATTTTATGGGGATGAGTCATTATTCAGAAATGCCCACCTACTTCCAGTGACTCTTGAGGAGGGTAAGCTTAAGATGCGGGGGTTAACTTTTGCATCTCTAAAGTGTGGTAAGATGCAGTTAAGAGTTTGCTTCTCTTTTCATCTCTGACTTATTTATTACCCTGGTCATGTTTGTTTCGAAAGGAGAGAAGCACAGAATTACACCATGATTATCCCATGGTACTTATTTAATAGTTTTACTGAATCAAGTCCTGTGTGAGCAGGCAAATGAGGTACCTGATATGGCATTCCATCTGTCTTTTGGATATGTGCAAGGGTCGCCTCTACTCAGAGGTATAGAGAGGTAGTAGATTGCTTTAGTTCAAATTTTGACTGGCCAGTGTTGTCTTTTCTTGGTTTTTTTCTTGCTTCTGTGTCAGCAGCAGAAATAATGAGCACCTTGTTTTTCTCCTGTAATACATTACTTACAGCTTGCAAATGACCCCTCAAGCTTTTAGGTGAGAGTTCTCAGACTCTACAGTGTGATTCTTATGACAAGCCCTGCAGGCACTCACCCTCACCCTTTTTTCAGGACTCATCACATTTTAGTTTCTTACAGTAACTCAATATGTTAATTTTACCTGTAGTTAACTTACTGTATCTTTGCATCATCACCTTAAGATTTTGACTTTCAGTTGCTAAAAGAATCAGTCAAGTATTTTGTTATGGCAAATATTCCAGCATAATAATAATAATAATAATAATAATAATAATAATAATAATAATAATAATATAGAGATGTTGCTACCATCACATTCTGTATCTGATACTTGTATTGTTAGTGACATTTAGTTGGACTGTTTTATACCACTCCCTGTTATGGTACAGGTATATGATATTATTTTAAATATCTTTTAAAAATTATTAATATAAAATATGGCACAGAGGAAAATTTGTCTAAACATTTCTCTCTTAGCTCCAAACTGTGTCCAGCAGCATTTTTGTCTTTCAGTCACCCTCTCTGATGATATTTTTAATACCTTCAGCAAATCAGTCTTTCAATTCCACCTACAGAGAATTGTCCTCACAATGTGGGACCTAAATATAGCCACAACACAGCTTGTGATGTACTGTGGCACAAGAGTACCATAATAGTCACTGTAATGTACTCTGGGACCGTGGTGCACAGGCCAGGTTGCTTTAACCTAGTGCTGTCTTAAATAGGAAGAAGAAAGCCTGTCCAATGCCACAGCAGGTGGTGTTATTCCCAGGGAGCCTGTGGAGTAAGCAAGATGAGTTTCCAAGTACTCTTTCTAACCTTTAGTAAGCTGACATCAACACGTTTGCAGACTCATCAGAAGGGTTTTCTGGAAGGTCTGTCCAGGGCAGTGAATCGTTCTTCATCTGTTGATTAGAGGTCAAATGGGGATCAGTAACTAGGCAGGAACTTTGTCCTTGCAAGAGATGCTAAAGGGCTAACTGGTTTTAGCCCTTTCAAGAACTAGTACATTTATTTGAAAACTGTGGGAGCTGCAAAAAGTCAATTTTTGGAAAGCTACTCGTGCATGAGGAGGCAGTTTCTGATGTGTCAGTGTAGCTTTACTGTCTGAGCAAAGGTAAAGGTGAAAATGGACAGAAATATAGGTTATATTATGGTTACACTGCTATATAGGAGAATCATAATAGAACAGGATAATCAATGTTTCTGTGGGCACAATCCTATTAGTGAACATCAGCCATGGGAACATGTAGACAAACCCATTTGCCAGATATTGCTGCATGACTCCCACTAAAGCCAACAAAGTCAAACAGCTGAATTCGTACCCCCGCTGCAAGAATGCAGTGAGGAAAGTTTCTAAATTCCAGACATTGCCATTTTAACCTCACTTATTACACTGTGTCATGGCATACATTTTCGTTGGTCATAGTTTCATCAGGAAATGGTGAATGTGCTTCTGATGCTCAGGCTGAAGAGAGTTTAATAAATTTTTAATGAATTGGATTGGATATGTTTCATGGTTTCAAAGTAGATTTCTGAGGATATCAAATAACAGGTGGTCCTTCCAAACTTAACATCAATTTATTTTTAATATTCATTTCATATATAGCTTCTGTACCCAAGTAGAAAGTACACCAGTGAACTTGAGATTCACTTATTTTCTACAAACACAATAATTTTACTTTTTAACATTTAAAAATGCCATTGCCTTTGAGAGAGCTTGAAAGTTGCAGTAATGAAACAAAACTCTAATTAGGATTATAGATTTGAACCCATATGAATAATTTAGATTAGAGGCATCAAAGACCAAGATTAGGAGGACTCTCAGCAACCACTAGTGTTCTGAGAAATTGATAGTAAGTTTCAACTACTGTTACGAGAAAAATCCTAAAATGGAATTTTCATAGGGTTTTCCCCAGACCTTGATATGGGCAGCAGAATCAACTCATCCTGTTTCCACCTTTTAATATGTTTCCATTAAGAAACATCCTTATCACAGGCTTTTGCTGGAGAGTGAGAATGACGACAGATTCTTTAGCCGTACTTTAAGGTCTCTCAACTTTATTTCACTTGTGGTCTCCACTGAGCACGAGAGTGCAGAGTCTGATGTGAGGTTTCATATGCTTATGAAGCTATTTGAGACACAGGGTGGATTAATTTGAAGATTGTTGTAACCTTAACCCTCTGTAACTTTGCTCCATGCAGGGTGAAACTGGATGTTTGAAGGAAAACATTCAAAACTTCCTATAATATCCCACAGATATCTTATTTTCTAATTAGAGAACCTGGTATTAGAGAAGGAATGTTGTTTGGAGGTCTTTTTCTACATATTCAATAGACTGTGGCATTATATGATGCTTTTCTAAAATATGATGCCTTAAAGCAGATTGCTCAGCAGTTAAACAGTGGTCAGAGTGTTTACACTGATCTGCCAAACAATGACTTCAACACTATTGTAGATAAGGAGCATTATTTTTTCCAGAAGTATTAGGTAGGTCTCTAGGGAGACTTTTTCAGAAGAAATATTAGGTAAGGCTCCGAGGAGATTTTCTAGTCTTTCTGAGAGCTGCCAAACAGGAAACAAATTTTATTCTATATTAAACCTGAATACATTACTGTCAAAGTAGTTATTACTGGTTTACCTCAGTGTACTTCTGAGTAGAAATTGGCACTATAGATTCTGTCTGGGTGGGTGCTAAAGATGAACAGATGGATGCTTTTGGCCACATTTTATCTTAAAAAGTGAATGAAATGGTAATGACGTATTTGAGTACGACAATTTCTATAACTGGAAGTCTCAGAAGCAAAAAATGTTAAATTGGTGCATATGTCTTCCTAATTTAAAAGCTCTTCTGGTTTGCCTCATGATGACTGAACTTTTCTGCTTTACATGCTAGTCTAAATTTACTTGTTATTAATATCCCCACCTAGGTTAGACTTGGAATGCAATAATTATTCCTCTGCTTGAAACCACAGGCAGTGTTTGGCGTTATGCTGGAGTGATTTATCTCCCTTAGATTAAACTGATTATTTTCGGTGAACACTGGATTGTCCAAATCAAATAAGAAGCAGTCATGTTGTCCTGACATTTGGTGGGGAGGTTGTGTTGTTTTTGTTTGTTTAGTTGGTTGGGTGATTTTTCATTGTTTGTTTGTTGGGTTTTTTTTAAACAGCAAGTGAGAGTACAGAACTTCCTAATGCAGGAATAAGAAATACAAATGCTGCTTTGATAGGGAAACATTAAGTAAAATTTGCATCATGGCTGTCCAACTTTAAAATTGAAGAAACTTTTCTCTGTTAAGATGAAGATTAGGCATAAAATATTTTCCAATGCCTCATTGTCTTATTTAATTTTAGAGTTGTATTTTAATAAAGCAAATTAATGACAAAATAAAACCATGCAAATTTACAGTCTGTTATAGTTTTTCCTTAAAACTGAGTTAATTATCAAGTATGGCTGCCATCAGTTTCTAAAGATGTCTATTAATGTAATCTTTTACAGTAATATTAATGGAATAACCTTTAATAGTTGTTGTCCTGGGTTGCCAGTAAAGGCTCTGTGTGTCACTGTATGTCAAAGTGTCAGACAGATGATATAGATGATGCAAATTCTGCAAAAAATGGTGAAGTTACTAAATTAACTAACCTCTGCTTTTGATATTTTTATCTCCCATGTGTTGCTATTTTCAAAGAGGTTATTAGTTTTGTTGGAATTGGCAATGGCAGAGGGTGACACCATCACTGAAATAGAGGTGGTGAAATACAACTCCTTATTTTAGCTATCTGACAGTGTGGGGTTTTTTTCTTGAGGTCCATCTGCTAGCACTGGCTCAGAAATCTGATTTAGATGCATCACAATGCCCTTCCATTCCAGAAACTGCATAAATGCAGTACTGAATCACAGTCTTAAATCTAAGTGGGTGGAAAGCGCATTTCATTACACTACAGCTTGAATTCTTCAATTTCCTTTCTCTTGCTTCTGGGAAGCCTGAATGCTTTGCTATTCTAGCAGTGGAATTAGACATAAACCTTAAAAAGCCTTCTTTCCTTGAAGGGAGCACTACAGGTTGCCTGGCTTTTGCTCTGGTCTCCCCTTGCTGTAGACACTGCCATTTATCTCCAGCTTGCTTCAGCTGAGTGCAAAGCTTGGCAGAAGTAAATCCCATCTCACTGTTCCATGGACTTTTCATGCCTCCCCAGCGTTGGTTTCTCTACCCACACTTCTCCCTCAGCTTGTCTGCATCACCTCTCCAGCATCACTTGTATCAGCTCTGCCTACTTTTTGCTGGAAAGGGTTCAAGGGTTGCAGAATTCTCTCATCTTTGACTCACTGTTCAAGGGGCTGGCACCCATCTGCAATGGAAAAAGGCTATGCCTAAACTTGGCACATCTGTTCAAACTTCAAGCAGCCTGCCATCGTTGTCTGGAGCTCAGTGTCAATCCCCTCAGGGCAAGGGAGAGAGTTGTTCAGGGTTTTTGTAGAGGACCAAGAGCCACAGACCAGTCTCCTCCGGTGGATGGATGCCTCAGTTATGCAAGCAGGAGCATCAGGATCAGCTTGCTTATCAGCACTGACATCCCTTGGCCAAACACAAGAGTCCCATCTCTGCAGATTCACTGCCAGACTCACGACCTCTTCCTTCTAGTGGAGTAACACTGATAAAGCCAGGCTATCAGCTTGTAATGTGTCAAATGGTGCATACTACTCTGTCCTTTTCCCCTGGTTTCCTGTGGTAACAATGGGGGCTCTCCATGTTCTCTGTCTGGGTAAAACACGCATTTGGATGCTTACCTGACATTTGATGGATTTTTTCTAAATGTCCCAGATTCCTGGATGGCCTGAAGGTTACACTGAACACGACAGAACCAGCACCTATGGGGTCACTATCCCATGAGTGTCCATTGTCTGTATCACCCAAGGGCATGGTGAAGGCAAGAATCTTGTCCTTGCCTCCAGAATCAATAACGACTGTTATCACTGCCAGTGTTATCCCAGGGCAGAGCCAGCCTTTTCACTTCTTTGCTCCCTGACTCCCACATATACCCACAGAAATGTCCTTTCAGGACCTGTAGTTTGGGCCACAGCCGAAGTCTGTCTGCACAGGAGGCTGGTGGAAACAAGCACCTAAGTATCTCTTGCTGTCATCTTTTATCAGTTTCAGGTCTTTCAGGTCTGGTTAGGAGAGGGAGCTTTGATGTTGGCCAGAAGGGCTACAGCAACTAAAAATTGGGTCTATAGTTGAAATTTTACAGGGATCTTTTAAAAAACCCCTCAGCATAAGCCGGCATTGTGAGCTTGCAGCCCATAAAGTCAACAGAATCCCGGGCTGCATCCAATGCAGTGTGGCCAGCAGCTCGAGGGAGGTGATTCTCCCCCTCCACTCTGCTCTCCTGAGATCCCACCTGGAGTACTGTGTACAGTTCTGGTGTCCCCAGTACAAGAAGGACATGGAACAGTTGGAGCAAGGCCAGAGGAGGCCATGAAGTTGACAAGAGGACTGGAGCGTCTTCCCTAAAAAGACCGGCTGAGCAAGTTGGGAGTGTTCAGCCTGGACTAGAGAAGGTTGCGTGGACACCTCATGGCAACCTTCCAGTATCTGAAGGGGCCTACTGGGAAGCTGGAGAGGGACTTTTCACTGGAAACTGTAGGGATAGGACAAGGAGTAATGGGTACAAATTGAAAGAGGGGAAATTTAGGTAAGATATTAAGTAGAAATTTTTGAGGGTGGAACAGGTTGCCTGAGGAGGTTGTGGATGTTCCGTACGTGGCAGTGTTCAAGGCCAGGATAAGACCTTGAGCAACCTGTTCTAGCGGGGGCTGGAACAAGGTGACGTTTAATGTCCTTTCCAATCGTTAACATTCTATGACCTTGTAACGTCGATAAGCAGATTTCCTGCCAGACTTCACAAGTGATTTCACTGGGAGAGTAGGATACAGTGTCCAAACTCAGAATGGGAAATCTAATCCTAGCCCTTGAGATAGGAGATAGGTTTTTTATGACTTAAATCTCCTTTGTCACTCCGTCCTAATGTGCCCTACTTCAAATTTTCCAAGATGTAACTTCATACTCCTTTCCAGACACTTTCTGAGTAGAAAAAAAAAAGTGGTCTGTATGGGTTTCTTCTTGGCAGCTGGGGTGGTACTGGAAAAGAAATGGCTCTCCCCGAGTAGCAGGGAGCTGAGAACAAGCATGTGTGGAACTCTGAAGCTTGCTGGAGCCAGCTCAAGCTATTTGGATGCTGAAGCCTCCCCTTAGGATAGGACCTAAATGACAGCCAGAATAGACCTTGACTAACCTAGAGAGTGTATGTGCTGTTTGGGCAGGTGGTTACTGGCTGCTACCAGCCCATATAACACACCACATCTGACCTCTTCTCATTCTCTTTTCAGTGGGGTCCTTTTCTTTCCTGGGTTTCTCTCTAGCATATCTCGTTGCTTTGCAATATTTCCAAGTCTAATTTGACTGCTTCTTCCTAAAAAACCTCCAGCAGTGGATATAATCTGACAGGTCATGTAACAGAATTTCTGAAATAAAATGCTGATGCTGACTAAAGCAGCCTAATACTTCCCAGTGCAAGTATTATTAACAAGGTTTACCCCAAACAAATTGTGCTTGCCCAGTTGATTTTTCAGTCCAGGCAAGTTAACTGGTTTCATTAGATGCCAAAGAATCTCAGTAACAAAAGAACACTGGTGGCTTAAAGACCGTATCTTCCCAAAACCATTTAGAAACACTGAACTAACACCTTTGTGATTGGAAATAAAAACTAACATTTCTTCTTCTTGGAAGAAGTCTGATAGATAGATGGCCTGTCTAAAGGATTAGTCAATTAAAGTTTGAAAGCAATTGGGAAAACCTCTAAAATATGTGCCTCAGTTCATCTAGCTTCTCAGAGAGCAAAAGACAGTGATTGTTATATGCATTCCCCCTGGGTGCTCCTGAAAGTCAGAGACATGTGCCCAATGGCCTCCTTCAACTTACCTCCAGCCCTGTCTTTTACATGTTTTTCTGCTCCTTGTCTTCCTGCAAAATGAGAACAGGTGAAATTACAGATGCTGTACAGTAAACCCAAAGATAAAATGGGAATTATCTTCTGTTATAAGTCTGATTCTGGCTGCTTCATCTTCATCCAATCAACAAATGATTACCCCTTTTCTTGTTGTTGTGTTTTTGAAGCATTTTCCATCTAAAATTGCCAGGTAAAGTGGAGCTGTAGCCAGAGGTACATTTTTTCTGGGAAAGTTTCGACATAATTGGAAATGCCTATTTAGAAGAGAAGGGCCGATAAAAAAATGTAGGTGTTCCATTTTTTGAAATGCCTTGTGATATGTTCTATAAAAATCTTATCTCAGAACCAGCTTGACCTAGAAATGACAGTATATTGGAGATCCTTACTAGTGTGGATTTTGGCAGTCCAGAGTGTCTCAGCAGGCTATAACAACATTGCCAAAAGTCCTGCAGAGAAAATTAATCTCTAGCAGAGCCAAGTTTCTTTGGAAAATAAGCCAGGGGCTTAGTTGATTTGCCATTGTGAAGCTTCTTCGATATGAATAATCTGCCTTGCTCCCCTCTCATGCCTTTCTGGCTGTGCACTTGACTCAAAATTATTTCTCGTGTCTCGAAACCCATGGCACCATCGCCGCACTTGTATGGTTGAGTGGGTGTCAGGAGGTAAGACCATGACAATTTTTGGTAAGGCAGGACAAATGTCGCTAGAGAAAGGTTACAAAATCAGGCAGACATTTTTTGTCATTTTGTTACCTTGCTACATCAAAAGTGAAAAGAAGAAATCGAGATCCCATTTGACATCTTCAAACCACAACAGCATCGCTGGGCTTGGGAGGAAGGTTGAGCAAGTCAGTAGTAAATAAATGGAGTGTGTGGCAAGACAACAGGTGGCTGTATCAGCAAGAATATACCTACCTTCTGTTGTTCCTCCAAGTTTCTGTTTCTCAGAAAGCTCTAATCATTTTGGGTAAATAGAGCTGAAAGCTATAGATAGACAAAAAGACATAAGAAGGAAATAATTCAGCGGGCAAAGAAAACAAGCCTGCTCTCTTCAGCTTTTTCCATCTGTTGGTGTCCATTAAGAAACTAAAAAGGCAGCTGCTGGGGAGTCCTGATCTTCTGGCAATCCAAACTGATTATTTGATTTGCTTTCTCACTGTTGCAATGCTGAATCTGCATTCCAGCAGGATCTGGGTTTATTATTTCAAGGCTTTTTTAGCCTTCACAGCCATTGGTTTTATCCTAAGGCTTTAGTTTCCAAAATATGCTGTAATCTAACATAATGTAAATATAAAGACTATCCAAATTTAGATAACTTTAAACTTTGATGGGGGAGGAGAATGATATAGCCATATTCAGTTTGTGCTAGTTTTTTGTACCTTTGAGTTGCAGAAATAATAAAAGTGTTTAAAGGAGTCAGCAAGGGGATATATTAAGAAAAATGCCTTTCCTGGCTATGAACATGCTGTCCATGTACAGTTGTGTGTGATTCATTCAAATTCACCGTGTGATGCATTTTTTTTTCTTATTAGGTTTGTTACAGTTTGCGACTGTTTTCTGTCAGAGAAATCCACATATTTACTTCCCTGAGGCCCTCATTTCTGTGGACCTCTAATGCTAAATTGAAATAGATCAAGCTGATCTCACTGATGTTTATTTTCTCTGCTCATTTCATGAACTTTCTCTGCTCATTTCTTACTGTGTAGTAGTTACAGCACAACCCCATCCCACACACCAAACAAAGATACATTTAAAGAGAACTACTTGGAAGAAAAATGTTGCCTTTCTCTCCAAATGACATCTTATCTCCTGGATTCATACTTTTAAAAATAAAATGATAAGCATGTAGTGGCCTCATTTTCACTTATAATATGAGCAGACTTTGGCCTCTACAGGGATCTGCTTGGTAGAGTATGGGACAAAGCCCTGGAAGAAGAAGGGCCCGAGAAAGCTGGTCAGTATTCAATGGTCACCTCCTCCAAGCTCAGGATTGATGCATCCCAAAGAGAAGAACAAGGAGCTTCTGGACAAACTCAAATACTAAAAGGAAGCCCACAGGAGATGGAAGCAAGGGCAGGCAGCTTGGGAGGAATATAGAGAAATTGTCTGAGCAGCCAGGGATCAGGTCAGGAAAGCTAAAACTGTAATAGAATTAATTCTGGCCAGGGCTGTCAAGGGCAACCAGAAAAGCTTCTGTAGGTGTGTCAGTGATAAAAGGTAGTCTAGGGGAAACTTGAGCCCTCACTGTAAGGAAAGAGGAGTACTGGTTACCCGGGACATAGAGAAGGCTGAGGTACTCAACAATATTTTTGCCTCAGTCTTCACCAAAGTGCTCCAGCCACACCACCTAAGTCGCAGAGGGCAAAGTCAGGGACTGTGAGAATGAAGAACAGCCTGCTGTAGGAGAAGATCAGATCTGAGATCATCTAAGGAACATGGAGGTGCAAAAGTCCTTGGGACTGATGAGATGCACCCAACAGGTCCTGAGGGAACTACCAGATGAAGGGGCTAATACAGTACCCATCATATTTGAGAAGCTGTGGCAGTTCAGTGACCGGCAAAGGGGAAACAAAAGCCCCATTTCTGAAAAGGGAAAAAAAAAAGACCTGGGGAACTCCAGGCCAGTCTCACCTATCTACCTGGCACAATCATGGAGCAGATCCTCCTGGAAAATATGCTAAGGCACATGGAAAATAAGGAGGACAATCATTTGTGACAGCCAATATGGCTTCATTAAGGACAAATTTGGTGTCCTGCTGTGGCAGGGTTATATCATCAATTAGTGATGTCAGAGCAATTGATGTCATCTCCTTGGAAGTGTGCAAAGCATTTGGCACTGTCCTGCATGACGTCCTTGTCTCTAAACTGGAGAAACATGGATTTGATGGGTGAACCACTTGATGGATAAGAAATTGTTGGGTGACCAAACTCAAAGAGTTGTTTGTGGCCAACAGCTTGATGTCCAAGTGGACAGCAGTGACAAGTGGTGTTCCTCAGGGGTCAGTATTGGAACTGGCACTGTTCATCCTTGTTGGTGACATGGGTAGTGTCCCTCAGCATGCTGCAGGTGACACCAAACTGTGTGCTGCAGTCAGCACACTGGAGGGAAGGAAGGCTGTCCAGAGGGACCTTGACAGGCTTTAGAAGTAGGCCCAAGGGAACCTCATGAAGTTCAACAAGGCCAAGTGCAAGGTCCTGCACCTGGGCTGGGGCAAGAACAAATACAGGCCGGGCAGAGAAGGGATTGAGAACAGCCCTGACTAGAAGGACTTGAGGGTGCTGGTGGATAAGGAGTTGGATATGAGACAACAATGTGCACTTGCAGCCCAGGGAGCCAAATATATCCTGGACTGCAGCAAAAGGAGTGCAGCCAGCAAGGTGAGGGAGAGGATTCTGCCCCTGTATTTCACTCTGAGACCCCAGATGGAGTGATGTGACCAGCTCTGGTGCCTCTAATTTAAGAAGGACATGAAAATGCTGGAGCAAATCCAGAGGAAGGCCACAAAGGTGATCAGAGGCCTGGAGCACCTCTCCTATGAAGACAGGCTTAGAGAGTTGGAATTGTTCAGCCTGGAGAAGAGAAGGCTCTGGGGAGACCTTATAGCACATTCCAGTACCTAAGGGGGCTTACAGAAAGGCTGGAGAGAGACTTTTTGCAAGGGCATGTAGTGATAGGACAAGGCATAATGGGTTTAAAATGAAAGAGAGTGAGTTTAGATTAGTTATATGAAGAAATTCCTTTCTGTGAGAGTGGTGAGGCACTGGAACATGTTGTCCAGGGAAGCTGTGGACACCTCATACTTGGAAGTGTTCAAGGCCAGGTTGGATGGGGCTCCGGGCAAGCTGATCTTGTGGAAGGTGTCTCTGTCCGTGGCAGCAGGGTTTCTTCCACCAGGAAAGGATTTCATGGGACTCCACCATGATGGGTGATGATAGGGTTGTGTGCTTATGGGTAAGAATCAGGGAGGGGGTCAACAGTGCAGATATCACGGTGGGAGTCTGTTAGAGACCACCTAAACAGGATGTAGACATAGACAAAATATTCTAAATGCCCCTGGCAGAAGTCTCAAAATTGCTAGCCTTGTTCTTGTGGGGAATTTCAACTTACCAAATGTCTGTTGGAAATACAGCACAGCAGAGAGGAAGCAGTCTAGGACATTCCTGGAGTGTGTGGAAGATAATCTCCTAACACAACTGGTGAGGGAGTCAACTAGGGAAGGCTCCCTGCTAGCCCTGCTGTTCATGAACAGAGAAGGTGGGTGATGCTGGGCACAGCAATGACAAAATGATAGTTTTCAATTCTCAGAGAAGTAAGGAGGGGTTCCAGCTAAACTGCAAGCTTGGACTTCTGTGAGCCAGGCATGGCTGCGGAGGCGAAAGAACGGGACATCGCACAGCGATCAACATGACCATGTGAAGCCATTTATTATTTGAAGAATATACACTTATATAGCATTTTTAGTTCTAAATACGTGATGATTCGAACATTGTGTGGTCAAAAGCAGTATAATGATTTGATGCTTGCTACTGTTAGCATGTTGCATCTAAACTTCTGATTGGACACTTGCTGTGACAACTATTCACCATATTTCAATTTCTCACATCCTTTTTGTTCAGCGTAATGTATCAATCTTGTTGGAACTAAATTATTGTTTCAGCAGTTCCTAAACTATAGTTCTTTCATATTACTGAACTGACTTATTGTTTCAGCAATTCCTAAACTATATTTCTATTGTGCTATGGTCAATACATCCTTATTTCATATCCTTGGGTTGTTTCTCTTCTTATTTCATACCCTTGAGTTGTTTCTCTTCTTTCTTCTGTGGTGTTATCAAAGATAGTGTATCCTTTACTCAGCTTGATTCAATGCTGGGAAAGCTGGGTTGTGCATTCCCAGTGTCTGTTCTCCTGCAAAAATTCCTCAACACATGGCCTCCTTAGGAACCTGGCTGACAGAGTCAGAAGATAGTCCTGAAAGGCAAAGGAGTTCAGGAAGACTGGACATTCTTTAGGAAGGATATCTTAAAAGCACAGGAGCAGGCCATTCACATGTGCTGAAAGATGAGCCAGCAGGGAAGACCAGCCTGGCTGAACAGAGCTTTGTCTGGAGCTTAGGGAAAAAACAAGATTTTATGACCTTTGGAAAATGGGGCAGCAACTCAGGAGGACTAAAAAGATGATGTGAGGTTATGCAGGGAGAAAAGCCAAACTAGAACTTAATCTGGCTACTGCTGTAAAACACAATAAGAAATGTTTCTATAAATAAATTAGCAACACATTGAGGGTTAAGGAGACCATCCTTTATTGGGTGTGTGGGGAAATACAGTGTCAAACAATGATGAAGAGACTAAGGTACTTAACATTTTCTTTGCCCCAGTCTTTAACAGCAAGACCAGTTGTTCTCTGGATATCCAGCCCCACTGAGCTGGGAGACTGCACCTTGAATCCTGTGTTCAGTTTTGGACCCCTCACTACAAGACAGATATTGAGGTGCTGGAGTGTATCCGGAGAAAGACAACAAAGCTGGTGAAGGCTCTGGACCAAAAGTCTTTTGAGGAGCAGCTGAGGGGAAAAAGGAGGCTCAGGAGAGACCTTATTGTTAGGTAACAAGCAACAGGACAAGAGGAACCAGTCTCAAGTTGCTCCAGGGTAGGTGTAGATTGGATATTAGGTAAAATTTCTTCACAAAAGGGGGTTGTCAAGCACTGCAACAGGCTGCCCAGGGAAATGGTTGAGTCACCACCCCTGGAGATATTTAAAAGACTGTGGATGTGGCACTTCAGGACATTATTCAGTGGTGGATATGGCTGTCCTGGGTTAATACTAGATTCAGTAATCTAAGAGGTTTTTTCAAACCTAAATATTAGATGATTTTATCAATGAATGGTTAAGAATCAAGGGGTCAGAAATGTTTCTGTTTTCATGTTTGAAACAGGAAAATATTTTAAATTCTCCATCCCTATCTGAATTATAAAGTTCTGCAATATTTGACAATCATCTAAGAAATCCAGGATGAAAACATGACATATTTCAGTTATGGAGAGTAAAACTGAGAAAAATGATGGATGGCTCTTACGTCAAGATCTGGGATAAAAAGAGGGAACAGGAACAGAGACTAGCTCCTGACAGTACTGACAGGAGCAGCATCCTCTTGACCCATAATGCCTGAACAGGAGCCTTGCGTTGCATGGTGGGCTTTGTACATGTTCACTCTTCACATATGCAGTCTTCATCAGCTGAATTCAAGTTCAAGGTGCTGATCTGGAACTTAGGAAATCACAGGCAGCTGGCTTGAGATATCTATTTGAAGTGGCCAAAGTCTTCTCATGAAGGGCAGGCCTTGCTGAATTTTGCTGTTCCCATGGCCAAGGACTTAATAAATTGTTGCTGTCTGACTGTGCAGTGAAGACTTTTTGTAAAAAGGGAAAAAGGGTTTTTCTTAATGATGCCAGATATGCAGGTGATGTGGCCAGGACCCTTGAGAACAGCCTGTGCCTAAACCCAGCATCGAGAAGCCCAAATTAGAAGCTTAATCACACAGCCTGCCAATTTAATCAGTGTAGAGAGACAGACGCCTCCAGAGAATGGTATAAATCTTAGTGCAAGCACGTCCTAAAAATAGTTGTGAAGAATCCACACCTGAGCCTGCTGTATGTAAGGGTGTCTTTTCTGAACTGGACAAAAGGAAATGTAGTGAGGAATTCAAAAACATGAGAAATTAAAATGACAAAAAGTCACTGCATATTCTGGGAACAAAGTAATCGCATATTCAGAACATCCCCCCTCCATTTTTATCCCCAAAGTAAATCCACAGATGCATAATATTTGGGGAATTTAAATTAAAAAAGTTAATGATAACTGCAGAGTGGTATAATACATTCATATATAATAAATGCAAACAAATAAACAAGTATTCAACCAGAACAAAGGAATAATAATTTACTCGATTTTGAATTTAAGAAGTAATGAAGTATGACAACTGTACTAGAAGTGGGCGAACACCAGAGAATAACTAGGATTTATATACACCAACGATGATAAGTTTCTGTGTGAGCATCTATGTGTGTGTATGAATGTACAATCCTGCCTTACTTCCTCACAAGATAACAAAGCAATGAGGTAACTTTGAATACCAAACATACCTAGAGGAGGGCAGAATATAACTGTACATGTGGCTGCAGAACCTTGTAATCTTATGGTCGTATTTCAGATACCTTATCTAGGAGAAGTGATTCTTTGCTGTCATAGGCTTTTGAGTTTCAAGACGAAGTTTGGATGGATTTTTTTTACATAAAGCCCTTAGAATTTAGCACGTTTTTCTTCTATTAAGTGTACAAGAATATTTTAATGTGCTAGGAGGGGTGGTAAGGCACTTAAAACGGAATGACAGCAAGGTGCAATGAGCCTCAGGAAATCAGTGGTTTCATGTACACAATTTTTGTGTTCTTGCAACATTTGTGTTTCATTTCCAGTCTCGGATTTCTTTTGTGTTATGCCAGTTAATAAGCTGTTCTCAATCTATTACCTCTGCTCAGCCTTGGAAAGTAATGCTTTAAATTAGGATAGGGAAGGAGGGAAAGTATAAATGGCATCTGGTAGCACAAATCTCCTGCTAATACAGAGAATCTTTTCAATTAAAATAAGCACACTGCTTTGATATTTTTATTCTGAATGAGGTGTTACGTCTGTGGCTGACAATAATATAGGAAGTTTCCTAAGGCTTATGTGGGCTTCATAGTATTCAGGGAGTTAAGAGAGAGGAAGAAAAAATGCCATGTCATTAATGGTGCATCTGACATTTGTTTATGTGTTCCTATGTCCACTTTGCATGCAGCAAAGCTTAATATCCATTCAATAGCTCTTAATCTATTTCGTTCATTCAATTTTAATGACATATACATACATACATATTTTTATTGTACATAAGGAAATTATATAAACTTCTCTTATATGTTTTATAAATCTTGAAATTTTAACACCTACAGGAATTGAATAAAGCTGGCTGAAACTGCTCTGTTTATCCTGTGTGTTTGTGTTTTCCTCCTGAACTTCAGCAGGGTTGCAAAAGCTCTTGAAGTCCCAAGGTAAGCAAGGAAACCTTAGAGAGTCAGAAAGAAAGATGCCACCTTGTTTTCTGCCAAAATTAAGATTTTACATCTTTTTATTGTAATACTGGTCTTCAAAATGGAAAATGATACTAATCAGGAGCTAACGAATTGCACCTGGACATTATTTCTACATCAGGAAGATGACCGTGAGGCAGAAAAAATACCATTGGCCTGGAAAAGCACTTTCAGGGCTTATAAAATGATCACAATCTAAAGCCAGGTGGCATTAGGGTGAGGTCATAGTTGGGGAAACCCAGCTGTTGTTTGGAGATGTGGTGAGCCTGGCCAAGCCCCAGTAAAGCCTTGCCCATTGGTACACAGCCTGGCACCTTGGTTTTGTTCAATGTCCCTCCTGTTAAAGGTTCAGCCTGTTGTCGAAGGAACTGGCTGTTGTTTAAGGTCCTCATAAGAAGAACCCACTCAGTGGATTTGCCCAGATACCTGTGACCCCCAAGGACACAGGAAGGCTTTCCTCCAACACAAAAGTGGCTCAAGAAAAGGAGGGAGCAAAGGCAGGGCCAAGCTTTCATGATCCGGAATGGTGTTTCCCTTTTCTATTGGCACTGTGCTGGGTAGAGTCATTTGTACCCTCTCTCAGTTGTGTCCTTTCAACCAAATTATCCTAATTTAGTCAGTACTTCCTTGTCAGGAATCTATTCCAAAGCTCTTAGGAAACTATTTCCTATCTTCCATCATTTCTGTCATCCTTTCCTCTACCCTTGCCTGTTATCTTCAAGATGAAGTGACAAAAACTACATGCAGTGTTCAGGAGGAATGTACTAGATTTTCCTTCTTTTCTTCTCAATTATTTCTACAATAGTTCCCCATCTTCTATTTTTCAGATGTTGTGTTGTTTGAGGAACATATCTCGAATGATTGATAGATTTCCCTGTTTAGTAACTTATTAGAGTTCATCATGGTATGTTTGTAATTACAGCTGCAGGGAAACCATCCCAGTCTGCATGAATTTGTGTCAACTCCTCTAGCATTCTTGGGTGTCCCCCCAAACATGGTCTTCTCTACTGTTTAAACCAAACTTCTTTACATAGTTTAAGACATGGATTAAAATAGCTGATGTACATTATCTTTGGACAGATACATTTATTCTGTAGTAAGGTTATAAGACAGGTTCAATAGAATGCCAGTATTCCTTTGGTACCCTGAGGTAATTCCACAGAAAAAGGAAAATTAATTTCCCAGTCCTCTTAAAAACAGTCTGGAGCACCTTAACACATAGAAACAATGTCTAATCTGTCAGACTCTCATTTTCTAATACAGAAAAAAAGGGACACAGTTATTAGACAGGATTTTGCAATCAGCATCCATGTGGGCTAAGCTGGATACTTAGATTTGTGTGCCAAATACAGATCCTGCAATTTAACAGCTCAACACATTAGAGAGTATTTTAAGCTGCCTTGGTAGCTGTCTAGATGTAATTCATTGAACACCTGGTGTCTTTATCTTTTATTTAGAGAGGTTCAGTCTGGATATGTGTATCTCAGTGATCTATAATTTGCAAGTCATGAACATTGTCAAATGATATGTGCCTTTTTTTTTTTTTTTTGAGAAAGGAGTTGTTTTTTTCTTTATAGAACTTACCTGGGGTTTACTTTGGCTTTATCCAGAGCTCTTGTTCATGTAGTGGTATCACCTTTAAAACAAGAACTGAGCGTTGCTTTGAACATGGGCTTGTGTCTTGCCTTAGATTTTATGATGATGTCCAAAATTTTTAAAGTGAAGTGAGGTCCAGACTATGGAATCAAATGAAGAAATTTTTACCGTGCTCTCATGAGGCTTGCTTGGAAGATTTCCTTGATGCAGCTCCCTGGGGAATATTGGACTGTCTTTATTGCAGGTACATCAGTGAGCAGATAGTAACTGCAGTTCTGTTCTCCTCCAGATGGGAAGAAGAGCAGGGCATCCGTCTGGCACATCAGGACAAGTTTTACAGGCATGTATGTGGCAATAGGTGCAGACAGCCATCTGCCACAATGCTTAGGAGGAGTCAGGCACTTAACACCTTGATTTAAAAATACAGACTTGGGCATATCTGAAAAGCTCAGTAGGTGCCTATCTCTACATCTTCAAACCTTTAAAATCCAGCCCTTGGTTGGTGTGTTTCACCCATATTTGTGCAATGGGATGGTAACACCTCCTCACCTCAGAAGAGGGGCTTAAGAGGCCTTTTCAGTCTTTAAACTAGATAGACAGTGAAATATGACATTGCAGTACAAGATCAGCTCTCTCGTGTCTGGCTACAGCAGGTTTTTGTCAATGTCTGTTCCCTTCACTAAGGTTTGTGAGCAATCACTGACTCTTAAACAGAAATAATGACTTTTGTGAAGTTTTTCACAAAAATGTAACATTTTCCTTTGTATTTTATGTAAATATATCCACACCTCTTCTGGCAGCTAAGCACCAGAACTTCGTAATTCCCCTTACAAAAATCTTTTTTAACATAGGAACATGCACTATTCTTCTCACTAGATGGAGGTCCAGTGCCATTTAAACCTCAGCTTTCTTGATTCTTCCTGCTCTTGGTGAGATTGAAATAATTGCTGCCATGATCCAGACAGTGTATCTGTGTTCTCAATAGAGGGCACAGATAAAGGAATGCATATTTATAAATACCTTAAAGCACAGAATATGCTCTGGTAATAAAACATTTAGAAAAGAGAATGTGAAAAATGCCATAAAGTTGTGAAGATTTAGATGCAGATGCTTAGATACAATGAAGATTTTATAAAATCCAGTTGTACTGAATTAATTCCTTTTGGCAAAAGCAGAACTATTTAATAGATCACATCTGCTTGGCTGCTGCTGCATTAATCGTGACAGTAAATTGCTGTAACTAAACTGTTTTAATTAGGGAAAGTAAGGGCTGCCATTTATTTTGCTTTTCAATTCTTTTACCAATCATTCTGTAGTGCCAGTGCATTTAACACTCATCTGTTCTGGTGCTAAAACTAAAGGAAGTAAGACCTTTCTTGAGTGGTACTTCCCAATTGCACAAATGACTCCTATTTAGCCTCCAATCTTCTTTTCAAGCTTTGCCATTCACTTCCCAGAAAGACTGTATCTCTTTTGTTCTCTTTAAACCTCTTTAATATCATTAGACTTCTCTGAGAATCATTTACAAGACAGAAAATATAAAATCAAAATAAAGAATCAAACAAGTAGGGATTGGGTTGGTATTGTTACGATACTGTTTTTCAGGCTAATGTGCTGTAAGGTTGGATGGGCCAGTGCTTTAGGTGATGGGAGAGAGGTCCAATTTCTTCCTTTCCTCCAGATATTCTTTATGACAAATCAAATCATTTTGGCTCAAGTATACAGATCTTTCTTAGCCTGTCAGTGACAGCAAAGTCTTATAAAATTCTTCATGCCTACAGGTCTCAGTGTGGGCAGTATCTTCCTGGTGAACACTAGGTGAATTCATGCCCAAACCCTGAAAAAATTCACAAATTTGGAGTCCTTCAGTACTTTTATAATGCTTCTGCCTATTCTGGACTTAATTATTTTAAAAGATGTTTCAATCTCATCTACGCAGAGAGTCCTGGTACTTGTGAATTCCCCCATCAGTGGTGGGACTTAGATACATAAACATAGGTGCCAAGTGCCAGTGGAGGTGCCTTTGGTTACCAAGTCATCAATGTGGAGCAGACAGATACAGCACAGTAGGTTTGAAGGTGTGTGTCTCCCTGGAGTGGCATCTGGAGACAAGGTGGGGTACCCTAACACATTTAAATGAACACTGTCTGCACCAGTATGGCCACTCTTAATTGCTCAGCTTAGCAGAGCACAGAAATTGAGGATGTGATGAAGAATCTCTTTATCTGGCATCTGAAGTTTTACTGCAACAGTGCTAAACGGTTTTTCAGTCATCTCCCCTGGTGGAGGTAACTTTAGCGAGTATCTTATGTGTAAACTAGGAGCCTCTGTACTTCACAGAGATGAAAATAAATAACTTGCAGTTTATGAGGTGCTGAGCTACCAAAGAAATGTTGGCTGAGTAAGTATTGTCATTAGAACAACCTAGGTAGGCAGCTCCACATTTCTATCCAAGATGTTTCAACCCCACTGAGCCCCAGTGGGCTTGCAACAGACTCAGCGCTCACTGCAAGTCAGGGCTCAAATTATGAGCAGTGAAAAACTTGTTTACTTTAGAAATTAATCAACATTTCATTTTTCTGCATTTGGGATGGGTGAAAACCAATAATAGCAAAACAGAGCATGAATGGTTCAACTTAGAATCCTTTTAGACCTGAAATCCTAAAAAAATTAAAAAAAAAAACAAACTTATATAATTTTCACATTGATCCATTTGCCAAGTCTCTTCCACCTGTTATTTTTGATGTTGGATAGTTTTAACCAGCTTTGAAAAATGGTAGCGTACTCAAAGATGTTTCCCTACTAGTCTAATGGAAACAAATATCAGGATAAAGGAGAAATTTATGACTCCTCTGAGGAAGGCACAGCTCAGTCATTGTATTCCTCTTTCATAGCAACCTCCTGGCTAATAAGGCATGCACATAGCAGGTTGGCCTATCCACACGGACCCTGCTCCAGATGAGTCATATGAACTGATATCTGTTTCCCAGAGCACGTGGATGAGCTGGGGTGAGAAGCAGGACAGAGGTAAGAGACAATACAGATTGATGTTTCCAGGCCTCTTCTGTCTCTCTGTTCCTGTAGCATTTTCTTTTGTCATCGCTTCAGCAATTACTCTCATGTTTGCTCATAAATTTTCTCTCTCTCTGATTACACTCTATTTACTTATGAACAGTGAATGTTTTCAATGATTTAAAATGTAAATCTAGTCTCAAAAATGCAGATGAT
Source organism: Lycocorax pyrrhopterus obiensis (assembly GCA_014706295.1). Classification (NCBI taxonomy): domain Eukaryota; kingdom Metazoa; phylum Chordata; class Aves; order Passeriformes; family Paradisaeidae; genus Lycocorax; species Lycocorax pyrrhopterus. The sequence goes on from JACSVZ010000004.1 coordinate 75,608,267, forward strand.
GCAGCAACTACTTGACTATAAAGGCAAGCTCAGAGTTTTTCTAAGTAATACCACAGTTATCCTTAGTGCTATTTGAATTAGTTTTACCTGACATATGCCACACATACGCCTATAAAAGAGAAAAGCTTTTTACAAATAGTCAAGGTATATTAGTTTTTATGACCCATTTCCAGTTGCTAAGGTTCTTCTCAAAATTTTCCTGAACCCATTATGTCCTTTTTCTAGATTTATGCTTTAGCCAATGAATTTGAATTATAACATTGTTTTCATCAAATAGTCATATCTTGCCAGCCATTAACTAAAAATAATCAAAATTTTTGCAAATCAAAGCCTTGATTGTGTTTGACTCAAAGAATCACTCAAATATGAGAACTATTAAGTGGGGTAACATATTATTAGGATTAATATTAAAAGGACCACTTTAAACAAAAGTGAAAAAAAATTCTGTGCAGTGGAGCAAATGCTGATTACTTCAAATATGAGATTACAAGATTATTAGTTTTAAAGATAAATTTTCAAAATCTCTTTAGAATATGCACCTAATCTGAGCTGTCCAAAAATTATTAGAACTATCCGAAAACTCAGATAAAATGCATGATTAAAAAAGGGAATTATTTCATCAAAGGCCATCCGAGATAAATACACCCACCTCCATGAAACATAATCTATATATAGAGTTAATAATAGCAACCTTAAAAGGTTTTTTTTTTACAGAAGAAGAAGTCATTGCAGAGTACACATGTGGAACTTACATCACCATCTTCTACTGAGATGTAAAGGCCAACAGGAAAAAACAAGGATGTAGCTCATATTGCTGGAAAGCAAATGAATTTTCTTTCTGGCTTTTTTATGACAAAGTTCAGCAGAGTGTTATGAAGCTAGAGGGAATTGCCAGAACAGTGAGTGGAATCCAGTCCTGAAACCCACACATTAATAATGGAGAAAAGGGAGCTGTTTTTCTTCAGATAGATAGTGCTATTTTTTGGCATAATCTTCGTCACATAAAGGGGCAATCTAGAGTCTGGTGCCTGGTCCCAGGCGGTTTTGGAACTCTGGTATTGGAGTACCCTTTAGCACACTCTTTGACAGACTAAATTCTCTTCATTGAACATTGTATATTTAAATGGATAAAAGAATGAAAGAAGAAAAATTTTAACATATAAAATTTGTTATGCAGTCAAGTAAAACTCCTGTGCTCCTTCAAACACCTACCAGGGAAATACTAAAGCTGGAAAACCAGAAAAATTCAGCATTCAGATCTCCCTCATGCCTCTTAAAATGTGATGAGGGTTACAGTTAAATACTATGAAACATTTCATTTAAAAAAAAAAAGAAGCTATATGATTTACATTCAAAGAATGTTTTCATTATACATTCTGTCAGGCTGCTTCCTACTCTTCTTCAGTTCATTTAAGGACAGAAAGATTTAATTTTCTCTATTGACACAGAAAGAGAGCTAGCCTGTCAGTGAATGTGCAAGGTGAATCTCCAGGGAAGCAAAAGCAATCGTGCTGAGTAACACTGGTTTACTTTATTTGTAATAAATATGAAGGTTTATAATGCCAAAGGACTGTGTTGCAGTTGTGTAAAGATTGAGTATGAATGATAAAAGAAGTAGAAAATACAGCTGAGTTATATTCTGAGCCCCTGTTTTTCCGCAGTTGCTATAGTAATGTTTAGCACCTTTGTTAGTTATTCCAGCATGCTATGTCCCTGGGAGATTTGTCAGTTCAGGAAGACTGAGAATGATGAGCCTGCCTTGGATCTGGAGATAGACCTCATGAGTTCTGAGGATTAGACACAATACCCAACACTGGCACAGGTAGTCAGCACACAAACATGGGGAGGAATCCCAGGATGCTTTTAATGAGGCCACCCAGCCTGGATATTGGATTGCTCTCGGCACTCCGAAGACAGGTGGTTGTGAGGCTGGTGGGTGACTGCTGAAGCTGCCACTCCAATAATAGCTGTTCATTTGTAAGCCCAGACAAACCAGCTCAAAGCCTCCTACAACTCAAGGGGATACCTTGATACTCAGAGGACAACAAAAAACATAAGCACCGAAAGGTTGCGCTTTGGTACCAAATCAAGCCTTTGGGCCATTTTTGCTCTCACAAGTGTAACTTACAGAGGAATTAAAAAGGAGAAGCTCTTTGCAGCTGTTGGTCCTTTACTTTTGTCTTTTCATTGTCAGCTAAACTGTCAGTGCTTCCATGCCCTTCTGGGAGGGAGCAGAGAAATGGCAAGCAGCACTATCACAATTCTCCATTTTCCTGCCTGGATTGTGGTGTATATTTTTTCCTTAATAACCAATTTTTTTATTGATTCAGTGAGGATATCAGATATTTTACTAAAGATAAGGCACATTTCAGTTTCTCCGTGCTATAGACAAGTGTCATCCCAACTGGAAACAAACTACTGGAGACTGAAAGCTGAATGGTAACAAAAGCCACAGTAGTAGATCTTTTAGTTCTTCCTGTTGTTTTTAACTCTTTAATCTCATGAATGAGGTCTTACAATTTTGGACACTATGACATTGACCATACTTCACAGATTTATGTTTTTTTAAGTTCCTTGGCAAATTACAGGAAGATCAGAGAGGGAAAAGGCATTTTGAAACCTCTGTTGTCAGAGCTGGCTGCAGTTCACTCCTTCCCCCAAAAGCTTTCATCCTCTTTTAAAATTACTTGTGTGTGTACACAAAGCTGCCTGGAGTCCTAGTAAATTTCTTGAGAAAAGCTGAAGTGTGGGGAAGTAGAACTCTGTAATCGGACACAGTTATTAAGCACTCAGTCACTCACAAGACTGAACCTGAAAAGTGATGCACCTTTACAAACCAAGTTCCAAAATGTGATTTCTTGTTGCACAGCCCGTTTAAAAGAGAAAACCAGTTTGGCAACTGAATGCTTCACATGTGTTGGATTCAGCTAATTCTGAAGATTCTTAACGCCCATTTGGAAGCCGGATTCTACATGGCTTGGAGAGCACTGCAAGATGCGGGAGGAATGAGGGATGGTTAGTTATGGAAAGATATAGGAAGCTTTAAAACACCTGGGAGCAATTCAGTTGAGGCTGGAGGAAGATGTAGGAGGAGGGACAGAGAACTTCTGTGGATAATCAGAGCTGTCAAGGCTTTAGGATGAAAGTATCCAGTGTAGTCTGCTGCATTTGGTATAATTGAACTGTATTGCTCTTCAATTTGTCTGGACGTTTTAGGAAGCCCATATATTCTGGAAGGGTGGGCATTTGTTCAGTAGAGCTGAATAAGTTACAGAATATCTTGTTTGACTGAAATGAGATTTTATGTTCTACTTAGACCTCTCCCTAGAAAAGTGGTGACAGCAAAGGCCTCATTTTTTTTCCCAAACTAATAGTGTTTGGAAATGGGTTGTAGCAATATTGTCTCCACTCCAGAATTAGAATCCAGTTAAGAAACTTGGAAAGATTTACTCATAGGAACAAATGTTCTCATATAGAAAAGAACATGAAGAATTATTTTTCATTTTATTTCAGGTGTATCTGAAATATATTTTTATTATAGCATTTTGTTGCATCTTTTATTAGGAACTTTATAATAGAACTCCTTTATTAAATTAGGAGAAATGTCATTGTAGGTTAAAAGGTACAATTCTTTGACTAAGTGGCTTGAAAATGGTTTTCATTAATTTTAATGTGAACTGAACATCAATTTCTTCTGCAAGTCTTGCCTGATGCTTGGTTATTCTTGTCTTACACATTTTCTCCTTGATTGTATTAAACTTACTTTACAATTTCCAGACCATAGTCACCGTTTTTCAATCGTTATTATTTTCTTATTGTAACAATTATCTGATATTTTGTTTACTTTTTTGTTGTTTCTCTGCATGCTGAAAAAGACCTAATTACGCGAGACTTTGAAGGGGAAAAACATAGCTCTCAGATTTTAAGATAAATATACTATTGCATTGCTACAGGTTTTTTTCTTTACTTAATCTTTCTTCTTCTTGATGAGAATGCCAGATTTCTAGATACCAAATTGTGGGATGGTTGTATTGGGTCTAGAAAAGGCCTTTTCCACTGTATTAACAATAAGCTGACAGCTTTCAGCTAGAGCATGCTCTATTGCCTGCTTTAGAGCTTTTCTGGTTTTTTTTCAAGACATTTGGGCTATTGGCTTAATGAGAGAGACACTGGACTTAACTGTCCTAGCAAACACAGGATTAACCACAGGACCCATATTTTGGTGATGATGTCGTCGGCTTCCCTTTAGTGAGTACTCAGGTCCAATGAGAATCCATTTTTCTCATCCACTTTTCCAGTATATTGTGTTTTCCTAGCTTAGTATAGGTACTTCTTAGTATTAGTTCCACCAGGCCTCAGATGTTTATTTCTCTGCAGTTTTACATGGAATGTAGCAATGGCTCCAGGCTGTGGTTTAAGCAGTAGGATCCAGCCAGACAATGGGAATTTGCTTTAGTAAATACATGGGTTTGTTTACACATTACCACATAAACTGCATCCAAACAAAACTTAATTAGATGCTCTACCAGGAAAAAACGATGAGAAGAGAGGAATGGAGAACAGCTGTTTTTGTCATCTGCTTCAGTTCTCAGACCTACAAAGGTAAGAGAAGTGTGACTGGCTTATTTCCACCAAGAGAATAAATAGGTGAACAAGCATGGGTCTTTCATTCAGGTTATCTTATCTCGTAAAACAGGAGGGAAGACAAGCCTATTTGCTGGTAAGCCAAATTGAAGCTCATGTGCTGGATCTAAATCCCTTGTGACGTTATTTTATCAACAGATTTCTTAACACAGAATTTCTCCTATGTCTAGGACATTTATTTTTAAAATAAAATGTCTTAACACAAATATATTTACTAAAAAGGGTTTTATTGTTTGGGGTGTTGTTATTGTTGTTGTTTATACGGGCCTAAGATGCATTGTATTCTGGGGTGCACATTTCTTGCTACTTCTATTTTACATATTTTTACTAGATTTAGATCTTGATGACTGTTTAAAAGAGCTGTTTATGTCTCAAATCTCCCTTTCCTCTTCTTCCCCAATACTTACAATGGCAGCTGCCACTCTGACTTGCTTTTTCCATGGTTGCACACTGTCACTGCCACCCCCTGCACGGATAGCTGTCATTTGGTTCTTGGTATGTCGTACTGATCAGGTTTGTGATGTTGTGTGAGCCAGAGGATTACCAGCTGAGAGCCAGCTGGGCTTTGTCTCAAAGGCAATTTGTCACCTGTGAAATACTACAGCTTTCTGTCCCATTCTAATTTACCACTACTCACACATGAGTATTCTTTGTCACCCAAAGGAAGACAGTATGTGCTGGGTTTGCTTCAGCCAGTTCCTCCACCACAGTAGAAAGGAAAAGGCTAAACTGAGGAGAAGCCATGTGAGGAGCAGCTGAGGTCACTTGGTCTGTTCAGCCTGGAGGAGACTGAGGGGAGACCTCATTGCAGTTTTCAAAATCCTCATATCGGGAAGAGGAGGGGCAGACACTGATCTCTTCTCCAGTGTGACCAGCGACAGGATCCAAGGGAATAGCCTGGAGTTCTTTCAGGGGAGGTTTAGGTTGGATGTCAGGAAAAGCTTCTTCTCTCAGAGGATGGTTGGGCACTGGAACAGACTCCCCAGGGAAGTGGTCACAGCACCAGCCTGACAGCGTTCAAGAAGCATTTGGACAATGCTCTCAGGCACATGGTGTGACTCTTGTGGCTGTCCTGTGCAAGGTCGAGAGCTGGACTTTGATAATCCCTGTGAGTCCCATCCAGTTCAGGATATTCTCTGATTCTATGATTCTATGAACTATTTGCTCCTTTTTAAAATTTTTTATTACTCCAGAATTAACATTGGTAAGTTCTGTTCAGCAATGAGAAAACAAGTGTTTAAAACTCCAGAATTTCTGGTGCAGTGATGTGAGTGCAGTATTGACATTCTGGGCTGGTGCAGAAGATCAGCCTCCAAGGCTGGCAGAGCTGCAAAGCAAACATCTCGTATTGACAGACCGGCTACGACTGAGATTACCCCGAGGATGGCAGCTGGGAACATCCAATGTAAACATGGTACAGTGGACCAAAATTATTCATTTTGTAGCTTGCCCCAGTCTTCAGTCAATCCTATTGTACTTCCATCCCATTTTGGTTGTCACAAGCAGCCTCTTGACTGAAGTTTAAGCCTTTGGTAATGAATTGATTTCTCCCATGAGTTTGTACAACTGACTCACTCTACAGTGAGGTTTTATATTATTCTGCAATGTGACAAATATGTTAATGTATGCAGAACAATGATTCTAGTTCTGGCAGACGTTTGCTGTGCTCACATAGTCAATAAAGACAAATTTTTTTCATGCTGTAAAGTACTCTGATATGACTAAAATGCTATGGCTCACTGAACTTGCTTTAAATTGACTCTCAGCCTACCGATCAGATTATCAAAACTCAAAGAACTGCTCCCTTTGCTTTCCTGTAGCAGTAATTTGAGAAGGCAAAATACTATTAAGTTCAATGAGGCATGATTAACACTCAAAAACACAGAAGTGAGAAGTCCATAAAAATGTGATCTTGCACTTAGTTATTATGTCTCACAGGTATTTAGGTGGTTTGGAGAAAATTATTTGTGAGGCAGAAACTGGACATCTTTCAGCTTTTTAAAAAAAATCTCTAGCTGGTATTCTATTTGGCAGCCAAAGACTGTATTCACATATAGTGGTAGTATAACAGTTGCTGAGATTTTCTATTTATGGCCATGTATGTTTATCATGCTAAGCATAATTTATATCCTTGACTTTTGCATATTTAAGACAAAATCAAGTTGACAAAGCCGATGGGAAAAAAACTCAATCAAATTGTGTTTCTATGTTGGTAGAATAGCCCTTGAGGAGACAGAATGTTCCCAGAAGATGCTAAAACAAACATGCAAACAGAGCTCTAAAATAGGACCAAGGCAAGAGTTCAAGTGCTTTATTTTCTTTCTGAGACAGGCAGCTTAACTGTTTGCTCCAAAGATACAGATCAAATAAATCCAGAAAGTTAGATTGCCTTGCTGAATCACTGTCTGAAAGGTTATTTTAAAGATGCTGGAACACAAGCTCGAGGTCCCATTCAGCGTAAGGTTTTCACTGTATGGATGAATGGCAAGGATAACCCTTATGCATCAGTAGAAATTAACTAGAAAAGTTTAACCATAGAAGAAAGGAATGTCCATACTAATGGACGCCAAATGTCATCGCTTCAGCTTTATCAACGGTGTTAAGGAAATTTTTATCATAAAAGGGTGCAAATAGTGTGCTAGATGATGATGGCTGATTTAGCTTTGCAGCAGTGGCTCTTGAAAACACAGGAACTCTACATTGTGCATATGTCTATGTACATGTGCATTAAAGTATTTTGTAGATGAGAGACTGTGGATTATGTTCAGCACAGAAGCAGTTTTCATGGTCTTGTTTAGAGGTCACAGATATACAAGCAATTTTAACCCTGTGAATTTCAATGTATGTTTGTACTGAATGGCACCTGACAAGCTTCATCAACATCTATGGGAGCAATACATTTAAAAAAATATGGGAATGTAATGCATCAGCCTGTGAGGTCTAATATCATCTGCCAAAGAGGGTGATCAGACAGCTGCTGCACATTCACACTTGCTGTGTATGACCACAGGCACATGCACAATGATCGATCTGGGTCAGAGTCAGGCTGTCTGGCTGCAAACTGAATGCAGCGGGGCTGACCACACAGAAGCCATTTCTCTAAACCTGAGCCTTGTTCTCATCTTGTTGACGGCCAGGTACTGCTCCTGCGTTGCTCAGTGGATTCTCATGAAAGATTCAGCCCCAAGCTGACCTAATTAAATGTCAATGGTGGGAGGCTGCTGTCTGATATGTATCTGGAATGAGCTACTGGAGGAAATGATTAATCCTGTCTGTAAGCAGAATGCTTTGTGACAGTCATTGGTTTGTCAAAGCTTTCCTTTAGCAGCTTGAGCTTGAGACACAGCAGAGGACATAAAGGGAAGGTTCTGGAGACCACTGGTTAAAACTACATTTTATTCTATGCTTTCTCACTTAGACTATTAATTCCATTATGTGACATAGTAATTTTTTTCTTTATGTAGAGCGAAGGAATTGAAGGAATTTTTCCATGCTGTTTCAAGTGTCTTAATTTCTAGTGTCTGTTTCAGAAATAAGAATGGGATAGAGACCCATTCATTCCAGATTAGCATGGTCTTTCTTGTACTGGGAAGCCCAAAACTGGGCACAGGGCTGTGGATGCAGCATCACCAGTGCTGAAGCGGGGGCAAACATTGCATACCTTGACCTGCTAGCAGTTCTCTTCCTAATGCAGGCCAAGGTGTGCTTGGCCTCCCATTCTGCAAGTGTACACTGATGGCTCGGGTTCAGCTTGATATTTACCAGGCCCCCAGATCCTTTTCTACAAACCATGGTTTGGATCCCAGCCTGTACTGGTACATGGGGTTGTTCTGGTCTATTCTACATTCCCATTATTTGATTTCATAAGGTTCCTGTTGGCCCGTATCCCCAGCTCCCGTGGGCTCTCTGAATCCCAATCCAGCCCTCTAGCATGGGAATTACTCCCTACAACTGGATGTGGTCCCGGGCTTCCTGGGTTACTTTCTCTCTTGTTACTTAGCAAAGTTAAGCAATACCAGTTCTAGTAAGTGTCTCAAAATGTGTCTACATGGTTAAATGAACTGTATTTTTATGTGTTGCTTTATTCCCACTGTGCTTCTAAAGATTTTGGTTTTGTTTATCTTGCTTGCTGAGGTTTTTATGAAGGTGAGACTTCTGTTCACCGCAGAATAAAGAATTGCAGTTATGTGCCCGTTTTCCCCTGCTTCCCAACTGCCCATGACTATAAATACATCAATCATTTTATTTAGCTGCTATTCTGTACCTTTAAAATGTGGTTAATGTTTCTAAAGCACTGTGAAGTGCTGTAGTGAAAAACTGCCAAATATCATTAAATAAAGATTTGTGCTTCTGGAATTTAAAAATAGAAGCCTAATGTTTCAGATCTGAAAAAAGGGAAAATCAGAGTTAAATAATTTTATGAGTGTAACTCCAATCATAAATGCATCAATGTCAGTAAAGCCTCCATCTTCTCTCTTATGATGGTCTTAATAAAGCATTTTCTCTCCTATCCTGGGTGTTAAACTGATTGCTCCTCATGATCTTCAAAAACAATCCCAGATCAGCTAGCCCTTACTGACAGGCCTGATGTAGAAATTCTCTTGATCTTGAGTAGTTCTCATTACATGGCCACAAATCTGTAGCTTTTGAAGACAGTCTAAAACTGTATCTTTTCCTTTACAAGCAGAACACACAACTAGACCTTGACAGACTGTCAGTGAGGGTTCATCCTTGAAGAGATGTACTCCTAGTCAGTATTAGCAAGACCTTACCACCAGGCAAATCCAGAGCTCCTGACTCAGGACAGATTTATCTTCGATTTTGTCATTAGAGATGGTGAATGTTACTCACCGAGTATTATTGATACCTATGATGAGCTACTGGCTTGATTGACAATTGGTAGGGAAGTGAAAAATACTGTAGTTTTTCTCCTGCACACAATGTCGGGCAGTAAACCTGTCATGGCATTGCACTGACTAATTGCAGATGGTCTCGGGGTGATGGACTTTCTCTGACAGGCTTTTTTGCCAAGGAACATGTAGCAACACTAAGCAACTACATTTCACGAGAGGCGACTTTGAACCAAATGTAGAAATGGCAAAAGTGTCTCACATCGAACTTCTTGTTTCCAAAGAAGTGGAGTGTGTTTTATGGTGAACTGAATGATGAACTTAGTGAGAGTTTCTTGCAGTTGTCTGGGTTTAAATGATGGGCTCTATGAAGAGCCCTTTGTGAGAAGTACCATAGCTGACCTGACTGACACATGAATGACAGATTCCTGTGGTGGGAAAGAAATGTGCTGCACTGCAGGTGATGTTTAACCAATTCTGATAGAACATCCTTTCAGCAGCTTTCTTTAGAAAGTTTTGCATTTGTAAAGGATAATGGCAAATGAGCTGCTTTTCTGTTTCTTCATGCTGAAAGTTGAGTTTCCGGTCATTCCAGAGGGCTGAGTGTAAAAGGCGCTTGCTCTGGTTTTTCATTAAACCTGTCAGAACTGCCACCTTTCTTTCATGACCTGACAGCATGGGCTTTTGAGTTCACTGGAGAATGCACTCTGGAAGGCTTGTTCAGCATCAGTCTGATGGACAGGACAGTGGGGGGCTGCTGTGTGAGCTTCATCTGACCAGGTCAGGGTGGGTGTGCTTATCTCTGAGCCATCTCATGTAGCTGGCACATGCTGTGTGACAGACTACATCTGTCACCGCAGTGGTAAATAATTTATCATAAACTCATTTGAACACAGTAGAGGATGGATTGCAAAGGTGGATTAGAAGTAGCCTTTTTTAGCTGTCCTACTAGCTTTCACGCTTCTCTGTGTGCTGTGTAACAGCAGAGAAGCTGTGCAAGCTGCTTGTGTCCTGACAAGCCTTTCTTATCGCAGTGAGGTAAGGCAGGCTTGCTGCTATCTGACTGTGATCTTCCATATGGGGATGAAGAACACAGCTCTTCTAAATTGTGTGAGTGCAAAACCAACTTTTCTGATGTTTTCCACGTCACATAGGACTGAGTTTGTAACTGTGAGTGTGACCATAACATAGGGTAGCCAAAATGTCTTTAAAATTTTATCCTGTTTGTGCTGGGCAGGACTAAAAGCAATTGAGGAACTTGCTTTTCATAGATTCACTTGAACAAAGAAAACTTTCTTCTTTGTTTATGAAGGCCATGGGACAAGTGAGAAATAAATATGCACACACATTTACCTGTTTCTCCAGTAACACAAAATGTTTTCATCAAGTGAAAATAATCTCAGGTAGCATGGATTATAATAATAGGCTTTTACACAGACTCTACTGTATGTGGCCTAAGTGATGGAAATACTAAGTATGCTGAAAATATATAAATTATTTATAAGGAGTAATGCATTTAAAATTGTCATGGCGCTTTATTAACGTTTCACTCAGGTGGGGACTGTTGTGATGACAATACAATAGACTTTGCTTGGTTTTTTTTTTTATTTTTTTGTTTGTTTGGGTTTTTTGCTAGAGATTACTGATTCATGTGGAAAGTCGCTAGATTTGACATCATCTTTCCATGACTAAATTGCTATATAATTTTAAAATAAGAAAGTTCTGCTGTCAATACTGATTGATGCATTATTAGTATTTTCCTATATTTCGTTTGCTTCCTTTCACTTTTCTGTTACTATGCTTGTCACTCTTAGAACATGTTCTGCATGTTTAATATTTAATATTCAGAGGAATTGCACATATGCTTTTGGTTCAGTACTTAAAAAGCTTTATTCTCATAAATAAACCTGTAGCTAGCTGCAGCAAACCTATTTATTTTCTGTCTCATTCTGATAGCTATTGCTGCATTTATTTTTTCATTAATACACCCTTCTTTTGTTGCTTACACCACACCCTTGTATTTGGGAAGTTTTCATCCAGCTATTACTAGTTCTATCCCCTTTAGTATCCATCAGGGACTTTATTAAAGACAGTCTCTTTTATCCAATCTTTCAACAGAGTAAAAATAATCCTTTTTAACCCATCAATTCCTCCTGGAACAGACCACTTGAGAGTTATTCTTGACAGTTTTCATTCTATATAATTTTAAAATTCCCATCTGGCAACATAGAACAAGAAGCAGAAAGTACATATGTTTGAAAGGTTTCCCAGTTGCCTGATAAAATGTATGATTCTCCATCTCCAGAGTGCACATGGGAACTTGGTCTAAAAGGAGCTCTCAGGTCCTTTTGTCACAGGTAGATCATGTCACACTTCCACGCCTGACAAGGGACACACCACCCCTTGTCTTGTCATTGTCCCAGCCTCTGGGAGTCCAGCAGCATCTCTGCAAACCCACTTCTCTGCTGCTGCTCAGGAGAGAGATAGTTCCCATCAGGACCAGTATTTGAAATCATGGTGTTATTGATAGTAGCTACGAATGAGCTAAATTTCTTGCTTCCCGCGTTTACTGTTCTGAGAAAGTAAAGTCAATTGCTCAGAGTATTACAGCAAATAATACTGGGTAACCATGGCTGTGTACCACCATGCTGAAACTGCTTCTATGTTCTTTTCGGAGAGGATTTCTCAGCTAAATCCATACCATGACGTCCATAGTGCAGCCTTGAGAGGAGAAAAGCTAAAAATGCCCTCACCCTGTTGTATGAATGTCTGCAGAAGCAGCCTTTCCTCTGGAAAAGTGCATCCCAACGAATCCATGTCTGATTCTTGGGGCTGGTAGATAACAGTCACATAGAGACTTGTCATCTGCTACAACTGGAATTGGATACTCCAAATTTCCCAGCTGAGCAATGTGATTATGTATGGCAGAGGTCTTCTCACATGTTTGGACCAATGGATGTTTAATTAATCTATGCAATATGACATTTTCTTCAGCAAGAAATGTGGTGCTTGTCTTGGTTCCAGAAAGCACAAATAACCAGTGCTCAGGACAGGACAGTTTCTTGAGGAAGTTCAAATCCTTGATTGAAATTGGACAAAGAAGAGAGTTTTCACATTCCTGGTGACCACGCTCGCTGTGACTCTCAGCACTGCCTTCTGTGTGGCTCCATGCTGAAGACTATTTTAATGACAGAACTGGGAGCTCATCTTAGAGGTTGACCTCATGAGATTGGTCACCAGCAGCCTGCTGTGGCAGTGCTTTAGATGGATCACTTCTCACAGTTGTCTAACTAGATTTCTTCAAGATGGGAACTGAGACATGTACCCAACCTAAAATGCTTGCAAATGACTGTCAGTGAGCACACAGTAACTGGCCCACGTATTTGCCCTGTGGAAAATGAGCAATGCAGTTCCTTAATGCAGAAGAGATCTAATTGGGACAACTGGATTTTTTGGCAAGAGACATCTTCATGAAAGAAATTTTTCTTTTATGTTATCAATTAGATTCCTGAGCCAAAATCAAGTGAAGCACCTGAACTCTTCAAAGAAAAGGTTCAGGGTTCTTTAGTATAGGGCAAACATCACATTTTTCCTTGTTTTGTTTTGTGAAAGGTAAAGTGATTTACCTTTCACAAGGCAAATTGTGAAAGGTAAATTGACTGAAATTTTCTGAGAATGAAAAGGAAAAATGTGAAGAAAGCAGGGACTAGCCTGAGAAAGGCTGCCACAGGGCTCAGCACAAAGTGTTTAACTTCGAAAGCATTTTACAGGCAAGTGAAAAAATACCCTGAATCAAAGATCTTGGTAACCAGTAACAGACATAGCACCCCAGTCAGTCGGGGGGGTTTATTTTCCAGGGAGTTAAGATTACAATAAGAATTCTGTAGCAATTAAAAAAGAATCAAGCTAGCAAGGAATAAGATGGCTACTGTGAGAAATTCTTCATATTAGTAGCCTTTTATGGTCATCTGCATTCATAGCCATAAATTTCTACTCAGATTGCTGTTCTTCCAATAAAAATGTTTGACTAAGAGCTTGATTTGGTTTTTTTATAAGTAGAGAGCCTGTTCTCAAGAAATAAGTACTCCATTTTTTTTTTCCTTTGGGAAACAAGAACAACAAAAAATGTTACTCAGCAGAACTGGATAAACTGTTTGCATTACTTTACACTGTATTTTTATTTTTCTTAATCTAGGCAAGATGGGCTTGGATGGAAGAGATTGTATTTATTTATTTATTTGATACTTAGTCTAGCAAAAGCTATTCCAAAATCCAAGGTGAAAACAGAGATGATGATATGATCATCAGAGATGATGATAAATGAGGATTTTCATCCAGGAACAATGTGGATATACCTACCTGAAGTATGTCTTTGCTATAAAAGGACTCTAAGATGAGCAATTATCTAAGGCTGGTGGGATTTATGTCACCTCCAGCTGGGCCTATCCTCTATTGAATAAGTCGCCCAGGAGATTCCTCAGGTTGAGTCATTGTGCCAGACTGAGATCCTTTTGCAGTGGTCTGTTGTCCTCATCACAAGTGGAAATTATGAGAATGCCCTTGAGGACAGTTAGGACAGGAGGTATTGGGTGTGAGCCTAACAAGGGACTTGAGAGAGCACTGAGATATGGGAGTGAAACGTCTCAACCCCCAAACACTTGCTCAGTTGTTTCTTGATTTTGATAGGTAATCTTCTGCCTGAAAGTTCCTGAAACATCTGAGGTCATGCTCCTTTGCTTGCTCAATAAGTGATCTTGTCTGAGTGTTTTGGTACCTTTGTATCTGTGCCCAGGCTACAGAAAGGAGCCGAGTGGTTTTTTGTTGTTTTAATGTGATTTGTTCTCAAAGCCTATGAGAGTTATGCATGAGAGGGATTCATGGCTCCTGTTTTTCAGGGATGTGGTGGTAGTGCAGCTTCTTGTATTCAATAACTCACAATTCAGTTGGTACTATGAAAAATCTGCAGTGAATCAGGCGAGTGCCTAAAGTCTTGAATATCTTACTGGAGAGGACAGTAAAAAATGTACAGCAGAGGCTCAGGTTAATAAAACCAGATATTAAATTATATTCAAGACAGAGATAGGGTTTATTAGCTTGGATATCATGTTGTGCTATGGTTCTCCTGACATGGAATTAGTTTTCACTGAGAAAATCTAGGTTCTTATGGGCATTGTGCAGGTCTGTGTGACTGTGGCCTCATCTTCAAGAAGCCCCAGTAAGGATTTGGGTGAAAAATGCAGGATGAAAGCCTACAGAAATGTTTAAGTGGAGTCTATTGGACAAATGTTCTTGCTAACAAACTAAGAGAAGCCTAATGATCCAGGGCAAAGCTTATACCTCTAGATCCTCCACTGCTGCTATGTATTGCCATTTGGATAACACACCTGTGTTATGTCTCTGAGTGCACCCATGTCTGTCCTCCAAACCACTTACCTCTTGTATTGAACTACTTGTACCTGGTACTTTTATCTCTTGTATTGCACTACTTGTACCTGGTACTTCTGATTAAGATAATGGTACTTTTGGATACGATGAACTGAAACTTTGTGGTTATAGCAGTCTATAACCAGGCTAGATGTTTTTTACTTGGTTTAAATTGCCAAGTTTCCCATGACTCAGTCCATTCTAGCTTTGGCAGTTCCAGGGTGAACAAACATGCATGCACATACACGTTTTCTTTGAGATATTATTAACAAGAATGTAGAGGATTTATTGCAGCTTTCCTTCTTGATTGGTGAACAAGTTTGTTCTGGCTATACATTTGGATCCCATCCAACTTTTTTTGTTTACAGAAATGGTCTCTGAGCTTCCATTTAGGCAGTCATTTAACATTACTTTCCTTCACATATTGTGATCTGTCATTGTATAAAAATCACTGTGTTTTTACTTGTCTTCTTAAAACACAATACACTGCTCTACACCCATTCTATGGAATCAAGGGAGATTCATAAATCCTTGGAGCAGGTGATGAAATTGCTGGTCAATTCACTGAGGTGTGGACATGTACACATACACACACCCGGTCAGCCCTTCTTGTGACAGGCCTGGCCCAGGAAATGTTTGAAAGCACAAGTTCAGAATGCCTTGCAAAACCTTACCATCCCCTTCCTAAAGCTCCTCTGGTAGCATTGGGCCATGGTCAGCATGAAGAAATCCTCGTACCTGTCCACTGGTAGAGTACAAGAACCAGCTGAACTTGCACGGGCTGAGATACTGCAGAAAAACTGTGGTGTGACATCCACTTCACTGACATGGCCAGGCTATGCCCTAGCTCTTCCCCAGTCTAGGCTCACAGATTTTCTCTCTGGAGAATTAGGGCACAAGGAGAGAGAATGAAAAATGTCTGGGCTTCATCACAGACATAAAACATGACTCTGGAGTGCATGCCTTTTCTTGTGAAATGCAGAAGTGGTTCTGGGTTCCAACATTATTACTGCTCTGTGTTGCCGCTACAACATCTACCAAAAACTTGCCTGGATTTTAAAAGCAATTGTCAAGGAAAAGCCTGATACCTTGCTCTCACAATATGACCTTGCCTCAGAGTAAAAAATGTGACATTCAGAAATATGGATAGAGAAGGGTCACTAGATAACAATACCTCAGGGCTTGTCTTTGTATTTTAAACATGTTTGTCTCTGGGAGTTCTCTGACAATTAGGCAATGGCTGAGGAATTTAAACCTTAGTCTGAAATGCTGAGGGAGGTAATAAGGCACCTGTTCACTCTTAGTTAGTCCCAAAGGGCAGCCTCCCTCCTGGTCCCTTGGGATAACTATGAGTAGAACAGAGATGTGACCAGGGCATTAGAGACATCACTTGACCTCAGGGCAATTTAGCTTGATTGTAACAAAAGCAATGTGATTATATTAGACCTGGTCTGTTACATAAACAGGGAAGAACTAGATATATTTTAAAATGAAACAGTACAACGTTAAAGAAAAACACACAACATTATAAAATTTACTTAAAAATAAATCTCTCAAATTTTCCATCCTCTGCACTTTATTAAAGAATATTGAATTGTGCCAGAGTGTGTATCCTGGTCATCCTGCAGAAAATCCAATATTAGCAACACAGACTGAAGCTGATCATCAGGTTAATTTTTTCCCATTGTTTTTCTTTACCAGGCAATCATGTTCTATATGACATTTAACACACAGATCAGGCATCACTTTAAAAGTGCTCACATGGCTGTTTCCCTCTTTGTTCTGGAAAGATGCTCTCCTGGAGCATCACTGCTCAGCAGCAGCTGTCGCCTTCTGATTTCCGGTTTCCAGTGCTGAGGAGTTTAGTTGCCTTTGTTCTTAAACTAAATATAGTCTCTTTGCTTATAGTAGCCATCTATCCCCTTCAAGATCTACAGTCCTCCCCAGAGACACACTGCTCCTGTTCCTCCCGCCGCCCTTCTCTGCACCTATTCAAGCTGGTTTAATCTACAAAAAGAATAGAGGATCCAAACTGTGTGGAGTTCCCTTGGGTTTGTGTTTTGGTAGCAAGGGCTCCAGGAGGGCCTTCTGTGAGAAGCTGCCAGAAGTTTCCCTGTGTCTGACAGAGGCAATGCCAGCTGGCTCCAGGATGGACCCACTGCTGGCCGCAGCTGAGCCCACCAGCAATGGTGGTAGAGCCTCTGTGATAACAGATTTGAGAAGGGTGGGGAGGGGAGGAAGGAGAACAGCTGTGGAAACAGCAGCCAAGGAGGAGCGAGAATGTGTGAGAGAAACAGCTCTGCAGACACCAAGGTCAGAGAAGATGGAGGGGGAGGAGGTGTTCCAGGGGCCAGAGCAGATTCCTCTGCGACATGTGGAGGTTCATGGTGGAGCTGGTATCTCCTTTCTGCCCCTGGAGAACCCCATGCCAGAGACATAGTGCCCAAGGGAGGCTGTGACCCTGTGGGAAGCCTGTGCCGGAGCAGGCTCCTGGCAGGATCTGTGGATCCATGGAGAGAGGAGCCCACACTGGAGCAGGTTTGCTGGCAGCACTTGCAGCCCTGTGGGGGGACCCACTGGAGCAGCCTGTTCCTGAAGGGATGCACTCCATGTAAGGGATCCCACACAGGAGCAGTTTTTGAAAAACTATAGCCTGTGAGAGGCACTCAAATTGGAGAATTTCATGGAGGGCTCTCTCCTGTGGGAGGGACCCCATGCTGGAGCAGGGGAAGAGTGTGAGGAGCCCTCCTGCTGAGGAGGAAGGAACAACAGAGACAATGTGTGATGAACTGACCACAGCCCCTATTTCCTGTCCTCCTGCACCACTGTGGGGGAAGCAGGTAGAGAATTCAGGAGCAAAGTTAAGCCCAAGAAGAAAGAAGGGGTGGGGAAAATGCGCTTTTAAAATTTTGATTTATTTCTCATTATTCACTCTGATTTGATTGGTAATAAATTATTTTTCCCTGAGTCAAGACTGTTTTCCCTGTCACAGTAATTGCTGAGTGATGTCTCTCTCCCCTTGTCTACAACCACAAGCCTTTTGTAGTGTTTCTTCTCTCCTGTCCAGCTGCAGAGGGGAGTGATAGAGGCACTTTTGTGGGCACCTGGTGTCCAGCCAGGGTCAGCCCACCACAAGAGTATCGCTGTACTTATATTCGGGCATTGATAGCTGGTGACAGAGACTAGGAAATAGCAATTTGGTATCTAATATAACTTTTATTCAGACTATTTATAGAAATCACTTTTATTTCTTACAATTATTCTGAAGTGAAAATGCTCAGTTTCAGATTTGACTGTAGTGTATTTACTGCAGAAGAAATAAATAATTCAGTTGGTATTTCTAAAAATATAATTAGTCGATGAGTCAGAGAAGAATTTCATTTTCATAAATGTTAAGGCTGGAAGACTGGGATCATCATGATCAGTGTGTCTTGACCTGTGACTCTGTCGTGTCTTAGGAGGCTGTCTGGTAATTCCTGCGTCAATTTGTAATTAAGCTGGAAGATTCTTCAGAGGGGACTGAATAAAGGGCCCAAACCACATTCTTGCAATGTGCTCGTTTCTGTGTGTGAAATGTTATTTCACACAAACAAAGGTACACCCCACAGACAAGCCTGAATATGGTGATTCATTAATTAAAAAAATTAAGATCATTAACATTTACTAGTTTCTGATCGCTCAGTACAAATTTTTAAAACATCATACATAACTGTGAACCACTATGTCTGTGTGTTTGTGTGTATATATATATGTATTTATACATGTAAGGCAATGAAACATATTTCTATTTATGGGAATCTAAGCCTTACCAAGAACCTGTATCAGCTGTGGGAGATGTGTAAATAGAAAAGAAAGCAGCTGGGATAAAATGAAAAACATAAACTAATCAAACTCTAGACTGCAATAAAAGCTGCCATGAAAGAAGAAAATGAAAACCAAAAATTAACACCACGTAGAGCAAAAGATCAATATTTTATTGACTGGACAACAGACTTCTATGTACTCATTGGTCAGTCATTATCTGTATTGATTTTATGCCACTGCGCTTTGGCCCTGGCTTAGCCATGCACACATATTTTTTTTTTTTTTGCTTTCCTGCCTAAAGTAATGGCTGTCTTCAATATGAATAAAGGCCACTCAAGCCAGCCAAATAACTCTATGCAGTCAAGGTCAGAGTCTACAGAAGAATGCGTTAAAGACATGCGAGATGAGGACTCAAACTCTGCTGAACAGAGCAGAACCTGCCATTCCTAACATCACTGCTCCATCCACAATGGCCCAGTACATGAACCAGGCCACTGTAACACACAGTGTGGAAGAAGGAAGAAGACAGATGTTTGTAACTTGGCTCTAGATGACCTTTAATAGTAGACATTTGAGTGCTGGAGCTCAGCAAGCAGATATAAAGGCCAGCTACCTAGAAATTAAGAGCTTGTACTGCAAGCTTGTACTGCCTAGAAAGCAATGACAACATTACTAATTCTTGACATACAGTTAAAAAACACGTGGCTAATGGTGAAGTGAATCAGGAACCGGTTCTGGAGAGTTTGCAGCCTGCTGTCCACAAGCAGGAATTTACAAGCAGAGGGATGAACTGTGAATCAAAGACCAAGCAGCTGAGGTCCTTAACAGGGCTTCGATTGCTGGCAAAGCGGTTTTGAATGGAGGAAAGTACAAGGTTAAAGGGACCAGTATGAGTTGGCTCTTGCATCAACTATTAAAAAATGTATTTTAGGCCTGTATTTGAAGGTATAGCAAAGACAATGGAAATAGTCTTAAGGCATATTAGTTATGGGAAAATGTACATCAGCACTGTTCAATCTTGGGCTATCCTTCCCTCTTGCAGTAGCGGAAAATACGGGTTTATTTATGTTCTAGAGCAGCTATGCCTAACAAATTAAGTACAGTTAGCCAGTTTTGGGAAAGGACCTGTGCCATAGTGTTTTGGATGACTTCTTTGGGTAGCAATCCCAGTAACGAGAGGAAAGCGATGTTTTTCCCTTTAACTGGCCCTTGGAATGGGGCTCTCTGACTCCGTGATCCTCAGTGTGAAAGCACCTCCTACTCAAAATTTCTGCCTGCTTTTTCAGCATCTTTTTTTGCCCAAAGTATGGAAGAATATAATATTTACAAGGTGTTCTCTTCAATGTTATGATCCAATAGAAAAATGCTTGTGCTCAGCTTTCCATGCCAAGATCTGCAACTATGAATCAGTGCTAATGCCTCATCATTATTCATATTCCAAACAGACTTTTCACAATCCTCCTTGGTTCAGAGATGATAAAAGATGAATTTTTAAGCTTCTAACTGCAGAGTGCAGTGTGTTACAAGGAAAACATACTGGAGTTAGACATAAAATATATACAAACCTTTTCTGCATCATTTTATTAACCATTATGAGGCAGTTTAATTTTTGCTTATAAGCAGCTGAGAACTATGACAGAGTTAAACTGCTGATGGAAAGTTACTTGAATGACTAAATAACTTTAATATCTTTTATATGGTTTTCTTACAGCAGAGCAGTGAACTACATTGTTACAGAGTGAGAATAATGCAGCTGCACATCTTTCCTCAGAACTACAAAGCAGAGCCACATTTGTGGCAAAGGATGTCCTCCTGCCAAGTGAGGAATTCCTGGCCCACCAGGGAGACAGAGCATTTTGCACAGTTAAAGCATTCCCCATGCCACTGACGCTCCTCAAATGAGATGTATTTGGCACCTCCGAGAGCTGAAAGAGAGTATGAAAAAAGAAGATCTGAATCCAGTATTTCTGGACATGGTTCAGTAATGCAACAGATGACTTTTTGGTGTGTGATCAGATTGTCATTCATACAGCAAACAGACAAATGAACAAAAATCCATATTTGGATTCAGAAATATTCTTTGTTGGCTGAATTGAAAAATAACTTTAAAATTAATACAGTGAGAAATATTTCAAGCAAAGACACAAGTCGCTTGCTCGCATATCCCACTGAGATCTGAACACAGGGGGTTTATCAGAATGTCCATTCAGGTTTGCTGATCTTCCCAACAAACTGTCATGAAATGTATTTGCAATATGTCAAAACATATAGTTTCTATACAACACTGAATGAAATTTAATAATTTCCACCTAAGTTTCTTCAAATGGATCCTTTTGGAAACTACTAGATCATGGGATTCCTAGAAGAAGAATCTGAAATAAAATCTCGAGGTTTGGGGGAATTTGGATAATTTTGGTGTTGTTTTTTTATTGTTGTTTTGTAGTTTGTTTTTTTTTAAATCATGCACATGTGATTGGGTATTCATCAATTTCTTTGTCCACTGACATATGCAGCATGCACCTGTAAGAATCAGGCAGTACTTTTCAACAGTTGACTTCTCACATAATAGGATTGAAATTCAGAACACCAGGAAATGATCTCAGAAAAATTCAGCTATCGTAGACCAGTGGCATACATGTCTAATTAGAAGTCACATATAAGTATACAAGGATGCATTCAATAGAGCTATGTTGCATTTGGCAAGCTTTCTAATTTGACAGGTGTTCCTTACCAGCAGGCAGTTAATCTGTGTTTAGTTTGATCACATTTGCATTTAAAAACAAAACTGAAGAAATCATGGAGGAGCTTGTGTTTACTGTCATGGGAAGAGCAAAAAAGTGCCCTTTTTTATATTCTTAAGGAGGAATTTTACTAAGAAAGCTCTAAATCAAACAATGGAGGAACTCCTTTGGGCACATAAAACAACTCCTCATCAGTTAGGAACATGTGTGATCAGTATGTTCTAGCAAGATACAGGACATGTGATGTAGAGAGAGTCTCCTTCGTAATTAACTCCTTAAGTCTTTCATTAAGATGGGACTATTTTAAATGTTTTGTTTCCAAAGTGAAAGTCCTCTTTGAGAGGAGAATGATGATTCATTGCTGTCTGGCCCCCTCTAGAAGACGAGACTCACCTGTAATAGGTTTCTTGCAAGTAGCACACTTCTTAGCATAAAATCTGCTGAAACAGTCTACACAGTATGGGTACTCATCTTTGGAAATGAATCTTTGTCCAGACAGCTGGGTTTTACACCCAGCACACACAAAGCACTCCTTGTGCCAAGGCTGGTCATGGTAGGTCACTCCTCCAGAAGTTATAACCTAATGTATTGACAAGCAAGGACAGAGCAAAGGAACAAAGGTGTGAATCATGAAGGATCATCCAATCCTTCATAAGTACTTCCACTTGCTTTCTCTCTTCCCATATGCACAAGAGAAAAGAGTGTGGTCACAGCAACTTTTTTCCATCTGGATTACCCATTTAACTACCTCGAGTTGAGCTCAACATGCTGCTGGTTTGTTATTCTCCATTTTCTATCACAGTAAAACCTCATAATTTGTAATAAATGTTATCTTTTAATGATTTTTTTCTATTTTACTGTAGATAAATGTTTAGAATCAGGCATGCTCTCCGAAGAGAAATTCTCAGTGATAAGCAGTGGGTGAGAGAACTGATGTTGAGATAATAATTAATCTCCTACCAGTATTTTGCTGTCTCTGAACTGCAACAGTATTTTAAATAGGAAGAAAGGCAGTAAAGAAACGGAAGTAAAACAGAAAGGAGGTCTACACGGTCAGAAGAAGAAAAAAATCATGTTTATCTGTGTCATCAACTTCTCTTTGCCAGTAATACACTCACAGCTCTGCACTGGCTACTTCTGAAGAGGGAAATTTCCAGTTATTCTCCCATATGTGTGGTAGAGCACTGATTTCGCAGAAGTTGTAAGAGACTGTACAGAGAAATTTCTATAAAGATGAGCTGTAAGATAGTGTTTCTACTATCAAGTCACATGCATGACAGGGAATGAATGAATGAATGAATGAATGAATGAATGAATGAATGAATGAATGCTGTCGGAACAGCAGGAGAAAAAGTTGGACAAACTTAAGTAAAAATATAGTATCATCAAATTTCCCCAGGGAATACAGTTTCAGGAAAATAAAGAATAATATTGGGTCATGTCAAGCAATAAAGAGATTTAAATAGTTCCTGATTCCTGTAACTTTCCAGTTTTGGGCTACTTTGTAGTTATGTTTGCGTTTCCATTAAAATCTAAAAATCACTGGCACAAAACTCAATATTCAGTTTGGCTATTTAATCACTTTGACCCCAATTCTCATGTATGGGAATTGATGCAAGTTTCAGAAGTAAAAGGGTTTTAGCTGTAATATAGAGGGACTCCGCATTCCTAGAGTTTTTAAGAAGCAAATCCTGATTATTTCATGTAGGTACTGCTAACATTAATGCCTCTGATAAACATCAAGCATAATTACTATAATTGCCACGTGCTCATTTAATACAAATAAAAGGCTAGATGTAGAGACATGGGAATATATAAAAGTACTTTCTAACATTTAACTACTGAAGAACAAAATAGGCATCTTATTTTCCTTAAATTAAAACTTTTCATTAGAGGTAGATGTTTACAGGTAAACATTAAATAACTACAGGAAATTATAAGTTATTTGATAAAGTGAAAAACAAAATCCTTTCAGAGTGATGCAGGTACTAAACAAGAAGTAAAATCCTGCCATAAAAAGCAGCTTAAAACGTTTCCCTAGAGTACAGTGTCACACTAGAATAGTATGATGCTTTGAGCATTTTCATCAACCAGAGGCGATTTTACAACATGAGAAATCGAGGGAGGGAAGAACTGATTTATCTGTACTTGGGGGAAAAAAGAAATCAAACCAAGCTTTCTGGTACCCACAAGGGTACCATCATGTATTGAAGCAGTGGGATTCTTGACTAGTGTTGTCACAATTAAATGTTACTTAATCTACTAATTGCCCGATACATTTCAAGAAAAAATAGCCAAGATTGTGGATTATTTGCTCGGTTTAGGTGGCTAATTATGCATATGAATATATCTGAAAAATGATGGAAAGAGAGCCATGTTTACCAAGGCAAAATCAGAGATTTTCAGGAAAGAAGGGTTTTACGTAACTTTCCATTTAACCTTTGCTAAAAATCACAATCAATAACTAAAGGAGCTCAAAGCGTTTGTTTTGGTGAATAAGTGTATTTCAGATACAATCAGTCTTAGATTAATATTAACTAGAGTGGACAGCAGACACTGTTGCAGTTTGCTTTCAGTGTCCAATGTCAAAAGGAAGACTCTGCTCTTACTCTTAATCTGGCAGACATTTCACATGACCCAGGCCTTTCCCCCATGAGCACTATTGTCTCATTAGGGCAATTTTTGCAGTGTATGTTTAATTACCTTTTTGCAAGCATAGCAATGGTGAGCAAATTGCTTCTCAAAGCAGGGCACACAGTAATTCTCATTGTCTTTGGTGATTAATGGTTTTGTTCCCAATGGTTGCCGACAATACTGGCAAACGAAACAGGATTCATGCCAGGAACTTCCCTTAAATTCCATTTTACGTGAACCTGAAAAAAACAAAAGTGAACAATCCCCTCAGATATGGCCTTGTAATATAAGTTTTAAATGCTAGGAATGCTCTTGTTTTGAACCTTCTATCTCACTATCGGATTACCCAAGAAAACACTTATCTTCAATCTAATAGAGCTTCTAAGGATGCACTTGAAATTTCAAGAACACATTCAGTGCCATAAAATCATCTGGCAAAGGATGTTCTGAATTGCCTAAGCTGTGATTTTTAGAGTCTGTTCTTATATGAATCTTTTGGGGTTTCTTCTTTTTGATTATGCTTCAGTTGCTCAGTTTCTCTCCAGCCAGCCAACTCAGTGATAATGTTCAGGTACACAGCCCTTCTATAAATTAGAGAGTAATTTGTTGGAGGTTTAGTACATTTATTATCGTTCTGTCTTCTGTCTTCCTTAAACTAAGGCTCCTTCACTTATAAACACATTATTTATCTTAATCAGCTTAAATTGGCAACTTCCTAAGAGTAAATGTTTTTTCTGTGATGCAGCACATTACACTGCCTTCTCTTATAGCTCATCATTTCTGACCTAGATCAACAATTCTTCTTATCATGTTTAACTAGATGCTTTTGATACAGCACAGGGACAGAAAGTTGCTCAGTTAAATGTTTGCCAGAGGAGTTTCAGATCTCTTATCTCTGTGTACAGGTGTCCTATCTTGATGTAGAAGCCTAAGTCTAAGATACGCATGTATGTCTGAGAACAATTTTTCCAGTGGATCTCCATCATAACTTCCTACCTGTAGGTAGCATCAGACTGCACCGAGAGGTGCAAGGTGCTTTACCATCCTTTCCACATGAAGAAGAGGATTACTGCTATGACTGATTAATCCCACCGTACCTGTTTCCTGAACTGTGGGGGCAGTGGAGAAACTACTGGTTGTATTTAGACACAAAAATCTTGCAGCTTCTTCCCAGTGATCAGAAGGCTAACTTCACTGTCTTTCACAACTGGTTCTTGTCAACACAGAGCTAGCAAGCTGATGAGAAGGAAGTTAATGATATAGAGACTGGCTGGCATTCCCATGCCACTGTTGCACTGTTTCTCACACCTTCAGGCACTTGCTGAAAGGATTTAGACTCTGTCACAAAACATGCAGCATGGATATACACCAGAAGGTAATAATGCAAACTTGAGTGTATTCTAGTACTTTTTAAATCACATCTAGTAAGGTGTGCCTATTTGACAACATTTTTGTAAACTATATGCAGTTCAAGCAGTTTATAGTCCTTAAAATGAACACAACTATATTTTTACAATATCTGTTTCCACTAATGCAGATTTTACTTGTAATGAAAAGGAAACAAACTGTAAAAATACAAATCAGTGTTACAGGTTGCATGTGACATGAGTAATCTAGTATCAATAGTAAGGAAATAATTTTGCACAGCCTGGACCTTACTGTTTGGCATTAAGATATACTGAAAAATAAATTCCAACGTTACTGCCGAACTTACTGGTGTTCTCTGTTCCAAAAGTTAGGGACCCACTTTCCTAAGCAAGCAGCTTCCTTTTGCCACAAATGGTGCTGTGGCTTCTCTCAGATGCCTATGAAGAGGCAGCTTTTGGGTAATCACTCTGCTGTATGAGCTTTACTGATGTGGTGGCAATGAAAAGTCTAGAGAGTGTCCTGAACAGCTGAGAAGCAGTTTAGTGGAAAGCACAGAATTATAAAGGTTGCTAATGGCAGGAAGCAAGCCTATTGTAAACATGGAAAATATTGTAAAATGGAATTTTATTCATTTTAGTAAAAATGCTGCTAATGATTTGAAGGCAAATTGTCATGTTTTGAAAATTTAAATAAAAAATATTTCTGAGTGAAAGCAATACTATAAAGAACACAAGCACAGGGTCTAGTCAGTGTGGAAATCATGCAGATGACTTGTCTAATCTGGCACTCCTGCTCGCAATAGCTCAGTTTGTCTACCTATGCTCACAGCAGGATACGCTTCCTAAGAACTGCAACAGAATCAAGGATGTCACATGAACACATTTTACCCTGCATTGAACTCTTAATGTTTTTATAAGGATTCATAACACCTGTCAGTGATAGATCAGAAGTGTGCCTGCTTTCTCCTCACTGCTGGGAGAGTGCTACACACAGAGGAACAGTAGTCACCTCAAAGATGTTCTGAAAGTCAAGGACCTTGTAGCTTGGTTATTCTAGGAGGTGGTCATAATTAAAAATGAGGTTCCATTTTTCACCAAAGGGTCCCTGCTGTCTTACCTGGCATAATGGTCTTCTGGCAGTGAAAACACTTGGATGAATACTCATCAGAGTAGCATTCGGTACACAGCAAGACCTCGTCCTTGGCAGCAAATGGTTTCTCCACAAGTGAGCGACTGCACTTGGCACACCTGAAGCACCCCTCATGCCAGTGGCGGCCTTTGTAGGCCAGATCCTTGGTGAAAGTAAGTTCATGTTAATGAAAACATTTCTTCACTGTGTTTTAATCCTTCAGATCCTTCCAGAACTAAAACGAAATATGGAGAGCATTGCAGTGGTGGGTCCAGCCAGAGGTGTGCTCAGGAAAGGTGTAGGTACCCAATGCCACACTGTTGTGTAGACCTCTTGCAGAAGCCTTTAGGAGGTGCTTTGGCAGATACAGTGGGCCTTCCTTACGTAACATAGAGGTATGTTTTTATTGGAAGAATCATGTTATATATTACAGTTGTCTTTCAAGGGGAAAGAAGTGATCAACGTTTTTATTGTGCGCAGACCACTGGAGAGGAAGCCCGTACCCTACAGAATTTGAAATGAACCTTATGTATTTTCAATCTTACTACTTCTTCTTCCAGCTGGCATGACATAATGCTAAGTTATTGCAGAAAACAAGCAATTAAAATCTCATTGAGAACAAAATTATTATTAGGAAGATTAAAAAAAATCATTGCTTTTGTTTACATCTGATACAAATCCCCCTGAAAACTTTGCAGAAATAATGTTTGTTTAAGACTCAGCGGGCTTAGGGGATGAAAGAACTAACAGTATATGTATGAGGTCCTGACTAAGAATTCAAAAAAAGACCAAACAGCAGATTTAATTTTTCCACAGTTAAAGCGAGGGAAAAATGCACCTACGAAAATCCATCCCACCTTAAAAAATAAACCAGAGCCTTCCAGGTCTCTTTTTCAAGAAGCACAAACGGCACAAATCCAATCACATTGGTCTCCTTTATCAAGTCCCCACCTTTTAAAGTGCTAAAACAGAAAGAAATACCATGCTTCATTTTGAGAGCTGCTGAGCACTTATCACTTTAATTTCCATTAGTTAGCGCTCTGAACCTTGCAGGAGCTAGGCTGTCAGCCCACAGCAGCCTGAGGCAAAGACTGGGTGAGGAGGAGAGGAAGAAAACCAAGCTCTAGCCCCTTGGCAGAGGTGAGACAATCAGCTGTAGATCTCTGTGTGCCACTTTTCTAGATGAGTCTAGCGGGGTCCACTCCTTTCTTATCACCTCTGCTTTTTTCTCCCATTTTTTCCTTCTGCTCAGTCCAAAGACATGGCTTTTTGTTTACAATCTTCAACAATGGTAATCCTGCCACTTATTTAATTTTTGATTTTAAAAGTGAAATGAAGTGAACTCAAAGCATGTGTTCTCCTGGTGAATCTGACTGGTGGTACATGTTCAATGTTGCTGTGGGTAAAATGCTAATGAGAGTTTGAGGAGTGTCTTCATCCAAATCAGCATTTTTCTTGGATGATTCCTGTACTCAGAAAATGTGCTTTGAAGTGCTTGGGCTGGGGAAGCCTTCCAAGAGGTTTATTTTAATAACTTTCTGTCCTTTTATTTCTAAGGAACATAGGCAAAGAGAACATGGGGAGAAGGTGAGCACTACACAATGAACTTGGCAGAACAAATGCTTTTTGATGAGTTTCAACTGAACTTAAAATTCAAAGTCAAGTGTATGCGCTCTAAATTGAAGTATGGGATATTAGCAACCCTGTCAAAGACCACAGAGGAACTTGAATTATTAATTAATATTGTAAAAAATGGAGAGGCGAAAGGAAAGACAAGGTCAGAAACACTGCCACTAATATGCCATCTGTGAGATGAGCGAGGTAAGCATGGCATTAAGTAGACATTAAAAAATACTTAATTTCCAAAAGAGAGAGAGAATATGCAAATTACAAACATGTTGTCTTCTCAGCTTGACATCTGCATGTCAACACCTACAGTAGAAACAATTTATTCAATGCTCAAAATATTTTTTCAATGAACAACTCTCAGAAATTTCAAGGTGTCTTTCAACCTGATACATTGAATTACATCAGCCACTGTGCAGCCTCTGCAGCCAGTGAATGACTGGAGGTGAAGGATGGAGCCCAGCTGATGTCCACACATACACCACAGCCTTGCTGTATGCTTGGGGTACATGCATGTGCAGATTTCCTCATCTTTGGTCCCAGAGCTCTCCTATTCCGGGAAAACAGCCCTGTTTCACTTTGCTGTATGTGTGGATGTACAACAGCCATACTTAGGTCTCTTCAACAATACAGGGATATGCAGAGGGGTGGAAATGGAATCTGCCATTAAAGAAATTGGATTTGTGTGTAATTTAACAGAGAACAAAAAGTGCAAGCTGTATCTTTACCTTGGAGTTGCACTCAATGGGTTGCTTGCACTCTTCGCAGGGGTTGGCGTACAGGCTGTCATAACACGGAACACAGTAAGCATTTTCTTCTCTTAGTGCGTATTTCCTGCCACGGAGAGACTGCAGGCAGAAATGACAGTCTGTGTGACTGCTGGTCATCCTGCTGGGGCCCTCCAGGTGATCTGCAAAGATGGAAAAATCAGGTAATTCAGTGCATGACCATCTGCTTGCTCAAATAATAAGTAATGCTGCATTACCGGTGAAAGTTAGACAGGCATTTCCTGGTCATTTGCAGCACCCTGGATTTCTTAATGCCGGGTTGTTCTACAATAAAAGGATAGCCTTTAACCACATATACTGTGTATTGTATTACCTGCATGATGGGGAGCAAGAGGGCTGCTTCAGCTTATTCTAACACTCTTTCAGGTCAGACACCTGAAAATGAAGCTGTCTTCACATTCTCTACGCACAACTGCTGGCATTATGAACTTTATGTACTGGATTCTGAGACACAGTTCATCCAGAAATCACGTAATGGAGATAGAAGCAATAATTCAAAAATGAAACCAACTGTGGAGTTAGAAGGCCAAAGAGAAGAGGCAGGCACTTTGTAGTGTGTTCCTGACTTTCTCTTGATACTCCTGTATTTCTGCTTTTTCCTTTCTTTTCAAAATACCCTCACAGCTACCTGACCAAACAGAAGGAAGACAAGGGACTCCAGGATATATGACTGGTTTTTGCATTATCCTGACTGTGCTGCTAATATCTGGTGGCAATGTAAGGTCACACAAATACCCCTGGATAGCAAAAGAGTAAAATATAAAGAAAAATAAAAAAAATCGTAAGTCAAACAAAATCATAACTCAAAGAAAGTTTCCCTTGTCGTTATTGGAAAAGATGATTTTTCTTACATATTTCTTTATTGCCGGATTCCATGTTGGCAGTACCAAAATAATGTGAGACAGTTTATATTTCTGTGCCAGACAAGTGCAGGAAATACCACAAATCTATTGAGAGCCAGTTGTATGAATTTCCCATCCTTCAGTTTTTCAGGCTAAAGACGCTTGGACAAGCATCCAAACCTCAGCTGCTTATAGATCTGCAATACTGAATGTTTTAAGGATTGTAGAGATGAAGACTTATTTCAGTCTTCTGGTTGCTGGTTGGATCATCATCACTTTGCTAAAATTGGGTCTTGATTCTTGGAAATGAAGGAAGAAGAAATCAGAAAGTTCACAGTGAAGCAACCCCAAAAACATCTGCTGGGCTCATTGGATTGCACTCTTCATTGAACTCAGAGGAGTTGAAAACAACCAGGGAAGGTCTACTAAAATATTTACATGTCAGTGACTTTGGGCAGCTGAAGTTTTTGCACTTTGAATAACAGGGCAAATTAGTTTATCTTAACCAGATGCAGAGCCTGAGAGTAAGGAAGAGCATACAGCAGACGAGATTCAAGGGAGTGCTTAGCCATGAAAAAGCCCACATCTAGTTCACTTAGAGTTGCGCCCTCGTAATTTGTTTTATACATTCACTGCCTGTCTTATACCCATGGTTCAGTTTTAAAAAGGCATATAATATTTTTCTGGGTTTCTGCTTCATAAGCTCTAAACCAAAATGTTTGTTTGAACTGTGAGGAAGAAACAATTACTGCAGGTTTCCACTGGCACCAGTGCATAAGGTCAGGCATTTATTAATCTGTTCTGGGAGGTGTAGTAGTAAAACAGTGGAAAGGGGGCAGGGAGAGAGGCTGTCATACTTCTTTCAGACCAAAAGTAATGACTTGATTGGAAAACTTGTTGCACCTGTAAATTGAAAATCTTTAGAGTTGAATTGGTTTACTGTATTTCTTACTGCCCTTAATATTTGTGTCAGCCAAGACGGGGTGTAGTAAGGAAATAAAATAATCTGGAACTCAGATCAGTGGGAAACATGCTTTCTTAAAAATATTTCTGGTGTGTTTTATGTGATATCCTTGGAAAAATAATGTAACAGGGCTTAAATCTGGACTTCCATTTCCTTAAGATCGAACAGAGATTTGAATGTGTAACAAATAAACCCATTTATATGAGAAAATTACATCCATCAGCTTGTACATTTACAGAACATGACATAAAAAATCAGGCAGAGCTCAGTGCATTTAGTGCACAATCACAGCCATGACCAAAGTCAAGGCTAAGTTTTGCGCATTTTGTTCTATATCAGGGAAGAAGTAAAAACTGGTGTCTAAGGACACAATCAAGGAGTGTTTGTGGTTAACTGTGCTCTGTATTCAAGGTCACAGGACAGGCTTGAAACTGGCTTTCAGAGGAATTTTCTTTTCTTTTTTTTAGTGGGAATTAAAGTTATGAACTGTCTCAGAGGATAACCCTGAGTGAACCACCTTTCTAATCTCCTCCTTCCTGGATCAGTACTCCTGCTTCCTGAAAGAGTTTCATCTCAGCCTAAAAGTGGCAACAGCCACATGCCCAAACAGGGCATGCATGAAGAGTTTTATTACTTACAGTGCTTTTTGGTTGCACAAAGCTCACCAACAAATAGCTTCCCATATCTGCAGAAACATCTCTGATTTTTCATTCTAATGAATGTCAATCAGGTTTTTAGGTTATCAAAAACTCTGCATACCAAGTAATTTTCTTTAAAATGTGGTTCTCTTGATTATTGCTTTTTTCCCCTACGAAGTCAGTCTGTTCCAGTAAGCCCAGGTTGTGTGCACAAGCAAGACTCACTACTGTAATACTTCAGAACTTCTGAATTTGTAATTATCCTCCTAAAGCCCTGTATGGATATAAGAGTGAAGTGCTATTAATCCTGTTCTACAGATGAGAGTTGTTGCTTGAGAACTTTAAAAAAGCAGCCCCAAGAACAGAGTCAAAGCCTGAGGGTGTCCTTGGGCTGCTCCTCTAGTAAAATGCTCAAGTTGCCCAAGGGTTTTCTTCAGAAATTCTTCAGAGTTTGACCATGAATCATCATAAAGGACCATGTTTGGGAATGAAGCAGCAGAAGAATGAAGATTTTTGCAAATCTTTTGGCAAAGGTCTGGGTAACCTTTGAGAACCACTTTTACAATCAGAAAACGCAACAAAAAAGGTGAATCTCATCTCTCCCAGCACCACTTATCCTCGCTCCAATAAATAAGTAATGGTACGAGCACCACGCAGTTAAGTAGAATGTTTTTCTTGTGCTTTGATCCTAATCTCTAGAGAAATATGTTTACTTTAAGTTTGCTGGAAGCTAGACTTTGTGTTTTGAAGGTCAGTTAAGAAGTCTCTGGAGATCTGATGTTATTCACTCTCATGGAATGAAACGCTGACTCCAGCATTCCAGCTGCTAACTTGAGTCCTAGGCACAAGGCAAGACTGCCATTCCTTGGGAAAAGATGATTTTACTATTTAAATTGGAACATTTTAAATTGGAAGCTAAATACTGTTGATTTTTATGTACCTGGTAGGCAGGGATACGTGGTATCATTTATAGTGTTAAGAATATTCCAAGGAGGTGCAGAGAGATGTTGCCAAGGATGTGAGGATATAGTAACAGGAGTCCCTGAGGTCAGATTTGAAAATGCAGCAGTTTCATAGACTGAATGATAAAATAGATGAAAATAAAACAACAGAGCTGGCTAGTCAGCCTGCTGTTGAAGCAGATTAAGATAGAATTTAGCTACAACAAATTAGGACAGGGACTTTCTGGAGAGTCGAATGATTTCCTATAGAATGCAGAGCACTAGAAGACTTCCAATGAAGAAAGGCATAAGAACATGGTTGTGAAGTTGTGAATCCTGATAAATATGGAACCGTCAGGAAAAGAATGCTTGTTTTCTCTCTGGAGCTAAAAAGCACAGCCACAAGGTTAATATATCTCTAAATAATTGATCTTGATGTTTTCTATAAATATATGTTAATCTCCTTCACATCATATAAGAATAAAAAGCCCAGAAACATTTGTACTGCTCAGAAAGGAATTAGTATATACATATGGATGCAGATATGTACATACAGGTAAAAATATTCTATCTTTCACTTCGTGACAGTTCTAATGGGCTATTTCCCAATCTAAATATACCTGCCATTGAACTTCATAATCTTTTTCTTTAAGGACATACATTTATTGGAATAAGGCTCTTTCTCAGAGAGACATAAAGAAAGAAAAATGGTGGGAAAAAAATTCCTTGGAACAACACTGAAGGATAAGAAAAACAATTTGATCTGTTATAAGGAGGACACCCCTGCAAGCTGCCCTAGGCACTTGTTCATTTTCAGGTAAGTGTACGTTTTTACCTTCTAACACGATTTGGCTTATTTGCATGAATTTGCTGACTTCATTTTCCCTATTTCTATTTTTGTCTCATGCATTTACATACATTAAGGGTTCTGTAATATTTGCTTTTTTAAAAATGGCTAGAGAAGCAATAGGAACTAGGGGTATATATTACAGACCAAGTCAAACCAAGTACCTACAGGAAAGAAGACACAGATGTTAACTTTGAACTGAACTGTTTAATCTCTGTGGCACAGTACAGTAACACAGCGTCAGGTCCTGGAAGGACCTGAGTGAACGCAGAGCTCTCACTGATGAAACTCTCCTTTAAGCAGCCAGGATGGATGCCAACTGGGATGCAGCTGTAGCAATCCGACTATCCTGCTTCATGGTCCACAAGTCACACTGTTTTGGTGAGATGTAATGGCAAAGCAGGTATGTTAGAGGTTGATCTGGTAATTCATACTGAATTGTACCGTGTTCACACACCCCATGACTACAAGCAAAAAGGACAAGAGTTGTGCCTTAACTAGGGGATCAAGCATCTCAGGAATTCAGTAATTTTTTCCTTAATTGGTATTGCTGTCTGCTTTGTTTACACCATGCAAACTCAAATGGCCTAGTCATCTAAATTCTTCCCTTTTTTTTTTTTCTGAAATAATTCTTACCCACATTTTTTACAAGTTTTCACATAGTCTGGTAGAGCCAGAGTTTCCTCCTGTGTCATTATGGAGCTCATTCCTTTCTGACAACTGTCCAATGCATGGAATAAAATGAAGTGATGAAATAATTCATCTGTGCATTTTTGTAACTTTTCATGTAAAATCCTGTCAGCATTCTTAGTTGTACTTCCCACGTTGAACCATAAAACAGGTTTGAGGATTGCATCTGTTACAAAAGGCTCATATGATGAAGAATACTCAAATTAACTGGTGAGTTAGATGGGTCTGAGTGGCACCCACAGCAAACTGGCAGATGACACCACACCAGGAGGAGAGGCTGATACACCACCTGGGTGTGCTGTTATCCAGAGGGACCTCACTGGAACTGGAGAAGTGGGGTGAGAGGGGGCTCATGAGGTTCAAGCAAGGGGAATTGCAAGGTGATTCTGTGATGGACCACAGAAGTTTATCACTGCTGAAGGACGAAAGAGGGAGTGTAAAAGTCTCCACAAAACCTCAGTATTCTCTTATGGGCATTAGAGCAGGAGTGGGGGCATTCTCATATCAACAAAACAAGTCTTCTGTAGATGCCTTGTTGTGAGTCCCCACCAAAGCTGGACGTGCACTTAGTCTAAACATGTGAGAAATGCTGTTGCTGTCAGCTGAAATATTCACATTCTTGAAGCTGAAGGTGTGCTTTAGAGCTTTGCTATCTATAACTTTGGAGCACAGAATTTGAAAGATACTTTCAAAGATAATGTAAAAGTGTTATTTTAAAAAGTATATAAGCAATTAGGTTCTTCAATACAATTGAAAGAGAAAAAGAAACATTAAATATCTGGGGCTGAACCAGTCAAGATGAGAACTGAACATAGTCACAGCAGTGAATGCAAAGTCTTCTCCGTTTTTCTTTACACCTATTTTTTCCAGTCCCCTTTCCTGCCTCCACACTCACCTACAATCCATGATTAGGGAATCATGAATGATACTTCAAAAAGTGTTTAAATAAACAGAAAATGGAAGTTACAAATGAAGACATGCACTGAAGACCTGATGTGAGACTTCCACCAGTGAGTTCATCCCTATCGGGCAAATCATAAACTCATAGAATTTTAAGGGTTGGAAGGCACCTTAAAGATCATCTGGTTCCAACTCCAATGCCATAGGCAGGGACATGTCCCACTAGACCACGTTGCTCAATGCCCCATCCAACCTG
This sequence comes from Lycocorax pyrrhopterus obiensis, assembly GCA_014706295.1. Classification (NCBI taxonomy): domain Eukaryota; kingdom Metazoa; phylum Chordata; class Aves; order Passeriformes; family Paradisaeidae; genus Lycocorax; species Lycocorax pyrrhopterus. The sequence continues at coordinate 75,643,352 of JACSVZ010000004.1, forward strand.
GCTGTGAAAATGTCCAGGTATGGGGCATCCATAATTTCTCTGTTCAACCTGTTCCAGTACCTCACCATCCTCACGGTTAAGAATTTCTTCCTAATGTCTAACATAAATTTCCCCTCTTTCAGTTTGTACCCATTACTCCTTGTCCTGTCACTACAGTTCCTGACGCAGAGTCCCTCTCCGGCTTCCCAGTAGGCCCCTTCAGATACCGGCAGGGAGCAGCATCAGAGGAGCACTTTGGAACCATCTCTGCTAGAACAGCATCTGCACAAAACGCCTGCACAGCTGGGCAGAAGTGCCCCAAGGAAACAGCAGCATGTCAGCCATTCACTGACACCACCAGCCATTCACTGACACAAGCCTGCCTTTGGGACTGAAGGCTTTCCCGGGAAAAACAGCAGCAATAAGAAATGATACCTGTGAGTGAAGTGCTAACAGGTGGTGAAACAAAACCATCTTGCCACTAACAAGAAGTAATAGAACTTCAATAGGGAATGCTGATGCTGACTGTAATCTTTAAGGTTTTAATGAAAAAATATGCAATTTCTTGTTTTTGCAGATGCTTCAGCTGTAGAGACCAGATTTCCCTACCCTTACATCTTTTTTCAGGAACACCAAGGTGGATGAATAGTACTCTGTTGCGTGAGAATGACTGCATCACATGAATTACAATCCTTTAAAGAAAAAAAAAACCAAAACTACAAGTGACTGTACAGCACAACTTTTTCTAGATGAGTTATTTAAAAGCCTGTGACCTACTTAGAACTGCTTTAAGAAACAAAATGAGCAAAAATAAAAAGATCATCATCAGCAGCATTGTTAGCAACAAGCTAAAATTGGAAAGGATTTTCACTACCCTATTTAAAAAAAACAACAGCTTGCTCCCCCCAAACCCAAATGTAAATCCCCGAAGTGATAATAAAGCATCTGCTGCAGTGGCTTTTCCTCTTCCCTCCAGCTGTGCTATGCCAACCTGAACTAGTTTTCCAAGGAAAAATATAAACCGAACCACAGCACTCTTTTAATAAAAGTATGACACCTTATCAAAATGAACCAAACCTAAAATTTTCCGGTCTCAGCCTTGTCAAGAGGTTGTGATGAGTTAGATGACGTTACAGCTTAATAAAAGCAAAGGCTACTGTCAGTAGTATTGGTATGTAAGATCCCTACTTCAATTATCATTGTTCCCAGGTATTTTGATTTGCAGGCCAGTTGTTCTGTAGGCCAGTTTTGCTGCTTGCAGTGCTCCATCAGGCTTGGCTGCCACCTTCTTACCAAGCTCATCTCTGAAAACAGGGATAATGTGGCTCTGCAGACAGGCCTTGGGCTGCTTATTACACCAGCAGGAATCATTGTTTGTAAAGCCACTGCTGTACAGTCTAAGAAATGCTGCCCACTGCAAATGTAGCACTGCAAATGTCTTTGCATTATATGTGAGATGTTTGGGGTGACCACTGCTGTGTCAGTCTCCAATCCTTCCCCAGGGAAAACAGGCTTCAAGATGGGCAATTCCAAGAGGCAGGATCAAGTACGGTTTGGGTTGGAATGGTTTGGGTTGGAAGGGACCTTAAAGATCATCTACTTCCAACCCCTCTGCCATGGAGAGGGACACCTCCCACTAGACCAGTCTGCTCAGAGCCCCATCCAGCCTGGCCTCAAACACTGTCAGGGATGGAACATCCACAAGTTCTCTGGGCAGCAAGGAGAGAAGGAGTAAGCAGAAACATTGAGCAGAGCTAGAAACAGCCTGATCTCTATCTATGGACTCTGGATTTTTGATGGCAATTAACACAGTAGGTACGGGTATGATATTTAGCATTAACGATCCTCTGCAGTTGCTGTTTTTGGAATAGAGAGATACAATTATAACAACAGAAGCATATTAAAATACATATGGATACATTGCATCTGCTAGGTAGACAGACCATGAAGCATCTAATCTGGTGAAGAAAATCTGAAAGAAGTGTCACTCTCTGTATTCTACCATTTTTACAGTAATGAACTGGTTATATGATATAACTGAGACAGATGGCAATAAAGGTTTCTAGGAGAGCTCACAACAAACAAGCAACATGAAAATATACTGTGGGTATTCTACAACAGATTTATTTGACTTCCTTCTGCTTCCCTCTAAGTGTTACCTGGCCACCTGCTATGTCTTCTCTTAGAACAGATCACGTAGAGCACTGGCATCTGTAAGCAAATTATTGTAGCTGAATAACTTATCTCAATTCATGGATGTCAAATTAGGTGATTTAATATTTTCTGGATTAGGGTTTAATTCTGGATTTTAGGGTTGGTGTGCTTTTACCTATTGGGGAATGCTATGCACAATTTGCTTATGAAGTCCCAGCATCTGCACCAAGGCCGCAGTTACAAAATAGTACAATTTGGCTGTGTACGCATATCACCAATGCTGTGGAATTATAGCAGGGGGCTTTTTTGCTTTTATTTTCTTCCCTGGGTGCTTTAAACAGATTGTGGACAGGAAAATCTTATTAGTTTAAATACGTGGGTTCATTAAGGACAGGCTGCTGGCTTCTGTGTTGGGGAAAAAAAAAGATAAAATAGTCAGATATACACATTCTTTTATATCATGTCCTATATTCACTGTCGATAGTTATCCAGCACATATTGTTCTAGCACAGCCAAAGGATATACGGACTCACAATGTAAAAACAGCTTAAAAAGAGATCTCACAAAAGGGATTTTGAAGGCAGTGAACCTTTTTAGGAGAACCCTTTTAGGAGTGGGGCTGGTAGAAAAAAGAGCAGGGAGTGGAGGTCTTTGGCTTTTTGTTTGTCCTCTACCAGGGAGGAAAAATAACAGTGTCACTAGGACAAATATAGAAAAAAGATGCTGGTGGTTTTCCTTTTTTTTGCTACTTTCTTTAAATATGTGGCTTTGTGCATCATCCATTAAGCAGGCAAAAAATGTTAATTAAAGACCTCTTCAGTCTTGAGCAGTTGAGTAGATAATGCGCTGTCAAACAAGATAGGGGACATGGCATTGACTCAGTTTTAACTCGAATCCTCACATCCTGTGGCAGCAACATTGACCAGTCCTTATAGAAATTCAGCCCTGGGTTCCTGCCAGTGGCATTTGCCACCTGCTTGAAGCCTTCGTGACTCTTACATTACCTGTTCTGCCTACTTGGGAGATGAAATCTGCAGAATAATTATGTGACTGGGTATCCTAACATTTCCCTTAAGCCCCAAAGTCTCTGCACCACACATTAAACATTTTCTTTCTATTTAAAATAGTCTAAAAGTGGTTATGATTTAAAATTAGTAGACCATGGTATTCTGTCTTTCTTTATTGTGATGTGAGGTTACTGACCCTTCAGTAACTGCCCTGCTGGGATTTTTGTAATGCCGTGATATGAAAAAAGTCTCTTTTTTTTTTTTTTTTTTTGGCACTATGACTTTGAGAGTGAATTTCTTTCTACGATTATAAATATACACAATCTAAAAATTGGTTCCAGTGTAGGGTTGACATTTTCTGATTGATGGAAAATTAAGGCTAAAGTTTATCTGAACACCCAAGACAGTCAACATTTGATTCAGATAAATAAAACCCACCACTAAATCTTAGAATGCTGGATGAAATTTGGTAAGAATAAAGGAATTTCTTTCTAACATTTAAGAACATTTTAGGAACATGTAATTTAACTCAAGGATATTGTGGAAAAATGAGTCCATTGACACCAGTAAATGGTGATGTGGACTTACTCAAGTGATGACGTGAAGATTGTAGCAACAACCATCTTTGCAAACCTAGAATGGAATTGACTGCTTTTGGTAGAGGATGGTGCTCAGAGACCGTAACTCTGACCAGCTGTGGTGAAAAAGGTTGGTCTGAGGAGGCGGAGAGTGGAACACAGCAGCAGAAACTGCACCAAGGAACAAATATAATCCAAGGCCTTTTTGCTAATTTATGTAAAATTTATTAAAAGTTTTCAGTAAAAAGGCTAAGCAAGTAATTAAAAAAATTAAGAATTCTGCTACTGTATTTTAAAAAATCCAACAAACCCAAACTGTTTTGAGCTTTTAATTTGAAATATTTCTCAATGCTCTTCAATGTTGAAGCACCAAACTAAACAAAGATTGGCAATAAGAAGACCAGCATGAAATAGTTTTTACTCTAAACATTTTTTCCCATGCAAATTAGACTTTTAGAACTCTAATTATGCCACAGTTTTGCATGTTTTAATACATAAATGAATCATGATATGGCTGAATTTGAAACTTGAAGAGCTCTCTTGAGCAAGACTGAGCTCCATAAGCACGTTTAAGCCTAATACTGTTATGGGCTTCTGATTGACAGAATTAAAACCTAAATCTCTGAGGTATTTTACAGTCTTCCTTTCAAAGGTTTCAGAATGCTTTTCTAACAACAGTAATAAAGTAATCCTAAAACACAGTTGTGAGATACTTGTCCACAGAAAAAGGTTAATACTGGTCAAAGGGAAGTAATTGACTTCGGCAAGGTCAGAGAGCAGACCTGCGGGAGTGGGAACAAAAGAAGCCATTCACTGCACCTTTGCCATTCGATGGGTCTGCTCATCAGGCTGTACCCATGGCACTGGCCCGGGGTTGTTAAAAGCACTGTACAAAGGTTGCCAACTGGTCAACTCCCAGTGCTAGAGGTAGAAATCACTTCCAAATTTAGCCAAAGTAATAAAATGTTCCAGTTGCGTACTTTGCAACTGTCCTTTATGACTCTGACGTTATGATGAATATTCTTATGCAAAATGTTCTGTCAACAACTACACCATGCTCTGGCACTTGGGCATTCTTGCTATCAATTCTGCCACAAAAGACACATTACAGGAAGATTAATATTTTTCTGACTGATAAAGCCTCTTAAGTGTGAGGCCAGCAACCAGCTACGACAGCTTGTTCAGATCCATTACTCACACTACGCCGAAATGTGCAAGAATTAACCAGTCCTTTTACATGGACCTTGAACAAATTCAAATTCAAAGGCAGCCATAGCTGGGAAGAAAAGTAGCATACTACCATGGATGAAGTAGAATCAAAGAAAACTCTTAGTCTAAGAAAGGGGAACAATAAGGGACGATGGCTGGTATGTACTACATGGCAACAGAGAATGGGAATATTCAGAGAAACTAACCTAAACCTGCTCAGGCTAATGAGCAAGGCACTTTTTTTGGCTAAATGACAGATACAAATTCCTCTCCAGGGTGATCTAGCAGAAATTAAATTTAGCCATCATTATGAAGGAACTAAGGCAGCATAGCTCCCCTTCGCAAATCTTGTCCTTCACTTTATCTCTGCTACAGAATCTTATGTCGTGGGGTTTTATTAACTTGTTTTCTTGGAGTCATGTTTGCATATTTCCACAAAACTGTCCTTATTTGATCCCTCTGACATTTTACAGGAATACACAAATGTATGAAACAAGGAGCTCACAGCCTCCTTTCTCATAAGAGCTGCATGTCCCGTTCCCAGAAGCCCAAGTGGAGCATCAGCAGCATTTCACTGCACCAACTTCCAAACTTAGGGCTCTAGAGATTTTAATAGAACAGTTGAACTAGAAATGATTAATTTATGAGCATCATTTTGCCCTAAATTGGCAGGGAAGTGTGCAGAAAAACTCAGCTTGAATTTACTCCCCCAGGCGATCTAAAAGCCTTGACGGCACCTAGAGCTTGAGTCAGCAGGAGGGCTGCTCCTTCCGACAGGTTTGGAATTTCACCCTCTGATTTCGGGCTTGACGTTAGGAAGGATGCTAGTTAAAACACTTCTTTCTGTCTGTCCATGGTTAGGCAATGCTAAAAGCTTTTAACTGTTCTTTCGAGAAATAAAACTCCAGTAGGGAAAACAAATGAAGAAAGCTGAGATTATGGGTACAGAACCGACGGAACACGTCTTACCATGTCAGCCAAAAAATACATGCTTTATAAACTATGACTGCTTGCAAGTAATTTGGAGACACCATACATCAGAATCTATTTCAAGCAGCTTTTGAATTCATTTTTTCTCTTACCCTGCAAGTTAGTTAGTATCATCTCAAGTTTCTACCATAGAAACATCTTTGAGTCAAAGCGACTCCTGATCTTGCAGTAAAATTACATGGGAAGATTGCTGATGTAATCTGCTATAATGTTAATATATTAAATCCACTACAGTTTCTTCTGTTACTGTAGAAATAACAAGCTGTTGCACAAAGAGAAGAAAAATATTAACACAAATTAAAAAAAAAGGCATCTGAAACTTGCTTTCTAAATATAAATTTCAAACAAAATTATGATTAAAAATATGATAGCTGAAAGATAACACAAAGTGTCTTACGGAAGGAGAATCTGGAAATGATACTTGCTGGTAACAGCAATATTTTGACTTCTTATATAAAATCAGCTTGGAGACTGGTTTTACTTGCAAAATCAAGAACAATCCACTTTAGCTGTTAAAATTACTTATGCTAGAAACAAGTGACTTAACAGAAAATGTACTATCTAGAAATCCTTCTTGCAAAAGCAAATAGCTATGAAAGCTTGCTAGGAGATAAAAATGTCATGGGAAACAGCATACACATATTTTGTTGGATGGTTCTTTGGAATAAACAAAACTCATCCTCATTTCTTTACAAAGGAAACCTCAAACAATCTTTCTGCAAATTAGTGGGTGAGCCAATTAGTACAATGAAAAGAATTAATAAAAAATTATTTTTAGTTATTTATTAAATGTGGTATCTCTTTAGGAACACAAAATTTTAAAAGTATTATGTATTTGTGGAATTCTGCATCTAATTTATTTAGCAGTTTTGTGTGTGAGGAAAAACTTCCTGCATACTTGCTCAAAATATTAAACTAAGTACCTTCTATACTAACATGTTTAAAGATTATCACATAAAGGAACAACGGAAAAGAGCCTCAATACTCACATTTGGTTTTAAGCTGCTTCTCTTGGTAACTTGTGCAGCAAAATAAGGGAAGAAATAATTACACGTCTTCACAGAAGCAAGCATTCATGAAGTCCAAAAGAAACAGAACACTTTGCCAGAGCTATTTGAGGGTCCCATCAGAATTTGCCAGGACTGGGGAAGGCTGAGGGTCAGTTTGTTTCCCTTAGACCTCATGACACGCAAATATCTGGCTGCCTCGCCACCGAATCAAATCATTCTTTGACATACTGTGTTTACAAATTGCAAATACATACCATGTAGGAGGTTCTTAAAGGAACATATTTCTGAGAGTTTTCAAAAGGAAAAAGGCATTTCTATTAAAAAACAAAACTGTTCAGTGCAAAGTAAAAAAGAAAGTAAGATGGAACACTTTTCATCCCCAGATACATACTGGTTCATGCATAATGAATTCAAAAGACCTCATGTGAGCTCATAAATCAGAAAAGAAAAAGAAAAATTGCAATTACTGAAGTCTGATTGTTGGGTACAGGAAACGGGAGGGCAGGGAAAAACCTCCTCCAGTTTAAGGAAAGACGTTCAGGGGCACAGCAGAACTCAGAAGTTCTGACGCTTCTTAAGCAGTTTCTGGGCCGTGACAATTTGCTGCTCTTCCAGCAGGTGGGAAGGTGTTCACAAGGATTACCATCATCAGAGCAGCAAAGGACTCCTCTAGGCTCTCTCTCAGTATTTCCCAGTTCTGGCCTTTGAATCACAGTCACCTTTACCTTCTGCTTGGACCCAGCCGGGGCCAGCTTTCACAGACAGGCTCCTGCATGCACAGAGCATTCAGAGGTCCTTACACTTTGCATAAGCCTCTATGTAGACCCTTAATCAAATGCAGCTGAAAGTAAGGATATTGTGATCATTTAAAAAAACAGGCTGCAGTTAGGCAGAGTGAAGAAAGGATGGCTGCTTGTGGTATGAACCACAACTGACCTTCAGGCAGATTTTTCCACAACCAAGAGCCAATAGATCTGAATCACTCAGTCTATAACGTCAAGTGGGTGGGAGCTGTTTTGTATCGCAGATAGACGAAAGAAGGAAATGTCTGAATGGTTTAAATATGTATTATGTTATCTGAGTACTTTGGTAAAATTGCCAAATCTGGACATGTTCTGGAAGTTATCTGTGTCCAGATAGCGTCTCACAGTTAAGACTGATCCTCTGACTACTATAGCCAAGAACTGATTATCTCTGCTTGTGGTCTTGTAAAACCTCTCCAGACACTTAATCATTACTTAAACAAGATTGATCTTTTTCCTCCTATTTTTATTTGCGCTATAAGCTTTATTTATACCAAGCACCTTTCATTTCAAGCCTGTGATTTTAGCAGATTGAGGAGAGAGAGCACAAGTTAGGTGTGAATTTGAGTCTAGAATGAGAATAGTGAATAGTTTTCTCGTCTTTACTTCCAGAAAGAAAAAACTGATAGCACAGTTCTTAACCAAGTACCTTTTCAAGTTCATAAATCAGATCAAGACAGAACTATTTCCCAAGCAGATCTGTTGAAAGAGCTAATGACACTTAGAAATACTTCTAATACAATATGTTCTTTCCATGAAGGATGAGAAACTCAGACACGTCCTACAACAAATCACTTTCCTTATGCTTCAAAGACTACCCTCAAATTTGTCTCAACAGTAGACAGGGATAGTAACTGCATCAGCAGAAGACAGGCCCAGAGAAACATTTAAAACAAAATCAGGGTTTTTCCCAACAAGTACAAATTAAGTACAAATGAGGAGGTCAACAGAAGTTCTGTTGTTTCTTCAGACAATCAGTTTGATGATGTCTCTTGCAGCTCTCGCATTCCTTCTAGAACTTCCTGAAATACAAAGCAGCTTATTTTATCTGTCTTCCAATATGACCTGTCTTGACCTACCTTCCTCTTCATGTTGAGGGTCTGGGAAATTCATCAAGCAAACGGTGGTTCTCTTTAAACTACTCAAGTTACTCTTTCCAATTTAGAATATTCATATTTTAAAAAACAAAACCTCAAAGAGACGGCATTCCTTAACAATTTCTAAAGAAAGACCTTGTTTTCCTGACAAAGTATCTTTGGCATTTACTGAATTATGTTCTGTTATTTGGGCTAGCAGAGGGTATCTATAATAAAGTACAATTGTTCAAAAAGTTTGGGCAGCACGGATTTGGAGGCTCAGAAAGCATTCTAAGGAGAAATACTACATGCCTCGTTCTTATATTCCTCTCTAAGCGTCCACTTTTGGCCTCTGCTGGAGACACAATACTGGGCTACACTGACCTTCAGTCTGACCCACTACAGTCACTCTTCTGTCATCTCCAATAGTACTAAACTTCCTGTTAAACAAGAAACCCCAATCTACCCAGATTTGTAGAATTTTCCATTTTCTTGGCCTACTGTTACTTACTAAGAAAAATATTCAAGGAACTACCCCTCCTGGAGTAGCCTTACACCTGAGCCTACAGAGAGAACAGAACTACTGTAGTTTCATCCGAGCAAGCCCTTAGATGGATTCATGCAGACAACAAAACCCAGTGATATTATTTAGAAACCTGGGACAACTTTTTCTAAGAAGCTGTGAAAAAAGAGTTGAAAGTTCTAACAGAGCAACAATTTTCTTATTTCCAGCAGATCTGCAAGTAACCAACTACAAAAGTCATCTTTTGTCACTTAAAAAGAAGGCAAGGCTGTTGCTGAGACAGGTATTACTCTACCTATGGCTAATACACCCACTCCCATCTGAGAGCAGCAGCAAACAAGGTTATGAAAAGAACATTTTTAAGTGCTTGTGTATAGATACATACATGCAACTATACATGTCAGTTCATGAGTCTAAATAGAATGGTGGTGTTTAGACACGATAAGTGAAGGGCATGAGAGGCTAGCACTAACACTTGAAACCAGAGTAAAAGTGTTAATTTGTATACTTCGTAGTGCCTTTCATTTCCCTAAATATTCCCAAGGGCATTTTTGTTTCATGAACCGCACTTCTGATTTGTAAGACAAGATTACTCTTCCTCCCACATACATTCCTCCTAGGGAGAGGAAAAAAACCATGAATTAGCAAAATTCCTTTTCTTTCTCTTTCGAAAGATAAACTTCTGTATCATAAACTAAAGACTGAATTTCCAAATCAACAAAAAATACCTGGGAGAGTTTTCCAACCATGTCTCCTTGAATTCTCTCAGTAGCCACAACATATCTCTGAACTGCAGTGCTTCCATTGTATCTACTTCAAAGAATCTATTTTTTTAATCCTTCTTATAAAATAGGCTGTAATATAGCAAGCTGAACACATGATAGAGTAAATTCTGTAGTAAGTTCATAATTATACCAACATAAAACTGTATCAAACAAAAATACAGGGACACTCAGCATGGTGTGTTAAGTCTAACTGCATATTACCGACTGCTGTTTGAAAGCTGCAAGATGATCAAACACTGGTGAAGTCAACAGAATGCTCTTTAAATACTTCATCATTTAATGTTATTAAAATAATTTCTTATTTGCATAAAGAATTTCATATGGCATATTATTTACAAAATAGCTCAATGTCATATAAAATTGTTTACATTCATTATAGGAATTTATTAATTATTCTGGCTAAATAACACATAATCAACCCTATTCCCTGTATACGAACTATTTCTTCAACAAAGTTCAACAACCTGAATATTTTCCATCTTTTATTCCTCACTGTCTTTTACTGTCAGCTGTTATAACCTCCAGCCAAGGAAAGAGAAACAACTACCTTTGCTTCTGCCTTGCAACTCCGAATTATTTTGCCTTATGGCTGATAAAAGATCAGCATTGGCATTATTGCCTTTTAAATGTGTGTAAAATTCTATTGTTTACATCACCAAAATTACCTTAACATTTGTTACTCCGTTACTGGGGTTCCATACCTGGCCTCTTCAACTTTCACTTGTTGCAATTTCAGGCTTGGGTATGTTTAAGATTAAGCTCACAGAATATGTGAATTGTTGTAAAACAGAAATATTAGAATGGAGCAGAATTTGCACAGAATTTGCTCTCTTTCAGCATCAATTTTGGCAAGAATGGGTGAATGACATTTTCAGTGAAAAGAACACTATTTCATCTCTTATTACTCAACCTTGATGTTATACAAACCCCTGAAATTACACAAGTGAAATCAATGGGTATTACTGAAGTAATAGAACTTATATATTTCTAGTTTGAAAATTATCTCCTCTTAAAAATAAGTTAGTAGCATATTTGCCATACAAGAATTATGCCACTAATAGTGACCAAATTCCATTTTCCACATTTTTGCACTTTCCTGAAGACATAAAGTACTGCTCATTTAAAACTAAGGCTGGCAAAAAACTTGAGGGAAGCAACATTTCTGTCGATGAAGTTTATGTAGAGAAATCATGAACTAAACTCTTTTCAAGAAACTCAGGATAAAGAAGACTGTAAGTTCTCTCAAGAGCTGACAGAGTGTAAACAAATGCTTCTATCTGCTATGGGAACTGGACTAAGCACTCAAAAAGCCTGCTGAATGAACACCTGGCATGTACAATGTGGCAAGTGTTAACAGTATTTATCTCCTCCCAAAATGCCAATGCAAAAGGGTCACCTCCTCTGTCTGAATTACAAGTTTTAAATGAACAGCTACTTCGGACATTAGCAGAATACAGCAGTAGTATGACTGTGCTGACGTTCGTGAACTTTCAGTACATTTTGAAACTCACATTAGTAGTGGGTCACTTCCCTTCAGTTTACCAACATCCACTTGTACTCAAAATGTTTTTACTATTGCAGTCCAGTGGACAGAAGCTGAAAACATCCACTAATGATACCAGAGTAAAGATGGCCTTCGCTGGTACACTATTAGGCATCAGAGTATGTTTAAAAATCAGTATCTGAAATTAAGATAGACAGGCTTATAGACACTTATACGCCATCCTTACCTCACTACAAATCCAAATCAGGGAAGTAAAACTATCAGCCTGTGTGTGTATGGAACAAAAGACACTGTCATTTGAAGAATAATTTCTTGAGGCCTCATATGAAGATGCCAATTAAAACCCACTAGTTTCACACCCAAAGTGTCCAAAACTGTGTTCTGCCACATTTACATTAATGTGTGTTAAAAGTACACTGTAGTAGTAACAAAACTCCATTTGCCACCATCACCCAGCAACTGTGTTCCCTGGCTGTGATTTGCAAACTACTACAAGCCAAATTTTAAAGTTTGTCAAGCATTTTCTGTCTTCCTTTTTTTTCAGCATAAAAGAAAATAAAATATGACTCTATCATGGAGGTGGATGCGCTGAATAATAGTTTTATTCCTCTGTTCCAGAAAATTTCCTAGGCCTGAGAACAAGATCTTTGATAGAGGTAGTGATTTCCTGGAGCTCTTTTCGAATGCTTTCTGCTCCTTCCTCCTCTTCCATGTTATCTTTTGTGTCACTGTCTCCGTGTTCAGTTTTCTTAGTCTGGCTGGTCAATTGTTTCACCACTAATCCGTGGTATTTGACTAAGAGTGAATGCTGATCCTGAGGGCAAAAAATGGGAACAAAACCAGGGGATGTCAATGTTACAGAGAAAGTAGACAGATCTATAATTAAAGATTTAATTTTTCAAAAAGCATTCTCCCATTCTTGGATAAAGAGAGTTAGTGATACATAAATGTATTTCCAACAAAGTATTGACAACCTAAATTCTGAGAGATACTCAAAGAAGCAGAAAACTGAATGTGCATCCATGCTGAAAAACAGGACAATTAACCACTGAAGCATAGAAGCAATGCAGTTAGTAAACTGCACCAGTTCTGGCAGTATAAAATACAGAATTTCAATGTATTTGCTCTTGAAGAGGTACATCTTTCTTTAAAGCTGGATTAGAAAAGTTTAAAAAGCAACCATGCTTTAGCTCAGAGGAAAGAGACTGCAAAAACGTTCAGTTACAAGAATTGTAACATGCCCCAAGATAGGGCTGTCACTATGGATAAAGGCAAGGGACTAGTAACAGATTCATTTTTAATTTTATAAAAGAGATTTTGATGACAGATCCCTGAAATGATAGATTTGAAATACAGTACAGATCAGAGGAATTGTATATTCTGTACATAAATTAATATTTAGATATGAAACCCAACAGTGTCAGGTTTATGCAGCAGAAATAGTGTAAGGCACAACTTTCATGTTCTGTTGTAGAAAAAAGGTAATTTTCCCTTAAAAAGCTAGAAAAGGATACCTCTGGGATCTTGCCACTTAGGAAATTAATGATCTGTGGTACTGATCTTCCTGGTGCATGAAGCATACAGTGAGTTGAAAACTGAAATAACAATACTGAGGTCAGGTGCAGAACAAGAGCTGGATCTTCTGTGACTTTGAGCTGTTCAATCAGAGCTTGTCTATGCTGAAACAGAACTTGCCTAAGGAACAAGAATATATGAAACAAAATATATTAAACAAAAATATGATTCTACGATATAGTAGTTGATCACAGATGCTAAAACTTAGATCAATTAATTTTAATTTCTCCTCTAACTGACCATTTATGTGAAATTCAAGAATATTAATTAAAAAAAGCTATCACCAGCATAGCCCAGATTGAAAGACCCCTAGAGAATTTATACACTATACTGCAGAAAGTAGGGAGTCAAGAAAATTAGCTAAATGTGAATTCTCCTCTCCTCCTTCTCCCATGGATTTAGGACTGCTTGACTTTCTATTTTTCAGTTAAGGAGTTCGGAAGGAAGGACTGCCTCTTACTTACACAGTCAGCGTGACTGCTCCCATACTAACCACTCAGCATTTAGCAATATAGCTACATTTCACAAAATAAATAGAATTAAGGTACCTTTCCTTCTTTTTGTCTCCTTTTTTCACCATAATACCACAAATATCCACTGCAGAATCAAGGCACGAAAGAAAATCTTCTATACTCTATTAAAAATAATATAAATATTTTAACCTGTGTTAGCATATTATAAAAAAAGTTTAACTACTGTTCACAATCATACAAAAGATGACTGTGAATACACTTGAAATAAACTATAGAAAAAAAGAGAAAGTAACATGTATTTAGTAGGAATTACCTTTGTTCATCTTACAACAGTTAATATACTTAAATACTAACCCAAACTGCAATTCGTTCGCCTTGAAAATGAAATTCAAAAATGAATACATGTTCTAGAATTATTTACAGATATATTTTTTATTAAGAAACACAGTATGGCCTTTTGCATAAAAGAATTAATAAATAACTCTCCTTGTGCCTACACTGCCATAATCCGAATGTTTTTCTTTTTTAATATCCGTAATTTTACTAGTTAAGAAATACATGGGAGAACAATCAAGACCTTTGGGAACAAAATACAAGAAACACCAGCTGCTTTACACTGGAGATTCCCTCTCAGTTTTCATTCTTCTCACCTGCCCATGAAAGGCACATTGGATTCCATCTGGCAGCAAACAGCCAGAGGTGACTATCAGTATCAAAATGCAAGATCAGCTTTTCATCTCCGAAAATTCACAGATATGAAAACACACTCTCTCTCACTGCCTTACACGAATTCAAAAGATTATTTTGCCTTCATCCTTCACAGCAGCAGTGATTATGTACTACACTATGTGTGTCAGCTATTTATTAGAATTGTATCAGCAGAACAGAAAATCTGAACTTGGATTCACTTTACCTTGCCATTCAGAGAAGTATGCAGTTTAGTTAAAGGACCTTTGGTATCTTCTGGCAGTTTACCTAAAATCTTGATTCTGCCCTGTATGGGACAAGAATGGAAATAATCTGTAATATTAATTATCTTTTTAGATTAGGCATACTTCAACTGAAGCAATTACTTATTGCACAAACACTACTACTTGAGACTGTTAGAAACGAACTGTTGTATCTGTACCTCACTTGTGATTGTAGAGTAATTTTCTGTTGTCATCATTGACTCAGATGCCAAGAAGCTGAAAACCAGATTTGTAATGTCTGTACAGAAGGTCTTCAATAGGTGTTTGGCAAGGTTAGTCTGAGTATCATCTGTTAAAAGAAATAAGTGATTAAAGTAACTTATTACAGTTATCTGATTCCTATGATATTATCACAGCTCTTTCTAAACTGGGGGCTCTATCAACCACAAGTAGCATGAGAAAGTTATCTGGATACATGAAGCTAACATCTCTCATTTGCTGTAACATTCTTATGGAACATTCTTCAGTGAAAAATGTGATTTTTCAGTTCTGTAAGAACATTTTAATGTGTTGCTAGTATTTCAAAGGTGTATCTGTATAAGCAGTAAACTAGTCCTTGTACAGTCAATCCTCCTGAACCACTGCTATTGATCAACTCAAAAGTATGCAGAGGAAAATTCTGCAGCACAAGCAGATAAACAGAAGAACAGGCATGTGACTTTAAGACTGAAATACTGGAATTTGAAAAAAAAAGAGGCTACAGAATACATGTCCAAGAACAAAGGCTAATGGGAAATAATTCCATATATTCCAAAATATAGGAGTATCAAGTTGTTTTGCTAGTGTTCCCTTCTGCTAGAAGTTTTACACAGAGAAAATTCTAGAAGAAAGTTGAATACAGCAGAGAATTTTGGAAATGCCTACAGTATTTTCCTAATGCTAACTTTTCTGTCACGCCTTGCAAAGAAGCCCCCTGCAAAACTAACCTACAACTTTCTGACAGACCATCCTCAAGCAGCAGCTACGTTTAGTATCAAACCTATGAGGTTTAAACAGCAGCTTCTTAGAATCAAGTGGTATTCAATACTTTCATTAGTGGCACAGCTGACAGAATAAAGTGAGCTTACTAATTTTTTTTTTCGCCTAGACAGTGAAAAATTGGAAGGAATGCAAATAGTTGGGAAAGAAAGATAAGAACACAATTATCTTGACGTAAGATACAACAGAATATGGATATGAAATAAAGAGAATGTATTTCAATAACTGTGCAAAGCAATGCACTTCAGCATAAGGGCAGTGTTAGGCATAGTAAAGACATCTCAGGTTTTTTCTTTGTATTTTCCTTTTTAAACTCTTGCTCCTGTCCGACCTTTAATGTAGACTCTGGAATAAATTTAACACTCTTGAAAGAGCATATTCATTTTCCAAAGTATATCTTTTGTACCTGTGAAATGCTTTGTTCCCTTTTCAAATAACCGAATGTTGTTGTACAAGTTTGAGAATTCCTCCTGCAAGTCCTTCATAGCCTGTCTTCTGTTAGCTCCAGAGGAAGACGTTGAAGACGTAAAAACAGAACGCACAACTTCCTGGTAAGCTTTTGTCAAAGGTCTTAGAACAGGAAAGAAGAAAGGAGAAAACATTGAGCAAAGTGTGAAACTGAACAAGGTTTTTCCAAATATATCAAAAATAGAGAAAACTACCTCATTATGTAGTAAATGACTGAGACACGAATGCTACAGAATGGCAAGATAAACTGAAAGCAAATAATGGAAATCAGAAAAAAAAACCCACAAGGAAACTAAAATTTACTTAATGGCAGATGTACTAATGTTATAGTACGTGTATAATATATTCAATGGGAACAAGGTGAAAGATAGAAGGATTTCCAGAAGCAATACTATTCACAAACTTTCAGGAGGCTCTGGACAAATTTCTGAAGATGCAGTTACTATTGCACTCCAAGTTTATTCAAGCTTGGCTATTGCAGTCTCATCATGTTCCTTTTGCTCTGAACATATGTACTCACATCCTCTCTGGTATGGAACATCTTTTAAAAGAAGTTACTCATCTTTGCATAGCTCAGTTTGCTGACATAACTTACTACCCAGTTCTCATGGGTACCAGCAGAGACACAGACACCAGGAAACATGAACATATACCAAAGGCTGTCCAGAAGATAGGACTGGTGAAACCCTGGCATGGATCAGTGTTAAGGGAGTGGAAATACACCCATGAAGCTGAAAATAAGCTTGCAGGACCATGCTAAACAGAAGCACATTACTGTGTCAGCACAGCTTTCTAACACGTAAGACAGGTGTAACATGGAGCTGTACAGAAAAAGAATACTGTGGTTCACTTCTATCAACAAAACACTTTTTTCTAAGCAAGAAAACAGACTGAAGTGTAGGTTCATCTGAAGTGAATCACAAATTTTCTAACTCCAGCTGAATTACTGAAATTACCTTCTTAGATGTTCAGCAATTTCTGTAATAAGCTCTTCAGGGCAATCCTGCATGCGGGTCTTTAAAACATCCTCAATTTCCTCTTGTGACATGAAAGGGAACTCCGGCTTCTTATTCCTACCTGTAGTGGCCATGAACAACACTCACTGAGAAAACATTCCATTTAGTATTGCTGCAATTACTCTGTGGCATAAGACACTGGGAAACCTCAAAGACCAAACACCACAGAAGAAATGCATTATCAACAGTGTAAAAAAAGGGATGATTACACATGACAGTTGAATTTTCCACATATGAAAAACTGACAAAGTTTGTCTTTTGATCACTTAGTAGTTTCTGTAATAGACAACTAAAGCAGTGTATGAGGATAGGCATTTTTGGTGAGACTTTTCTTCAGACTGCGTGGCCCAGTAGTTCAGAAAACATAATGTCACCAAGACCAAATAGATTTTAAAACTGAATAGTGTTCCTACTTGAAGGATTTCACAAGGTTGATGTTTTTAGTTTTTTTAAACTCCATTTAGTACAAGGCACACAATCATGTAATACAGTATCCTAAACTTGAGGTTACAGTATAAAATCTGAAACACGATAAATTAAACCAGACAAGGTGTTCCAGTAATAAAATCAACTTATATGCATACGATTTAGTGCATCCGTATTTCGGTTTTGCACAAATCATGAAGTTTTCCTGGGTGCTGTAGAATTTAGTTTTTACATATAAGAATGAGATCAGAACGATGACAGAGAACCAGAAAAGGACATGTTCCAGATGCACCTTAAAACAGGCTTATTCTGCACATAAAGTAACTGAATGTATGGAGATCAATGATGTTCCTCGTTGTGCCACAGTAGTAACAAACATACAAGGTTATTACAAACAAATGAAAAGAGAGGTCAAATCAGGTTTTAAAAAGGATCTTATTTACATTTGAATGGTTTCATCTGATTTTACCTTGAGATTGTGGTTATAGCTATTTATTACAATACAGCAATACAAGCAGCAATACGGGTAAAACAGAAAGCCTATATGAAAAAAAAGTGATTTAACACTGTTTTACTCAGTAACTGAGCAGTCCTGAAAAATAATTCCATTTATATGTGAATTACAGTACTTTGAGAGCAGCATCAAACAAAATTACTATACTGTACTTCACACTTCAAATATCACGTTTAAAAGTATTTTTCAGTCAGTATTGAGAGTCTGGACACTACGCATAAAAAGGAAGCCCACATTTCTGGTTCTCCATTGAACACAAGAAAGAGCACAATGGCTTCATTTGCAACTACTGTTTGCTCTAAATCCAACAACGTTGGCTTTTGCTTCTTAGCAAGCCATTCATGCTCCTTCTTGTAATAGCGAAGGTAGAGAAATAGGCACCAGTAAGTAGTGATATTAAAACTACCAAAACATTAGTTTTGACTGTATATTTTATCCCTATGAAGAAAAACTGTTTGATTGCTATGATTTGTTAATTCAGGCTATTCATTTATCATACACTACGCAGCAGGTGTTACAAAATCAAGTGTAACATTCACCTCAAAGTCTAAGGCATTTCCTACGTAAAATAAAAGAATAAATATACAATTACCTCGACTTAAATTTCTTTTTTAAAGACTAAGCTATACTTTTCAGTGAACATGTAATGTCCATTTCATTTAAATAGCAACATCATATCCATTGACACAATTTTAACTAAACAGTACTCCTATCTTCTTTGACATTTTACCTGACCTTATCTAAAGAGTGGGGGAAGAAAAGACATGTAGAAAAAAAAGCAGGTAGTAAAACCATGGTGAATAGATATGAATAGATAGTACCTAAAATAAAATGACAAACCTGAGGCAGTCCCTTGTGACTCTTCATCGCTGTCAGCATCCTTTCTGCCTTTCTTCTTGGTTTTCTTAATCTTTATTTCTCTGGCATTCCCACCGCCTCCTCCTCTCACACTTCCACTGCCCTCTGGTGGGGAATTACTTGCTTAGTACACAGGAAAGTTGTAGCACTTAAAAAGTTTACAATACCATGGTAATTTATCTGTCTTATTTGTTAATGCTGGATTGAAAACCACAACCTGATTCTAAACAAAACCTAGAAAACATATTCCAGAATCCTAGGGCCGTAAGTTTCATTCTTAAGGAAAAAAAGCAACTGAGGCAAAGCTTTGTTTAAGCTAATGTCATTAATAAACACAGACACTAATATCAAATGCACATATAATTAAAAAAAAAAAAAAAAAAAAAAAGAAGACCAGTGTCTTTCTTCAGCTAAAAACAGATGAGGTACCAGAATTTATAATGTAATGGGGGGTTTTCTGCTGGCTGAAAATAGCATCTTAGTAAGCATTTAGCATTTTTATTCAATGATGCCAAATAACTGAGCTTGTCAAAAATATTTTAGACAACGTAACTTTGTTAATTTTCAAAGAATCCTACACTATAAGCATTTATCCAAAATATTCTTGGAAGCACACATTGAATTAACTAGAGCACTCAATCTTTTCCGACTTTTCCTAGATGATGACAGAGCAACAGGATGTTCCAGTTCTGACACACATAACAAATTACTTTGTTCAGAAGTCCTGCAATCAATGTATTCAACTGGAGACAGAATCTCAATTTGCTATACAGTCCCTCTCCACAAGGCAAGCTGTTCTGGGTCATTGTTCCCTTTTTCATAGCCTCTTCGGTTATTTTTTCACTTGGAAGAAATTTAAATGCCATGGTGCCTTACATACACTATGCCTTGAGAAAGTAGACATTTTTCCATTTAAATATGGTCCAGGATTTCAAGTAACTACATTAAGTAACTACTATTGTTTAAGAAAAGGAAACACAAAGACAAGATGCTACTACTTATAAAGCTAACTGCATCTGTTACATGTCATAGGTGGATTTTTAAGCATCACTTTGCAGGAAGAGCCAAAAAAACCCGGGGCATTTCACAAGCTTATTTGAAATGTGACTGCACTACAGTTACATAAACCTGTTATGTTGGGGTGTTTTTAGGTAATGTACATTTACAGTGCATAATAAAACATTTCAGTAGTGCTTGCTGATGGTGCAGCATGTCACCTGTGGATATGAATTTGTCTAGACACGTAGTACAGGCTCAGTAGAGTTTCACTCCTCAGAGGGCTGGGAACGAAAGTCATTCTATTATGACAGTTCAATTAAAGTTCAAGCTTCTCTATCTCAGCTACGGCCTACAAAAATCTGCCATCTCTTGTGGCAAGAATAAATTTAATTTCCATGTCAACTCAGGCCTACTCATGCTTTTTTTTTTAAGAGTAGAATGTTCTATTTTGCAGATGAGTATATTGAATTAAGCCAGATGCATCAGTGCTCTAATTCTCTTACTTTCAGTAGCACAGTAACATGTTGCACATGAGTTCAACAAAGATTGCTCAGCTGTGTTGTAGCAACACAAGAGCTACATAAAGTTTTTGGGACTCAAAACGCAGTCTTCAGACTGAATACTGTTTTAAAAGCCAGAAAGATTTCAAAGGGTTAAACCCACACATTTTTATTCTTCCTTCAATTGAAATCTATTCCAAACAGTCACCACACAAATGGAGTAAGGTTTGAGATTAATTTAATCCAGGATATACCTCAAAGTAAACTGTCTTAATCTCCAAGTAACTGTTACATGTGCAAACAACAGAAAATTCTATCGCATGGTTTTCTCAGAAAAGATGTCAAGTATTCTTCAAAAAACCCCCAAAACTCATTCTCAATTTAGACAAAGTTATTTTGGACTCAACATCTCAAGACTAATAATAAGAAATATATTAATTTTCCTAGATCTCTGAAAATTGGAGACTAAAAGTGTATCTATACTGTGTAATAAAACATGGCACAGAGGTCCCTGAGGTAATACTGGTTTTATTCAGTCTTATGTGATCATACTGTATAAAATAATAAATGAACACAGGATTCCTTCTTCTAAAAACAGTTACCTTGTGTTGAACTAACTCAAGAGACCTTTATGGTACTACCTCTTCATTTCTACGTCTGAAATTAGTTCTTGTGGGCACAGCTGAGATGTATCCACACCCACAGTATAAAGGTAAATGGTTGGATTATTTCTTAAACATCTTAAGCAACAGAATGGAAGCATTTGATAGACTACAAAATACACTAACTTTATATTTAGTATTTCCAAGACAAAACAAGCTTGTTTGGTTTTTTTTGCTTAAGCAATATATTGATGTTTTACCTGTTGCTTTCTTTCTTCTTTCATCCTTTTTGTCTTTTTTATTAGCATATGAGTTCTCTAAACAAGAAGCCTGTTTTAAATCTTCTTCAGTGATTAAATTAACAGGGTTGTTTTTAATTTCCTAAAATGAAGAACATGCACTTCATAGCAAAAAGACACACACAGCAATGGAAGAAACATACAGAAACATTCTAAACCATTTGCCATTTTCAAGTACACTAATCAATCAACATATTTTCCAAGTGCAACACATGAAGAGAAAAACTGTTAGTGCGACTATGCTTCCTGAGTGCACCAGAACATACATTAAATTACACCCATTAAATATAGAAACTTGTTAATTTGTTTCATTTTTTCTCCAGTTGAATTCCAGATGAGATGCACAGAAATGGTAACAGCGACTAGAAAGTCACATCAGCTTTACCTCAACGCTCAACGTGCACTGCATCTTGACCAATAAAAAACCTACTGTACCTTTTCAGCTTTCTGTTGCATCAGATCAGAAAAGAGGTCAGCACAGGTGCTTAGAAATTTCTCACTGACTGCAATGGTGTCACTGAAGACTAAACCTGAAGAGCTTTTGTTTAAAGATCTCATCACTTGCTGAAGCAAAATCCCAACATCTTCCACTGACAATGAGCTGGGCAGAAGAGTCTAGGGTAAAGAAAATCAAAATAAAATAACTTTGTATGTGGATAAACAGAATACAGATGTGCCATTTGACATCTGCTAACTATTTAGAAAACATTGAACTTTTCAAATTAAGGTAGTAATTTAAGAGTATACACTATTTCAAATATTCTAGCATTGCAAATCAACATTGCTCTAGAAATACGTGCTACCTCTGGGAAAATGCATGGCAACTTCTTCAAAATGAAGCTCAACAGCTACAGAGCAACACCAAACAAAGAAAAACAGCAGCACTTAAGAGCAACAAGGTAGTGCTGTAAGGCCTAAAATTAGGACTTAGCCAGGACAAAGTGGCTAAGATTCCTCTGCTCACCGAAAGTGTCGTAAACATTCAGTTTAGACACTTCCCCCCCCAAAAAAAGCCCAACAGAAATATATTGCTCTCTAGCAGAGTATTTTTGCAGTAGTTTTGAAATGAAATTTGGTCTTACATAGTTATAAACTGAATGCCAGTATGTCCTTCCCCTGTTTTTGTTCAGATCAAATCAAATGCAAATAATGCCCTTTTACTTGTCATTTTACTTAAACTAAATTTTTTTCTTTGACAACACGGAATCCCATGATACATATGTGTAGTTTCAATAAAGTATCATTTGACACAAAAATAAGAAAAAAGAAATAAATCCAACAACAGCAACTGAAAGGATTGCTTACTGCTACATCTATCCAGTTTCCAGAGCTGATGGCTTCCTCCACAGAGGCTTCAACTTGATCCACAATTTCTTGACCAACACAAGCTGCTCTCAGAAATAAGAGTTGTGTGGACTTGTATCTTTTTTTAATGTAGCCTGCTGGGTCAGGGATGCCAAGTCTATACAATGCATCAAATTCTATAAAATAGTTAGATATCTGTTAAAATTTAGTTCCCTCATATACACACAAGATCTTATGGGATGACTTTATTTTGAAAGCAGGAAATGAAGAGTTACACATAGTTTTTATACAAGTAAATATAGCCTTAAGCTAATGCTGACCTAAAACTTAGTTCAGTACAAGCTACATCTAAATGTTGTTAATAGAAGTATGAAAATTAAATCATGGACAGACATGACTTTGGTCTGAATTTAGAAAACTGGTTTTTTCAGATTCTTATACCATTAAGTTTACATTTGCAGTCATATCTTTCCAAAGTATTCTAATATAGCACAAACAATATTTACAATACATACAGCGTCCAAGTGTTTTGTTTTCAACTATTTAGCTGTTTTAGTGTGGAAAACATTCAAAGACTGACACATACTCCATCAGTCAAACAGTATTACAGGAACACTTAGTACTATCACTGTAAGTTATGGCAAACCTTTTCAATCTGCAAGAGTAACTGCCACTTAGGGACTGACCCTTTGGGACTGGAAGGGTACATTCCTCTCTTTATTCAGATCCACATTTTCCCACAGCTTGTGGTGTTTTAAAACACCATCATCCAGCATCACTCAGCTTGAAGTTACATAGAATTGTTTGGATTCAAATCAGGACACTAGGGCTACTCACTCCAGTTCTATAAATATTATTTTGGAAAAAAATTCTTCCTGAGCACTGCACATTTGGACTATTAGCAGCCACAGTCTGGCTGTAATCAGGACACGTGGCCTGAAACTCCAGCCACGATGATCTGAAAAGTCTACAATGAGCAGGCTACTAAATGTATTCAGAGCAGTAACAAAAGTAGCATTTGTAACTCCGTTTGTGAGAAGTAGTTACTGCTTAGCAGTACGGTTCCCTACGCTGAGATACAGCTCATTGTGATAAAGTAACACACATCATTTATGATCAAGATGGTCTTTTAGCAAAGGACTATCAGCCACTGTATTGATTTCCACTTATCCTTGTGAGGCTTCACTCTAAGCACTAACTATATTAAGGTAAGACCAATTACCTAAACTAGTTTTAGAAAGCTATTTTATCTGTAAGAATACAGATCAATTACCTAAGTAACAATTTTGCTTGAAAAAGGAATCCACCCAGCTGTTCTGTGTTCTGGAATAGATGTCTGGAACAAACACAGCCTTATCCTGTCTCCCACCAACCACGGTGCCTTTCAGACGACCAGCGTTAACAAGTTCTTCGAGCAAAGCTGCAATACGAAAATGAATGAAGAGACATTTCCTAAGTCAGTATATCCACTAATCAAAAGATAGTAATTATTTTCCCAGGTTTGTTTCTTCTTTTTTCCCACCAATTTGTGCTTCTAGTGAAACATCGCCGAGCTCTATCAATTATTTTTAATGCTTACGAGAATTTCTTCACAAAAGCTCTGGAAATCAGACAACTTTTTCAAAGAGTGAGCCACAAGGGCAGGATCAAAACGTTTTTTATTGAACATACACCTGGGCAGTTTTAGCTTTCAATTTAAAAAAACGCAGACATAGAAGAATCTTTCTCTGGCCAGAAGAGTAGAATATACTAGCATTTTATTAATAATTTTCTCTTTGAATTCACTGCTTGCATGTTAACCAAGATGGAAAAAAGAGAGATCTGAACACACTAAAATGACATGAAAAGTCTTTACCTAAATTGCGTAACACATTTGTCAATAATAATCTCTTGAGAATGCACAAATACTGCTTACAAAGAACATATTGGTAACTGGCAGTACCAAAGTACTAAACACTTCTCAATGCTAAATAAGATTTTTTAAACCCATTAAAGTTGCACAGGAATATCTGATTTGCCTCCTATGTTCTGCATCTGCCTTTTTGTCATACAAGAGACGTATTTAAAAAAATCAATGACATCAACTGACAACTCTGCTAAATTCCAGAGCTTTGCCAGATGGCTGTTTTTACACTCAGTTTATGTTCTTTTCTTTTTCATTAAAAGACAGATTTTACTCTGGAACAAAACATTAAATAGTATCACATGGCAAAGCTTCTTCCTCATTAAATACGAGGAGCAGCCAACACTACAACATGCTCAGTACGGCACAGAGAGGTTTAGCCCACTTATGCAGGAAAGTTTACCTGAAAACCCAGTTCCAGAAGAAACAGTGCATATTAAATCATGATAGTTTTTGTCAGATATGCTCACAGTGTAGATGAGCCTCTATAAGCTAGCAGCTATTGAACACAACTGCCACTAGCAAAGCTGAACAATACTTACACTGAAAAAATGCAGAAGAAAGAGGAACTGATTTAAACAAGATACAGCTCTATGTAATTTAAGACAAGAGCCAGAAATCATGTTCTGCCATGGTTCAGTTACACCGAATAAAATGGAGCTTATAAGACCAATTCTGGAAATAAAATTAGATTTTTATACTTCCTAATATTTTAGTTACCGTAGAAAATAGAGTCAATGTGCTTATTCCACTTAAGCAATTGTCATAAAATATAGATTAGTTCTCTGTTAAAATTTAAACTTGTTTTATTCAAAGCTTTAGGAAAAAGAATCAGACTTTGCTACAGCTCCATAAAATTGGCTGAAAATCTATTAATGGACCAGAGTCTTTAGGGAAAGATGTCAGAAGAAAAGAAGTGAAATGAAGGTATCAATTAAATTCTGTATTTAGCAAGTGCCAGGTCTAAAACTCCAGGGCAAAGGAGGTACTCTCAGAGATTTCAAAGACCCTACTACAATTATGTCTAGACAGTATTTTGTTTTAAAACAACAGCACCTCTGTAGAACTACCATAAAGTCACATTTATTTTTAAAGGTGACCAAGTAGTTTGTAGTGTCCTATTAGGTCTCTGTCACAGTCTGGCAAAGAGAGCAAGTGTCCCTCTGTGTCTGTCCTACACCAGTAACATAATGCTTAGAAATGAAGAACATCTGTGATTTCATTATGCTTTGTAATTAGTGTTTGAATCGAAAGAGTTTCTCATTTCTAAACCTACTTTTTATCATAACTTTATGTGACCTTAAGATGAATAGCAGCACATCTATGTAACAAAACCAAAGAATAACATTTATCCTGTCTAAACCCAAGTGTTGATTAAATAATTAGCTGTTTGTAAATGATGCAAATATTACACTGAACTTACATTTTTATTTTGGAAGAGACAGAAAACTGACAAAACCACTTTTAAACACATTGCTAATGGCGACAAACATAAAAAGCAAAAATGTAACATCATTAAAAGGTATTTTTCAAGTTTCCAGCATTTGTGAAATTGAAATGGTATCTCAGCAAATGGACACAATAAAAACAAATGTGGTCTGGCAGTAAATAAAAAGATAAAAAGCTCTTTGAAACTTAAGAAACTGCAGAGGTAATGAAAGACAGTAAGAAAAACTAAAGAAAAAAATGAAAAAACTCACTAAAGAACCCCCACAAAAGTACTAGAAATACATATTGTGATGATCACTGGTGTCAGAAAAACACCAGAACTTCAATTCACATTAACACTGTACATGATCAAAGCATGATGATGTACTTGAAGGACTTATCTGAAATAGACTGTAACCACATACTGAAATTTGCTGGGTATTGAGACATAACTATAATGCAATTTAACAGACTTTCCCTTTAATCTATGAATACCTGGATGGCATATTAAAAAAAAAAAAAAGTGGAAATTTAAAATTTATTATGTGGAAGTAGAGTGTTTACACTATTTTATTTAAGTGCTAAGATTTTAATTTTTAATGAATAAGCTTGTGGCAGAGAACCAGAGAGTAAGCAGAGAGATACTAGAGTCGAGCTAAAGTGAGCAATGCCCTGAAGACAAAAAGACCTAATCAAACAAGAGAAGCATTAAGGTTCATGAGCAGAGATAGAAAACTATTAAAGGATTTTAAAGACCAGCAGCACTTAGTCAGCCAGCATAGAAGACTAATGATGCCTGAAGCAGCATTTTGGAGATATAGGAGAGGGCATACAAAGTGACAAACAAGTAGTGCTTAAAGATTTCAGCAGCTGAATAGGGAATCTTTATGCATTTCTATTTAGAAAAGGAACTGTGGAAAATAAAAGCAAACAGTTTAAGGATATGTTTTATCTCTCAGCATATAAAGTCATTTAACTAAGAGCATAACAAAAGCTTTGCCTTCATTATCACAGAAAAAAGTCAGTAAATAAAACCCTGAGCAGTTAATGCCATTTGGCTACATAAAATCTATCCCCTTTTGTGTGCTTCACTGATAAAACTGCTAGTAGCTAAGGGCAAATAATGAAAGAGATGAATAAATAAGTACTGTACTTCTTGCATCATTCTGCCCCCAGAGGCATCTTGTCAACTAATGTTTTCATTGCTTTGGATAGAGAGAACATCCCTTCAGTTATGGACAGTACAAAGGGTTTAATACTTTCTACACTAAAGAGAAACACATTGTTCTGTATTTCACAATTAAGGCTATATACCAAAACACTTCATTGAAAGCATACTTCTAGCAACGAAGAATGGATTTCCTAACAAGCACACAAAATATTCTGAAGGAAACTCACAGTAAAGTAAATGTTCTTGAAATCCATATCGAGTGATCAAGCTACTTACAGGTGTAGGCCTCGGAAAAAAAGAAAAACAAAACAATATAAATTAATGACATGAAAGGGATGTGGAGAATCCAGAAATAAGAGGTTACTCTAGATGAACAAAACTATGTAGTATCTTAGCCTCAAGGTGTTACACTGACGTTTAAAACAGCTTACAAAGTTTTAATTTTGAATTACTGTAAAGTTATAAGACAAAGCTATGATAATTAATTGTAAGGAAACTTCTGATCTGCTAAGCTTTCCTCTTCCTACAAGCTGACACAGAAATTTATTGATTTAATAAGAAAAACTTATCTATAATCACACATAGTGACCTTATCAATATGTAACTGACTAGGGAGCAGTGGAACGACAAGAGGACAGATATTCTACAAATGAAAGAACTACAGATTGACATTTTCTTCAGCCAAAACACTAAAGAACTTTGTATACTGTATATTGTTATACTTCCCTTGTTCTCATTTCAAAAGGGGATCCCCATTTCTAACAAGTGAGTCTAACACAACTGAGTATTGGTCCCAGGAACTGAACTACAGTTAGGGGAACCTATCCATAGGTTTTTATTTTCTTTTCTTTTTCCATCACAAGTGGATCTGGCCCATAAAGACCTACGGCAAAAATATTTTAATGTGTGGTTGCAGGTATTGCAATTTACCGAGTAATTGCAGTGAAGAGCCCACGAATGCGTGCTCGATGGCGGGACACAAAAGCTTCTGTAAAAATCACCCCACGGTTTTCCTGGTCTAGTTGTCCATGAATAATTCTGCCCAAACGCCTGGATAATGCCTGTGAATAGAAGAATCGAGCTTTTCTAAGCATGCCTTCTTCCATCACATACATGGGTATCTAATGACAGAAAACTTTGCAGAAAACAGAAGTATGGTTTGCAGATGCACAATGAAAACTAAGATTTAACCTTAGTATTAATTTTGTACGAAACAGTGACTTAAAGCCATGAATACTGCAAAGATAAAGAAAGAAGGTGGTCACAACCAATTCTGCACTTGCCAGGTTGGTGGCTTTCATCACCTGTATCAGGAAGTCTCCTGGAAGGTCGTATGCCTTGCAGAGTTCAGATATTGTCACCTGCCCAGTTTCCTGTAGTTTATCATTTATTTCTTCCGCTAATTGATCCAGATAACTCCTTTTGTAAAAACAAGAAAAAGAAAAGACAGCACATTAAGTGTGACATTCAAAGTCAACCTCAAGATCACATACTGAATAACTGACCTGTTTTAATATACCTCTTTCTGTTGCATCTCTGCAAAAATAAACTGAAAGTTATTTTAAATTAATAAAGCAGAACAGTGTAAGTGAAAATGTGTGTTTTTTTAAAAAAGCCTGCTAACCAGGTAGCTAGTATTAAGAAGGGCCACTTATCTACTTGTATGAAAATTTTAAGAAAGAGAAAACACCATGCCAATGAAAATTAGAAAACGGCTTGAGCAAGCAAGACAGGTCTTAAGTGTTTCAAGAGAGCCAGGAACTTCATATTCTTTGACAAGACCAGATCCTGAAGCTCAATCAATAAAAAGGACAACCCCATAAGAGTATTACTCCAGCGGTTGTTAGTGTGATGAAAGCCATGAGATAACTAGCTCGAACATCTTAGGCTTGTGAGGTAAAACAAGAGGTGAAAAGGTTTGTCAGTAGCTGAGGCAGACAGCAAAGCCAGAGAGCAAAGGAGATCTGGCCGCTGTACACAAAGACACTGGGTAAGAAATGAAGGCTCTTAAATGCAGGACAGTGAACAGAAACATTCAGTAAGGCCTCTACACCAGGGATTCACTGGATGCTTTGCTGAGATAGGCCTCACTTGCCTAAAGTAGCTCTGATCACCACCAAGCAGCCCTAAAATCAGCCAAGAAAAAAAGTATTTCACTTCAGAAGCAACAAAGGTTGGACACTACTTTTCATCTGCGTTTTAAAAAATAAATACAGTATGAATTATACATATTGCTCCTGAAGGTACTCACTCATTTATAAGCTGTCCCAGAACAAGCTGAATACCTTTTTCAGATTTAACAATGTCATTAGCTCTGTTTTCAATGTGTAGAAGGTCCACATTTATTACCTAAAAAAAACACCTCTTATCAGAACTTTAAATTGAAAATCATTCTCAAACATTGACATGCTACTTACACATTCCTATACCTTGAGGAAAGATGCTTCTTTTTCTACTATTGCATACACACACACTTATTCTGTGTTTTGGAATAAAGCAGCAATGCTTTAGGGAAAAAACCTCTCTTTGCAACTGTGACAAGGTTAAAAGAAATCTATAGAACAAAAAAAAAAAAACAAACCAGAAAGTGATAAAAAAAATACCAGAAAATAGAAAACTGCTTCTCATAAAGGTTTTCTGTTTCCAAGTAATTTTGCTCAAGCCTGAAGGGAAAATTAGCCGCAAAGGAATACTACTGGAAGACAAAGATTAGTGGAGACAACAGAATAATGAAGGAAGAGGGAAGATCCAAAGAGGCATGCAAAGTTAATTATGCATGCTCCTGCAGCTTTAAATTTAAATGGGTAACGTATTTCTTTTCTGTCTGCCCTCCTTAGTTTACAAAGAAAGAGTTCATAAACAAAAACTGTATATATCAGTGGCGATTTCAGAAGTCCTAGATTATCACTAAGCAGAGAGTTTTCAATAAAGTAATAAATTGACGGATTAAGTAACCTGCAGTACCCTGATAGGAGCTACCACCTCTTCATAAAATTTGCTCTGTTTTAAAAAAATAACTTAGTTGGAGTATAACTAATGAACTGCATACTCACAATATACACGGTGAAGAAAATAAAGAAGTATAAAGTTTTTATTACTAAAGTTACCTGTTGTAAGTCGACAATGTTAACTCGACCTTCAAGAAAAGTTAAAATACACTTTTAGTACATGAAACATATTTGACCAGATTTAGAATATAGTACAGCTCATTGTGCACACAATATTTAATTACTTTATCTGTAGACCAATTAAACTAGTCCACGAGTACCCAGAGATTGTTAGAACTTTCTACTTTTGCAAGATACTACTAACAAAAAACCCAGCAAATTTTAATTCAGTCCAAGCTGTCCCACTGGTATGATACACAACGGCATAACACAAACTGAGGTATACCTGTGGTAACAGAGAGAAAATCGCTAATCTGCATGAACACGGTAAGAAGTTTAATTTTTCTAAACATATGATACTGTGAAACTCATCCTTAAGTATAACTCAAAGTACAATAAATACACTGCCTGCTTATTAAAGCCATTAACAAAAAGCTGTCTGAAGAGTACTTGCTTCCTTATATATCTAAGTCACATCTTCCAATACAGGTGGCTCTTTACACCGGCAAAATAAAAGGCCTGTCAATGATAATTTACAAATACTATCATTACTAATGGTGTGAAAGGAAAATGACCTTGAAATTCCAAGAGAAGGCCAAACATCTGGGCCAGGTACTTCACTATATTAAAATGCCAAATTTCCTTCATAAAAATTTTTATATAACTTTTATGTCAGAAATTCTGCATGGGTGAAAATAAACCAAGTAACATATCTTGATATGCTTATCTAAAAGCTTGACACAGAGCTGAAGTGAAAACAAAATAAAAGCAGGTGAATTACTGTGTAGATGAAGCAAATGGAAGCAAGCTGACTTTTCCTGAAAGATTAAGGGTACTGAAAACTTTCAAATTCTTTCTGTAGCCTTCAAAATTAACTTCCAAATCCAAACGAAGAAGGAAAATGCCACACTTACCACCACAAACATGAAGCTCATCGTGGATCTCCTTAGTAATCTGTGCTGGAGTGACATACTCCTTGCCATCAAGTGTGTGCACTACTTCCAGCTGCTTTTCTGCTATCAGCTTTGTGACAATTTCTATACAGTTCCGTTCTGACAACCTATCAACAGCAGAAGGAGTCAGCAGTTATTCTAAGGAAGTATGTGCTAAAACTACCTTTAAATTGATGCTTCAAACATGCTAAACACAGGAAGTACAATGAAGATTACTCGCAGTTTTTTGCGAATATACTTTTTCAGACAAAGAAACTAATGTCTGTAGCCTGCTTATCACCCACCAAACCATCCATATGGCTTCACTTAGGGCGGGTCATCTCTCCAAAACTTTTACTCTCCTCTTGAACAGCTGTCAGCCCTGTCAGCTGGGAGAACGCACCTGCTGGTGAATTTAGGAAGGCCTGTACTTACAGAATTCGTGTGTTTCATACTTCGTTTTTACTTTACTCCTGCGCATTTCGGATTTATTTTTAACAAAAGCAAGTTCTGGGCAACTACCTCAACTGGTCAAGCAGACATGAAGGGAGACACGGAGCTCTGGAGCCGTGACGATTTTGAGCAACTCGAACTTAGGTGTGAGTACACACTCTGTTGTTTCCGTGGGCCTGCCCATGCTCTGGGGTCCCGGACGGGCCCGCGGGGCTCCCGGCACTGACACAGGGGACGTGCGGAGGGGCCGTGCCTGGCTGGGCCCCGCGGGGTGCCCGGACCGGGGGCGCGGGGGAAGGGGGGCGGCCGGCGCGGGGCGGGGAAGGGGCGCGGCAGGCAGGCCCGGTGGCGGGGCCGGCGCCGCCCTGCTCACCTGTGGGCCACCTCGGCGAACTGCGCCCGCTGGAAATCGGCCGCCAGCCGCCGGATCTCCTCCCAGGCCGCCGCCATCGCGCCGCGACACGTCAGCCCCGGCCGGCGGCGGCGGGCAGCGAGCGGGGCCGGCCTCCGCCCGCAGCGCCGCCCCGCGGCACGGAGGCGCCCCTGCGCGGGCTCGGTCACTGAAGAGAAACAAACGAAACGAACGGAACAAACGCGAACTACGGAAAAAAGAACAAAAAGCGGTTTCCGCGATCGGGCCTGGCTCCAGCAGCCGGATCCCGGCGGGGCGGGCACGGGAGCAGCTCTCCTGTGCTGTCAGCGGAGGCGCGGCTGGGCGGAGGCGGGTGCCCCGCGCCGCAGGTGCGGCAGCGCCGGCCCGAGAGCGGCTTCTCCGGGCGGGGCGGGGCGGGGCGGGGCTGTCGCGGCCGGGCCTGGGCTGTGAGCCCGGCTTTCAGCGTGAGCCGCGCTAAGAGCTGCCGCTACCGAAACCTGAAATGAAATTTAGAATACGAGTTGGGTATGAGACCAATAGTGCTGTCATTTAATGAAACCACTATTACGCAGCGAGGGGCAAGCTGAATTTATTTAGCTGTCCAGAGGTGAGCTGCACAGATTTAAAGCCCTTTCTGGCTCTTTCCTGAAGCTGACTCGTCTGTGGCAGTGGCAGAGAGCAGTGCACAGGGAGTGCTCCCGCCCCGGGGCGAGCAGAGGGAGCCTCGGCCACCAGTGCTTGGCACCTTCCAGGCGGGACAGCGGCAGGACACTGCGAGCTGCCCAACGCCGGGAGAGGGGTCCGTGCTGCTGAGGCTCTGTCCTTGTCCTGCTAGATTTCTTGCTGCTTCCTGCACAGCCGGTGTTTTCACCGACCCTGACAGTCACTCTGTGACTCTGCCTTCCAAAAGTCCCAGGAAAATGTCTCTGGCACGATTGGTGTCGTGCTGGGTGCAGTTTAAATAGCGTGAACAGAAGTTGTAACAGCATTTATAGTTGTAGTTTTACTGCTCGTTCTCTTTGGGATGAGAAATTAGGGGCAGGATTTATTTTGCTTGGGCATCTGAGGTGTGCTGTTGAGGTCTGGTCTTGGAGCCTTTGTAGGCAGCGAGACAGGCTCCTCAAAGAGCAGCTCTTCCTAAAACATAGATCTAAACCAAGCTCTAAACTAATTACAGCAGGGCTCCTCCGCAGCCAACGAAGATAGCAAGGGAGATTGCTAGCCAGGTCCTTGATTTAGGCGTATTTCTGTGGAACGAATAGTGTAGTGGAAGAATAGGGGGGAAAAAATGTGATAGCAGTTTTGGGGGCAGTTTTTATGAAGATTATATAGAAATAGGCTACCAGAGGGAACATCAGGAAAAAGAACTGGGGACTTAAAACTGGATTCCTCCTACCTAACCTGAAATGGATTTGTTTAATTATGCGTGTACTCTGCCAGGCTATAGAGAATCCCTTTCAGCTAAAATCTGAATCACTGGACTGGTCAAATTGGGCATTGTAGTTAAGATCCAAAAGTGATGTATAATGGCTTGGACCTTCACTTATGTGTGTGTGACTTGAATTCAAGTCACAGTTGCCAGATGTTTGGAAACAGTAATCTGTAAATAGAGCTGAATTAATGGGTTTTGGGGTTTTTTTAACTTAGAGTTATGTTCTACGAGCACGCAAAGAAGGAGCAGATGAGTCATATTAATATGCAACAGTTATAAGCATTTGATATTTCCAAATTGCAGATTCTGTTTTGAGTCCACAATCAAAGAAATTTTATAAGGACCCGTTTCTTTCGAGATGTATGCACAACAGATGCATTAATATTTTCCATACCTAATTGCTATTCTAGTAACAATTACGATTTATTTTTTCTGTGGAAATCAGTTTTCTTTAGACAGTTTATAAGATATGTTAAATCTGGTTTTAAAAATAGAGTAACTGATTTTTTCTACTATATTTGCACAAACCTCTTGCAGTTAACTGAGCTGTAATGTTATTAGCGTCTATTTTATGCAATAGGTGTGATGCTGAAAAATGAAGTTGATACCATTTATTTTACTACAGTTCTTCTGAGTTCACTGATTCCAGAGCTATCACAGTAGCAGAAATGTTTTTGTTTCATTGATGCAGGTGTATAAAATAAGCACGAAGGTTTTTGTAGCTTTAATGATAGCCAAAGTTTAAATAAACTTTTACATAATTATTATAATATGGATTGATGGCTTTATTCCATTGACACAAAGGAAATAATTTCTTACGAAAGCCATGCACAGTATTGCATTGATTCACTCTGGGAATATCAATTACCCTGTCTTAACTGGGCACAATGAAAGCAAATGATGAGGTTATTAATCCTGTCAAAATGAATCAATGCTGTCTGTCTGACATAAAGTACATTGTGAAAGTTTGTATTCTAGGATTCATGTAGCAATATAATAGTAATATAGTGGGTGGTTTTTTTTGACTACATAAGGTATTTTTAGGAGTGTATAGAAAATTCATAGAAAGAATGAATAATGCAAAACAGAGACGAACAAAGTTTCTAAGAGGTGTGGTTTATCACAGAACTTTTGGCTTGGTATAAAAAATGAACTGGGAGAATTCTGATATGCACTGTGTATTTTCCTTTCCCTCAGAAAGAGCAGTGCCGCACCTTGTTTATCTAGGAATGGAATCTTACCTGATATTTGCAGGGTGGTTGGATTGTGTGCTGACCATATGTTTTTGATATAGGGAATTTATTAAGATAAAGACAGGAAATAGCACTGTAACCACATTTTTTTGATGAAAAATTAAAAATTATGCAGGTAGAAATGAGTAAATAATTGTGTAATAGGATGTCTGAAAACATTTTGAATGAGATGGAGCATAAGTTAGAAAACTTTAAATGGTTCTTTCATCCTGCATATGTCATGATACTACCTTCATAACTTGCTGGATATTCCTACTAAACAGGTGAGTTTGTGCATTTGAATGCTTTAGCTGTCAGGTTTTGCTCATTAATGTGTTTACTTTGATTTTAGTAGTCAAAAAGGTTACCTCTCATCTCATTTGGTTTTTATTGTGCTGGTATACAAAATATTAGTAACAATTTTGATGTGGTAATTCATTGGGATTACTCTGATGAAGGAGCAGGTCCCTAAGGATCCCTTCCTTTATCAGAGAGAGCTGGCAGGATAAAGCGCAAGCTTTTTTTAAATGGTAACTGGCTGTTGGACTTACATTAGAAGAAGGGTTTTTGCCCTGGCTGTTTGTGCCGTGGGTAGCTTTGGCTTTTTTCATTGTCACGGTCCCTTTTTAATGCACAGTTATAAATAGCATACTGTTTTGTTTTTCACTGTACTCTTTTCCTGCCATTTGCCCTGTGGCTGTGCTAATGGGAGGGTACTTAGCTTAACCTCAGGCAGCCTTTTCTGCATAATTGGTTCGGTTAGGAAACAACACACTTTCAATTAATTAGTGTGATTACCTACCTAACAGTAGGTAGGGGAAGTTTGGTAGTCATTTGGTTCTTTCTTTGCAGTGAATATTCATATCAATAATAAAGTCTTCCCTGAGCAAAATATTTCTTGACATGCAGGGTATTAACAGCACATGTATGTGGAAAATCTCACGAGTATTAAATGCATCAGCAGCTGCCTCATTCATACACTTTATTAATGTGGTTCAGGCATCTACTCATAAAATTATATTCACATAAGTACCATTTTTCTTACTATTTAAAGTAGCTTTTTATGTTAATATATGTATAGTGCTAACAAAGTTTTCTAAGCTTTGAAGTACTGAGTTCAGTTTATATCCTTGTTTGGAAAGGTAGTTTTCTCTGGATTAGAAGACTAAATGTACTGAAGTGTTCAAATGAGCAAATTCCCACATTGTGTTTGACAAAACTGCCTTTGATCTTTTCTGAGGAATGGTTAAACATAACATGCAGAATTTGGAGTAACCATTTGTTTGACCTGATCTGTGAACATAATTTGAGGGAAGAGATGCATTCCTGCAGTTTTCAGCCATATGCCCAGTTAAAAATTAAATGTTTGTAGAACAAATTGAAAAGAACAAAAGCCACTGTAAATACCCATGTTTAGTCATTCAGCTGAATATTTTGATTAATGCAAAATAGAGGATCAATTTGTCAGTAATAGCATAGCATGTCATAGTGAGACATTGCAAACAATAAATATATCTTCCTCTGATATACTGAGCTATCATGGAACAGAGCACTGAAGTAGTATATAAAGTTTTTATTCACAGTATGCTAGAAGCCCTTGCGACATATTGCAGACAATACAAAATACATGTTGCTGTATAAATAAACAAGCATTTATACTATCAAAGGCAACAGAGAAACTTTTAAGGGGTGTGTCAACAGAAGGTCTCAAAATCCAATGGCAAGCAAATACTTAAGTAGCATTTAAGACCAAAGAATGAAAATAAAAGCCCTTAAAGATAGAAGGGAAGTACGCATTTATTGTTAATAGAATTTAAAAATGCAGTGTGGACAAATATGCAAATAAGAAGAAAACCAGACATTTTTTATTCCCAGAGTGCTTTTTTCCCCGGTGGTATATTTTCAAATACCTTTATGAGCTGCTTTCTTTGTATGAGGATTATGTTGTAGCTGAGCTGATCTCATCCTAAAGCATGGAACTGAGATTTTGCATATTCTTGACAGGCACTGGAACATCAGCAGAGGTGCCAGCTCAGAGCACAGCCTGGGTTCAGATACTAAAGATGCTGGGAGTCCATTGCCGTAAAATGGAGAGAACTTCATAAAAGCATAGCATTCTGTATTTCACACAGGAGGGGAATTTTAGTGGAAAGGAAGGAACGAGGTTTCAAGCCTCCCTGTCTGTCATCTCGTGACCTCTGAAATTGCCCCTTTGAACCATGTGGTTTCCATCACTTTACAGGAGAGAAGCTTTTGACTGCAGTTTCTCTGGCTCTTCCATCTTCCTTGGGCTGCTTTCAGCCCTGAATGAGATTAGAAACTTCAGATCACTGCTTTGCCTTCGCTCATGTCACTTCACAGGAGACCACATGTTCCTCATTTCAAAGTACAAGTAGTAACTGTGTTCTTCCCTCATGCTCTCTTCCATCTGGAAAACTGTTTTGGAATCAGTCTGTCTAGATGATTTAATTTAATTTCTAGATTGACTTAATGAGCATTAGTGTTTGTGTGGCTGTAGCACTTTAGTTGAATTAGGCCACAGAATCGGTGTGGCCTAAGAATGTATAATATTTGTGAGAAGGATTACTGTGATGCAAGGATGCTTGAGGTCAGATATTTCTGGTAAAGATGGGAGTGTTAATGTGATGTTGAAAGACAACGCTTATCAGAATCATATACAATTCTAATTGTCCAAGTTGAAAAAAAAAAAACCCTTTAAGATCTGTAGGTACAGTTTATGAGGACAAGGGAATGGAGGGTATATTTTACAAGAAGGATCTGTCTTTGCATTTAAAAAGTCTGAAATATGGTTGAGCTTTTAATCAGAAGGTAAAAAAACCGATATATAGGGAAAAGCTATAATTAAGTTAGAGACAAATTTGTCTCAAAAACCCAGGACAATAAAGTTCTGTAACTACTTCAAGATGTGAGTTACGAGGCAAACAACTGTATTCCAGTTTTCAACTGGAATTTTCCAAGGGAGATGAGACTCCGTTGCCTAAAATACCCAGGGTATGCATCACTATGGGAGATCTGTCCTGTGTGGTAACCTGCCAAGTTGCAGTAGCCCAAATGCTTCTGATTGTGTTCTTGCATACTATTTGCTAATCCATTTCCTGACTGCTCTTACCAAAATTCATTTCCATTTGTAAGTGAAATAAACAATCCTACGCTTCAGCTTTTCTTTTGTGAACTGAACAATAAAATTATTTGAAAAAGTTAATGTTAACATCTTTCTAGAAAACTAATTAAAAAAACTCAAGGAAGTAGAAATATTTTCAGAGAAAACCTTCAAAGAGTGAATTTTTATTTCTTTTCCTGTTTGTTTCAACTTAGAGCAGCACCAAACCTCTGAAATTATAGGCATGCTCAAGCAGAACAATTCTATTTTAGCTCAACATATTAATTAATTCAGTTCTGTGTTGTTTTGTTTGAGGGTGCCTTTGTGTTGTACACACTGTAAATAGCACAGATGGGCTAGGATAAAAAAATCCAGTATCTTTTAGATGGATCTTTATGAAATACCAATGCTTGCTGGGAAGAAAATTCATCCTTCTACTGGAAGCAACACAGGAAAAAAAATTTAAATCTCTGCTAAATGTGCATCTGCAGATATTAGGTTTAAGGGGAAAAAAATCTTCCTGTGCACCTGCAGAAATTAAGTTTGAGTAAAAAAAATCTTCCTGAGTGCTCCAATGATAACCACTGAAACTAAGAAGTCAAATATTTAGGGGAAAAAATATACCTTAGTTTTTGGCATTCTGCACAATGTATGTATTATTGCATTTCTTTTTTGCAGGACTGATGTAAACTTTAAAATTCAGAAAATTAGATTGTAGAGATTTTCCTTTTCTGTTGTCTCCACATGGCACATTGTCTCAATATTTTGGATAAGTAATTCACTCTTTCCCTACAGAAGTCACCATCTTTTAATGTCCGTCTAATGGAAGGACACAGAGAAACGGCTGCTGGTGAGTAGTAGGAGAATTAAAAGCCAAAAAGTATAAGGGGAGAAAAATCATGGAGTTCATGAATTAGTCTTATTTATCCCTTTACTATGGATTGAGAAGTGATGTCAAAATTAGTGGATTTTCTTGTATAATTGAGATACAATCTACTATTTAAAAAAATGATCTGTTTAACTCTGTTTCTTAGATGGGATTTTAACATTTACTTTCAAATAGTGAAAAAGCTTTTGTATCAGCTTGGCACATGGGAACTTTTCATAGAGATTTTGTTTTCTTACAGAACTTAACAGATTGCTGGTATGCAGAGAGTGCTTGACACATAAAGACGTGTCACGGTTTCACTGTGCTTCCTCTGTTGCAACAGGTCTCCATCTGCTATGTCTTGTTATTACACTGCAGGTTCCTAGGGCAGAAGTTTGCCCTTTCGTTGGCTATATATATCACATAATAAAATGGAGGCTCAGTTTGGGAAGAGTATCTAAACAGCTGTGACAGTACAAAGTAGCAAACCAATGTTCCTCAGTTTTTAGGATGGGTTTCAGAGATTTTAGTTTTTAGGCTGTTGTCTAAGGAAGATGCATCCAGCAGTTACATTGATGTGCATTTGAAACTCTGTGCATAACATTGGCTCCCATAATTTTAGTCTTACTAGTAACAGAATAGTCTTCTTGATTAATGCCCTCAACTGAAAGTCCCTGAGCATTTTATGCTTTTTGGTTTTTGTTTTTCTTTTTTTAATCTCTTCTAACAACCTTCTAGTTAACTTTAAATATTAGATAAGAAATCTTGCTTAGGATTCAGTCTGAGATTAACGCTTGTCACCTGTGTGGATCTGATAAGTACAAAAAAAGGCCTGAAAGAGTCCTTAGCATTTCTTAAAGTCATATGGAAGACTTTAAACATCTCAAATGGTATTAGGTTCATATGCTTAGTGAACTAAAATGAGCATCTAGTCAATATAGTCAGTGGAGCCCAGAGGAAGCTTCAGGTGACCAACTGTGAGAGGTGGTTGTGCAGATATTGAGTGCTGTTTGAGATACTAAAGAGCTACTCTGCCGGTCTTTAGCCACCACTCCAGAAGGACACTGGTCTTCCCCAAGTCCTGTGTCATGTTTGGGAGCCATGAGTCTTGAATACCTGATGACATCAGAAATAATACTAGGTGTCTACTGATGGGCAATAAAATCAAGCTGTCAGTATCTACTCAGTAAGATGCTGCTTTCTAGGCTCCTTGGATTATGCTGGTTAAGTTGCTTTATTAGTTGTAATGAGATCCTAAGGAAGCAGCATGATTGTAGGCACCTATCTTTGGGAAGGATTCAGCTGCATGTATGTAGATCTTTAGTGTCATTTAGGTTTTGTAGGATATTTCTTCTGCTCTCTCACAGCCCCTGTAGAAGAATGTGTCTTCCTCAAGCATTGTGTCATTTTTACCAGCCCTATGCGGGTGTTTTGAATAGCTGAAAGCATTTTATGTGCACTGGATGTCTGCACTTAACCTTGCCAGCTTTCTTGGAATCCCAGCCATTTTCTTCATTTTAGAAAGAGAAGAAAAATATTTCCTAAGAGAGCCCCAAAATGCTGTGATCAGAGGTGAAATTTCCAGTTCCTGCAGAGCCAAAAAGACTGGGGGGTTGATCAACCTTTTAGCAGAAAGGCTAACACCAGTTAATTGACCATGAGAAGTTAACAACTTCAGTCTGAGGCATTCATGAACCAACTCCCTCACTATTTCTGTAACACCTCCGTGCTCTTTTGTTTTGTGGCGTGCTTATTCCCTTTCTCATGATGCATACTTATGGTATAAATAATTTTGGCATTTGCTGCATAAGAAAACCGGAGAATTGCCATGTCTAATATTGTGTGTGCAGAATTCCAAATATGATGATACATTTTAAATAGTAAATTCACAAATAATTTGGGCTCTTTGAATTAAGTTTCTGCTTTGTTTATTTTTTCTAACTACTGTAGCCTTGTCAACAGCTCCTCTCCTTGGAAATTTCAGTTTGTTCATTTCAGACAGAATATTTGAAAAGTTATTAGCAGAATTCTGAAAAGTCATGGATCTTTTTACTGAAGGCTCATATATATAGTTTAGCACTATATCATGTCTTTAGACATTAGTAACTGCAGGCTATGTAATGACTGTGTTTTAAGTTCTGAAAGATTTGCACTCAGAATCTGCCTGTCATTATGAAGCCTGCTTTTATAGGTGTTTCTGGACATATATTCCCAAAGAAAATACCTATGTAGATATCTGGTAACAGAGTTCAAATAATAGATGTTTTATGCAACCTTTATCCTATCTGACTTAAAATCTTGGAAGCTGTTTAAGTTTAAACACTGAGTTTTGAGTCAGTGAAATGAATTGTCTGCAGGGAGTGATTCATCTTGTCTAGAACACCAGATTTAGGGTGAGACGAATTATCCTCTGGAGGTGCCTCATTCATTCTCTTCCTACATATAGGGCTTAAGGTTACTCATTTTGAAGTAGTCAACTTTGAGTTGACTGAAGTTGATGATATTAATCTTCCCTTTGTAATCGGAATGTGGACTGCTGTGAATGTGCTAACAAGGTCTCGAGTTTTCATCAAAACTGCACTGACACTGAACACTCAGATTTAGCTTACAGATGTTAGATGTTTCTACTGGTCTTTTGGTGTTGCCTCCAAAACAGTATCACAGGAAATTGTTCAAGTTTGTCCATTACTCAGCCATGAGAATCCATAACAAACCTGCTTAGAACAGCTTAAATGCATTTTGGACAAAGAAAATATGTGATTCATTTAATTGTTCAGCACTCACTGAGACTGCCACCCCAGGTAAAATTTAGAAATATCTATTTAATTGCTAACCAATATCTACTTATGATTTTACTTTAGTTTGCTGTGAGGTTGGCATGGGCAGAACGAGGATGTGGCAGTAATGGTGTTACACACAGCTATGTGAGCTGTGGCCATGAGGTTCGTGGGGGGCATGTTTAGTTTTTCAAGAAGGAACCTGCTGGGGAAAGGTCATGCACAAGAGTGGGAGATGCCTGCACCTGGCTCCTGTTTGCTTTTTAACTGGCATTTCAGGAGAGCAGTGACCTGGAGTACTGCAAGCAGGAGCCACAGAGACTTGACGCTTAACTACCTTGGCAACTGGGTGAGCAATGGTTGTCCTTAATGCTCAGCAGAACCTGATCTTAACTCCAAAATGATGAGTTTTACTTTTCTGTCTATATGTTAAAATTTTTTTTTTTATTAGAGGAATATTTTTTGAGTTCTTTATTTGCCTTCTTGTTTTACAGCTTTTTTGGTTCACTCCTTATATGTTCTCAGGAGCTATGAAGGTTGAAGCTATGGAGGTTGATATTCTATCAAGAATAAAAATTTAAACTCATGGAATTAAAGTCTCAGTAATATGCTAGTTTTCATAGCAGTTCATAAAGGACTGTTTCCCATGGGAGGGACCCCATGCTGGAGCAGGCAAAGAGTGTGAGGAATTCTCCCTGGAGGAGGAAGGAGCAGCAGAGACAACCTGTGATGAACTGACCACAGCCCCCATTTGCTGTCCTACCTAGCCACTGGGTGGGGGGGAGGAGAAAGAGGATTTGGGATTAAAGTTAAGACCAGGATAAAGGGGTGTGTAGGTGGAAGATGTTTTAATATTTGTC
This sequence comes from Lycocorax pyrrhopterus obiensis, assembly GCA_014706295.1. Taxonomy (NCBI): domain Eukaryota; kingdom Metazoa; phylum Chordata; class Aves; order Passeriformes; family Paradisaeidae; genus Lycocorax; species Lycocorax pyrrhopterus. The sequence continues at coordinate 75,685,611 of JACSVZ010000004.1, forward strand.
TTTATTTCTCATTATCCTGCTCTGATTTGTTTGGTAATAAATTAAACTAATTTCCCCTAGTCAACACTGTTTTGCCCATGATGGTAATTTCTGAGTGATCTCTCCCTGTCCTTACCTTGAACTACGAGCCTTTTGTTAAATTACCCTGTCCACCTGCAGAGTAGGGTGATAGAGTGGCTCAGTGGGCACCCAGCATCCAGCCAGGGTCAATCCACCCTAGTATGGAGGCAAAAATCATCTTGTGGGAATGGAGTTTTAAAAAATGGAGAAAAAAATGAAGTGGATTTCACAGAATCTTAATTGTGTAGTCAGAATCCGATATTTTAATCCAAGTGCCATATAATGAACTCAAATCTATTTGCTGCAGCTTTCCAATCTCAGAAATCAGCTGTGACTTCTTTAAACCTTTCATCCTCTCCTTGCAACAAATTTTATCTAATGAAATCAGGTATCTAGACCTTTCTTAAGTAATTCTAGTTCCATATAGTAAAAAAACTTGTGGCATGAAGTGTGAAATACCTAATGAAAGAAAATAGGTGAAAGAAAATAAGCCAATGGATTAAATGTGCTTTTATAAACCTCTGATTATTCTGCAATGGGCTATGAGTGTGTAGGTTTCATGACAAAAATGCAGCTTGCAGGTAGCTGAGGCAATAACTTTTAAAAGACTGGAAAGCAGAGTGCACAGAAATCAAAGTAATGTTTATAACCATTGAGCTGGTAACACCTTGGATGATTTACAAATGAGTTCCACTATTTTATTCTTGGATTTTGCGCAGAAGAAATCTGTAAAAGAAATGCCAATGGATTTGAGTAGCTGAGCTTCACACTAAACACTTCCCAGCGGGACTGAATTGTTATGGATCGTGCAGTCTACCGTTAGCCAAGAGATGCTCGCATGCAAGTGCTGTTTGTTCCCTGTTTGGACTGCATTGTCAGCAGTAGTAAAGCTGTGAGTGTTGAAGAGGCACAGCTGGCCTAGAGCAGAAAGTTGGTCATCCTTTTGTAAATACTTGAGTTCTTGACAGAGTGCTTACTGGGAATTTTTTACTGATCATCTCAGTTCTCCTTATGGCAAGCCCAGAAGGCACTAACATTGTTCTCCTGTTCTTCAGCTCTCAGTTGAATAAAAAATCTAAACAGATATGAATATAAGGAAAGAATAAATGAATAAAAGAATAAAATAGCGTAGTCTTTGCAAGTAGCTGATATGTTAGGTAAAGAGCAATTAAAATGCTTTAATAAGGACACGCTAAGAAAACAGTCCTTTATGTAGTTAGTTACGTGTGAACATGTGTGTCCATGTTAAGCACAGTCTTACAGGTATCAGCTTATTGAGGGCTAATAAGGAAGGGCTAATTGCAGCTCAGGAAACCCAGAATAGTATTTGCCTCTGCTTTTCTAGCCATTTGGGCAGTGAAGCCCTTCCTTTGAGGGTAGGGTGGAGGAGTGTGTGCCCATGAAATGTCCTCACTATGTAACGTATCCATTGTCTTTCCAAAGAACACACAGTAATGTTTTCATTTGTGTGCCTGCAGTCCTGCTGAGATTGCCTTCCAATCCCTTGAAAAATGCTCTCTGCCTCACTCTATTAGCCAAAAGTCAGATGTCTTTCAGCTTCACTGAATCACGGGTAGGTTGCAGAGGCTGACTGCTGAACAACCCCAGCCATGCATCCAGCAAACACCCCACAGTGGCTGTTGGTTTAGTAGATTTCAGCTGCTGGTGAAAAATATGAGAGAGAACACCGGTGGCTTTTAACCACCCAGGGAATTACAAATCAAAACTGTTATCTAGAACAGCACTAAAGAATGATGTGCTGAAATAAATATGAGCCATCTGAGGTTCCAATGAACTTCATTATACTGCCGCATGGAATACAGCAGCTCTGGCATTGCTCCGTGGAAGCAGACAAGAGTTACTGAGAACACAGACCTGATACTCTTTTCTCTGATCCTGTAAGATGAAGGGAAATTAATATTTCTCCCAATATGCAGTCTTGGAAATACTTTCTATTTTCTCTAAAAGCAAACAAAAAACCTAAACCCCTAAAGTCCTCCTAAACCCCTCACCTAAAACTTGAATGTATTCTAATTTAAAACATTAATACTTGTCTATGTTGAGAAAAGAATTTATCACTGCTCATGAGTGCTGGCATTTAATTCTCCCAGGCAGCTACCTTTTGGATTATATGTGTTGATCCTATACCTGTCTGAATCCCATCATATTTGTACTTCCCTGTTTATTAGTTTTAACTCTGGAGAAAAGGACTGCTGTAAACAGTGTTACAATATAAATTAAAACCTTAGGAAATATGGGTTTGTGGGGCTCATGAGAGAATGAAAAGTGAATGTGGACTCCGCTGCCTCTCATTTTTCACTGATGGTATTGCAGTGCTAAGTCAGACAGCTTAGCTGAAATTGAACGAAAGAATCACACAGGCCATTTAAGGCATTCTTTTTTAATCTGCTGGTTGTCTGATTTGCCCTGAAGTCATTGGCCACACTACATATCAGATACTCAGTATGGCTCCTGATCTGTGAGCTTTTGACCTCCTTCTGGAGGGTTTCCATAGGTGACCAGCAGGAAGCAGAGAAGTCCAGAGAGGGGTTAGGAAGTTGGACAGAATGGAGGATCTGCAGGTCAGACATAAGGGAAATACCTTCTGAAGGAAATATCTTCAGCAATATTGTCTGGTCTAATAACCTTATATTTAACTAAGACTTGTTTTGCTTATGACCTTTGACAATTGTGTCTAATGTACCTCTAACATCATGTGCTTTGTAATCCTGGAAAATGGCATTGAGTTGGGTGCTTTTTTTCAGTTTATACCTATAACTTTAAAATTTATTTCCCCTATGGACTGATTTTCAGGATAAGTTAATCTCAGGTCTCTGCAACTCATCAGCAATTTGTCTTCCCATTCTCTCGTTTGCTGAAGTAATCAGATATGTCTGTAGGATATTGTCAGCTCCTTTCTGCCACAGTTAATGATAGCTCCTCATGTGAGTCTGCTGTGAGGCTTTGGAATTGTTACCTGTGTTTCTCACTTTCTCTTGTTCTTTCCTCAGCTTGTTTTCCATTTCTCTATCTATACTCTAAACTCCAACTTGTTTTTTACTTACTTTTTTTCTGTACGTTTCAAAGAATTAAATTAAATTCCATCAAATAAAGGATTAACAAGAAACTGGGTAATCAGTCCAGGCTAAGCAACTGCATATTTTTGTGCTGTTCTTGTATAAATGGGGTTTGACCTTAGCAGTGTCCTCAATTCCATGGGTTGGTTATAGCTGTCCAGAACACTGATACTAATAGGCACCAGATCTTCACTGTGCTAAAGGATATAAATAAAATAGTAACTAGTGAATAGAAATGTGTGAATGGAATGAATGGGCAGAATTTGTCATATTTCCTTTTAAATTCATCTGGTCTGGAAGACTGTTTGCTTTCCCTTGCAGAAGAAAGTTGGCCCGAATATTATGGCAGATGCAACAAAATTGCCAATACATTGCCCCATTTGGCAAAATTATAAGTAGTGCATTGCCTGTGAGTCATTTCCATACTGTTTGTGCCAGTGCACCAGCAGTGTATGCAAACGGGGTTTCCAGTACAGTGCAAACTGAATCAGACTGGTTCTGTAGGTTGGAATAAAATCTGAGCATGTGCAATCCATTGTCAGATCATAACATTAACAGGCCAGATGTCTGTATAATGATAGGCATCACAAACCACCACAATGATAGATCAGGAGAAAAGGTAACTCTACCCAGAAAGGAAAGATGGGGCAAGATTTACAAGGGCATGTAGTGGCAGGACAAGGGGGAGTAGCTTCAAATTGAAAGAGAGTAGGTTTAGATTAGATATTGGGAAAAAATTCTTTACTGAGAGGGTGTCAAAGCATTGGAACAGGTTGCCTAGGGAAGTTGTGGATGCCCCATCCCTGGAAGAGTTCAAGGCCAGGTTGGATGGCGTTCTGAGCAACCTGGTCTAGTTGAAGGTGTCCCTGCCCATGGCAGGGAGGTTGTAACTAGATGATCTTCAAAGTCCCCTTCCAACCCAAACCAGTTTATGATTCTGTGATTCTATGATATTGTGTGAGACTGAATGGATTTCCTGACAGCATGCTTGTAAAACACGTTAGAACTTTACTCTCTTGCCTATTTTGAGTGATTGTTTTTTGTTTCAGTAACAATGCCCTTAGAGGGAGCCAGGGAGAATAAGCTACTTTGTCTTGTTTTCACCTTTGCCATTCAGTGTTCTTATTTTTTCACAGAGGAATATGGGCACTTAAACCATAGTTAACAAACAGTCTTGAGTTCCTGCTTTTTGAGGACACAAGACTATTCAAGTCCAGGGCACAGATCCAAGTGAAGTCCAGCACTGTTAACTCTCTTTCTAGCATGATTTTAGCCCATATCAGGTAATAGCTTTTCAGACTTCCAGGACATAGTCTGGAGAGCAGGCAGCACTTCCATTTTGAATGAGGTCGTCCTGCTTGGTGGAAAGAAAATGTAGGTGCATGGTTGTAAGTTGCGCTTAGTTATGTCTCTGTGACAGTAGTCTCTAGTGTAGGCAGCAGAGGTACGAATCCACTCATTAGAAGAGAACTGACCACAAACCACATTGTAAACCCTTAGTTTTACACAAAGGGTCCAAACCAGTCTTAGCTCTAGCGCTTCCTGGAGAAGAGAGAATCCTTGTGTGCGTGGCTCTGCAGTAGGACTCTTTCAGATGCAGCCTGACAAAGCAGGTGTGTGAGGCTCACTCAACTATTGAGCAAGAGGTGTTGGGTGTTGGCTCTTTTTCAGCTGCCTCCAGCTGGGAGGATCGTGGGGCTCACTAGACAGACACTGTCTTCTCAAGCCTGTTCTCCACCATGCAGCACAGACACAAGGTAAGGCAGTGCTGGTTTAGTTCAGTCAAGCTGTACCCCTACCAACAGCATGGAGACAATTGGCTTAACCCTTCTGGATCAGCAATCAAATATAGTAAAGATCTATTCACTGTCATTCACTAGCAGGCAGAAGAATTGCAGATCAGCCTGTTACTGGGAATATGACCACGTTCAGAGCTCAGTGTAACTAGAAACCATCAATTTGATAACAGGCCAGCAAAAAGAAAGGAAAGAAACAACATGAACTTGAGAAAAAATGATATTAGAGTGTGAAGGAGCAGTAACAATGTTGTGGAGCGAAGAAAGACACGAGAGACTTTTCCATCATAGTCCTATTTCTTGTCCCAGTTCTGCTTGCTAAAGTATGCATGACAAAGTATTGCTTTGTAATGATTGTTGCTTACTCCTAATTGAAATCTGTAATCCCATTACAAATGCATCCAGACACATTTAATCAAACCATATCCTGTTGAGCAAATTGAGATCCAGGTTTGTGGCTAATTTCTGAACAAATTACACACAGTGTGAGAGTCCAGGCATGGAATTAGGCATCTTGTAGCAAATGCTGCCAGGTCCTTCAGGTTAGCTGAGAAACTGGGTTGCTGCTATTTGCAATTTCTAAAGCATAGCAGGATAGCTCATTTTCCAGGCTGCCTTGGATTTCCAGTTAGGCTGCCTCATGGGGATATTTTGTCTTCTTATTTTACTGATGGAGAGAGAGAGAGAAGCTTAAATATGCTTTCTTTATGACTTTTTGAGAACTGGCAGGCTTTTTCATTAAAATTGAAGGCAAGGTTGCTCAACTAGAACATCTCTTATTCTGCTGACCATTATTTTTCAGACCTGGAAATTGAACTGGAAATAAATCTAGTTTTTAAGTATTCTGATAAATGGACAGAATAGCAGCTCCAATTTGCTTTCCCATGCTAAGTTCCACCATTCCACCTTTCAGTGTAAGATCTGATTTTGACCATTTCAGAAAGTAGCTACTTACAGAATTCAAATTTAAGATTGCCTTCTGCTTGCTTGACTACTCTTTCACCTTTTCCTGCTACATACTCTCCCAGAAACCAATACCTCCACCTCCACACAAATTGAATATTCCTGCCTGAAAGTTACTCTATAATCCTTGTGTTCACAGTGTCATAATGCTGGACTCTAGGTGGCAGCATCTGTGAGTGAATATTAGATATTTTTGCTAAACTGCTGATTTCAAATGTCTCAGTTGATAACCATTGTAGAATAGTCTTCCTTAAAGCACTTATTTTTTTTTTCTTCCTGCTCTTTATTTTCATCCTATAAAACTTAGTATTGTACTTAATGTACAGGTGTTGAAAGAATTCATACCAGCATGTCATCAGAGCTTCCATGGTAGTTCAGTTCTTTACTGTAGCTTGAGGCACAGATGGAGAGCAGCATGGGGTGCTGAGCCATTACAGTTTGAAACACAAAGGACAATGTTTGGGTAGAAAAGATGCATTTTTGCTGCTGCCATAGAAGGTAAGGTGTGCCTCTGTCTTGGCTCTTCATCAGCTACTTATGCTGTAGCAGATGATGCCTTATCAGGGTTATAAAAGCCCAGGCTGGGAGCATAGCTATTTGAGTATTTTTCACCACAAAAAATGATACTCAAGCTGGGAACAACAACGTGCAGAGGGACAGCATTCATTCCAACAGAAGCATAGGGATGGTGGATATTACTGCAGTCTAATGATGATCTGAGATACACAAAGCAACAAGCAAAACCAAGCTAGGGTCAGAGCTGAGCACTAATATACCTGCAGCATAATTCAGGCAAGGAGCTTAACTGCATCTCCTGGACCAGTGGGCATCCATGGAGGTCAAAGCAATTAAAACTTATTGATGTGCTGAGGACCATGACAATTAATTATCTAACTCTGACTATTAGACTAGTAAAACTTTAAATGGAATAAAAACGTATTCTTAGCTTCATTTATATGTTATGTTCCCTTTTGCTCAAAATAGGAGTTTGAGTATAACAGCAGCTCTTTTAATCCAGCAGCTACAGCTCTAATTATAGCCCCATTGCCATAGGGCAAGTGCATAGACAAGCCTGTGCCCTGATATAGTATGGGCTTGACCACTCTCACTACCCGGGCAAATCTCTTTTCAGCTGTTTCCAGTGATACTTCATAGTGATTAAATCATTTTTTTAGAGCATTTGTACAGGTACTGCCTTAGGCCTGAACAATTGGATCCCCGAGTGCAATGAGCACAGTCCCAAAATAGTTTTGTTTTTCACGATCTGGTGTTACAATGCAGCACAGCACTACTGTTACTCAGGGAAAAAAAACCCCCAAAGATGAGTAGCTAGCCCTTACCTACGTGTGTAAACACACATACAGACACATAATTTAAACAGAGGATTAAATTTACTTGCTATGTGTTCCAGAATGGGCACTGAGAAGGGGGTAAACTTGATGTGTAAGCAAAGTCAATTAACCTTTGTTTGCTCTCAGCTAGCACTCCTCCTCACCTGTCTCCACATCTATGTAAATAGAAAGTTACTCTCTATAACCTACAAAAGATGAAATATAGCAGCTATTGAAATTCCTATTTATCCTTAAAAATGTCATTTGTCTCAGGAGGTATCTGTACTTCTCATTAATACCAAACAGACAAGAACTTGAAAAAAATGGTGCAGATACTTTTTTCCAGCTGTTAACATGTGTTTAGACTTTCCATTGTGATATTCTTGCTTCTGTGATTAGCACTTGGCTGGGTATGCATACATTTACAGACTAGAATCCTCAGAATTCCTGTGCAGTCAGAACAACAGAATGTACCACTGATGCTGAAATGATTTTTGCTTTTATATTTTCTTTATATATGTTTGTAGCTCTGTAGACTATTGTTGTATAGTTATGTAGTTCCTGGCTAACTCCTGTACTTTTCCTCCCCTGATAGGCAGAAGGACAAAATGCATTCTCCAGAGGCTCCAAGCCCTGAGGGTCCAAGACTAAATTCTCTGGGAAGCAAGGATGGCCTACTCTCCCCAGACACTTACTCATAAACAAAGTACAGCTAGTACCAAGGGGAGGGCTCCATAAAAGGGTTTAAGCAGAAGGGGGAATTCCCTCATGACCTGTGCTTCTAATTGTGAATTATTATCAATTATGCTAATTCGCTAAACTTATAAAACTGTATTCACCCTGTGTGAGTGGACGTTCTTCCATATCTACCCCTGGAGACCTCCATTAAAGAGCAGCTTTTATATTACCTCATATACTAATGTTGTCTCAAAAGTGTGTTGTTTTATTTCTAGATCTTTAAGGCATCACCACATATCTACATTTGCCTCAGTCTTATGCTCTAGACAACAGGAAAACAATCTGAAGAACTTTTCAGTATCATCTAGCTGAGTGCTGCTCTGTCATGTTTTCTTGTTCTGTAATAATTTCATTGTAATAATTAGTGATATGACCAGTGATACTGTGCAGTTCTATAGGATTTATTTTACACATGGAGTGCAGTGCATATATATTATGCTTTCCTTTGAATATATACAGCACTGAATATAAGAATGTTAAGATTTTTGTGTATGCATATGTTTAAATAGTGATGAAAACAGGTTAAATGGGGAGACTCAAGAAAATATCACACAAAACCACTCATTTTGTATTCAAGCTCCTATACTTTACTCAAAATATGGCTCTGAAATTCTAAAGATTATAATGCAGAATGTGAAAGAGGATTTTGAGTAGGGCCTGATGCAGAAGGCAAAACAGTGGTCTGAATTCGGACTTGATTAATGGATGCTCTGCTCATAAAGCAGAAGCAACATAGGTATAAACTGGGTCAGCTTCATGGAAAGCAGTCTAAAGAAGCAAACCAAATATGAGCTGTCACTGCAATACTGTTAGGATTAATCCCATAACCATTCTTATTTATGTCGGAGATTTTCAGAGAGACTCTTTGTTTCACTTACGCTGATTTGCTGATACCAAGACAAGAAGGTGAGGTAGGTTTCAATCAGGTCCCCATATGGATGCACCAATATTTATGGTCATATTTGGATGCTGGTCTCTCTTCCTCTTAGTGAACTAAACTGAAAAACAGAATCTGAGCTCCCTCAAGTTATGAAAATTAAATTCTATTTCTTACTGCAGAGAGCCTAAGGCATAAGCATCTCCCTGAAAAAGAAGGGGTTTATTACAAAAATCTCCTAAACAGGCATGTTCAGGCTAGCATTGTTCAGTCATCCACAATTTGTTTATGGAAAATTATCCATGCAGCCAGAAGCAACAGAAAAGTTATATTTATGTTCTCTCAAATATAAGCTATGTCATGTGTGCTAGATTTACAGTCATAAAACTGTTGGTTTGATGCTTTGCTTTAACATATATCAAACATAAACACATAGATACTGTGATGCTGAGCATAAGTGAAATTATACAATTAAATAGTTATGTAGAATAATTATATAGAATTTGTTTATTTCCTTAAAAGTCACTGAAAACAAATTCAGTTCCTTCTAATGACTACTCATGATTCTAAGGCTTTTCAACTGTTACAGATCTCGACAGAAATCTCTGGAGCAGACTTGTGTGTGAACATGCATGTAATGTGACAGATACTCAAGAAAACAGTATCAGACAAAACAAGAACATGTAGGTTTTTCACTGTCAAAATAATGCTAACAAGATTTGTTGCTGTATGTTGGAAAATGGGGGAAAAAAGGCCATTCCTTTACAAAGGACCTTGTAACTTTCTCCACCCCAATTTTTGCATTTAGCCTAAATGAATATATGCCTACTCTGCAAGTTTGCAGTTAGCACAATGAATCCTTACTCGTGGTACCATGTAAAGGACATGAATCCACCATGACTCTGTTGGTTAAGGTGAGTTGAAATGGAAATGTTTCACATGTTCAAACAAATTACTATGTTTCTTTCAACAAAAGTCTAATGCAAAGGGAACCTCAGAAAAAAAGCATGCCAGCCCAGTCATGACAAATATTTCCTCATGAGAGAATTTCAGGTGTTTTGGCTATCCATTACCAGCCCCTCTGCCAGAGCAGTTCTGAAATTTCTTTCTTGCAGCTCTAGCCTTAGGCAATAACTGTAGTTTGACAGGGCTAATACTCCAACCAAAAAGAATCAATATTCCTAAAAAAATAATTTACATGTAAGTCTTTGCTTAACTGTAAAAGATATCTCCACAATGTCATTTGATTATTTCTCTTTCTCACAACAGTAACCAAAGCCCTAACACCAAATCCTACATGTCATGTGAGTGTCATGAAAGACCAGATGGACTTTGTCTATACTGAAAACCGGCCAAGAGAATACTTTTTTTGGAACTCACAATTCCCTCTGTCAGCCCCTTTCTGACTTAGTCTCCCTGAAGTTCTGGGCTAATTCTTCTCCTCAACAAACCTAGCATTAGCAGAGTGCCCTAAGCGTAGCCTGGGCATAGGAAAGGAAACCCTCTCCATTCTGATAAACAATTAGATAAATATGATGCAATTCTCCAGTTGTAGTATCAGCTCTTACTTAACAATGGAGGATACATTGCAGCCTCACTATAACTTCATTTCAGATTTCACTTTGTCTCTAAACCTCCTCTGGCACTAACATAAATGCTTGACTGATGCATAAACCAAAAACAGTGTTCCATGCAAATGTTCAGTGTTCTTCCAAGGAGAATATTAGAGTCTGCCCATGAGTTTCTTTGTCAGCTGCTGTCCAGATGGGATCAAACTTAGCTGTGGACTTTCGGTCAAAAATAACCTTAACCCAAACCCCGAAATGAACCTCAGAAAAAAAATGCCAGCGAAGATGAAAAATTCCTAAGGAAACAATTATTTTTGCACCACTCACTTCCTTTTACAACTCTAATGATTGAGAGAAAAAGCCTAGAGCTACAGCTTGAGTGGTGCAGAAGAAGGGCTGTCTGATAAAAAAAAAACCCTGTAGGCTTGATTTCCCCTTGGAGTAAGTTCTTTTCTGGGTAAAATGAAGAAGGAAAGTGCCTAGACTTATTTTATGTTTGGGATTATATTTAGGAATAAAATTGCAATACTGTTGGATAGCTGTGTTTAGGACACTGAAAAATCTTCTAAGAAAAGGAACAGCTGAGACTTGAATTTTCCTTTCAGGAGCCTTTGATAGAAGCAGGAACTGGGGCTCGAGCAGTCACCTTATCACTTGGGATTCTTAGGAGTCAAGGAAAAATAACCACAGAAATCCAGTAGAAGGAGGGCTTCAAAGAGGCTGCCACAAGACAGATACAGGCTGCAGAAAGAAACCTACACCTTTCTGGGCAGCCTGTTTGCAATGCCTCCCCACTTCCAGCTGTAGGTCTCTCTTTCGTGACCCTAACTCTCTTCCTTAGCTGAGCCTTCTCCTTGGCTGAACCCCAGCTCAACGCCCAGTGCCACAGCAGGGTGAGCACATCTGGAGGGAACAATTCTTTTGACAGCCTTGGTTTTCAGCCCCTTTTTCGCCTCTGTCTAAGCACTGCTGTAGATTTTTTCCCTTTCCCAACCTATACCCTAACCCTTAATACTGGTCCTAGCCATAGCTAAACCTTTGTTTGAGACCCAGTGTCCTGGCCCAGATGAAGGAGTTCTCAGGGGACAATTATTTTTACAGCTTTGCCCTCACTTTTTCAGCCTGTTTGCAGCCACCCTCCGATGAGAGGTCTAGGTTTTCTCTCCCCTAAGTCTAAGGGAATCAGAATCCAAATCCTAGGCACATCCATATTCCCAGACAAGACAAAGCTGAGAAAATTTTCAGGGAATTTACTAATTCTTCCACCACCCCATCCCTGGCCTCCACCACCTTTGTTTTAGCTTTGCCTTTGTAGCCCTATTGCAACCAGAGCTTTATGCTTTCTCTCTTTCTTAGACCTAACCCCTACCCATTGCAGGTGGTGCTGTCAGCTTTCTCACAGGTTAAAATCTTACCATATTCTGACATTTGTGCCACTGTTTCCACTGCCATACTTGACTATTTCCATACGAGAATTATGCATCAGCCCACCCTTGGTTTGCTGGAGCTTTTCCAGAGCCCTCAAAGCTACATCTCTGGGGTTTCCCTTTCTTTCTTTCCTTTTTCTTATGTACAGAGACACTGTCTCACCTCATGGGTGCTAATATTTGAGGACTGTTCCATCCATCCAGTCTCAGCTCTTACTTTGAAATGTAGGAACTTTTTCTTGTCAATGAAACTTTGAGTTTTCTTTTTGTCTTAACTCTGACCTTAACCCTGAGAACAGAGGGAGTTTATAGGCAAGGAAATTCAACCCTTGTCCAGAGAAAATTTCTCAGTACAGAGGTCTTTTTGCAGATCACACTTTTCTTTTTCAGCCCCTTGAACCTGGAACTCTGTATGTTCTATATTTTTTTAATGTGTACCCACTTGTTAATCTACCCTACCGCCTAGCCAGTGTGCGTACTCTGTCCCAGTGTGCAGTGTCTCTAAGTGTGGATTTTACATGTATTCGTAATTTCTTTCTCCGGCCTTGTCACAGACCATCCTACTGTATTATCTTTCGGTATTTTTTTCTTTCTTTGAAGCTGTTGCTTCCACTTTAAATGTTACTTCTGTTGCACTATGGCAGTATTGTATGTTGTTAATAAAACTGACTGATAAAGGAACATTTGAGGGAGAAACATAGGTTTCTGTTTAGGTTTGGCATGTTTGCCCTTCAGGCAGAACTGTCTTTGAATTCAACAATGGGCTGCCCTCTGTAAGAAAAACAATAATTCACATGAGAGTTTTGGAAGCGTTTAACAGCTCCAGCCAAGTCCTTAAATCAGTCAGTTTTGAGGCCATCGTGTTGCAGCCCTTGGTTATAAGGACCATCTTTGCGTTAAGTGCTACTGCTTTTTGAATAATATTAACACCACTTGCTGCATTGTTATATGGATACAGAAGTATGCAAAACAATTTTTCTTACAATAAAAGCCCAGTTCTTCCTGCTAGTTTTGTCATCTGTTTATGAGTAGTTTTCTATTGCTATTAATAGCACTTTTCATTTAACTCTCATCAAGTTGCACACATGTCCATAGGAAAGTCCAGTCTTGTAGGGCTGCCAGTACAGAACCAAATTAAGTATCCATGACTTTGAATCTATGGTATTTTCAATTTGACTTGAGGGGATGAGTTTTTGATGGAGTAAATAACCACACAAATATTTTTTTCTCTTCTGAATTGCATAGAAATAATGGCATATAACTCAGTCTTCTCTGGTTAGGCCCTTATTGATAGTACTTGAATTTTTTTTTTTTTGCTACATAATGAACTAGAATATCATATTTTATTTAAATGGCTTGACTGCTTTCAAGCTGGTAAGAGAATTGTGGGTTGGACTGTGGCTGTTGGCAGTGATAGATGGCATATTTGAAGAAATTTTCCTTTTAACCATTACATAAAGTCAGTGGCAGGAATAAAATTCTGAAGGGAGGATATTGTTTCATTTATGTTTTATTTTCTTTTATTCAAAACTCTTACAAGAATATTGGTAATTAAAATAAAGAATATTTCACCTTTTCCTGCCACTCTTCCTCATCTCTTCCCTATCTCTTCAGGTTACTTCAAAATACAATCTTCCTGTCTGAAAGTGCAGTAGTCTGCTGCCATAGTCATAAGGAAGCCAGCATTTCAGCAATTGTGAGGTGACTTATTAATCAGGTGTCATTTCACCCATGCCTATGCTTGCATAACTTGTTCAGATGCCTGCATACTTTCATGCAGGTTATTCCCCCCAGGTGGTATAAACTTCCTGGAAGAGGTGATTATTTTGAGCAAGCAGGTGTTTTTTTCTGAATTATGTAGATTCTTGCAAGTACTATACACTGTTCAATTTCTCAGCTATGATGAGACAGAGTTCATTTTTCTTTATGGACAGGTGTAGGAAAATATGGAAAAATATTTTGATGATTAGCTGGAGAAAGCTAGCTGAGGGAATACAAGAGAAGCCTGCACGTTTGTAATTGGAAACTGGGAATGCCGTGTATCTTTTCTTCGTGTTACATCTTGAAATCATCTTATCTAAGGATTCTCACTGAAAATAAAATCTAACAACAGAAGACACATATATCTGTGCCCTTTACTGTCTCAAAGATTATTTATAAGATGGATTGAGCACTTGAGAAACAGACAATCTGAAGCTTTCATCAAGGGAATATTTGCTGTGATACTTCCAATATTAGTTGTGATTTCATCAGAAAATAGATATAACTCAGAGAAAACTTGCTGTGTATTGAGTCATTGTTCAGGGAAGCAAATTACAACTGCATATTGTTTCCTGTTGTAAAATGTTTCAACATTGTAATGAAAGTTCCATATCATCATGGTACATCCATTCACTTGATATCAAAGATTTATACAGTGAATTCATGCAGTGCCTAGAGATGAAAACTTAGGCTGCTTTTGATTAGCAGGTGTTTTCACTCAGGGAAGCTTGCTTCTTTATTTAAGCTTGTTGGAAAACATTAATGAAATGCTTTTTACACACATTACTATTATAATTTTAAGTAAACTGGCAAAAGAGGATTTAGCCTTCTCTACATTTGATTTTGATCCTTAACTTTTCCCAAATATCAGTACAACTTCATACATTTGAATTGCCTATATTCTGTCTCTTCTGGTAATACAAAGCTATTATTTATCAAAATTGATGTAAATTCTTAGTCTCTATAAGAATATGGAAAAATATCATTGCACTAATTATGTTCATACAGCGATATATACTGTGCTATTCATTTCTCATGGTCTCAAATATTAATTAGATTATATTTGTAGAATTACAGTTCACATATGTGATGACTCCAATTCTTAAAAATTTTCAGAAAATAAATCACAGAATTACAAAATATTCTGGACTGGAAAGGACCCATTAGAATCATCAAAGTCCAACTCCTGGCCTTGTGCAGAACCCTCCCCAAAAGTTACACCATGAGCATGAGATCATTGTCCAAACACTTCTTGAACTCTGTCAGGCTTTGTGCTGTGACCATTTCCTGGGGATCCTGTTCCAGTGCCCAACCACCCTCTGGGTGAAAAACTTTTCCTGACATCCAACCTGACAGAACTCCAGGCCATTCCCTTGGGTCACCACAGGGAAGAGATCAGTGTCTGCGCCTGTTTTTCCCCTCATGAGAAAGTCTTAGAGTGCAATGAGGTCTCCCCTCAGTCTCATCTTCTCCAGGCTGAACAGACCAAGTGCCCTCAGCTGCTCCTCATCCAGCTTCTCCTCAAGGCCCTTCAGAAGCTCTGTAGCCCCAGTACAATCGGTTTTGCAGCCATATCACATTGCCAACCCCTGTCTCATTCACTTTTAGATTTCACCTTTGGGACTTCTATATCATTAATCTTACCAACACCTCTCCGCCAACCTGAGTATTTCTGTATCTGTTTTTAATTGGATTTCCCCATTTGTATTAGGTTGACTTTTTTTTTTCCCCCAAAGAAGAAACTCATTTTGCTCCTTTTGGTTTTGGCACAGATTTCTAATCTTCCCAGACCTCTTTGTGTCATATCATCTAACTCATTGCTTTTTACGGCTCCATTCAACAGGACTGTTTCCAGATGACTGTCCTGTTCTCTCTAGCTACTCAGTCAACCCTGAAGAGCTGACCAGAACCAGCACTAACTGGAGTCCAAAGCAAATCAGTAGGCCATTACCTTGCACGCCTGTTTAGCACTTGTTAACCCACATAATAACCATTTTTGCTACCCAATTTGAATGATTCCTCAAAGCAATTTTTTTTTCCCATATTTTCTTAATTTTTAGTCTATGACTACAAGTGATGATGAAATTGCTGGTATTAAAATGTCTTTTGTGTCTGGAATATCCATAATATGTTTCTAGTTATTCATGGAGGATTAAAATATAAACGCGGAGGAAATATTCTGATTTGCATAATAACATGCATGACTGTTGATTTTTCCATATCTGTAAATGGTAATAGTTTTTATTTATTTATTATTAAAAACTAATTTTTTCCTGACATTTAAGTGAGACAAAACTTGAATTCCAAATGATTCTTATGCTCTTCAGCTGAAACATGTACAATATAATAAAGTTATTAGAGGGAAGAAAATGTGGTAGGTTTGTTTGATTGAATAATTAATTTTTATCTGATTAATATGAATTGCTTATGTAATTTTAAATGGCTACATAGAAAGAGGTGAATAAAATCAAGTGAGATATGAAGTAATAAAAGCTTTCTGTGCTGTAAAGTCAAATTTTATTTAATCTGTTAGTGTACCAACCTTTTAATGATTGTATTCTGCACCTTTGGAGTTATTAATTTTATCCAAAAGCCATATAGGCTGGTTTTAATCTGTAAGTGCTTCAAATCTGAAACATGTCACTTGGACATAGCATTCTCCAGTTTAATTCCTGCACTGGAATCAAAAGTCACAAAATGTCCCGTTGTGCTACACAATAATGTGAAAATATCAGTTGCTATTAAAAATTTTGCTTGCTTTGTTTTGTTTTGTTTTGTTTCCTTCTTGTCTTTAAAGGCAGGGTTTATGTTCTGACCTGCTGCAAGGCTGTGTGATGCCTTGTTGTCATGCAGACAGTGATTGTGGTGATGGGTTGCAATTACATTGAACTAGACTGCCCGTATTCACTTTTTGTTATTATCTGCCTGTGGAGTGTTTTCATTAACTGTGCACTGGGAACATCCTGGATGACATAAGCATCTTGTGCTGTTTGATTTGTGCCTATGTATGTGTGTATGTGTAGAATGCAGGAGTAGCAGGTAGCCAAATGTGAAATTCACCTCAGAGAAACAATGTACTGTCAGAAGCATCAGTTTCTACGAAACCTTTTAATTGCAAAGGAACCATCAAAACCTCCATAGCAACCACCTTCAGGGTGGCTGACCAAGTGAAAAAGTCTGCTGTGATCTCTGTTATTATGGATATATATGAAATGCATGCAGGAATTTCTAGTTAAGTTTCATTTCATTTAAATTCCAGACCTTTGCAATGTGCTTATAGCCAAAGTGAAGAGACAGATCTTTGATTGCTGTATCTGTCTCCTTCATCAGTTGCACAAAGACAACAAGAAAACACTGAAAAGGGAGAAAGGAATTCTCAATTAGGACATGTTATGGAAATATGGAACAGAATACGAAAATAATCAAGGGCGTGTAACAGGCAGAAACAGTGTGAGACCTCAGATGAAGTAAAAAATGGATAGCTGTATGACATTGCTAGGGGATTGAGATGTGTCCCTGTCCAGCAGAGTACAGGTGTGCCCTTCTCACCTATGTGGTGCCACACCTGAGAATACCTCTTCAGTTCATACCATGTATGGAGGAGCAAACTGGTCTGCTTTTGATGGCAGGTGGCTTACAAACACTGAAGAATCTGTCCTTTGAGAACTGAATTTACTAACAATTCCTCCTAGCACCTGCTGCCTGCTGCAAATAACCTTACATGTGTCTCTCAACTCTCTAGGATGTGGAGAGTCTCACTGTTTTTGCAAGGTACAACAGGCTTTTTATTGTTATGAGGTGACTCGAAAATAGTGGATGTGTTACTGATTTATATTTTCTCATCTCTAAGTTCAATGTGTGAAACACTAATACATTAGTAATATTTATGGATGCTATAAAGAAGATTAATTCACTTGTAATGACCACTGATGAGCTGTTTTTCCTTAATGATTCATTTTTTTATAAGAAGATTTAAGTACCTAGCACTTTGTATTCCATGGAGAAAGTACAAGGATTTTATTTCCTTATTACTTTTTCCAGTATGGGCATGAAAGGAGGCTGATGGCATCCTGTGGTGGAGCAGGGTGAGCATTACCAGCAGGTCAAGGGAGGTGATCCTTCCCTTTGCTGAGCGCTGGTGAGGCTATATCTGTAGTACTGTGTCCAGTTCTGGGCTTCCCCCTAGAAGAGAGACATGGGCAGGCTGGAGAATCCAGTGATGGGCTACAAAGATGGTTGAGTGTGACAAGAAATAAGGAATTTCCAGTATGTGTGACAAGTCTTGCAGATCCTATTAATTTTGCTAATATTATCACAACTATTAATTTATCCTGTGTCCTGGCATTAATTTAAACTCTTTTGGTTACTTTCTTCTATTTCAGCAAACAAGAATCAAAAGTAAAAAATACTGACAACAGGTCACTGGCTTTCTATCAAAAATAGAATTGTTCACCCACTGTGTACAGCTGATAGAAGCAGCACTCTTCTATTAAGATTTGCACCTTCTTTCTCTTCCTCAGCAAATCCTGCCCGGAACATTACCGTAGTCAGTAACTAGAATAGCTTTATCATTATTCATCTGCTTAAAGCTTTAAAAAGCTAAAAGGATGCCCAAGTATAGAGGTAGCTCACAGTAAGGACACACATAGTGGCCAAAACGAAGGACCAGCTGGCTGGAGTCCTGTTTCTACTATCCAGTAGTGTATGACAACACAGAAGAGAGCCAGCTGTCTATTGCTCCTTGCTAATCTGCCCTGATGAGCTTGAAAAGGCATATAATTTGGTGAAGGTTGCTAGCACATGTAAAGCTAACTCTAAAGGGTGCTACCTATTGTGTTTAAGTACAAAGACCTTTCAATTCACACAGAAAGAAGATACTCCTTGAGACTTCAGGTTTGCAAGCATAGAGATGTGAGTTCTGACAACCTGAGTTCCACTTCATTGTAAAGTGCTTCCTATTAGCCACTCATCTCTGAGGAACAGAAAATGCGGGGCAGGAGAATTTCAATGTAATTTCCACCACCAGAATCTGTGCTAATGAAAACGTTCTAGTGCTTACCGTCAGCTTTCAGGAATCCTAAAAAGACATAAAACCCAAAGTCAACAAAGTAGGAAATCAGTCATGGGCAAAGTGCATGATAGCATCATATTAACTCAGAATAAATACGTGCCACACTTGCTAGATGATAATTTCTCTTGGGGAGACAATATCAGACAAAAAGTTTACTTCTAAGGGAAAGAAAGAAAGAAAGATGGAAACATCCCCAGCAATCTGTGTTTGTGATTTGTGGGCTGCTGGAGGCAAAACTCAATATTTTCAAGGAAAGACACATGATGTGACAATTTTATGATAAAAATGGAGTAAAGGGAAACAGAACAAACAATGAATCTTGATTTTATTCCAAAACCTAAATTTCAGGCTCTATTTCTGTCACCAGTGCTAATAATTTGCTGGTTCTTGTTGAAGAAAGGTCACTGTTGTGGTTTCACTTACAGAACAAAAAATATCATTGAGCAAACTTAAAGAGAACAGAGATAGAAAGAAAAGAGGGTTTTTTTGCCTTCCCTCTGCTCTCCCCATCTTCAATCAGGGAAGTGTGTAAAGCTCAGGTATTTTTAACTTCTGGACATGGAAGTGTTTCAGGGCTCCCAGCCACTAGTTTGAAAACAACTGCAGAGAAGGACCAACAGTGTCTTATCCCAGCTGAGGAGCTGATGTGCTGGATTACTATTTTCAAAGTTCAATGAGCAGCTTAGAGAGGTGTATTGCTATCTCACAGCTGTACACCCAAATGAACAGCATCAACCTGAGAAAGGGTACTGATGTGATGAAGCTGCGATTTGCACGTATGATTGCTTGTTGCATTCGATGAAACATCACTTGCCAATGGGAATTCCGTGTTCCTCCTAGCTGTGAGTACCATTTAATGAACTCAAATTAGATCCTACCTTTGAAAAAAACAACACTCTTCCTGGTCAATTCTTCATATTTTACCTACTTTCTCTTCCTTCTGGTACTGCTGTGGTTTTATATTATTAATCATTTGTGATTGCCATTTATTTTCTTCAGGTATCTGAGATACACTTTGTTTTGTCAGCTTGAGACAGGGACTGAGAAAGTACTAAAGAAGCTTTACACTTATTTGTAGTGCCCTGCAGTACTTTTCACCTGTTAGTTAATGCTATGAATAGTAAAGGTTCAAAATGTTGTTGATTTCAAACAGCCATATGAGTTTCAAACAATTATTTACCTTACATATAAAACCTCACTAGTGTATGGTGTAATTATAAATCATTGTATTCTTATTTTTCTAGTATTTTTGCAATTTAGAGTTATTTTATGAATCAGTCCATGTTATCTGTGTCCCAAGTAGAGAAATAGCAAGAGAAATTGTAGATCCACTAAATGATACTGAGAAACTGATTTGTAGTAGACCCTTGTATCATAAATATAATTTTTTTGGAGATTCACACTTCCAAACAACTTTTTGACGTTTCCAGAAAGTTTTAATGATTTTTTTTTCCGTATTAGCTGCTATTCAGCTGCTACTACAGAAAAGCAGTCATGTACTGATAATGTAAAGGGAATTACTAAATTATTGGTCCATAAGGAGAACTAAAGCTACTTAACATTGGCATTACTGCTGCTTGCTTGTTTACCCTCTAGTAAACTTTGCAATAATTACAAATTCTGGAAAGGCATTAGAGAAAGAAACCAAGCAAGCTGTTGGAAAGGGGACTGAGAAGACAACATGTGCCTAGAATGCTGGCTACTGTTGTAGAATATATCTAAGCCTTAATAAAGAGGCAATGGGCCATCAGAAAAAAAGAATCTTCTTATATATTACTTAACAGGTGATGCAAGAAAAACAGTAGCAATATTCAGTTGTCTGATGTTCATGCTTAGGAAGATATTGATAGACTGCTGAACACTACAGTCCTGAGGAAAAAAAATCACACAGCTTCAGGCTGAACCATAGATACAAATATCTTTGTGCAAAAGCAATGTATGAAAGAGCTGAGTGTGTATACAGAGCTCCCTGTGATAAAGATTTTAAAAAATTGAGATAATGCCTCTGAAATGTTTTGATGAGAAAAAAAAAAGCAAATAAGTGGGACACCATTGTTAGAAATGCTGTATGAACAAGAGAGAGCAATTTGATGAGTTCTGAGACAAAAACTGCAGATCAAAAAATATTCAAAAAACGTGCACAGTTAAGAATTTGTATATTCCTGTATGATTTCAGAGAAAGAAATCCCTAATCAAAGGCTGAATCTCTTGTGGAGTATGTGAATCCAGCTTGCTAGGGAGATTTATGAGAGCAACAGCTTTATCTCTATAAAGATATCTCCTATTGAATTTCAGTGAGAGCACTGAAGTAAAACAGCCATCGGTTTGGAACAAGTGTATCAAGCTAAAGGAAGACAAGAAATAAGACAAAGATCGAATAATGGAGAAAATAACCCCCATAGGCTAGCATGCTGGAAAGAGCATCAAAAATTCAGGAAGAAAAAGTACTGTGCTTTGGGCTATTGCACAGAGGAAAGAGGGAAACAAATCGAAGTCAAATCCTAAACTGCAGGTAGCCGAAGGATAAGAAATTCTCTATGTACACTAAATGAAAATGTGGAGCTATAAAATGCACAGAAGTGCCTGTCTAGCAGATCTATATGTTCTCAGTGCATGGGCTTCACTGCCAGCAATTCTTCTGACATGTTTAAGCCCAGTTCAGTGATCAGTTAGATTCTTGCTGGACAGTTCATTGAGTGGCAATAGCATCTCAGCAATAATAGTAAGGGGTAATATTAGCTTAAAAAATATGATGGAGTAGTGTTGATATTTATAAAGCACTGCTCTCTAGACAAGTAAAGATATCAAGAAGAATCTTATGTAATACAACCAAAATTACTAGACTTTGGGAAAACTTTTTTACACAATTTTCCTTGCAATAGAAATTTGTTCCAAAAATTTTGATGTCAGCTACCTTGAAATACACTGAACCTTGTTTTTTAGAGATAAAAATTTTGAAAAAAGTAGTTAATAATCAAACATTTTATTTATGCTTTCTATGGAAAGAAATGCTTGGGATCATACAATACGTGCATGTTTCAGTGCTAATACGGACTTTGGGGTTCTGCTCTTCTCTCGTGATTTTTCATACAGCTGCTGCTGCTGACTACCTTTAGAGTCAAGTCTCCTCAACTGAAGACTCATAATGGGTTTATCTTTCCACTCCTAGCAAAGAAGTGTTCTTAAAGCATCTGGCTAAATTACCTGTACAGTTAAGGCAGGAAGTGGGTGCTTTAGAGATCTCTCTGAAGACAGATCTTGATGACCATAGTTTAGGCATGGAAATAAGCTGGACAACAACTTCTGAAGGTCTTCAGAAACACCTGCTGCTTTCCATTCAGTAGTTATTGTGCTAGAGCACGAAAACAGCAGCACTAGTCATCTAAAAGTGAGGTTCAAATAACAGGCTTCAATTTGCTTGACTAAACTGCTGGCTAGTTCTCTAGTTTCATGGAAACAGCTGGAAAGTGTAGGAAAAGCACTTTGCATGGGTAAAACTTAAAGCAAAGTCACCTCTGGAAGCACATCCAGTGAAGCCACTGGCCAATCCATATGGGAAGGGGATTGAATTTCCAGCTGGATTTAGCTTTTTTGTTTTTACACGCCAAAAGTCTATGATGTACCTTAAGAGTTCATGGGAAGCCAGGCTTCCTTAGTGCCAGAGCCTACATTTCATTTTGCTGGAAGCGTTGAAGGCTAATAACTTGTTCCCATGCTACAGGATTGCAATCAAAGGTGAGATCATTACCAAAAATCGGTAACAATAAAACTCCTTAACGCCAATGTAGCATTAAGAAGCAGGCATTCTTTATGTGGCTGGATGCACAAGGGGATATCTTCTCCAAAATATCATGCATGCTGAGTACAGAAAAAGCTTCCGTTTTTATACTATATTTTACATATATATTCATTGATTTTCCTGGAATAAACATACATTTGATGATCATTTCCCCAGAATTTTCAACATATATTCCCTTTGTGCATGCGCTTTTCTGTCCTGGGGGTCTCTCTGGTGGTCCCTGGTGGATGGTGACCCCAAAGTCGTACTTGGCTCCTTGGTGAAGTGGTGAAAATTTGGCGTAACTGGGCCGGTTACTTTCCATTCTTCTTCTTGGTTAATATTTAACATTATCCTACAGAATAAGCATTGTGCAGTTCCATAGGCCAGTGGTTTTTGAAGAATAAGCACTGTATTAACCCACCAGGTGTGCACAGTTCATCTGGCACCAAGAACACAGAAGGAGCGTTACTAGGAAAACATAGAAAATTGTCGGACTGAAACATTATTTCTCTTGAAGCTATTAAATGCTCACTTGAAGACGGTGAGGGAAGATGAATTCACTCTTACCAAGGTGTTTATATAATTACAAATGTAAGACTTTTTTCCAATTTGAATGACTCAATTTTTCTGTTTGGTTTGAGAGATCTTTAGTAATTATTATTATTCAGAAACACACATACAGCCTGAAATACTCATCTGCAGTGTGAACAGGGCCTGCATCTATCTTCTACTGCAGTAGTTAACTCAGTGGGAATCGTAAGCCCTGTTCACAGCTTCTGTGTCCACAGAATAGTCCCTATTTCTATACTACACATATTGCACTTCATCCATATTTTAGTGTAATGTATCCTGCCTGAATGGACTCAGTTTACTGAGCAATGTACCAACCGTGGTGGTGTTTCATCGCCATTATTTAGCATTCCACTTATCTTTGCATCAGTTGATACAATTTTATCAGCAGTAGGTTTATGTTGTTTCCATATCACTGAAGAAGATACTGATTAATGTCAGCTGTATTGTCATATGCCACCGAATTTCCATAGAAAATAGTCATAGGCCAGTATTTTTAAAGATCTTTCTCACTGGATTGTACCCATATGTTGAAATTAATAATCCTTCATATATTGTGCTGATTTTGATAAGTATTACAGAGAGGTTTCTTAGAATCAGGAAAACTAAAGATAACAGAATTCCATTCCAGAATATTGAGAAATCCACCTCTTAGGAATTTGGAGAGTCTAAGTGCAGACTTCTCTCTCTTTTTTTTTCAGGCTAAGAATTGGATTTCAACCCAGATTACTCATATCCCAAATGAAATCTCTTACCTTACTGTAGT
The DNA here is from genome assembly GCA_014706295.1 of Lycocorax pyrrhopterus obiensis. Classification (NCBI taxonomy): domain Eukaryota; kingdom Metazoa; phylum Chordata; class Aves; order Passeriformes; family Paradisaeidae; genus Lycocorax; species Lycocorax pyrrhopterus. The sequence continues at coordinate 75,709,397 of JACSVZ010000004.1, forward strand.
CATTCTTAAAAGGGTCTCAATACCTGTTTCTCGTTTTATGTATAGACTTAGATATTCACTGAGGGAGAAGGACAATGTCCTCTGTGGTGAGATGTTCTAATTTTGTAGCAGTTTTTACCATAAAACACTAATGCTTTTTGCATTGCTTGCACTGCATTTGTCATGGACAGGAAAGCTTTTCCTAGTCTGTTTTGGTAGAAGCTCTAAGCAATGTTCTCCGCTGACTTTTGGAGGTTTATTAGTTGTATGATTAGTTCATTGCTCATAAATACAGCTAATTTTTAAATTGGAATTTCAGATGTGAATACTTAGCTATACTTGTGCAGTTATCTTCATCAATCAAACCTGTAATTTAAAGAAAAATGAAATCTTATTTGTTTGACAAGGCCTATTTTCATTCCAGCCACACCGAGGGACATTAAGTGTACTCTTATCATTTAATTCTCTCTTACCTGCATCTTTTCATAGCAGCAAAGGCAAGGGGCATGTTTGAGAAATGATGAGCTACTTTATTACATCAGATAGTAAACATAATGCAATAGAGGGTGAAATAGCTTAGAATAGAATGCTGTGTAATGAAAGAGATGACTCTTTCCTGGTCTCATCCACATTTAAAAAAACCCAAACAAACAAAACAAAAAACAACAACAACAAAAAAACCACCCCAAACAACTCCAAAAAACCGCCCAAAACCTTCCACAAGGAGGAAGAAGACCCTGTAAAGTATATTCCTTTTTGGGAAAGAAATTTGGTGTTCAAAAAGCAACTGCATAGGAAATGTATCAAAGAGCATAAAAGACCTCTCATTTCCAATTTTCATATTGGACTGATTAGAAGATTATCTTCCTTTACCTTTTTTGTTAAGTGGTGATAAAGCATAAAGCAACACCCCAGTGACCCTTGGTTCTCAACATGCCCTCAATTTTATTATGCTTTGATATGTAATAGTTCTTTGCTGATGTGATTCTGTGTAGCTCACAGAAATGAGTTGCTCAGATGAATTAGCTGCTTTCAATCAGTTTGTAATCTAGCCTGAAATAGGTCTTTCCACTTAGAGAGTTATCAAACATCAGAATACTTCAGTGACACTGCCTGACATCCTGCCATCTGACTTTTTAAAATAGTCCAGGTATTAATGCCTGTCCTGCCTTTCTGAGGCAGTGCCTTGTCTAAAGTCTCTACACAACCAAAGAATCAAAGGGAAAAAGTTCTGTCATTCTTCAGAACTATCTCACATTCTCCTGCACTAGTCTGAAATCATCAACTTGCGTCACACCAGGAAATGGACAGAAAAATTTTGTTTTATTTCTTTTAGCTAGAGGAAGCCGACTTCTGCACAACATAAATTTTCTCTAAAACCATGTTTTTATGTTGACGATTAAAAAAAATGCATTAGGAATGCCTAACCACTTCTTTTTGTCAAATTTGAAATAGTAGCTTCAGTTCAGCATTAACAGGGGTCTCCTCCTGTCAATGAAATTTCATAACATCTGTCCCTTAGGTGGTTAGAGTCCTGCCTGCAGGCATTCTGTAATCTATGTTGCCCAGATGGGTTATAACTCCCGTGGTGCCTTTCGACTGAAACACGTGAAGAATCATGAGTGTCAGTGCACTGTGAAAGATGAAGTCCTGACACTGAGCACTGCTTATGAAGTAGATTATGAACTGGTGATGGCACAGCTCCTGTGAGACCATGTGGGATGACAGATAATCCAATTTAATGTCAAACTGACTCATAGCACAATATTTAGCTATTTGTGAATCAGGGTTTTTATGAATTTTTGATGAGAAAAAATCCTCAATATTTTGACGTTGATTTGGAACAAGAAATTGCTTTGCTAAAGGATTAGAAATTCAAACTTTTGCTTATATTATTTTTGCAGTATAATGTGATACTTCAAAGGCTGCAAAACCTTACTGAAAAGGCAACCTGACTCACAGACTACCTTAGATCATCTTATTCCCACCTTCTCCATCATCCCACTAAATGTTTTTTAATGTTGTCTTCCTCCTACTACTTAAGGGATGAATTTTGCAGACATTAGGAGTCATGCCTACCTTCCTTTCCTTCTTACCTTTACAAAAAATCTTTGGTCAGTGAAAGTAATATAACCATGTTTGAAACATTGTTAAGGGAAACTACCAGTCTAGGTGGAGAATATAATTTTTTTCTGTATTTCAAAGATAAGATGGTCCAAACTACATCCAAAACTACTACATCCCTCTTACTTCCAAACTAATAGCTCAAAGAGAAACTGGGCTTCTCTGGTAATTCCCAATTTAAATGATAAATGAGCTATTGCTCACAGAAAAAAATTAATACAGCATAATCACAGAGTAAGGGTCCAAAAAAGTCTAAAGAGCCTTGCTGCAAGATAATGACTGTCAAATAATGATAACTCATGCTGTCAACAAATAGCATTAACAGCTCCTGTTTAATGAATAGTAACTTGAGCTGGAGTGTGACATTCCAGAGATTAAAAAGCTTAACACTTGCACAGTCTACAGTTCTGCTTTTGTAAGCAGACTGCAATTTGCGGTTTTGACTGCTGGATCAGTTGTTAAGCTAAAAGAACAAAGGTTTCTAACAATGGTAGCTTTCTATGGTTTGGCATAAGAAAGGGAAAAAAACCCTTCCTTTAAAATGAACCTGCCATTGAGGCTTCACTCAAAAGTTTCAAGTATTATATAAAATAATTTGTATTTTCATATGGAAATTGGAGCATTTGGATTTTCCCCTAATATTATTGTAAAAAAGTAGAAATTAGTTAATTCCATCATTTAGCATATGTAAAGCTTCATGGTTCCTGAGAGTATTATATATTTTTAGATATTTCTATCCAGATTCCACACAGAAAATGCTTAGTTGTCAGCTGCTCTTGGCTTCCCCCACAAACAAACCACATAATCTCTGTGGCCAATTTTAACTAAATTTGACAGACAGATAAAGATGTGAAACATATACCCTATAGTTGTTGTGAAGTAGAAAGATACGAAGAAAGTGAACAGAGTAGTTCTCCAGTACAGGGAAGAGAAAAGCCACAGATGAACTTTATTAAAGACACCAAAGGATCTACATGGGACAAATATGTAGGAATGGACTGCAGTAAAATCCTTTATCAGAATTCATGTTTTCAGAATGTTAGGTCATCCAAGGACAGGCCATAGACCCATGGGAAACCACAAGGCTCATACCTGCCCATTCTGGCTTCAGGTTTGTCATGACATGGAAAGACACGGAAATGTTTTATTCAGGCTTCAAAAAACAAAAACCAAACCAACTGCCTGCAGATATCCATAGGCAGTGGGAGGGCATATTATTTAAAAAAAAAACCAAAACCAACCACCACATGAATTCCTGTGTATCATGTTCTGTCAGTCTCCTGTCTGTGTCTTCCCATATGGAAAGCAAGCTGAGTTAGGCTTCCCTCTGTGGTATTTTATGAAAAGCATTTGGGACTCCATCTAGTAAGAAGCTCATTTTAGTGGGGGTTGAGAGCATTCACCATCTTAGTGAATCAGATCTCTGGTTCAACTTCTACATTTTACTCTGGAAAAGCACAAGAGCAAAATTGTTCAATAGTCAGTTCTTTTAGGCCTGTTCAAATGGAAGTCTTGAAAATTGATAAAGAATCTATTTTTTTCATTAAATTTGCACCTATTCTCACATTTTAACCTGAGTAACTAAACTCGGATTTTGTCATGCAGTACCACTCTTTTTTCACTTCAGGTTTACATTAAGAAAGCAATAGAGCTCAGACTGGACAGGCAATGTTTTAGCTTTTTCTACTGACTTCTGTATTTTCTGTAAGAGGTGAGAAGAAGTCCTGGCATAAGAGGCTTTATATTTATTTAACAGTATGAAAATTACCTGCACATGATCAGACAGCATCTGCCCTCTCAAGTACATAATATACCAAGGTACATAAAGCAGCCTTATATATGATTTTTATGTGTAAAATTCTTTTACATTCTAATCTTTTGATGGGCTATGTAAAGTTCTTCAGCTGGGGAGGAATAGCTCCATGCCCCAGTGTACACTGGTGGCTGACCAGATGGAGATCAGCTCTGCAGGGAAGGGATAAGGATCCTGGGGCATAACAGCCTAAGCATGAGACAGCAATGTGTCCTTGTACCAAGGAGGACCAACAGCCCCTGCACTGCCAGTAGGATGAGGGAGGCAATCCTTCCCCTCTACTTAGCACTGGTGAAACACATCTGGAGTGCTGTGTCCAGATGTGCCTCCAAAGTGCAAGAGACAGGCAGGAGAGAGTCCAGAAAAAGGTAACAAAGAGGATTGAGATTGCAGGATCTTTCCAGTGGGGATTGGTCAGCCGTGAGGAAGGGATGTATCTGGGCAATGTGTGTAAATACCTGATGGGACAGCGTTAGAAGGCAAAGCCAGACTCTTCTCAGTGGTGCTCAGTGACAGGACTGGAGGCACTGGGTACAAACTGAAACACAGGTGGTTCTATGTAAATATAAGGAAAATCTCTTTTACGTCACCTCTGGGTGTGACTGGCAATGAAAGTGTACCACTCTTTCATCCAGACCTTGTGACTATGAAGATAGAGCACAAAGAAGATATTAGTTATTGCAGGGGCTTCTTAGAGAAAGATCTCAGTTGTACAATCAGGAGCATAACTATGACAGGAAAAGAATAAGACACCCTTGAAAAAAAATCTGTGGTGGAAAGCAATTATTCTACAACCATGATCAGTGGACATGAACACTGCCTAGCCTGATTGCTTGTGTACCTAATATTGCCCTTGCAGGTTGTACGTTCGTCTCCTCTGTTGCATTTAGCTGTGTTTGAACATGCTCTCAGGAAGTGTCTCCACCAGAATTTAAACTGGCCATAGTAGGGATGCCTGCAGTCATGTGGTTCCCATGCATGCCTCTGGTGCCTGGGAAGCTGTAAGGCTTGGGGAGACAACAGGCTGGGGAATCAGGGGTGCTGCAATCTCCTGATTTAAATCAGCTGGAACTCTGAATACAGTGCCCTAACCCTTTAAAGTCGTGTTCAGTTGTGTGTCAGTCTGAACAATAAAATTTGACAGCAATAAAGACTGAGCAGGCAGGAAAGTTGACACATGATGTAAAGCCAGTCACACTCCTTCTCATAAGCTGTCATTGCATGTGGGTATGAGGAATGAACCAAGTCTTGTATTCCTTCAGCTGCCTCTGACCTCTCCCCGCCTTTCTGTCGAGGATTTTCCAGTCCATAGTTCTCTCACAGCCCCTGTATACTTCACAGCTAAGCCATGCTTGCTTATATGTAAAAATGAGCTATAATGCCATGCAATATAGAATTTTATTGCTATTTTCTAAAATAAATTACTCAAAAATATTGAGGGTTTTTGCATTGTTTGATTAGTACAAAAAGGAAATGTTAGCTCTCAAAGAAGTAAGCAGTGAATTCACATGTATATCTTCCAGCCACTTTTTTATATTGTATCTTCTGTTTCTTCATAACACAAAATCTCACTTTCTCTAGAGCTGGATGAACTTGAGTTTTACTGTAGAGTCCTTGGTTTTTGCAGAATTCATGCTCTGAGATTTGCACTGCAGAAGCAGGCCAAGATAAACAAATGTTTTATTACCATGAAGACAAAGGCTATAATCTCTTGTCTCTTTTTTAATGTACTCACAGCTAAATCGTCACAATCCCTGCTTCACAGTAAGAAAAAGTTATATTTTGCTGGTGACAAAAGTTTGCCCCAGAAGAATAGAGTCACAATCTCCTATGGGTTTGTTTCTTTGTTTTGACATCTAATAAGGGATTAACTGCATTGCAGTGGAAATGGGAGATGTCTCCTCTACTTATCTTGTCCTCATCCTGACCCTCAAGCATGTCAGACATGAGTATCTTTGAACTTCTGCCTCTTTGTTAAGTTTGGTGGAAACTGGCCTCTGAGTTGAGATTCTTTCAAGGGTAGATACATAGATGAACACAAAGAAACAAGATCACAGAAGCCTCTTCCTCTGAAAATGAAGCTGAGAAATGGATGAACCTTGATGCAAAGGAAAATCCCACTCTTAGATACTGATCAGTAAGGCTGGATTAATCCTAATGGCAACGTGATAATTATAATGAGAGCTTTAAGAGGAAGGAACTTATAGTACCTCCCTAAAGAGGAGAAATCTGAGGATGGGCTAGTCCAGGTTGCAAAGCATTCTGTGAGAAGAAGGCAAATGAGAAAGTGGCTGAAAGTATTTCCAACATTCTTTGGTAGAGTTTCGCAGGAAGACAAAAAGTAGTGAGAGAGACTTGTGAGGCTGCATCTCTCCCACTCATTCTTTCCTGTGAAGAGAGGCTGGATCTCTCCCACTCTTTCTTTCCTGTGAAGAAAGTGAAAATGCCACTTTATTTACAGTCTTGTCAAATCACTTCAGGTTACCTATATATCTCTGTGTACGTGGCTTTTGGTGTAAGAGATACTTTCCCACACATGCCAATATATGGACATGCACAGTCAGACTTATATACAAGTGTGTGGTGTGTTTTTCTGTGCCAGATATTGTCAGTGACAGATTGCCATTAAAGACTGACAAAGCAAAATGGTGATGAAGAGCAACAAAGAATATGTTGGCTCATTCTCTTTTAAGCTAAAGTGTTTGACGTTTTGCAAATTTTCAGTTTGTCTTTTTATTGAATATTTCATTAGTAATGACACTAAATTCAAGTTTTCAGGTATATATTTAATGACATATCATAGTGATATTCTCACTATAGTGTCAGGAATGGTATGAAACTAATGATCCTTATTTCTTACAATATGCCCAACCATATGAAATTAGCACAGAAAAAACAAATTTGATTTGTCTTTTAGGATCACAGGAAACTGAAGCGTGAGATGAATCCTTATCCATAACATATTCACCGCAAGTTGCCTTCACCTAGATTCTCTTTAAGTTTTCTTAAAAACAGGTCTCCAGACACTTAAACAGATGAGTATCTGTAACTCCAGGGAGATAAAAGTCAAATTTTAAAGCTTCATAATGTAAGAGTTTAATATAAACTAGAAAGATATACTTAACTTTTTCAATACAAGGTTAGCAGACATTATTCTTCATATGGAATCAGTAACACTACTGAGACACTGTATCATGCCTTCTCTTACGTTGTAATGAAACTGTGGGATAGATCTCATGAACTATTCTTGACAGATAGCCATCAGCTGGAAATTTTCCAGAGTTTTTACAGTTACTGGATGGACTCCAGCTTTCAGGTTCCTTCACTTTGGAGCACAATTCCTCCAAAATAATGGACTAATGGAAGCTGAGGATCTACTCCTGCTTCCCGCAAATTTTGAATTTTCTTTTCCATGAGGCGAAAAAAGAATAATCTAAAATACATCTAAATACTTTTTTGTGTGTGTGTGCTTTTGTGGTCTGTTAAGTGTATGGAGTCCTTCTCAGACTGATGTCAGCTTGTGCCTTTAAACTTAGAAGTCCCTGTTTCAGACATGTAGTGAAAGAAATCCTGTTCCTGTATTTTGAGCCTGCTTTGCATTGTGAACCAAAGTATGGTAAATGGGTACAATCTGGAGATTTGTTTAAAAAATACATTACTGATTTAAACTAAAGTGCTAAAATAGATCACCCAAATCCCTCTTTAGCTTTCTCCCACTGGAGTTTTATCTCTGTCAATTTCCTCATGAAGGACAATGGATAAGGTTTTGAGCAGATTCTCTAATTTCTCTTATCTCCAGATTACCTCTCTTCAAACTTCAGAAATGCCATCCAAAAGCACCCAGAAAACAGATGATTAAGTAAAGCTAATTCAGTCTCTGAGATCTCTTGTGCTGCTCAGACAATGCTGGGCTGAAAAGCAGTTCCCTTTGGTGTCAATATCTCCAACAGACAAACCAGTTAGAAACACAGATGGAAGCAGAAGTGCTTAACAATCATGCAATCAGGTAAAGTCACGGAGAGACCCAAGTGATGTCAATTCCTTGCTAAAGATCAGAAATGCTGCCACCTTTGAATCTTTTAGCTCAGACTTCAAACTTAAAAATGAAGAGTTGGGCACAAAGGCCTTCAGAGGGTTTTAAATTCTGTGAGTCTCCTGAAGTTCACGTTGAACTCCATAGGCAGAGGGAGGTAAGGTGTCATCCTGCTTGCTTGGCATGGCCAGACCTGCAATCTGACAGGAATCCAGCTGGGTGGGTTGTTTTGCAGACAGAGTGACTAACTTATCTTTTCCATACTATGCAATTTCTCTGAGTCAGGATGAACTTTAACAGTTTGGCCCTGAAACAAGGCAAAGATTTGGGCCAGCTTCTTCCACTGTAGGGGGTGGCTCACCTTTACTCATTTGCCACCTATGAGTTTATTAATGGATCCAAATATAAGCAGTGACCTTCTGTGACAGATGGTGAATCATGTCTTACTTCCAGTACATAAATTAACATTTTAAAAGGCTTTTTAAAACACTGTTGACTTTAGCAAGTGAAACGTAATAAGAAGGATTTGCTGAAGTCTGATGCTGTAAGTTTGGATACATTGAAAATTCATTATCTGAGTAAAAATCTAGAATTATTGTGCCATTAACAAGGACATTGCAAGCTGCCATTTGTTTTAGAATGATGTATGGTTTATGATGTTGAAACTGCCATCACAGAGAAGTCACAATGATTTGCCTTGAAGACGATTTATGAATCATGACTCTAGAGAAAATAATTTCTCTCACATAGCTTGTTGAAAGTCAGTTCCCTTAGCATTTGCTTTCATCAGGAAGGGTATCTCCTAGTCCTCAAAATTTTAATCTGGAACCTCCTATACCCTACTCCTTTGATTTAACAATAGAGTAAATATTCCCATTGTTAGTTATGCTGTCTTTTAGCCCATTTTTTTTCCATATCATGTTTAAGGAACATTATCAAGACATGGTAACAAGCACAATGCCCTAGATAAGATGTCGACAACTGAGGGGAGCTTAAGTTACATATCTAAGCATGAATGTGAATTAGAGGATCCAGTAAACAAATGTAAATGCCTTGCAGCATTTTCTCTGCCCCTGACAAAAAGTTTCATTTGCACAATAAGAACAATACACACAGGCTGAGCCCATAGCAGATATTCAAACCACAGGGCACAAGTTATATAGAGCTACTATAGTTTTATTATGTCTTTTCTCCATTCATATCACATGTGGGATAATGCTCATCATTGTAATCTCTCATACTGGAGCAGCAGCCTGCTAAATTTGAACGCCAGCGAGAACAGAGAACAACTGCACATTCTTGCCCTTCCCTCACTTCTTTTCCAGCTGCAGGTGGGAGGATCTTTCCCTTGGATATGGAGAAGTTGCTTGATGAGATTTGGATTCTTTTTCTTCAACTGAACTACTCCTTTGTCTGAGACACTGAGATACTTTCATGAACTGGTGATATGTGAAGTCTGGAAGAAGCACAGAGAACGTTAAGTATTGTTGTATTTAAATAAAGCAACTCAGGAAAAAAAATGTAGTTGAATGGATGCAAAGCTATTCAGCCCTTCTCTTCATCCTACATCCAAAATAAGAAAATTCAAATTCTAGCACTGATCTTGGAAATCTCATTACATTGCAGAGCAAGAAATCCTACCAGAACCAGAGTACGTTGCACATTGTGTATAAGATGTGGAGCACCCAAGAAATCCTCCTAAATTCCTGCGTTCCTTTTCCTCTGTAGAAGAAGTACACCCATGCCAAGGTGTCAGGATGCTAAAGAGGAAAGGAGGAGATCTGACCTAAGGCAGTTTTGTGCTGTTAAGAGTAAACAAGAAGTAATGACATAATATGTACAGACTTTCATGGATTACAATGTAATTGCACTAAGCAGATCTAAAAGTAATTAACTGGTAAACTGCTGTGCTGTTTGGAAGACAGAAAAGCCATATATTTATCTCATAATCACACAAATACCACATGAAAATTAATTGCCATGTAATTACATGATCAGCGTTTGCCATGTTCAAACAGTATTTGTGCCCCTTTAACTTGAAGTGCCACTTCATTTTAAAATATTAAATTACTAAACCTCCTGTGACTGTGATCTAAATCTAGAGAAGTAATCGCTGTGTGTGGTAAAGCATGTAAGAAAAAAAGGCACTGAATGTTGAATGACCCCGTTCACTTTCTACATGCAGAAGGAAAAAAATTAATTCTGGCTGATGGAATTTCACAGTGTCCCTCTTTTGGATTATTTTTTCATGTGCTCTTTAGAATATTTCTGTTTTGACAGACCTAGAGGTTTAATCTAGCCTAGCTCAAGACAGCAATTAAGTGTATGCTCAAACCCAGCTAATCTGCTTGAAGACAGAGGCTTTAGAACATCCTTTAAGGTCAGGGCAGGACTCAGTGCTGTGTTGCACAGATGTAAGTCATGGCTCTGAGCTTATGTTTTTTCAGAGGTAATACAGTGATTTTCAGCATTATTAGCAAAATTTAATATGCTGCTCTAAAAAGGCAGTTCAGGTTTTGACTGACCCTGGGTTACTCCTGCCAGAGCAGCACCAGAAACAGAAGAAAGGGGACAGGGGTGGATGAGGAGTCAAGGAAGAAATCCTGGCGAGACTGGCTCACTGTTCCAGTTGAGACAAGAGGGATGGCAATGGCAGAACACAGAGTTTGAAGCTTTGATGGGGGTTGGAGCACCATAAGCAGCGGCCTTCACCCCTCAGCCTCTCCTCGATGGCAGCAGCAAAGAAAGCTGACTTTTTCAGGGCTCTGGAGTAGCTATAGTGAGCAGTGAGCCATATCCAGCTCACTGTCAGCAGTGTGCTGCCAGGGACATCTGCCTGCTTTGGGTCTTGGGTCTGCTCTGTTTGCTTTAAGTGAGAGATGTTTTTGTTTCACATTGGAACAGTACGGTTGCTTTGTACATGAGGTCCTGGGTGGTTACCCTGGCCTGTTACCCTGTCTTAGCGCTGGAAAGCAGAGGTTGCTTTTGGGATTGAGAGGGAAAATTAGGCTCTGTTGTTTTCAGGTGTCACTCTAATCTAATTGCTGTGGGAATGTGTTTATTATAAGAATATCTGCCCTATAGTAATTTCTCAGACCATCAGCTATCACTCATATTTTCAAGTTGATAATAAATAACCATTTATCTACACTTTGGGTGATAAGACAGAAAGACTTTGCCTGCCCTGAAAAAAACCTCAGAAGTTAGTACGATAGCAGCACAGAGCAAATAATTGACTTGGATCAAATAAAAACTAATGAATTAAAGTGGAAAAGTCTGCAACAATATAAACTCTGAAACTTTATCAGGCTTCCTCCCACTTGCTGTTTTCATACCTAGTTACAAGTGGCAGTTCCATCAGTGCTTGGCATTTATGAACATTTGTATAGTGCTCCATACAGGTGAAATTTGGAAGCCTTCACACAATGCAAGGCAGCAAAGAATGAGGAGGGTGCCTTTCCACAAGCCTGAAGCACAAATGTGAAGGTTCATCACTGATTGATTGTTCCTTCAGGGCAAGGTCGTTGCTGACCTCTCCTCAAAATCTGCATCATCCAGAGCTACAGGAGGGCAAGCATAAGTTGTACAGAAAATCCAAACCAGGGTCTGTGTGATATGGTTGGCTACTCCCAAGCTCCCTTGATCATTGGGGCCTGAAATTCCAGGTCTTAATCTGAAATCTGCTACTTTCAGTGACTTCAAAATCAAAGGCTAGGGTGGACTGTCCTTTTTCAGAGCCAGCTGGAAGTAGTATCATCCCTGAAGTTCCATCAGGATATAGTTCACTTAACATTTTGATTTTCAACTTATATTTTTCTTTATTGTCTCTTTTTCTTGGGCACATCTTTTGACCATTTTTTTCTAGTTTGGTTGTAGATTATAGAAATGTGAATGGTATTACTCATCGTCCTTTGAGGAGCTTATGAAGACATCTATTCAAACACATGGATAGGTCATAATTTTTGTGCTGACAGCATGAAAGGAGGTACAGTGCTGGGCAAGAAAGCGGAACTTTGTATGGGTATTCATAATTTCATATTTTTTAAAAAAGAAAGAATGAAAAACACCCCACAAAGCACCAAGAAATTCTGAGCATATAAATGCAGAGTGTCTTTTACCCTCTACTTTTTAAACTCAGAGTCTTGCAATCTCTGCATTCAATGCTCTCCTGTCAAATGAGATTAATTTTTCATGCTGGCAACTAACAAGCATGGAAGATCAAATCCTTATATAAAATCAATAACTTTACTCGAGTTAGACCAAAATTAATTGATTTTGCTTACTGCTTGTGGTCCCAAACTCCCTTAGCTCTCATTGGGGGATTTGTTTAAATAACGCTTGTTGTGTGTTCTCTCCTTTGCCTTTTCACCATTTAAATTATTCTCTGCTCTGAAATTCTGAGTTAAGAAGCCGCTAATTTCTTCTGCCTTTCTACATTGGACGAAAGAATGCTGTGTTTAAAAAACCAAAATGCTGCTCATTAATCATCAATAAACTGAGAAAATGGTTTCCAATTAGCTCTAACCATGAGCAATGAGTGGGATAGAAAGAATTCTTTAAAATGACATTGTGGCTTTTAAATATAAACACTTGTTTACACAAAAAATACTCTGGGATTTATCAGAATGACAGTTTCTTTAGGTGTTCTTACAGATGGGAAATTATTGTTTGCTTTGTTCTGTTTCTCACAAGCTGATCAAGGGGATAGAAGCCATCCACACCTTTGTTTTCTGAATGTAGTTTTAGAGGGCCATATAAAATATTCAGTTAGGGTGGTCATATTTGTCCTCTAGTCGTACTGATAGAAGTCCAAAGAGATTGCCAATGAGGAATTATGGTACATTTACAGCAGAACTGAGTGTGTGATGGTGCATCTGTATTTGTATGTCTAGGGAAAGGCGTTTATAATATGGTGTACAGTATGAACCAGAATATTCACGTACTAATAATAAACTAACAGCTATGGAGCTGCTTTTAAGTGTTTTGATGTTTTGAGTCTTTTTGCTGTTTATCACAGCTAAGTTCAGTTGCTTGTCTTTGAATGTATAAAAAATCAATAATTTTGAATCATCTATCCCATTTTCAAAATACCAGTTCAAAATGTGTCATGGTTTAATGCAGCCAACAACCAAGTCCCACACAGCTGCTCTCTCTCACTTCTCTAACAGTGGGATGGGGGCAGAATCAGAAGTAAAAGCAAGAGAACTTGGGGGATGAGATAAAGACGGTTTAACATGTAAAGCAAAAGCGGCACATTCAAGCAAATCAAAATAGGGAATCCATTCATCTCTTTGCATGGGCAGGCAGCTGTTCAGCCATCCCCAGGAAAGCAAGACTCCATCACTTGTAACAGTTACTTGGGAAGGCAAACACCATCCCTCTGGAGGTCACACCCTTCTTCCTTTTTCCATTTCAGCTTTATATGCGGAACATGACACCCTATGGTACCTTATGCTACCTGCTGTGAAGAAAATTGACTCCACTACAGACAAAATGAGCACAAAATGAAATTTTATTGACTGTCCAGGTTGGGATAAGATAAAAATGAAGAGAGGCATGTATTTTGGTATTCTTGATTAAGTCCATACTTGTGAAGGTGAAACAATCTGATATGATCTGTTATTCCTACATTAAAGTGACCCCACTATATGGAATTGATGTGGGATGCTGAAAACCCTTACTGGAACCCAGACTTATAAAAAGTGAACAGTAGGAAGTGGTGTGTTTTTCCAGGATCTTATATAGGCTTTGTTTGCACACAACATTTGTTCCCTTGAAGTTCTTCTGCCCAAGTTACTAATACTTGGTAGGGCACCTACACAAACTGACAGGATTTCCACATGAAGCTGTACTTAAAGGGCAGTTACTATTACTGTTTATCTCTGAAACCAGAACATTTAGTTCCATAATTCTTAATGGTAAGGCTATTATTAAGATTGAAAAACTCTGGTTACTGTCTTTCGAAATTCAAAATGAGAATTATAGTCCCAATTTTGCTTGGTTTCTATTTTCTCATCTAGACTTTCTGAGCATAGGATAGGAACTGCAGGTCATAAAAATACCATCTGCTGAGACAAAGACACAGTCTACATAATTTCTGAGAAGGTGGTACAGCTGCCAGTACTTCCACTGTGTAATGTGTTGCAATTAAGGATATGTGGTTGAAAATGCTATATAGCCTTCTGGCATTTTTTCCACAGAAAGGATAAGAGATAGTCTTCGCATACAATTACAGAAAGTTTTTCACTTAAAATTGTTTTGAAGACTTCTCTTTCTGGAGCTGAAAGACAACAGAATTTGTATGCATTCATGATATGTTCCTGACACTGATTTTTTGAAAGCCTGTTCTGATGCTTCTTAAAACTTTAAACAAAAACACAGCAATGAAATTAAATCAGACAGGAAGGCAATATTAATACTAGGGAAATATGTATATATGCAGTGACACGCAGGATAATATTGTTACCAAAGATTGTGTTCTAATTTGTAACAGCAACTTCACGTAGTTATTAACCTAATAATCATATTAAGGACTGTATCTGCAGAGCACTTTGACTCTCAAAGCTTTGTCCTTGTGGGACATATGGCTCCACAGAAAGGAAATGTAAGACACTTTTTGGGCACAATAGAAGGAGTCAGTGTGAAACTGAACCTTTCATCTCCAAATCACTTCATAAACAAAACCAGACACTGTAAATATCACTGCCCCCATTCCAATAGATGAGGAGAATATAATTTACTTTCACACTGTCATGAGTCATTCCAAGCAATTTCAGGACTGCTCAGTTTCCATTTCTCCGCTCTTGACAAAAATAACACAGTGATGAACAGACTACTATTACAGCCTCTTGTCCATAATTATTTCAAGCTACAGTCTATTTACATTGGACAATGTGTGTGTATACAAAAAACCTGGGAAGGTAGGACAGCACATGTATTATGTGGTATTCATGCACATGTAAAGATGAGGGAGAATTAATAAGATATGTAAATTATTTGTCCTTTGTTGGAAGCTTAAAATTTCATACTCACGGTGTTAGTTGTTTAATCTGGATGGTTAGTGCTATGGTTGTACAAACTGGTAATTTTAACTTCATGTATATTTTTTTAATTGTCATTAAAAATAATTAATGATATGAGGCACATAGGATTTTAAATCTGGTGCCAATAGCATGATAACTGCCATAATAAAAATGCACAGATGATATCACAGCAGAAAAACTGACCCATACAGAAGAGGTTAATAGTTTGTTTTATTATTTATTGGCACACATACACAGGTTCTTTAACCTCATTGTCTTTCCAGAACATGGTCAATATATCCTGCAGTTCAATAGAGTTGGAAAACAAAAACAAGGAATATGTTTTTGCAATCATTCTGTATTGCCATTATTTCAGGTTTTCTGATAATGACTTGTGCTTGCACAATTTGTTGAATAGTGAATATTAGTAAATCTAATATTAGATGAACTTATTGAGCTAGCCAAATATGTAAGAGCCAAATTAAAAAGTTTGATATAATACAACATCTGTTACTGTTTTGGTTTTGGTTTGGGGTTCATTTGTTTGCTTGTGGCTGTTGTTAGTTGTTGTTTTGTTTGGGGTTTTTTCATGTCAGTGAAAATTACAGTAACACAAAGTTGCTCTTGAAAAATTTGTAACTTTACTTGGTTTCTTCCAGGCCACTTCTATGCCATTATTCATTGGGCAAGTTCCAAAAGTTGAGTTGAGTTGAAAGTGGGGTTATTCTCCTTTATCTGGTTTCATTAAGATCAAACTCCCTTTTTTTTTTTTAAGAATTTGGGCCTATTTGAGAAGAATGTTTACTGCAATAACAAGATGACTTGTGTATTTTGGGTGGAAAGAGAAATGGATGAAAAAGCTTGTCATACCTGTTGAACGTAGTTAAGTATTTTTCTAGGTAAGTGGAGTGCTTCATAATCAAGAGAGGCTGAAGGTGATTTCATTCAGCACCGTTAGAATCCATGACAGGTTCACTTTAAAACACCATATCTCTGTTGGCAGTTCTCGCTTCATTCTGGGTCTCAATTTTCTTTTTACGAAGGCACAATTCCTGTCATGGTTTGCTGAGGAAAGAAGTTTTAACAACATGACTTCTTGATATGGCCACAAATGATGGGATTTTTATTCTTTGAAAGGGTTTTTCTTACATCTAGATCAGAACAAAGTGTGTGAGGAGACTGCATGGTAGCATGACGAGGTCTAAAGGTTTTAGCAACATTAGTGTTTGAATCCCACATGAGTAATCAGACTAAAAGTCAATCAGTCAGGTCACGCTGAGTTGAAATATACCAAAGAAATGAAAGCTTCAAAGATTTTTAGGAGTTCTAAGAAGACTTGTGGTTGCCACTTGTACAACTGTCTTCATATACAAGCTATACAAACTAGTAATTCAAAAAGAAACTGCAACAAGACCAAAAAAAAAAAAAAAAAAGAAAATGACCAAAAGCAGTACTTCCACTCTTAGACATATAATAACCTTGCATGTTTCATCAATGAAGTTTTAACCAAAGTAATCTTGCATGTGTGTGTTAGATAGCAAGAGTAAACAAAAGAGCCAAGAAATGTGATTCACTGGAAGCAATGAAGAATTCTCTGAATATTTAGATCTAAATGTTATAGTTTGTTTTTTCCTGCCAGTATAATACAGTTACTTTCAAGTAGAACGCTTTAAAGGTCAAGATATATGATAAAATTGCTCTAAAATCTCGAACCATATCACAAATATAAGCTATATGTATGCTGCATATAAAATATTCCATTAGTATTAAATATATAATTAATATTATATATAAAATATTCAATTAATACTGCAGCAGAGGTCTTGCAAGACAGGTTTTCATCTCTTTAGAGGTTTCACTAGAACCATAATTAATGTATAGCCAGTTGTAAGAGAGTCTGCAGTAGCCCTTCACTCTTTCAGTCTGGACATATCATAGCAAAATAGAAATACATGATAAGAATATCGGGTTTACATGTTAACCTACAGTAGAACACAAGCTGACATAGTTGTCAAGATCATGTGACAGTCTCTCTACCCAATCCACTGGCCTAAGTCAGTGGAGTCCAGAGCTGCAAGGTCCTTGCAGACACTAAATAAATCTGCCATATTTCAAAAATTATTCTGCCTCTTGAAATTCCTCCTGCAAAACCACTGCAAGAATGTTCCCCTAGGTAAACAATATGGATAAATGCAGATGAGGGCATCAGCCTGGTAATGTAGAGACAGCCATTGTACTCAGATAGAGTAAATACTAAGTAGACAGTGATTTTGATTTTGTTTTTGTGGAGAAACTTGTCTGCAGTACAAGTTCTGCATTTGCATGTGTGAGACTCTGTATGACAGCTATAGCCCTAAGCTTGAGCTCCAAGTAGGATTTTAAAATATCAGTAAGAGCCTGCAGCCTGACATCCTGGCTAACAGTGTCAGACCATAAATATTTATAAACATATAATTTTGGAGGGATGTTTTTTTACTTTTACAGAAACTTGTTTCACCTGTACTGTAAGTCAACAAGGTACTCTCCAGCTTTAAACTGAAAGCACCGTGCTTGGAGTAATAGAGTAAGCCTTGCTCAGAGCAAAGTGCTGTCTAATGAAGCTGTGGCAATTCTGGGTGAGACCTTGCTTGCATTCTGCCAGCTCCGAGTACAAGCAGAACAAACTCAGGGCTGCCGGCAAAAGGTGTGGCAGATCCTGAAATGAAGTAGATTACAAGCTCTTCACTGCAAACTCAAATAATGGGTAACTCCCCAGTTCTGAGAGCAAGCGTGAGACCAAACTGTATTTGAGCAAGAGTAGCCTTAAGCTAGTATTTTCACTTAATTGTGGAGTGCTTGTATGTAGGCCCAGTGCTGCATCCTAGAGCGTGAGTACAGAGTAGGTATACTCGACGGTGCTTGCCGTGGTTTGATCTCAGCTGCCAACTCAGCCCCATGCAGCCACTCTTTCACTCCCCCTGGTGAAACGGGGGAGAGATTTGGAAGGGTAAAGGAGAGAAAACTCATGAGCTGAGATAAAGAAAGTTGAACAGGTAAAGCAGAAGCCATGCTCAATAGCAAAGCAAAACAAAGAATTAATTCAACATTTTCCGTCGACAGGCAGGTGTTCAGCCATCCCCAGGGAAGCAGGGCTCCACCAAGTGTAACAGTGACTTGGAAAGACGAACACCATCATCCCAAAAGTCCCCCCCTGCTTCCTTTTCCCCCAGATTTGTAAGCTGAGCATGACACCATATGGTAATGGATATGCCTGTGGTCAGTTGGGGTCAGCTGTCCCAGCTGTGTCCACTCCCAACTCCTTGTGCACCCTCAGCATCCTCACTGGTGGGGTGGGGTGAGAAGCAGAAAATGCCTTGACTCTCTGCAAGCACTGCTCAGCAATAATGAAAGCATCCCTGTGTTATCAACACTGTTTCCAGCACAAATTCAAAATATAGGCCCATACTAGCTGCTATGAAGAAAATTAACTCCATTCCAGTCAAAACCAGCTTACCACAGTGGTGAAGAGACTTGAGTTTAACAAGCATAATTTTTCAAATATTTTCAAGTTTTTTTGCTATCCCGATTTTATTTTAGTATGGAAGGTCTTTTGGGGCAGTAATATGGCATCAATGTATGTCTGTCTTTGTGTGCATGTTCAAGGTATGTATTTGTTCTTATTCTTAGATGCTCCAGGAGAAAAATAGTGAATGCATTAGAACAGCAGAGGGGAAGTCAAACACAGATACTGGAGGCAGAAGGCATAATATTTTTAAGAGTGTAAGGTGAAGGTAAAACTGACTTCCTGATCTAAATTCCAGTAGTCCATCATTTGTTTTTCAGTGTTGATACTCGCATCATCATCAAATATTCTCTTCCTGCAGGCAGAAATTGTGGGAAGAACTCCTGAAAATCCTTATGCTTTAGCCGGGAAAACTGTGAGAGAAATCAGTTATTCCTGAGTGGATTCAGACCAGCAAACCATGCTTGTTATCTGTTGTTTTCCCCAAATTCCGTAGGATATTAGCCTGCTGAATGCAGATTCAGGCACAATTAGGTCCTGCAGTGCAGAGAAGTGCGGCAGAGGGGGTTCGACTCTCGGCTGCCCAAGGCCTCATCTCTTCACGCCTCCCTCCCCGCCACCCCACATCAGTGCAGGGCGGGGGAAGGCAGAGTGTGGTGCCGATTTGGTTGTTTTCTTCTAAAGCAATGCATCTCCCAAGGATTGAATTCTCATTCCCTGAGTCTGAAGGTTCAGACTGCTGTGCTCCTGGGGCAATACAACTACACACTGCTGGCTATTCAGGTCTCACAATAAACTGACAGTCTCACCCTTAAAAAAGCTGGATTTTCTCGAGGTGAGAAAAGTACTTCTGGAGAAAAGAGGGACACATTTCAAAGTCCTTTAAATAGCTTAGCTCTGTTAAACTTGGTAGAACTTGACTGCTAACATCAGTTCAGGATTTTGATAATATTTTGGCAGAAATGAGCCTTGAGGTTCAGCCATAGTGAGTTCATTGTTACTGTTATTTTCTCTCCAGGTTTCACAGCAGGGAGAAATGAAATGACTGTGAAATCTTGTTAGCTATCTGAAGACCATCTGTATTTTCTTAATGAATGCTGCACTCCTCTTGGAACCATGAAATATGCAATATTGCATGTTGACTCTAAAACAAATTGTGCGGAATTGAAACTTTGCATATACACTGAACCTTCCTTTATTTAACAGATTCTCCTGTGAAATCTACCAACGCGATATTAATCATTTAGCAGCTGCTACAAGAAGGAGCTCTTAGAAGCTCTGACTTAATGTCTTGCACTGGAGTAGTTACTAGGCTATAGGCACTTGATTCTATGTAGTAAGGAATTCTGAATTTTGGCTCATTTCTTTTTATGATGACTATGTCCTTTAGTGTAAACCTTTCATTGGTTGTAAGCAGCCTATCTATACTACAGCTATAAAGCACAAGGATGGGGGAGGAAGAATTATACGTGCAGCCTACCAGAAATCCTTTGAGGAAACCTTCAAATAGTACCAAATGTTAATACAGAATAGCAGTAAAATATTCAGCTGAGTTTCACAAAAGAAGAGGGGTATTTCATAAGTGTCCCAGAAGACCTATGAAATGTCAAAGCTTATAAGCCATTAAGTATTAGGCTGCTTTGATTCTGAATTCAGAATTGGTATGGTTTAATTTTTGCATTATCATTAACACAATTAAGCAATATATTGAAGTTTCACAGAACCTTTTAAAAACCAAAATGGCATGAAATGTGGTTGGGGGATAAGAGACACACTGTGCCAGAGAATCTCCTCTGGTGTCACTTACCAAAATAGTTCACACTTCATTATATGAATATTGTGGGATCTGGGACAGGTTCACAGCTCCTCAGAGCAGATGCACATCCAAGCCACAACCTCACTCCCTATTGGCGAAGGAGACAGGCATGAACCACCTCTATACAGCTGCCTGACCCTGGTTTCCTTTAAAACAAAGTTTGTACTACTGAGGTGAAGACCCATGGTGCATTTTGCCGCATTCTCCAGTTTGGACAATGAGGGATCAGGGCAGAGAAAATGCCACAAACATACCTGCACTGTGAGCTAGATGGCCAGGGAAACAAAGAACTTTTTAATAAGTCTAATTAAATTCTTTGCTGTATGTACCTAACGCTTGACCTCGTCCACTCATTACTTGAAGAAATGTGATAGAATAATTTGACTACAATCTATAAATTGCTGGGTTTTTAAGAAACCACCATCTTTAAATCATGCATGGGAAAGAAAAACTTATATAATGTAAGTATTCTAATAAAAACTGTCAGGGACCATTAACTTCAGGCATTGTTACTGCTCTGTGAACATTGCAATTAGGCATCTGCTTAACTTTAAAACATTAAATAGTCCCAGATTAAATGAACTAACTCCTTGCATATTCAACACAGAGCCTAAAATATTTGCAAAACCACCACCACAGCAGAGAGTGTAGACAGCTGTTTCTGACTATTGCTTTTTCTTATATAATTAAACGAAACTTTTCCTATTAATTTGTATACCTGCACATGGGACAATGTCTTGGAGGAAACGCCACATTTGCATCTACACTAGTGGAAGGTATGGAGATTAGGACATCCTGCAATACCTCTGTGTAACAGGACATTTAATTCTTGAAGAGACCTTACTATTTGAGCTTGGAGAAGCTGAGGTCCAGCTGAGGAAGCTCCACAGGGCTATTCCTGTATTAAATCATCACAAAGAATTAGAAGGAAAATGAGCCACGGGTTCCCTGCTTAACTATTTGACACTGATGGTCAACAAACAGTAAAACAAAACTGTGGCAAGAACTTCTTTGCTGCCTAGCAGTTCCTTCTCCTTTTCCTTCTTCCCACTGTTTAGTGTTGAAATTCTCCTTCCCAGAAGTCTCTCACAGAGCAAAGGAACGTATGAAAATAACACAGAAACCCCTGCCACATAGGAAAAAGCCCACAACATTTCAGAAAAGAACACAGTGGCATTTTTGAGGACAAAGGAATGAGCTTTTGCCAGGGAATGAAGACATTACTAGATGGGAGGAGTGGGCAAGAGGAATCTGCGAACATTTTTTGGCTAGCAGAAAGGTTATGTGAGAATATGCACTTTAGGGATAGGATACTGCCTCATCTCAGTGCCCATTGTGTCCAGGCACAAGGACTGACAGCATGCCTGGACCCCAAACCTGGAAGCTTGGTGGTCCCTTCTCAGCCTGGCTGTAATTCAGAGCAGGGCCTGCCCAGTGCCTCTCCTGCTGCTGATCGTGCGATCCACAGTGGCTGCAGAAGAGGAGTGCCTCAGCACAGTGTTGGTAGGTGTGTTCGTCTCCATGGTGACTTCACCTGAAAAGAAAACTGCTGCTTTAAACAGAAATGAATTTCTGCTCTTGGGTAGCCCCTGGATTTTCTGATACACAACTTTCCAATTAGCTGTGCTGGTGTTTGCAGAATTGGGAGCTATTTCACTCTGTGTCTCCCTGGAATTTCATGCCAGTTCTTAAATGGAGGACTTGCAAAGACAACCTGAATGTTTTGTGAAACTTGACTTTCATCACAGACTCCAACATAAAAGGATTAATCTCTTAAGTGGAACTCTGTGTAGACAGGAGATCTGTTTGGAATTACCCACCATGTTTATAACACTGTAGTATGTATAACCTGGGGAACTGTGTCACGGGATGTTGTTTAGACCATACTTTCACTTCTCGTAATATATGCATTGGTTACCCAATAATATCAGGTGCTTGAGGGTGGATAGGATTAGTTACGGGCTCTGTTTTTGCAAGCAGGAAGCAGTTACTTAGATTGCTTATGTGTGGGTACTGAAAGTGAAATGAAAAGCAAAAACTGATAAAGACAGTAGTTCAGACTGAACCATAAAATGGTACGAAGAGAGGCCTTGAGTTTGCTGTTTGAATTAACCTTTCCTTTTTACTGGCTGGACCTTGCCATGAGCTCTAGGAGTGTTGGTGCAGACCTGATGATCTCTGTATGACCATACAAGGGGCCCCTTTGGAGTGGGATTTTGTATCTCATAGTGATTCCATATTTTTTCTGTAGAGTTCAGAAATCCTGAGCATTCTGTGAAGCTAATTGCAACCTGCATCTTTCCCCAATCCCACAGGCACACATGTAGAAGACTGAGGGAGAGATTTATTTCCACATGCTAGCAAGGATTTAATCTTGTGACATGTTGGATGTATATATCTCATCTCAAAGTCAATCAAAGTTGAAGGCACTGAGGCTTCTCCAAGATTGCATAAATAGAGATCATAATGTCTTCCATAAAGGGAAAAGAAACTCCGTATTAGCCTTAATGCTCTTTCTAGAGTTAGTAATTCTTTTGAAAGAACACTGGTGCTGTTTTTTGTAAAATGTAACTTCTGTTTTTTGTTAATATCTAATTTATATCTAATATCTCTTGCCCTCCTAACAATCCTTTTGTAAATACTCCTTCTAACAGTATAGAATTTCGAAGGGGGACCATGAAAAGTCTTTCTATGTTAAACTGAAAGCTAGGAATTAAATCAGGCCCATTCAAAACTATTCATGTCATTCTCAAAGCTACCCCTGCAGTTAAGATGATTCAGTTATTAAATCAGCTATAATATTTCTGCCCATAAACATCAGGTGAAATTCTATCATACCAATTAATTGTTATTATTTCCTCTCAATTCACAGCACTGCAAAGCCACGCTGTTTTTAGAACTCCAATGTTTTATTCATAAATGCACTTTTAAAACAACAATAAATTTTAAATGCTGCTAAAGCAAAAATCATTCAAGTTAGAAGCAGCTATAACTACTTCCTTTCAGCCAAAAGAATTAAATAGGGATTATAGTATTATTTATTTTAATGTAGTTGGAATTATCTTTCCCCACGTACAGTCTTTCCTCACTGATTACCTTTAAGTTAAAGAAAAACAAGAAGAAAAAATAAAAGTCAAATGTCCATCAGACAGCTTTGCTTTGCATAGACCTCAGAGCACAGAGAATGAAATAAAAGCCAGCTCTGCAAGAAAAGTGCTTTATAATTTAAGAGTGAAGTACACAAAAATCAACTGCTCTGTGTTTATTGCCTCATATGCCATATGAAGATATTGCCACTCAAACTTTTTAAATAGCTCTTCAAAATGGGATTGTTCTGTATGGCTTGCAGCTGTTTGCAGTTTTATAAGTCTGGAGGAAATGTACAAATTATGGACAGATTTGCAGCCATTCAGCTTTGTATCTCAAAGATGTTTTAGAGATCAAACCAATGTAAAAAAAAAAAAGATCAGCAAGGAAGAATAAACTTGGAAAGACTTGATTTTGCCTCACAAAAAATGGTACAGCAAGACAGCTAGGTTTCCTTTTCGTCACCATTATTGGTGTAATGTATTGCATTAAGAATGTAAGTTCTGAAAACTTCAGATTGTAAGTTCTGTAAACTCAGTGGTTTTTGATAAGAATTTAAATAATAAAGATTATTTTTTTGTTATCCAGAACCTGGATAATAACATTAGGTGACCTTTGATTATGTAGCAAAGGCAGAAGTCAGTTCTCTAAAACTCAGTGCAGGTCCTGGAAGAGGTACTTAGATGATTTCAGCCACCAGAAGCAGTGCATTTTGGTTAGCACAATGCCTTCCTGCAGCTTTTCTGCTCTCTCTAGTAATAGCATGCATTGCCTTTCAAATTCCATGCTGTGTTTGCCTGAGATCCAAAGAAAAAATCCAACCCCATTTTATTTAGGGTATGTGATATAGTGTCAAGGTGAAACACACCTAAAATAATTAATTTTGTAATAACTTCTTTCAGCCTCATCTTAAACTTTATAACTGTAATTGTGGATTCTTCTCATTTCCAAATAGCCCTCAGGTATAACTAACCATTTGTGTTTACCCTTCAAAGCTAACAAGCAGAAAGCTGTTTGCATCTTGATTCTACCCCTTGCTCAATAAAATTAACATTCCCACAGAAAATCGTCCTCTACAATTTACTCTATGTTTTACACACACCATAATCCTTTCCCATCCATTTACACTCATAAATGCTCTCAGCACACTGCAACAATTCTTTGATCATTCAGAACTGAAAATTCTGTGCAAATCAAAATTATTTTATTTCATGCTGGACTTCTAAGGTAGGATATGCTTCATCTAATGTATCTGCCCACAATTTAGATATTTATAAACTATTTATATATTTATATTATATACTTCCAGCCATTCACCTAAACTTCATTTACAGTTAGTGGAGAGAGACAGGCATCTTCAAGTATATATTGATTTTAAATATCTAAAATGCATATCTTATTAGTCATTCTGTGGAGATATTTGAAAGGAGAAAGCCTAGATGTCAAGACTTAGATGTTAAACTATATGCCCAGCCTTAAGGAAGCTGAACTTAGGTGATATAAAACAACTTTACCAAAAATCTAGTTGGTTCCTATCTGCTCATTCCAGTTCGGAGGCCACTGGTCCCTGTACATTACCAAATTACTTCCTGCTTTTTTGTTTGATTTTTTTTCTTTTCTTCCAAGCCAAATAATTTTGTGGGAACATATTTCCAGCCAATCTTTTTCTGGATATTGAGATAAGAGGCAGTCAAATTCACTTCAGATGATATAACTGAGGATGTGCTAGAATAGTTAACTCCTTACAGTGGAATAACATGAGAAAGTAGTAATGGTTTTAGAAAAAGTGATCTCTTAAGGGTTGCTTAGAACTACCCAACTGTTCCACATTACTCATGAACTAGATGTTTTTTTTGAGATCTTTGATTTCAGAAATAGTTTGTGTCTAGATACTCCTAGACATTTTGTGTGCAGAAAAAATGCATGGAATATCATAACGGGCATGGGCCTTCTATTATTTATTCCTTGAAAATAAATGGAAATTGGTTAATAAAAATACAAGGATCTGGACAGCACAATACAAACCAGTAAAACCAGTAAAAGTATTAATTTTTTTATTTCCTGCTCTTGAAGTATTTCTTTCATTGACTTCTTATTTTTTTTCTAGCTGAATTCATAAGTTGAACATAGCAAATTTTGTGGATTGTGAATTGTAATTTCTAAGAAAGATCTTATTTGCTTTACACATCCCTGACAGATGCTTATTTCTGAACCTCTCAGGCTTTCAATCATTTTTACTCCCATCTTTTAAGCAATAAAACCCAATTTCCAAGCATTGCCACCTTCTGCTTATAGTTCCTCTAGAACAGCAGTGAAATTCTGTCCCATTTCCTGCTTTGCTGCTATGACACTGAAATTGTTGTGTTTCCAGTACAAAGTGATGCCTTTTTTGCCATGCAGGCAGCAGGGAGCTTGTGCTGAGCTGTGGTGCTGCAAGAAGAGGTGTCCTCTCTTTAGCTACAGCCGTGCACCAAAACCCCACACACATGGGGAAGGATGTGGTAGGTAGAAGTGTTCCCTGGCCACTTGGTGGGACATTAGGAGAGAGAATTCTCTGTACCTTACATGGTTGCAGCCATTCACTCTTATTCCCATTTCTGCCACCAGAACACTTTTGAAAAGTTCCTGGGCTCATGAGCTTCCTCAGTTTCCTTTCCTGGAACAAACTGACAGGTGATGGGTGACAATTCTGTTTCACTCCTCCCACCACACAAAGTTACTGAATTCATGTTCCCATCTTCTGAATCAGGGCCAGAATATTTGTCACCTCATAGGACGGATCCTTTGATGAATGTATGTGATGTACATCAATCCAGTCCATCTCACCATATTACCTACCAAATAACTTCAAAGAGAAATCAGGAAGATCGGAATACAAAGGTTCTTTATAAATGGAAGAAATAATCTAAAACTGAAAAGGCAAAATTCACTAAACACAAGTTCAGGATTCAGGAAGGCAAAATCAAAGGTGTAAGCACAAAATGAGTAATAACTGAGTTGTTAGAGATACAGCAGTGAAGGCTGTGAGAGTTGTAGCAGATCACAAATGAAACACGAATCCCTGCTGGGATGTTATAATGAAAGAAAAAGTATCTCTCATTCTGTGATATATTAGCAAGAATGGTGTATAAAGGAACAAATTACTTCCTCTGTTAAGGGCTGGTGAGAAACTGGAACGTGGGCAACAGATTTAAAGAAGAATCTATAAAAACCTAGAGAAAGACCACTGAAATTAAAGAAAAAGCACTTGGGAAGCAGTTGGGTTTATTTGGTCCAGAAGACAGAACAGATGGAAAGATGGCAGCAGGCTGTGGCTACTAAAATATAAGTATAAGGACATTCTCCACAGTTTTCAGAGATAAGAGAAAAGTTACTTTGCAGCAAGGAAGATTCAAGGCAACTACTCAGAGGAAGAACACTTTTATCCCTCCTTCGGAGTATAGAGAGGTCCTTCCTGGGTGGTTTCTGGCACCCCATTGGCCAGAGATATTGTAGTTAAAATCAGTTTGTCTACAGATACCACATTCAGTTCTTAAATTCTCTCCTTGACAAAAATGCTTCTGATTCAACACCATAATCTCTGAAACCAGTCAGACTTTAAGAACAGTGGTTGTTTTATTCATTTACTGTGAAAATGTTTTAAAAGATATGAATATAAATTGTCCTAACTTGAGAGACAATGCAAATACAAACAGAAATACATGGAAGCTTATTTATTCAGTTCATAATTTACTGTGGAATCTTGCCAAGGTGAATTACTTCCTTCCAAAATATTTAGCTGAAGGATGAAACAGATGGGCAGGGATTTTTTCTTGCTATGTGTCTATTAAATTATAATTTATGCCTACCAGACTATGAGCTTTGTCCAGCTGGGAACCCATACATATGCAGATTCACTTCTACTAATAGATTATGTGCTTAGTAGGTAAGTTGGTGGGTATAAATTGAAAATCAACACAAAAGAACTTAGACTAAAACCAAAAGATATGCTGACATAATTTAGGACAAATTTTGGTGAAATTATCTTTATGTAATTTTGGAACCAAAATAGATTTTTCTCCAGCAGACTCTTTGTTGAGCCTCATGGATCTACTGTTGTTGCAGAATAATCTGATGTGTGTTAATTGTATGCTATATTAGTGATGTTCCTCAGTGAGCAAACCAGGCATTCACCTGAAAAGGCTGCTGGGCCACAATATTTTGATAAATAATTCTGTTTGTAGGTATTACCAGTGAGTTCAGAGGCAAACTACACCTGGAAACCGAACATGGCAAAATACAAAAGGGGATAAAGTAGAGTATTTTCCTTGATGACTTCAAAAGAAATTAAAAAGTAAGCAAGCTTTATTGCAATAATAGTCTTGCCTGCAGTTGCATGAAGGTTCAATTATTGTGCAGAGGTATAATCCTGTTGCAGTCAATAAGGTCCATTCAGGAAAAAAGGTAAATGAACATATCCCTACAGTCGGCATCACCTCAAAGTTTACGAGTAGTGTGGGAACAATTGAGTGTTGCCATCCCAAGAATGAAATAGAGGGGTCTTGGCAGCTTATTGATGTTTCTGCCAGAAACAGGAGGAAGAAAGATGGGATCTGAGGCAGAAATAAGAAGACTAACTAAAATTTCAAAATACACACCTTTCATTCACACTCAACCAAGATATGTGATGGTATCATCTTGCTGCTGTGAGGTTGGTTCAGAATAGTTTGGGACACTGGACATGAATTTAACTCAGCATAACCTGATTTTTTTGTAAGGGGTGTTGTTCATCTAGCTAGCTCTAACCATCTCTCATGTTTATGTTTAAGCTGTGTTGTTATGCAAATTTGTTTTACTGAGTTTTGATGATGAAGTCATAACCCATTACTTTAGAGAAAAATGCTGTGACAGTCGAGTTTTGGATGGAGAACCTTATTTTCTTGTATTGTAGTGAAAATTAGAGCACAAGAAAATAGTAGTGGGATTGTAAATATGCTAGCACTGCTTTTCCTTGTCTGGGTGGCTTTTAGATCTTAAATTTTACATACTAGGTTTCACAATCCTTACTCAAAACCTCCAAAAAACTCAAACCAAAACAATGTATATCAAATTATTCTATTTCAGGATTTATATCTGAATGGTATGGAATTTTTGAAGCATGTTTACCTAAATAATGAATTAATTTACTAGCTTCCTTTTGAAAAGTGAACTGCAATATGTATGAAATAGGTGAATTTGGAAGGTCTCTGTACTTCTATTTAGTTATGTTTGCAAACATGCAAACAGTCATTTGATTCTTTAAAATTCTTCCATTCAGGGCCTCTGACCTGCCATGGTGAATTTCTCTTATGTTTCTACAACTATATTCAGTCCCAATTAGGTAAAAATGCAGCAGATGCTTATCAGAAGAACAGAATTTCTTCTGCTTGCTTTGATATTTCTCTTGACTATCAGTTCCTGTTCTGTGCAGCTTGTATTTGGAAATACGTGCAGAATCTTGCCTTCTATTTCAATTATATGGAAGCTATCCTTTTTGCCTGAATAGATATTGTGTGCTGGGGTTTAATGAATGGACTATTTAATCAAGAACTATCAATTCTCCAAATACCTGAAAAAGCCTGAATTCACTCTTGCACAGCTGAACTCTGCTGGAGGGCTTTCATGGTAATCGAGGGGAGGGAGGTCATCAAACAGCACAAAATTTAGACATAGATTAGGTTCGCATTTTATGTCATACCAGTTGTAAAAAATTTTGTTTTCATTAAGGAGGAATTGCCACTAGAAAGAGGTAAATTCACGTTAAATATGGGAGAGTAAATTGTTAGAACTCTGCCAAACTGATCACGCATTGAACTGTAACGGAAAAAGATTTTTCCTAAATTGAGTTTATGGCTCTTTTAGCACAACATGATTGCCATTCCCAGAGAATATGACAATGCCTTTTGCAGGTGGCGAGATGTGATACTGTTTTAGTTCCTGACAAAGACTGTTCACAAATTTAAACAGGTATTTAGTATTAAAGGCTTAAATCTATACTTTAAATTTAGCTGCATTTTACCAGTGAAATATGTACGTGTCCATTTTCTGGGACTAGCCACAGTAGCCACACATGTGTCCACACTAGTCAAATCTATCCTCCACAACAGAATAGTCACGTATTAAGTGCCTCTTGGCATGAGATGACTCCTGAAATATGCTAGGGACGTACTGGGAGGGCAGCAGGTGGTCTGAAGCATAAGTGGGAGCAGGTTTTACTCTAATAACATGATAAAATACATCCGATTACAAAGTCTGGGATGTGATGGAAAAAGTGACCTTATATGTCTGATTCCCACTGTCTGTACCTAAATTTGAATATTTGGCCCATAGTTTCACCAAAGGTGGATTTAAGAGAGATTTGTGTGTTCCTCAATCGCTTTAGGGGCAGGCTGGGAAAGAATTTCTATGGGGTCAAAAGTTGTGGAAGTCCATACAGCCAAGCAAGGACAAGTCTTCTGACATTTATGAGAGGACTGAGACATCTGTATCTTTCACTCGCCTGTGACTCCAGGAGGATAATGCTGGCTCCAGAATTAGTTAACAAAAACAGGTCTGTATTTTTCAGAAAAATATGGTACAAAAAATTCTACTGGCGATTCCCCCAACAATGTCGTGGTTCTGACAGTAGTAGTGAGGCAGCTCTATCCACACACTGCTGTCTCTAAGGTGTGCAGTTGTCTTGTCCCTGCCAGCACACTGTTTTATACTTTTGCAGGTGTAGACAGGGAAGCTGTCAACTGACTCACTCAAGAGACTTACTTTGAGATGAATGATGCTGTTACACAGGTCTGCCACCTGCTGCCATGTCTGAGGCTGACCAAAGGGGTGCATGCTGGTGGGATTGCCTGAAGAGTGCACACAGACTGTTAACCATCTGAGAGCGGGATTTTAGAAGTTGAACAGTGAACGTGGTGCTGACGCTGGTCTCTAGAATGAAGAGTTCTGGCTGCCTGTGGGGCAGTTTTGAGATGCTGTCGTGGAAAGCTCACCATGGCACTTTTGTGTGAGGACATAAGCAGGACCAAAATAGGTTAGACTAGGAGTCTCTCCAGCTGGGTGGTCTGTCTCCAAGAACAGACACAAGCAGATGTCCAAATGTGCAATATCGTAGGCTGCTGAAGAATAATTTTTTAATGCTGTTTGGCTGAGTGCTTATTTGTGAGCAGCTTGTGTTTGAGTGAACAGTTGGGAAATGGTTGTCCTTTAGCAAAAATTCTTTGCTGTCATTCTCATGTATAAAACATTTTATCTGGACATTTGAGAAACAGAGTTTTTGTATGTGAGACAAGAAAAATATTGTGTGAAAACAGCTCCATGTGAGTCTTACAAAATCAAGACCATCTGAGGAAGAAGGAAAAGGTTTGAAATTGGGTTAAAAGTGAAGCAGCAGTTGTTTCAGCACAGAGCCTGGCTTTGTTTTTCATGTTACATGGAAGGTGAAATGATGAACCTGCATTTCTCTAAGTGTGTAAAAATGGCACATAATTATACTGCTGTATGGTAGAAGGAGATATGTGTCAGAATTAGACATATTAGGTATTCTCTAAGGATATGAGGCTTAAGTGATTACTTTCTCTCCTCTGCTTGTCTCTACCTGTGTTTCCCTTTCTGCCACCCTCTTTCACACTTCCTAACTCATCAGCATATCAGCCGATTTCACAGTGTTAGTAGATGCAAAGGTATTATGTTCACATTATGTTCGTCAAAATGGACAATGGAATAGTTCAAGCAGACCTCTAAAGTCTCCCTTCTGAAAGAAAACCTGATTTATGAATGCAACCCTCCAGAGACATGAGGGAATCCACAGCAGAGAACTATTATGAGTGCCCTAATTGTGAGAAGAGCTTTAATCAGACATCATGCCTAATTATATGCTAGAGAATCCAGCTACAAGACCTGAATTCATAAACTAGGCTTCATTGCTTCCCCTGCTAGAGATCCTTAAAAGGAATGTATGTCTGTTAAGAGAATGGGGCTGCTGATACACTTAGCTGAAAGACTGCTGCAGAGGGGCATTGTTATGTTTGGCAAATAGAGTGAGGAAGATCACCATATTGTCTGGGTTAAAAAAATGATGGTGAAGTGGGATGTTTTGAGAAACTTTTTAAAACCAGAATGCATTGTGAATCAAAACCCACAGAAGCAATTAGCTTCAGAAGAGATAACAAAGCTTATTAAGCATGTATTCCTCTGTCCACGGGGTGTAGTATCATACAATGGAGATAGTAGTGCTGGTATTAGAACAATGAAATCAACGCCTTGAAATTAATGTTTCTGGACTTCACAAGCAATTTCAATTATATTATGCTAATATGTTAAATTGGGAAAACAAAATCTATGCAAGACTTTTAGATAACATTAGGGTGCTGAGCTGGTAAATGAATGAAGGGAATTCTCCTGCAGTGGGAATAAGTGACTGAGAAACCCTAAAGGAAGGTAATTGGGAAATGCCCTCAAACTAAGCAATCAGCTATTGCGAGAACAATAAGAACCCACTATAAGACCCGAGAAATCCCCAATAAAGTTCTCCTTGGGGAGGAAGATGGAAAAGGTGTCAACTATTTTTGAAATTTTGAAGCTGGTATGACCAAGCATCTCAAGTACTGTGTAGATGTCTAGTCACTCAGATTCAGGAAGGATAAATTCCTCTTGGCAGCTAAGAATATCAGGGCATGGCAAACCCGTGATGTGGAAAGCAAATGGAAGAACAAACTAAAAATGGAGACGGGATGTAACACTGTGGAAGCACATCATGAGCCTAGACCTAAGGGAGGAGAAAAGTATTTTCCCTCCTAGGATAAAGAGCAGTGCTCTGAAAAGATAAGATGGACTTCCATGAGAAGGAATGTTCTGGCTTAAGAAACAGATTTCAGAGCAGCAAAACACCTTCAAAAGTAATTTTAAGCTTAAGTATGAATTGTTCCCTCATATTTGCTGAGAATTGCTAGTTCTGGGTGTCCTGGCCTAGAATGTGTCCTTTCCAGTCAAGTCTTAAATCTTCCATATCATGTTGCCAGCAACTGTGTAAAAAAGGCAGAAGGCTACTAGAAAACCAATTGGTAGGAAGAAGACAGCTCTCTCTCCAGTAAGGGTTTTCCAAAACCTTAAATATTTCACTGATGACTGGTTATAGTTGTCTTAAAAGGATCGTGCTGAGAGTGTAAGAGAAGAATCTTTGAGACATCTTTATTAATGTGGTGAACTGTAAAAGCATGCATTAATATCCACCCCAGGGAGGTGCTCCCAGGTGACTTAGTCACACCTTTCATTATGGATTAAGAAGCTTAGAAAAGTGCCTAAGGCCTGTTTTCTGACTAACTTTCGTGGAGGATTCTAGAGATTGCCAGAGTTGAAGGGTTTAGCGGATCGCTTGCAGAAGTGCAGTGGCTCGAAGTGAGCTTGCTCAGCTGCTGG
Source organism: Lycocorax pyrrhopterus obiensis (assembly GCA_014706295.1). NCBI lineage: Eukaryota > Metazoa > Chordata > Aves > Passeriformes > Paradisaeidae > Lycocorax > Lycocorax pyrrhopterus. Next base: position 75,742,205 of record JACSVZ010000004.1, read on the forward strand.
GCCAGCGCAGACAGGGGTTTGTATTGTCATGCAGCAACGCTGTACAGCAGATCCTTCACTCTGCTCATGACTGCAGTGGGCTGTGCAGGCAATGCAGATAGCTCAAGTGTACTGTCACTCATCAACTCTGCCTCAGTTCTTTAATGCAAAGATGAAAACCTGATCTTTATATAATAAATTTTATGTAAAAATAAAATATTTCTTTAAAATAAAATATTTATGCATGGCACCAGTTTTCTTGGAAAGTAAAGGCCATAATTCTGCAAACACTTGTACAGATGCTTTACATAAATGTGGAAAGAATCTCAAAACCATTTAAGCCTACAATTTGCAACATCAAAGGAAAACATTTTTATAGATGCTGAAGGGTCAGATCTATTTCACCAGCTCTTTGATCTTCTTGGTTTAGTGGGACTGGTGGCAGTGAGAATTATTATCATTATGGTGCACATTCCTGCGTATTTTTGCTGATAAGATAGAGCTCATAAACCATATTTTCATTTACAAATACATATGTGAGCCTTACAAAATAGGTAAATGAGCTATGCCTTGCTATACAATATGTTTAACTGTAAATGTATTCATCTTGAACACAGACTAAAATTTAATGCATCAGAGACATGTAAAATCACTACAAAGATTAAGGTTTTGATTCTGTAATTTTTGTAAGAGGTTTTGAGTGATCATCTTAAGTGCCATTGCTTACAGAGCTTTTTAATATCAAACAAATGGAAGATAAAAGAATGTTTCAGAAATCCAACATGAAAGACTTGAAAAACGATGGAAACAAAGAAAGCTGCACTTTTGAACATGTTCTCTTGTTGACCTAGCTCTTATATGGCTAAAAGGTGGCCTACAGAATTAATCCTGCACACCAGGCTGTGCTATCCAGCTCTCAGGAATGCTTGGACTTTGCATCTGCACTTTATTATTTCTGGGAAGCTTGTCCAGGGTGCTGGAGAGTTCAGTGGATTCAAATGGTACCCTGCACTTCAGAAGCCAGAAGTGCCAGACAGATCCTAGATGCAGACTCAAGGGCTGTGCTGAGACAGAGCTGATAAACCCTGCTGGACACAAACTGACTTTGTGCAGGCAGGTATCACTGTAGTAAATTATTTGGTATGTCTAGATATATTTGGGTTGCTTTTTCTCTTATTAATCAGAGAGTGTCAGATAACTGCCTAAATAATTATCCTGTGCTTTTGGTCTGCCCCCTCAGCATCGCTTGCTGTCTTTGAGCTCAAGACTGGGACTAGTATGGTATAACCACGTGGTCTTGGATCTACGTTTGAATAAAAGGTTTCAAGGGTAAAACCACCACTCTGGATGTAATTGTTGCATCCAGCTGATTGCAGTGCAATATATTTGTTTGACAAGCTGAACTGATTAAAAATCACTCAATTGCCCATGTACCTTGTTACATTTCATTTCAGTGCATTAAACTTAACGTGAATTAAATCTAATTTAGTGACAAGGAAGGGGCAGTGGCATGAGAGTGTAAGGCTCACTGCTTCAAGGTTACAGAGCCTTGTATTTCTAGCTGGAAATAGGCTTTTTTAATGTCAAAATGCAGAGAGAGAATGTAAAGATACACAGTCGGTGTAGAAGGACTGGGCATGATATAGATGAGGAAACCACATGGATATAAGTCAGACAGAATGTCAACAAATGTCAAAAACTGTAGTGACAGGACAGGGCAGCTTAAAAAGCGGAGTGAAGTTCATAACTTGACAGTCTGTATGTCTGCAAGCTGGAAATCAGCCATTAAATTATTGCTCCTATTGCAGGAATAACATAATTGTGGTATGGCAACAAGTCTGTGACTATACAGAAATTATTTTGAAACCTTTTGCAACTCTTCCATATTGATTACTCATATCCCACTGAGTATATGTTCTTCACACATGAGAGAATTTGAGATGACAGAAGCTAAGAGAAGAATGAAAATGTAGTTGATGATTATTTTCCTCATTCAAGAATCCTGTCATAGAAAGATAGACTCCTTTAGGAAAAAGAATAATTTCAGAAAAAAGTCTTAAAATTAGTATGCAATATCTTAAATTAATTTTATATAGCAATTACTGAAATCTTAAGTTTTTGATTAAAGGCAAGAACTTTGAGAGTGATTTTGATCTTTCATAAAAACATCAATTAGAACACCACAAACAACTAATTTTGACTGAAAAAATGAAGATAATTTTTCACATTTCAACACAAGGAGTTTTACTTTCTTTCATTTTTCCCATTCATTGTACATCAAAATAAATTATAATAAAAATTGTTATTGAACTGCAAGTCATTAAGTTATTTTTTAATGTGATCTTATATAGGACTAAAGATGAAAACACTCTGAGTAGATGATCTGTGTTGGTCTCAGACTCCATTTACTTTTTAAAACTACTTTACATCCTGGAAACTTAGGAATTCAATGCTCCCCTGTACACCTACCTGTAGAAAAGTGTTCTGAGGTACCTGAAGCTACTACTAGGTCTGTGGTCTAAAGACTTGTTACTCTATCCAAGGGCTTTATCAGAACTAAAGTACATGTTGAGATGATATATTTCTTGAAAGCAGGCTTCTGTTTTAGTCTGTGTGAGAACTGGCGTGAAGTATTTTGTATTTTGAGTGGTGCTGGCCCACTCTCAGACTCACTGGCAGCACACTTGTTCCAATGAAGTGTTTTGTGCTGAAGGATCAGCCTGTGTAGAGCTTATGAAGAGCTTATTGGTTGTTTCACTGCATGAGGAAGTTGTGCCAACAGCAGCCTTATCACCCAGAGGCGTAGTTTCAGCATCTGTAATAGCACCCTGTTGCTGGCAGGGTTAGAAACTTGCACACCTTCTCTGCCTGACCCTTTTTTCTTTCAGATTTCACTTCAGTGCTGTGCTCTCAGAAGCATATCATCAAACTGACTGCTTCTGACATTCAGGGCAGAGACCTGGCTTTCCAAACTCACAAAGCTTTGTTGGCGTATCCAAGGGAAGTTTGTGAGAGGAAGTAGAAATGGATAACTTAGGAAAAAAGGTCTGTTTTAAAGACAGAAAATTGTGCGTTCTGCCCTGGATCGAATTTTTGAAGTGGAATTTGAATGTAAGAATGAGAAAGGGTTGTGTGTGTGTGTGAGTGAAGTGTGGCAGGGACTTCTGTCACATGTGGTATTGAAAAGTCAGTCTGTCTCTCTGCTTGTCAAGGATGAGTTCAAGAAGATGATAAGTTTGCTTTAAGTAAATGTCAAGAATTAAATAAACTTTCAAAGACTGTATCCAAATTAACAAAGATTTGTTAGCTCAGGAGGAAAGTAAATTTGCCTGTCTGATAGAAAGGAAAAGGATTTTTGAAGACCCCTAACCTATTCTTTAAGCTGCACAGTAGTCAGACGTAATATTATGTCTTGGATAAACTGAAATTGCTGCCACCAAATGATCTTTTCTACTGGAAATACTGTATTATTTATTACATTTATTTCAGTGGCAGATATTTCCATTGTTTGCATATATATTTAGAGATAAAACTGACACCATTGCATTAACTATTTGCTATTTTAGCTACTGTTAAGCTCTGCAAATGTAGGTTATTTGTACAGTAGATAAAGCAATGAAATATGGCCATGTAAATTACTATTCCACTCTTCAGAAAAATTTTAAAGATTATTGTTAAAAACAAGGCAAAGTAACCTCAACTGTAGTATCATATTAATTCAGCTGTGCTGGTTGCTGTACATAGCAAATTCATACGACAGCATGTATTAATTCAGTCTGACCCTGAGCACTCAGAGGAATTTAATGTGCAACTGCTTAAAAAGAACCAAAATTCTGTTTGTGAGATCTCTTCCAGAAGTCTTGGTTATGAGTAGCAACAATCTTCAGATCAGGCTCTTGATGAGAAGTATCACAAGAAGAAAAAGGTTGACATCAGACCTATAAAATAATGATCAAAGACTATAGTACACTTGGAATGTTCTCTTTTTATTTTAAATATATCTATTACAATATTTTGTTAGGCTTATATAGAGCACTATTATTTACATGATTCAGTGTTTATCCTTTAGGGAGAATTCCAGTGCTCAATAAATAAGAGTCAATGAGCTGCTCGTTAACGGTCTTGGAATCAGTGTTCTGAAATATTAATTTCACATAACTGGTGAAAGTCTTTGAAATAATTATGGTTACCTGTAGTTTCATTCAGTAGGTATCTTCAGTCTGCAGTTAAATTATGTTGAAAACTCTGAACATAGCTGTAGGTAATCAGAAGAAAGTTCAACGACAACATCATATTAAAAAAAATACCACAAAACATCAGTGGTTGACCTCTACATTTTTCAGATGCATCTCAGGGTGATGGTAGTGTTCAAAGGGAACAAAAAACCAGTTTTTAGTAGACTCCCTGATATAAAATGTCTAGATCATGGGGCAAAATATACAATCACTAATAAATTAAAAATACAGCTTTTTACAAGATCTTTCATCATGGCATCTTAAAATGTGCCTGCAGGTAAGAATGGTTTCCGTTATTTTTATTAAAATTCAATTTCCCATGGTTAGTCTTTCTCACACACGAATTTATGCATTATATATATACTATATAAAACACATAAACGTTGTCAGTACAAGGAATATCATTAGCTGAGAACATGAAGAGAAGGTTCCTATCAGATCTCACTCAATGTTATGTGTGTAAGTTCAAATGTACAAGAAAGGGACTTTGGTCCTGATCTTGCACTAACACAGTAAATGCAGTCCCCATGTTTCTATGTACAGAACTCACTGTCTCTGCTGAGATCGTCCCAGTCCTGCCTTGACAACCACCCCATTTTCATGTGACCCATCACAGAAACTGGGTTTGAATCAGGACAAACAGCTTGTTTTTTTTCTCCTAATTCTCATTAATGTACCTCAGAGGTCAAATCCATGGCACATTATTTGAGTGACTGAATATCTATGATGTTCAGCTATGGCACACAGTTTTGTTTCCTCAACATACAGAAAGACAGCAAGGAAATGCGGCTCGTAACTACCAGGCATTTATCCTAGAAAATGTAACATTGTCATCATTATTGGACTAGAAACTTATGTTTATTGACAGTGTGCCTATTTTTCAACAAAACATCATTGATTTTAGTAGCACTGCAGTTTGGCAAAGAATAGTTTCTGAATTATCTCTGTTACAGTTTTGAATCTCTGGCACATTTAAGACACTCACCCACCTACTCAAATAATATTTTAAAGCAAAATTAATGTTTGATATAAAATAACAGTTGTGTTGCAAATGTGGAAAAATAGTCTACAAAAAATAAGTATAAAAGTGATCTCAGATTTATGAATATGTTTCGTATAAACAAGTCCAGGTGTATAATCTGTGTTAGAAATGGCCCTTCATAGGCTGTGTCACAACAGAACATCACATTTTTCACAGTTACAATAACACAGTTAGATTCACAATGTAATGACACCTTATATAAGAAAAATAGTATTTTACAAACTATACATTTGGCATCTATTTTTAGATTTTTTTTCTGTTTCTTTTTCAGTTCCTTTTTTCTTTTTCCTTTTTTTAAAATTTTCTTACAAAATAGTGCAAAATTACAGTGCGTTAGTAGAAGATTTTGCAAATCCTAATAAAAAGTCCATATACTTAACTGTTTTGTTCATTCACTGGAAACAGTTTGGCACATTAGGATTTTGTATAGATGGAAAAGCTTCTCACTTGCTTCTTTTCAGTGTATCCATTGATTCTTTAAAACATTAAATTGCACCAAGGGAGTTACCTTTCCAAACTTTTTAATCTCAGCTCTTATAATAATGTGTGTTACAAAGCAGCAAAGAAAATGTAGGCTTTGCAGTTAATTTATTTGCCAAACAGCATATATCAGGCTGTCTTTTCTTATGATGTTGTAAAGAGATGGATTGATTGGAACATTTTCCATCTGGTGACTGCTAAAGTGCTTATTTACAGTTTCAAGGTTCTATAGGAAATTTATCCCAACTACATATATATATCTATATATATATATATATATATATATATATATATCTGTTGGTTTACTGTATATCTTTCAAATTTTGCTATCAGGCATGTTTCTGTATCTGGATCCAAACAGGCTATATCAAACCAGGGGGATAAATGTTCATCAAATCCTCTTTTCCACTGGACTAATTAATAATAAAGAATAACAAACAGTTGCTTTTGCTGCCAATTTGCAATGATTAAATTATTTTCCTGCTAATTATTTACTTAGGAATGTTAACGAGGAGTTCCCCCAAGTATCAATAATTCATTTGTGCAGACTGGCACCACACCTCAAAAAAAGCGCTAATTCTCTTATTAGTTGGAACAGTGAAGTCTTCTGCATTATCACAAACAGGCAGCGTATAGGCTACAGGAGTGAGAGTGTCTTAAGCCACCCTGTGAGTGTGCCATGTAGTGCACAGAGGGTGTCAGATGAGTCCCAGCTCAGTTCTTTGCCTCCCTTGGCTGAAAGCAGCAATGAAAAACCTGACACCACAGAATCATCTACTAGGGGCTGCCAAACAGTGGTCTGAACCAACTGACTCGTAATTCAGGCTGTTAACCTGGGGGTGAAAGGCTCTCTGCCACACGAGCGAATCTCTGAGCTATTCCCTGCACAGAGACTGTTGTTTTCAGTTAATTGTGTAGAGAAAATGGTGACACAAAAGACTGCCAATTAATTACCTTTGCAATAGAGTAATGAAGTGACTTCCTCCAGTACGAAAACTGCAGGATGATGTCTCTAGGCCAAGTTATTTCTCACGAGTTGATGGTTTTATCATCTGTATCACTCTGTAGCAATAGTGCCATGAATTAAAATTACCACTGCATGGTTTATTTAATCAATTTATTGGTATTTCTGTACCTTTTATGAGCATGTCTAACCAGTATGCTTTTTACATTGATTCTCTAAATGTAGAATTGGCCATAGCACTATAACTAGATATTCAAATATTGGAAGGGAAATATCTATGAATAAGACAGCATTTTTTTACCCAAGACATTTCACCCTTGGCTCAATCCTTTGTTACTAGCATAGGAATCTCCCAAATCACATGCTAACTCTGGTAGAAGATTTGCCCAAGCAAGAAGCAGAAGAACAAGCTGAAATAACTGTCTTGTATGAATCATATTGATTGATTTCTAACATTTTAAAATCACTTTTATTAAAAACAAAAAAAAAATGTCAAACCAAAACTGTCAGCCAAAATTAATGACAAAGCCCACCAGCTGGTAGGGATACACATACTTCCCCTGGACTCTCTTCTCAATAACATTCTAGTTTTGACCAAGGAAACACTTGAGTATTTGTTCGAATTTCACTGCTAGGTTGAAATAGGTCAGAAGCTTCCTTATCAGCCTACACAGAGACACCTCTTGTTCCTACTTTGCATACACAGTGACTACTCACAGGCTCACCTAGAATGAACCAAATACTTTCCTCGAAGAGGAAAATCAGGTATGGCTGAGACTGACCCTCTCTAGGGCAAACCGAGTCCAGATTTTAGGACATGACCAGGTTTTATGCTTTCATCCTCAGACAGTCCTCGAAATACTATCTCAGCGTCCTTGCCACTCTGGCTTCCTTATGTCACATGGAAGTACAGTGACCCTGCATAGCACAGGCGGGCTGTAAGCTGAGGAGCCGTGCTCAGGGTGGTGAGGGCACATACAGTATGGTGAAGCAGAAGAGTTGGGCCAAGAGTTATTGGTTAAGACACCAAATCAGAATGAATCCAAAGTTTTCGGTGTGGACTACTCACTTACTACTCAGCCAGTCCACTCACTATGCACATGATGCAAAAGAGGCCACACAAATTGGTCTCTGATGTCTATAGATTGCGCTCTTTGGCACAATTCCTAAAGGCAATGAAAACATATTCACTGAAGCCCCAGTGCATTAAAGCTTTTAAGATGCTCTTAAAATTAAGCACGTGCTTAAGTCTCATGGTCATCTGCATACTCTTAAGGTCCTTTTAAATCATGTCCAGGAAGTGTTGCTGCATGACGACTTATAAATCAAAAAAAAAAAAAAAAAGAATAAAAGTCCTTGAATTTAGATAAGAAATATGATTATTTTACTGACAGACTTCTTTCTTCCCCTGAATGTTATTTTGCATCTAATAAAAAAGATAATACAAGGCCAACAGAAGTTGAATAATCAGAATAATCTTGAATAATCAGAAACAGTTATTGGTTGTTTAACTGAAGCTTGCTTGTTTAGAGATGGGAGAAAATTACTTGATTTTTTTAAGCCTATTTTGAGAAACAAACACGAGTATCTAGAGAGAGCAAGTAGCTCTGTAGTGCGTTCGGTGGTGTCAATTTCCCATATCTTTCTCAGCCTGCATGAACTCTACAAATCCCCACATTCATGCTCTCTCAGTGCAACTTTAATTTTATTTGATCTGTTTCTTAAAAGACAAGTATGTTGCTGGATATCTCACACTTTCTGTGGGCCTCAGACTGCTTGCTCACTGTGAGTATAGACATGTGGAAAGAGGCACTCAAAGAAACTGGCAACAGGATTCACTAAGGAAAGGAGATCTCATACTAAGCAAGAGCTGCTGTGGACATTGTCTATGAAATGAAAGGAAAACTGCTTTAGAAGGATCTGCTGCCAGTTTTGTCTGATACCTGTTCACATTCAGTGGGGTAGCAATGCATGTGCCATTAGTATTTTATCTAGTTTGGGTCTTACTTTCCACGCTGAGAAAGGCAGTAATGTTGATAGCTCAGTGCATGACAGAGAGCCTAAAAACATCCGATGTAAGCCATTGTAAAAGAAAGAATGGTGATTACTCTCTGTCTTCACTGACTGCTTAGTTAACTTGTGAGAAGTGCAACTCAAGACTGTTGTGGGTGGGCAAACAAAATAAACTGAATGTCTGAAACATATTTGTTGAGATAATAGTTAGAACTGGTGTGATTTCCCATCTTCTAATTCTCTTTTCTGGTACAATTATCTTCTTTTGCCAGTGGTACCAAAGCATAATACCTTTTTTGTCTGGTCCCATGTAATTTACCCTTCCACAGTTCGTTGAGTTTGCTCATTCTCTTTCACAGTGATTTGCTATTTGAGTCTGTTTGTGCTTGCTTTTCATGTAGAGTAGATCACAAAAAAAGCACAGACCTCACAATGCTGATTTTCATATACAGACTGGAAACAACCTTAGGTGAGTTAGGTGTGTAGGTCTAGGTAGGCAGCCTTTATGCATGCATGGAGCACAGATGTTTTATATCCATTGCTTCACATCATTTACTACATAGGCTGGACATGCCCAAAAATGTCATCTTCTGTCAACAAAGATCTTTATATCCAGAACTGCTTAAGGCCTGATACCTGCAGATCACCTTAAAATCTTCATAAAAAATTGGCTCAGTTTCGTTCCAGCCCTTACTCTTCAAGAATGTGAGTGAGGCATTAGGGTCATGTATATTTTTTAGCATTTGGTAATGATTTTTATGCATAATTCTGGATTAGATTTCTCTCCTGCTTTGTTTATCTTTGAAGCAATTTTAGCAATGTTTCCTGAATGAAATGTATACAAGCCTTGTGTGGAGCTTCTGTGAAGAAAACAAAACTCTTTCCAGCAGTTCCATCAAAAGACTTTCACATTTCTTAAAATTCAGCTCAAGATTAGCCATGCTGACTGGATCCCATGCTTACAGAGCTAAAGACATTACTTACAGGATTAAAATTCAGTGTATATTTCAAAAAATTTCCTGTGTATACACTGACCAATATTTGTGGTAAAAGTTCATATATCTTATGTATGCTTGCTTGTTATTACTATAAGGACTTGCTGCCAAGAAACCAGTCTGATACGACCTAAGGTCTTCTAACACACAGCACAACTCTCACGATCTGAAACGAGGAATGAAATGAAGGATTGTGCACATTCGCCTTCCACTGAGATCATTGCAAAGAACTTCCAAATTCCAGCACTGAGGGAATCAGGTTATTGAGCCAAACTGGCAGTATGTTCAGTCACTGAGAATTTCACAGTCCTGAAAACAAAATGTAATGATGTCCGGTAGGACAGACTGTAAGCTATAGCCACTTGCCTTCAAAATGATAAAACACTACTGACATTACATCCATGTCAGAAGCTTGTTTTTAGAAAACTCAGTTTCGTTGTATTGCATGAATTTTCAAGGTAAGCTCATCTTGCTGCATACTAGAATGCTGGTGACTTTAGGTGATTCACTGTATATTGAAAGTTAGCTGGATCAGAATACAGCTTTTGAAACCATAGGGAGAGCAGAAGTGATTCTATAACTTTCCCGTGGGGTTTTGTGTTCTAGAAATTTACCTAATTACTCTTATAGCCTTCTGGGTTTCTATTCCAGCCTGGAATAAAAAGAAAATAAAAATCTGACAGGTCACCTTATCTTTTGCTTAATATTTATCTCTCATTTCCTTACTTCAGAAACATTGTTGTCTGCAAATTTAATCTTAGTTACTTGATTGACTCCTTTGCTTGATCATGGTCTTATACATCTTATAAGCTTTTTCTTTTTTACAGTAGCAGGTGTGATTTGTAACACTCTGACCTGAAAATCCAAGGTGATTGGCTTCCATTTGACACCAAAACATATCCATACATTTATGTCATTAAAACAACCTTGTACATATGAATATATATGGCAATCAGTAATTTGTCTTAGCTGAAAGAAAGAAGTAGTAAAATCAAATGACACATGTTTAAACCAGACATTTTAAACAATTATGAAAACCATCACAATTTTGTATTTGCAATTAGAGCAAATTTAATACCTAAAAACCTACTTATATTATCAAATATTGATAGCAATTGTTGCTCTGAAGAGTGCATTTTTAATACCTGTCACATAAAATACTTTCAAACCCCCAAATTAATTAGGTTAATAAGTTGGAAGGTTATATGTCAGCCTGAGATCTTATTTACTGAATTTCAGCATATTTCTTTCAGAAAATTGACTGTTTAGTAATTTTTTCCCCACACTTATGCATTGTAACATCAAGTTGTCCAGCTACAGTTAAAATTCAACAGATCTTTACAGAATTGGGGGAAAATTCACTATTATTCAAGAAATTATATGAGAGAGCTTTCTAAAATTTCTCAGCAAACTACTTCTAAAAATCCATCATTACCAGCTGAATTCAGTGCATGAGGCTGATGTAACCAAACACCTCTGTTAAAATCTGTTTACCTCTGTATCAGTGTAACACCACTTAGAGCCCTGGTTCAGGTTAACAATGCTTGAGACACATTGAGGGCTCAGGGTGTGCTACATTTGAATACACTCAAAAATTGGATGAATCTGGACTCTGGTCACCAGGATTGGTCATCTTCTCTAAAAATGACTTCTTTTTTCTTCAGAGGGTAAAAAGCAACATAACGGGACCATTTGTTAGGAAACATTTTTAGAAAAAAAGACTGTCTGCTATTCTAATACGTTTAAAAAACTATAATTCTAGGTTCATTACCCTTAAAAAGGATGCAATTAATCACACTTCCATAATGTTAGGTTTTGTACTTAACTGTGCTCTTAAGATGAACATATGAAACTTTACTGTCTTTTGAAGTATTACATACATTTCAGTCTGGAACAACAAATTAGATTCTTAAAGTTTTCTCTGACATTTAAAAATTGTTTCCTTATTTTCCAAATAGGTTAAACAATAAAGATATAATGTTAAAAATAAAAAACGATTGTTAGAAATGACTACTTCAAGCGTAAGACTGGGACGTGTTTCACAGAAAATGTGGAAAATCTGGTTTTAAATTTATAATAAGCAATCAAATATTCTTCAATGTACATAATTAGTACCTCTATTATAATTTGAAACTGAGTACTGATGACTGCTGCTGCTGCTGATCTTTTAAAATCTCTTACAAAATATAAATAGGATAGCCAAGAGAAAATGGCTGATAAACCATGACATGAGATTCTCTTTTCCTTCCTTTTTTTTCTCTCTTCCTTTCCTCTCCACTTGGACTGAAGTCCTTTCTGGCTTCTTCAAAAAAGTGCACGCGGGTACACACACACACACACACACACATTCACACACACACAAATTAATTCCAAAACCATTTTTCTAGATTTCCAATGGACTTGTATTCCTGGTGTCTTTTCACATGATCACAAGCAAGACATGCATGTGATTCCCAGAACCTAGGAAGATGCACTGAAAAATCCTTCTTCCAGTTGAAATAACTAAGATACATCTTGTTATTTTTGTCAAGCATCAGAAGATATTCTGCCAGCTCTCTGGGGGAGAGAAAATCTTCCACATGTATGAAAGAGTCTGCTGGAATGTAATTCTCATAATTTTCTCTGGAAGGTCCCAGTACAACTGGTACTGATCCAGCCAGAAGAGCGTTGTAAAGTTTCTCAGTGATGTAATCTTTGTGGATTGAATTTTCGAAGGAAAGGTAGAATTTGCATGTGGAGATAGTTGGAATCAAGTTTTTGTCGTTGACATAGTCTCCGAAGGCTTGTCCGTAGGTGTGGATTTCAATGTATTTGCTAAGCTCATTGTAATACTTGACTCGAGCGTGCTCAGGGTTCCAGTTACTTACGACCCAACAGACCAAGTTCTCCTTACTTGGTACTTCAAATGTGAAGGAACTTGTACCAACCATCATGAAGCCATAAGGCACCTGGATATCTGAATCACGCCGGTAAGTCAGGGTCAGGTTAAAAAGGTGTTCAATGCCACTCTTTTGTGGAGTATGAGTTGGAGACTCCAAGTTCATCCAAATCCACTTCTGGAAGGGTGGCCTGGCTTGCTGAGGTAAATTAGCCAGATCCCAGCTGATGTCTCTGTGATGAATGAGAACAGCGTGGGATCTGTTGTATAGCGAGCGGTCAATAGTCAGATGGCACCCAGGGATATTGAACATAGTTTGGCAGGATGTTAGATCGAATGTCTGACCAAAAGGCCAAACCCAGATCAAAACGGTAGTTTCGTTGAGATTATCAGTTTTGGAAGAAAAGAAGTTCTTCATCTTCAACACTGAACTGGCTGATTCTATAGGACCAGAAATCCAGCTATTTGTTGGTTTGATATAAATTAATATAAATGCCATGAAACAACCAAGGATAATGAAGATAATAAAAAATGGCCGGAAAATTCCTTTAGATGTCGATGTCATAATTTGCTCTGAGAAAAAAAAAAGAGGAAGAGAAAGAGAGAAAACAATATCACGTATTAAATTACATACATATGTCCTGTTAAAACAATCGACCTCGTAATGGGTAGAACTTCAATAGCACTGAGCTGCAATCTCAGAAATTTCCTTTGAATGGAGAGGTTCTTGCATGCTATGACAAAGTGACAATATTTGTCTTCTTCACATAAAAAGCTCACTGACAAATTAAGAGCAAGATTTTAATATGTCTCATACTTGGTGTGAATCGGCATATACTGAGAAGTTTTTTTTGCTTAGAACCTAGGCCAAGCATTTGGAACACACAAGACAGACAAAATTACCCTTTGATTCTACCCTCGTGACTGTCTAAAGGATAACATGCTGCAGATTTGTTCCACTCACATTTGTGTGAATGTGGAGGACATAGGATTAGAGGATTGAAAAAGGAAGGGACTAGAACTTTAATTGTGTAATCAATAAGACTTATAGGAAAACTAGTTCATGTCTCTTGGCTACATAGGGATGAACATTCATGCCTTCTCTAGAAGACTCCTAAAAAACCTAGGGGAGGAAAGCACCAATAGAGGGTTTCCCTATGCAGCCATATATTTAGTATATTTCCAACATAAAGAAAAATAAAGAGAAATGACTATAAAATATATCCTTATGCATTTCTTTATGTTTTTATGTGTTAAAAATTAGGAAAAGCAGAAATATGCTGCATTGTTGTGAGGTATCCTTTATTTTTCCATAATAGGTGAAATAGGGCTGAGGAGTTCATATAGCCTCCTTTGTCCTTGCTCAAGTTTTTTCCTCCAGAGAGAAGTGATCAGTCTCTTTCCAGAACTACTCTTCCGTATGGTTCCTGAGAAACCTAACAAAGTTATGGGTTGCTAATTGCTAACCTTTGATCCTGAATGTAGCCCTGGAACTCACAGATGTTCTAAAACTGAAAACAGTTAACCATGGAGCACTGTGACGCACAAGGGAAAGGGAGGGGAGGATACTTACCAGAAAGAACTGTTCTGAATAGACTGGCACACTGTAGATTCTACAGTGAGTTTTACAATTACTATAAAATTTGTCTGGTTTTCTTTTTCTGCCCATTTTTCAATTATTTTTGTTCTGTTATCTTGACTAGATAGCCCCACAAAAAATTATAAAAATTCCAACTCTATAAATAGAAAAATATATAGTATGTATGTGTGTGTATATATATATATGTATATATATATATACATAAATTAAAATAATCAAAGTCAAAGAAAGCAGAAAGTGCTTTCACAGCTCATCTCTTCCTACCTATGAAATAAGTACTTAAATTCAGAGTGACAGCATGGTAGAATGTGATTCAGAGATCCACTAGTACCACATAACTTTGCTGCATTTGTGAGCATAAAAACTGATGTGTGAGTGCAGCACTTCAGTAACAACAGAAATGTTTTCACATTCATTGTTGAGGAAAGGAAAAAGGAGGGAACATCATGCTTAGCTTTACTCTTACGCTGTATCTTGAAGAAAAGGGAATTTGCCACAATATCTCCCCTGGTTTTGGGAAGACAGATGGTCTTAATTCTGGTTTTAGTTGTAGTGGTGGATTAACCTTGTCTGGTTGTCAGACCCACCCAGCCACTCTCTCACTCCCACTCCTCAACAAAATATGGGAAGAAAATAAGATGAAAGTCTCATGGGTTGAGGTAAGGACAGGGAAGTCACTCACCCGTTACTGTCACAGGCTAAACAGACCCATCTTGGGGCAAAATAATGTAATTTATTGCCATTGAAAACAGATTTCTATAGTGAGAAACAAAGACAAATATTAAAATAAATTTTCCCCCTCATCATCTTCCCAGGCTCAACTTTCCCCTTCATTCCCAACTCCTCTACCTCCATACCCACCCCTGAGCAATGCAGGAGGATAGGGAATGGAGGTTTGTGATCAGTCCACAACTCCTTCCTCCTCACATATTTCTCTTCCTCCAAAATGAGTCCTTCCCATGGGCTACAGTTCCTTCAGGAAAAAAATCTTAGCTACTGAGTGGGCTGTCCATGGGATGCAGTTCCTTCAGGTTGCATCCTCCTGCTCTGACCTGGGGCCTCCCCAGGCCGCCATGGGCTGCAGGGGAATCTTTGCTCTAGTGCCTGGAGTACGTCCTCCTATCCTTCTTCTCTGACCTTGGTGCTCACAAGGTTATTTCTCACATTTTCCCCCTCATTCTGCACTGCCTGTGCCTTTCTTAAATTCACTTTCCCAGAGGTGCCACCGCCTTGGCTGCAGGGCTTAGCCATGCCCTGCAGTGGGTGTGTTGGAATATGCTGGAATTGGCACAGGATGGCCCTGGCCACTCTTTGGAGAGGCAATCTGGCAGTCTCCGCTACCAGTGCCGGGGCACAAACACCTCCTACAATTATAGAAAATATATGGTATGCTGAGTCTGGTGCTTTTGTCTAGGCCCTTTTTCTTAGCACATAGTTTAGCAGGCTCTCTGCTTTCAGCAAAACGATCCTGAGGGGAGTAAAGGAGGGGAACTGCGTGTCCATGGCTTTTCCACTTATCCTCATCAGTTTAAATCCCTCTGAAAGAAATATGAGGTTTTATAACAACATTACATTGGCTTTTTTTAGCCTATATTGATTGTTGCTGGAAAATATGTCTAGAAGGAAGGTTGTGACCTGTGAGAGCCAAAGACTGCTTCCTTGCCTTACTACAAGGAAAGCAAGAATGGGATCTCTAAGGAAGAAGGGATTTAGGTTGAGCAGCTCTAGGAGATGAAGCTCAAGGAAAAAACAAGAGGCTGAGCCGATATTCATGTAAAGCTGTTCTTTGTTTCTGTGCTATTGAAAGCAATACATAGAATAGGTATAACATCTCTGAACAGATAGTGTGAGCTGAGTTTGGACAATAGATTGGGAAACATGTCTGTTCACAGGGGCTGATCATTTCCTAGGGATTGAAAAGGATGATGAAAATCAGAAAAGGATTTTAACATTGTGCCTTGTAACGTAGTCGCCCTCCAGTTAAAAGCTCTTTGACTCAAGTGTCTCTGATAGGGGTTATTTTACACTAAGCTCATCTGCTAATAACAAACCCCTGCATCATCACATGACAATTCTTCTTACATAGGAAATGACCAGATATTATGTATTCTGTTCTCTGCTTGAAATTCTAGCTTGTCCAAGGTGTTGCATTTGTGTAGGAAGCTTTTGAACTGTAGAGCCAATATGAGGATGATCACCTGTGGTCTGTGCTACCCCAAGTACCAATATTAACCTCTGACTGTGTTAAACAGGTGTTTACCTACTTTTGCCTCTTCTGGGTTGATTTCCTCTCCTGGTTTTGCTGCCCTGTGAGTTCATGTCTCCCTTCTTGATCTGGGATCATGGTTCTTAGATTTTGCGTTTTCCCAAAACACTAGTTTACATCCAGGCTAGCTACATCCAGGCCATATAGTCCTTTATAGTCCTGCATCCTTTGGATTCAGAGAACTAACCATCCATTATGCAGACTCACAGATCTGTTAGATCTATTGGTATCACTGGCATGTTTCACTCTGAAACTACTGCTAATGGGATGATGGAAAAGGGTTCTAAAAGCAAGACCCATTAAAAAATGGAATGAGAGTCTTGCAAGGAAGCAGAAGACCTGAGCAGACTCCTAAAAATACCACTTGCCTATACCCTGAGGAGCTGGACAGGATTTTTTCATGGAGTTCTATTTTTGTATTCCATTTTGTGTTAACTCCAGTAATAACTCTTAAGATGTATACTGGGAATAGCAGCAACTTTTCATGGTGAAGTGCTAACAGAAGCAATGGCTTCCGTGCTTCGCAAGGCAGGTTGAGGAACTATGGAATGGTTTCGTGGCTTTTGGGACTGGGTCCTGTGCACAGTCAGGCAGCAGTAAGTACAGTGAAGGCATGTGGTAAGCACTTGTTGACAAATACTATTTGCATAGCGTCATAAAATGGTTTGGGTTGGAAGGGATGTTCTTGAGAAGTAGCTTGTCTGTACTGCTGGGACATAAAGGTTAGGGTGCACTAGAATACACAGATTATTTTTTCCACAATATTATCCAAAATTGGAAGTCTTTTCCATATTTATTTATGTCCTTTTTTGTGCCCAAGATAACCATTAAGATCCCACTGTAATTCTCACTATAAAGGTGACACTAAGGAGACATTTGTTACAAGCCATCCAGGCAAGTCACCTTAGTTCACCCTTCCTCTTTCACGGTTTTCCTTCTACCACAGAATCACAAATTTCCTTTCTGTGCATTCCCTCCCCCAAGCATGTCAGAGTCTGAAAGGAAAACTTTGTCAAAGAGATGTTTACTGAGATTTTTGCCAGCTGGAAGAATTCTGTACTTTTGATAGTTTTGTTATAAAGTACATTTCAGAGTGTTGTGGTGTAGCAAGTATTTTCTAGGTGCTTTTTTTCCCCAAGTTGAAAGTATAGTATTTCATCAGTACAAGACTGTTTTTCTCAGTACAAAACTTAGCAAGGCTTCTTTTAAAGTGCAAATCTTGGCATTCCATCAGCAAGCAACTGCATTTAGCAGCAACAAAAACAGGAGGATACTAATGGGATATCAGCACTCTTAACCCCAAGTATACCAGACAAGGCTTGCAAAAATATATCTGTTTTTTGAATGCATTATGTTCACTAAGAAATAAAATTTAATTTTATGGAAACTGTTTTATCGTATCTTCATTGCAATTGGGACTTCTCAATCATTCCAGAAGAGACAGATACGGGGTTTTTTCTGATTACACAACACAATATAACCTTTCTGGTCAATAATATCAATGCCTATTTCTCTGGTATAGTTTTACCTTTATTTTTGCACTAATTTCTCCAGTTTCTCAAGGTTTTGCCAGTAGCCCAAAATATATCAGTGCTTGCAGAGTTATAATTTTCATTACTAGTCTAGTACTGAGATTTTCCAAAGGAAAAGGACAGTATTTTAAAATAAAGATGGAGCAAAAATTCTTGAAAGGTGGACACTGAATATAATGAATAAAAAATCACGTTATTTTCACATCTTAGAATTCTTAAGCATTCAGGGCTCTTGTCTTCACCACCAGCTGGTCTCAGAATCCGACAAGCAGAAATACTTAATAAACTTAAGATAGTCTCTGAGGATCACCCCTGGGATCAGAGTGGGTGAAGAGCAGAAGGACATTGAGGTTAAAAGAGGTACCTTTAGAAGCAGACAGGCTAGGTAGATCCTCCGGGGCTATAAAAGCACAGTTGAATGCAGTGGGAACTGATAGGAATCACAAGCAAACAATTGTTATTGTTAGAAAGAAGGCTCATTTGAGATTGCTCTCCCTGTCCTCTGGCATGTTTTACCAGCCTTGGCCATGGCATATCTGCATTTATGCTAACAGCTGTATTTTCTTAGAGCACACTTCCAGCTAGCTGGAGCTTTTTCACCTGCAGTGTTCAAGGAAACCTGATTGCCTCAGGATAGCCACTGTGTAACTTCTTATCTCCAAGTCACTGCTGTATGGACATGCCCCCAAGTGCTTTTGCTTTAGCTCTCTGAAACTGAAGAGTGCTCCTTTTTATTAGAATTAACTCTCCCTGCTCCCAGCTGCAATGCTTCTTCTGTTGCAACCAGAACAGTGGATTTTTCCCCCCCACCATCCAAACACAGGCTTGCTTCCACACATTTCCATGCCTGTCCACAGATTTCTGAAAACAGCCCAGTGTGAAAAGGCTCAACAGAGCTGCACAGAGTTAAAAGGCTGAAAGCTGAATGAGCTGCTGATCTCAGACTGCATATTTTTATTCTACTGTTTACAATATTCTTTTTCTTCCCCTCTCCACCTCCTTTGTTTTCGGGTTATTTGTTAATTCCACAGATTCCAGTTTTGTGTATTTGCACTTCGAGAACAATATGGTATCATTTTATTCAGCGGTGGTAATTTTTACTTTGAACAGTTTTAGAAAAATGATCTAAGAGCACCCTGAGGACAGGTAGCCATTAGAATAAATTGCTTGGGGATGGGGCAGAACCTATCACTGGAGACTGGTAAGAACAGGTTACACAAGCACCACTAAGCAATGAGAGATCAGACTGTGTCCCCAGGTCCTGGGGCTGGGCTAGATTGACCTCACTTGATTCCTTCCCGCCTTGTGCTCATAATATTAAACACGGATTCTTATAAAATGCACCTAATAAGAACACAAACTGGCAGTCTAAAACTGCAAAGAATTGCTGAATAAATGAGTAAAAACATCCCTCATCTTCAAAGTTGTCTGCAAACTATGAAATAGGCACACTGTACAGAGTGAAAATGCGAAGGGGAGTAAAAAACTATGTGGACAACAGCAACAACACAGTCCCTATTTTCAAAGGCTAAACCTAAATCTTCTTGTCAGTTGCTAGATGGGGTACTGCTGCTTCTTTTGTGAATAGCTGAATCTTGACCCCTTACTGAAGAAAATCCTATTCTCAGCTTCCTTCTCCAAATTGCTGTGTGATGCACAGCATCCTGCTACGGCTCAGCAGCCCCCAGCCTTCCCCTGTGACTGTCATCTATCCTCTCCTTCTCTCCATGGCAGCCACACACTGTCACTCTCCAGCTGCTTATGCAACAGCTCAGTGGTTTCTTTCTGTGATCCAACTGTACACCAAAAGACATTAGCCAGGGACACAGAGTCTCTCAGAACAGCAGAGGAAAGTAGCTAAAGCACTGCTGTCCATAGTGGAGTGACTCTGTATCCACCAGCACTGCCACATATGAAAAAAAATAAAGTCCTTTCAGCAATAAACTTTCCCAGACAATCTGGAGTTAGTGTCAGGACACTCCACATGGCAGCTGTGTTGCTTTCTAATCGTGATCTTTTAAGTTTTTCTCAGAGCATACAGGAGTACTCTCCATTCCTTCCCTTGGCACAACTGGAAAATAAATGCATGCAAAGTGATCAGAACCTCAGCAGCATTGCCAGCCTTGGTAACATGCAAAGACTGAACCTTTTTTACCTTAACTTCCACGTTTGCTTGTCCACATCACAGCTAGTTTATGACCGACAGCAATCTGTGATGGCTTTCCATACTGTGCTAAGTGTAGAAAATGGAATTCTTCACCACTGTAGCTTAGTAGCAAACTTTATCTGCCTTGTCAGGAAAGAGCTTTTTATCCTCCTGAATATAAAGTTCATCCTAGTTATTCAGCACAAGCCAGTCCATCCCTCTTTCAAAAGCCTTGAAAAGGCTCTGCACAAAATGAAGCTGATCGAAGAAAAGTGCTCCAAAAGCAAGTGGTCTCTTCCTCCCTTCTTTCCGTGTGGTTTGGGAACAGCAAACTGCTGTTCTCTCTGATTCTGCCAGAATTGCAGAAAGACCTCTTCAGCAGCTTTGTGACTGGCTCGTAAAAGTGCAGCTGGCCAGCTGGAATATGAATAACATACCTGCACAAGCTATGTATTTGTGATGGCCACCCGCCCACCAGAAAGCCGTGATTAACTCACAGTGGCTGTGAAAATGATTTGAGCAAAGCCAAACAGAGAGGGAGCATGAAGTGGCAGGAGAAGAACCATAGGCATTCCTGTGCACATAAGCTAAACTCCCCGTCAAAAAATCACAGTTGCTTCTGACTGATTTCCTAATATGTATTTCCCTTGTATAGTGGAAAAACACCTCCTCCTGCAAAGAAGATAAATCAGAACCAGGAAAAAGCAGAGGATGCCTACTTATAATATTGAACACTTACTGTAGGGTATATTAGTTCTGTGGCAAAGCAAGGCTTTTGGAGCTCTGAGCACCAGCTGTTTGTGTAGATATGATTAGAGGCTAGGTGCAGTAGTTACACTGCTGTATCTTGCTGCATAAGCAAGCTAAAAAATTTAATTGAGATTTAATGCTGCCTTTTTTTGCAGCTACAGCTTCATAGATCTGAGGATTTTGCCAGTGGCAACCGGCCTTGTGATATAGTTCTGTAGCCAGGAAAGAAAGCCTGAGAGACCTCTAAGAAATACCATAAAATCCCCATAATCTGATCTCTACTTAACATTTCACTTCTCTGCTTGCCTAGCATCTTTTCCTTGAAAGACTCATTATACCTCTAGGTTTGGGTTCTATACTGATATAACTGGCTTTTTTAGGATGTAGGTAAGTGTTCTTGCTTTAATTTGCAAAGTCTTCTGTGCTATGGAGACTAGTTGCCAGTGAGACAACAACTGCCCTAGAGAGAAAAGAAAGCAACCGAAGTGCACAAATCAGTTTCAATCTGCTCTGTGGCTGAGTGGGAGAATGCCATTTACTACTAGAGTCAAAGCAGAAAAGAGAGGTGATAATTATAAGCCTACTTTGAAAAATATGTCCATATTCTTTGCAAATTAGCCTTTTTTTTTCCCTCACAGAGGGGAAGGATGGGAATTTGTTTTACAAAATAAGATTGAGTTTCTTGACTATTCTGAGCTAAGAAGTAACTAAGTGTTGGTCAACAGGACTGAGGATGGCCAAGAGTGCTCATCCAGGTTCTGCTAGTTGTTGTCTAAATGCCTTGAGCAGAACTCCTCACTGACCCAGCTTTCTTAAAAGCCCATCAATGACTCAAAGCTTCAGGTTAGATTCTGTGTATAGAGGATAAAAAACCTTCATATTGTAATTTACTGAGTGCCAAAACCAATGGCTGCTTATTTTCCATCTGGGAAAAATGCAATCCAAATAAGTGATGGATTGTAGAGCACTTGTGATTGTAAGGACACCAGCACTAATTGGAAGAATGGAAAAACAGCACCAATCATTTTCATTGTGCACCAACAGCTATGTTTTCAAGATGACTTGTGTTGGTAGTACTAAATATTTCAAAAAAAATAAGCTGGTAAGTGTAAGATAGAAGGTAATTATAAAACAAGACTCTTGAATGAAATACTTGCTGGAGCAACATTAGTGACTCACTATAAAAATTATACTATTCTATAAAGTTTAGACACTGAAAACAAGAACAGAGGACTTTTAAGATCTGATCCAAGTGCCTTTTTACTCAGAGAGAAAGATCAAGATCCACAAAAAGTAAATTCAGACATTTTCCTAATAAGAACTTTATACATATGCACACACACAAATTGAAACAAAACCAAAATCCCTGAAAACCTAAGGCATGATATAACAAGAATGAAAGCATATTTGAAAAACAATATATATTTTAGATAGTGTATATTATAAAACAAGCAAAACTAACAATCCTCAACCTCTCAAACTGCACATTCTTCTGAGAAAACAAAATCAAAGTTGAGAGAAAGAAGTCGTTAATTTCTTGGAGTGTCTCTTTGTGTGCGTAACAAAAGGAAGAGCAGACAGCTGGAACTACAAGTGTAACAAGCTGAGAAATACAAAGCTTAACAAAGTCACTGAAGAGACTTTTTCTGTAGAAAAGAAAAAACCTGAAGTCCTTCAGTGAAGAAATAGCAAATACATAAGAGGAATGGGTTGAAGGAACAATTGTCTGAAAAAATCCTCCAGTATCTACAAACACCAACATGTTCTAAGGTGATGTTTTCTTTTTACTACTTACTGTCCAGGTTAACACATACACTGATGCCTTCGAGAGCAACTCAAGGTTAGAACACAGGAATGAAGAATATTCTGCACAGGCTGCTGACAATACATTTTACAAAACAGACCAGCAGTTAGTCCAGAGATCATACTTTTGAAAAGGCTCAAGCTATTTGCTATTTCTTAGCATATTGTGTTCCTTTTAAGCTTGTTAAAAAGAGAAGTTAAATATTTGCAGTCTAAGTTTAATTCTAATGTCCAATTTGCACTTGATTTTAATGTTCAGTTACTGGATTTTAGTGTCATACATTATTCTACTCTTAATAGAGAAAAAAATTCCATAATGATTTAATGAAATTTTTGCCACTACATTAACAATTCAAGGTAAAATTATTTACTGTATCTTAGAAATAGAATTTGCCAAGTGGTCTTTTTCCCATCTTAAGGTTTGCGGCCCATAGTCTTTCTCTGGCACAACTTTACTGCCTATTAAAACTAGGCATTTAAAAAGTGGAAAGAAAGAGATTTCCTTTTTTCCTACAATGCAAGACTTTATATAGCAATCTTAGTCCGAAAGTAACCTTCTAAAGAAAGTCTGCAGAGATAGGTAGGAGGAAACACAGGGAGAAAGAAAGAGAGCAAGGAAAATAAACTGTAAAAGATTTTAAAAATGGGTCTAGTATGAGGTCAGCAGCACTTAATTCTGTATTCCTTTGCATTAAGGACGTTGGTGCAAAAAAAGTGACGGCAGGCCGTTGCCTTTTCAAACAGACTGTGAAACCCTGCAGTTAATACAGTTTAGCAAATGTGGGTAGGACTAATTTGATGACAAAAATGTTAAGAGGAATCTAAACACCTAGTTGATTAGGCTATCCCAAGCCCTAAGAAGCCCCAAACCAGAAACAGGCTCTACTGGTAGGGATCAGGGGACATGCTGGTATCTGCAACCCTGAAACCATTTGTCTTTTAGTGCTGGTCGTGCTTAAACTCTCTCTGACCCTCTGCCTTTCAGACTTCTGTGCTCTTAGCTGCCTGGTGCCAGCACATCCCCAGAAGGGGCTCATTCTTCATGAGGAAGGGCCATTCAAAATCGATAAACTAGCTATTACCCCAGCTCTCAGCCCTAAGGATATAGATGCACCTACAAGAGCAGACTCCATCTTCAATGCACTGGTAACAGCTGCTTTTTGTTTGTTTGAATTTAAAGGAAACAGGCATAAGACGAAGTCCCTTTATGCAACAATTGAAGCTATGACCTCTTAGATATGAATCTTTCTTCAGCCTGAAGTGATTCAAACCTAGATACTTCAATTTCCTTAAAGATTTCCTAGCTCCTAGACAACAATGTCCGTCGGTTTTACAATGTGTGAAGAGCTTTAGAAATAGACGTGAGCAATCCTTTTCTCCTCATTGGAGGCCTAGTTGCTAATCAAGACAATTCTATTTTCTTTTGACCTCTTTCTGTCTCTTGCCTATTGACTCCCTAATGGTTTATGCCCAGGGGCACATCTCCAGCAGTAGAAGGTAGAGTCAGCTTCCTTTCCCAGGCAGTTTACAACCCTGTAAAGAGAAGGTGGAAGAGGCAGTTTAAATCTGCTTTGTTGGAAAGACCACAAAAACCGGTCTTTATTTTGGGTGGATAATTTTCTGGCTGTGTTTCAGAAGGTGTAATTTCCTAACTTCTTCGTAAAAGGAAGGGACTAGATCCCTGCTCTCAAGGGAGGATTCCCAGCTCTGAATCCCAAGAAGGACCCATTCCTTTAGAGCACTGATGTGTCTTGGTGAAGGATGGAGGAAGACACATCCCAGTGCTGTCCTGGGCAGCCTCTTTCACTGCTGGTGGTGCCCAACAGATTGTCTGCACCAGGTGGGTGCTCCAGGCACCCTAAAGAAACTTTTGGGCTAACAACCAGCCCTGCTAATGCTCAGCACGTGGTGGTTGTTCAGGGCAGCCTTTGATCTCTGTGGTCAGTTGTCGTCAAATGTCACACAAAACAAATGTTAAATTACCACAAAGACTTCTTCCCAGCCAAATTAAATGGAATTTCTCCTAGAATATATGTCTATTGTAAGTCCTCGTAAAGTAAGTTTAATCAAAAGCAATAATAACAATGTTAGGAAATCTTTATCTCACTGACAAGCACGCTGGTCTGCTGAAGGACAGCATTATTTTACCAGAGCAATTAGAGCCTGCTGGTGCCCTGAGAAGTCTCATAAATAGGACGTAGAACAAAGTGGTAGGAGAACTTCCTGGCTCTTTTATCAGTTTAACCTGAGTTTATTTGAGTAGAATTTAATTTGAGTTAGGCACTAATCACTTTCTCTCTCATAGATACCTATAGTGTGAGACTAGTTTCCTTTAATAAAATACTTTCAAATCTACCAATTAAGAGTACCATAGAAGCAAAATAAATTCAGCTCTAGTAATAACAAGACTTTCACTTTTGAAATGCCTTTGAAATTCCTAAAGAATCTTCTGGACTTTTGCAAGCATAAAGTTTTAATCACAGCACAGTCAGAAAATTATTACTGAAACTGCTTTATGTAGAGTAAAAGAGGGGTGGAAATCAAGTCCAGGAAAGACAAAGTAATTTTCACAGTATCATGAATATTTTAACAAGTATTTGACAACTATGACTTAAATTTGCATCAAAAAAGTTGAATCTATAAAATAGAATATTTTACTTCAAACAAATTTCACCAGAAAGTAGTCATATCACATTTATTCAGATCAGATATCTTTTTATGTATCTTTGTTTCAAATCTCTGAAAAAACATCCAAATCTTCTTTATTGAGGTAAATTAGTACAAGGAAATGGAAGATTTAATCAGATTAAAGTCAATGATCTGTTGATCTTTAAAATCAGAAAAACCACAACCCTTTTGCAGAACTATAGTTGAAATTCTACCAGCAAATCTGGATTTGCTGAAAGACAAGAAGTATCAGAGATGAAATCTTGCTCAAGGAAACACGGGAAAACCTATTAATTTCAGTAAGGTTAGGGTTTTGTTCTTTCAGTGGATTGCAGCAACATGTAAGAAGAGAGAGCTCAAAAGCTGTTCCTTTGTGATTAAAGTTAACTTAGAAATAAAAAACCTAAGGCAACTCAGGAGACAGCAAGACAGATGTAAGTCTGGGCACAAGGAATCTAAAAGCTGGAACAAGGTACAAATAATAAACACTCTCCCTTATACACACAAATACACTGCTACCCACAATCTGTAACTTCAGGAAAGATTTAATCACCTTTTAGAAATGGTTAAGGAAAGATTAAATCACCTTTTTCTCATTTTTCTCACCTGCAACATTTTATAAATATTAATATATACTTGTATGTATACTTTTATATATATACGTGAACACACAATGTTTATGTGGTATTTGTAGCACACTTAATTACTTAGATTCCCCGAAATGTATTTTATAATTATGCTTTGTATCTCTTTGTATCCATACCTTCACATACATCTCTACCTGTATAGTGTGTACACACACTCACACACACCCCCCCACACACTTGATGAACTTATGAATGTTTAGGGACCCCCTGCCCAAGCTGCTGGCCCTGGACGGAGGCAGTGTCCTAATGAGATGTGCTACTGCTGTGTCTTGCTGACAAGATGTGCTGCAACGTGACAGCCAGTGGGTGCAGGAGGCAATGGACTCACTGCTACTGCCGTCCTGGCAAATAGAAGGGAGGGAAACAGAGTGCTGAATTCACTGAGGCACTGAGCCAGGGAGGGGTGGATGGGAAAAGGAGGCAGGAAGCAGAGACAGGGATTATTGATATAGGAGAAATAAAATCTTTTTCTTTCTTATGTGCCTTAACCCTTTTGTAAGAGAGGACATGAAACAATGCATTGCTCTGAAACAATTCTTTCAACAGGAAGCACAGCAACAGGCTGAATCCTGCAATCCTCAAGATTATTTACAGCATGAGATGCATGAAACCTCTATATAAATAGCTGGAGATGGGAAATATGCCTTTAGATTTCTGGAAAAAGTCTAGCAAGGAAGAGAAGGCAGTCGCTCAGACTAGAATTCTGATGAAATATGTCATGAGGGAATCGGGTGAATTTACTCCCCATTAAGCAAACAAGTATGTTTATTGATACAGCTGATACGAATAGAAAGCTTTAGAGATAAACGATTCTTAAATTCCAGTTTAGGTTTCATTCATGTTCTGTCCCTTTTTGCATTTTCAGCATCAGCAATTGTTATCAACTTCTTCATTACCAGTCAGTTTCTTTCAGGTCTTTTGTTCTTTAAGGTTTTGAGTTATGAATAAGACAAACATAATTGTTTTCAACCAGCTATTTCTAGTGGATTAATTTTAGTTGCCAATACAAATGTCTAAGATTTATGAGCATGTTTAAAAAAATTATAAAAAATTCTAAGAACATGTTAGAATTAAACCTTTTAAAGGCTTTTTTCTGCATATCTTCTGTTTATTTTCTGAGTTATTTGGGTTCCTAGGTCATGTTCCACACCTTAGCACCTGGTTTTGTTATTTATTGTTCTGAAATTGTGTTCTGCAATGCCAAAAGGAAATATTAAAATTTAAGTAGAATTTGGTACAACAAATGAAGAGAAAGGCTATGAAGATCAGAGGAGTATTTTTAAAAATTGAGTTACTTTGGATTTTTAGAGATGTAACTACATGTGCAGAATACTTTTTTATAGATTCCAAATAATTAATATTAACTGGAAAATAGAGTTTTCAGATTCTCATCAAATAGTTAGAAAATTCCTTACAGTTTAAAGGCAGTTTTTCTGCTTTAAGCTGTTTGTTTGAATGCCAAGCAAGCATTTATTCAATGTTCATGGTGTAAGCATTTAAATAGAAAGTAGAAGATTACTTAACAGTACTTGTGCGCGATTGACAGATATTGGAATTTGGCTGCGCTCCGTGCTACTTAAAATGATAACAAATGAAATGTGTGCATCGAGAAAAACTGGTTTTGGATGGATGAACTTGACTTGCTGATGAAAGTAAAATGAAATAAATTACACTCCAGCCTCTCTGAAACTGGCATATAGCGCTGAACTGAACAGTAAGTATTTCACCAGGAGACTTCAAATAGGTTGTCTAAGATTTTTTTTAATCCTAAATAGAGAATAAAATACGATAATCTCCAGGAGACTTCTGGAAATATACTTTAAATTGTCATTTTGTGCAAGGAAGCAAGACAGAGTTTTGCAGTGCTGATGTGTTGATAATATGATTATTCTAGCTGGATTTATTTTCCCCTTGGGATTTTACACCACTGTTTTATTTAACTGCCACATATAAGGAAATTTAGATAAAAAGGATAGAATGCAAGCAAACGCGGCACAGAATTTATCTTTGGAATAGATTGATTTGCAAAATTTAAGAACAATAGAAACATTTCCACTGCTATAATTTTTTGAAATGAAGAGCAAATTTTTTTATTCCTTTTCCAAAATCGTTCAGTTATAACCTGTTCTCTGCTAGTGGAGGACAAACTCAGATTTACTGGACAGAGGCTATAAACTATGGTGGAAATTACATTCTTATTTTCATTGGACAAGATGAATTATGTTCTTTTCTTCCTCTTCTCTCTTTATAAACTGATTCTCAAATGCTTTTGCATTCTGATGCATTGTGCATAAAACTATGTTATGATCTATGAAAGTTCAAAGAGACTTGATCAAAAAATGTTAATTTTTTTTCCATTATCAGTTTGTCAACACAAAAATCTACCTTGAGAAAGTTGAGTTTGTTAACATTTTCTCAGGGAAGTTTTTTTGTCATATTTTATACAAATTTTCAGGGAGGCCCAAAGCTACTTTTATGTCAGTGGACCTCATTAGGGACAGATTTGTTTGAAAGATTTCAATTTTGCCCTGAACAAAAAGGGAATATTTCAATGTCACAAAAATTTGCAGAGGGCAAAAAAATCATCACAGCTATCAATTCATGGTTCCCTTAATGGCTGGAAAATTTCTTCTGCTGTCAAGCCTGGCAGAGAGAGACACACTGTCACATGCTGTCAGGATGGGATATGACAACAGCATCACATCCTTCTCATGAGCTGTATGACTGAATTACCTTCTAAAGGAAAGTAAGGGGGGAAGAAATGCATCTCACCTTGATACAGACATAGCCTGAGCAATTAGTAGTTTCTATCAGGAGACAATCCAGCAACTGTTGCTCTAGCAGCAAGCACCCACAGGAGTACCAGTGTCCCCTAAGCTTCCCAGTGTCCCCTAAGCTTTCAGGCAAGGGCACCTAAAAGGAGCTGCCTTAAAGAGCTTGTACCTGAACATGCACATGTACAATGCTTCTGAGTCTCCTTATGGCTGTAACCTCAGACATCACGGTCCTACCAACAGACTGACCCACTCTCTTAACTGCCTCTCTCTTATTTTTTCCCTTCTACTGTTCCCTTTTCATCGTTCTTCTGACCCTGTTTTCATCTTTACTCCTTTTCTTTTTGGGGCGATGTCAGACCCTTTCGATTTCTCAGAATTAGAAATAACTAGGGAAATTTGTCAGCTCCAGCAACATACAAACCATTTAACTGAACTATCCAAATAACACTGCCGATGCCTCTTTTCCCCTCCTTTGTCATCATTTAGAGTTTATTATTTACTGTGCATTTACTTATTTTAAGACACATCAGCAGAACTTTGAGCCTTCTTTATAAGGCCCAGCATGTTAATCCAACAACAATTATTTCATACATGGAAATTAGTGGAATGAAGACCTATGAGAAGACTGGGAGAAAAGGACTTGGAAGCATTGCATTTTTTTTCTTTGTGTACTGTTCCTCTGAGAAAGGGGAAAGATTATCAGTGGTCAGACAAGGAATGTTAAAGATCCGGAAGCCTTAAGAGTTCAAGAGTATGCAGGAGAGACAGGATCTCCAGACTCACCCACAGTAAAGGTGGCAGAACAGAGGCAGTTTCTTGATAGTTATTTTTCTGTTGAAAACACATTATATATATGTCCTATTGTGCTATTTGTTTTCTGTATTATTGAATCAGAATTGAAGAATCATGGCTTCGCTATGTTATTTACTATGCAGAATTAATTTGCATGCCTACCAGTGTCTACACTAAGGGTGCTCCTGTTACTTTCATGTAGACATGGTGCAGGGTGCATTACATCCCTGACATTTTGTGTAGGCTCTTAATCTTTCATGCATTTCATACCAGCCTCACTCTACTCATTCATTATTAGAGTTAGACCTCATTACCCCAGCAGCAGACACTCCAAATTAAAATGACTGCAGGATCTATTCACTGACACTTTCAGGTGTAATCGTTATCCAGTTAATGAGCATGAATTCAAATCCCATTAATTTGGTTATAACACTTTATTTTGCATACACTTTCTGGACCTGTGATTGCAGGCTTTTTGTATGTTGCCATGCAAAGAACTCATTTGGAATAAGAGGCATTGTTGTCTTCTGACTGTGATCAGCTCTGTCTGCTCCCAAACCCAGTTTCCTCACTGTCCTACTGGTCAGATCTTCTGGAGGACTCTGGCTGCAGGTGACAGCACTGTGACCAACAATGATGCTCTGAACCAAGCTGCTTTTTCCCATGTTCCTCAGCATGATCCAAAGCCCGTATCTGGCCCGACATCTACCTGCTCTTGTTCTAGTCTTTAGTGAGGTTCCAGACTGGACCTCACTTTTAATCTGTTTATATATATATTTGTAAACTTTCGATATGGGTATGTAATTGGGAATCACTGTTCTCAAACATTACCTTTTGGTTGGCCACAGTATAAATATGACCACTAAACCATTAAGATATCTATACTCCAAACTGGTCAAGTTATGATGCCACAAAAAGCAGCATAATGAAACCACAGAATGATATAGAATATAACTATTACCAAACTGAGTACAACACACTAAACTAATTCCTTCTGTAGCTGCCAAGGAGAAAAATCACTTAGATAAAGCAAAGCAAGGGAAGCTTAATAAATAAATGATAATCGTGAAAGCAATTCTTAGCCCTCTCCCTTTAACTTTAATAGAAACATCTCCTAAGAGGAATAATTCCAAACAGAGGCTTGGGACAGGATAACAGAGAGACTTTTTTCCAAGGGCAAAAAGATAGAGGAAGAGCAAATATGGACATTCCTGGTCTTCATTGACCAGCACTTTGCCTTTTGCTTCGAAAGCTGTTGTTACTCCCTGAATAACAAGCCCCACTTTCTCTGTAACAAGGGTGGCAGATGTTTGCTATAGCGCATCATAAGTCTGAAGGTGTATTTCCGTGGTAAATACAGAGTATGAAACCCACTATTTAAATGTCATTCCCACAGCTCAACGAACATTCTGTCACTGTCATTTTAGCATCCTAATTACATCAACATTGTCCTTTGTGACTCTCACTGCAGATTTCCAATCAAAATGTCTGTGATGAGGGAAGCGGCATTATTGCAATCAAGCAGCTGAACAACATCTCTAAATAATCCTAGCTTGTTCAACTTCCCAGCCACTCTACAGAACACAGATCTGAACAACTAAACATGGCAGGAAATTATACCTATGAACTGCTCTGGCTTAGACTGATTTTGAGGAACAGTTAAATACGGATGAGAATTGCCAGACTTCAATGCACCTCACTCCTGGGAACCTATAACATTGAAGGATGGTAAAGAAAGAGCAAAACCAATATAATTCATGCCTTTTAGTATCTTTCCTGTATGCTTGTATAGATCCATATGAATTCACACACAAAAAAATTCCCACACCATAAACTTATTAAAAATGTTTTCACCATTGTTTTTGATTCAATTTCATGGTAAATCTAAATCCAGGAAGCCTGAGGTTCCTGGGTTCTGCAGCACTGTGAATACACAAAGCTTCCATTTTCCAAAGGAGATACATTTCTAGGAATCACAGCTGTGCTGCAAAGCTTGAAAAAGTGATGTGTTCTACCCCAAAAACTAAGATGAAAAAATACAGTACTGGTTGAAAAAAATCGTATTATGAGACTGTAGGAAAGCAGCTCCTGAGTTTCACTGCTATTTCCAAGAGTATAAAGAACTCACTGCTTGTTCTCTCAAGGCAGAGAGCTCTTAATGTGGAAGGCTTGAAATAGTTTCGAACAAATGCTCTTATTTAACTTTTTAGATTTTTTTTTTCTTCTTTTGATGCCCCATGGGTCTGAACCATGACTGCAGACTGTTTTGTGTCTGGAGCAAAAGTTGTGCTGGATACACTTGGCTGCAATGCTTCATTAGGAACTGGTTTAGCAGTTGAGTAGACCCAGAGTAGAAAAATATTTGAGTGATACTCTCTGTGATTTGGAACTCATCAGAGGTGTGGAATAAATATGGTCTATTACTGTTACAGAATAAGTAACATTTCTCTCTAATTCAGAGAAATTTGCCATTGATTAGATGCTCCTGTCCTGTTTTACTGCATGTTAAGGCTATTTTAGTTAGCATGTGTGGTGAAGTATTTTCTTCACATTGTTATTATTTTTTTGTTTTTCTCCTAAAATGATCCATGAATTTTAGACTCCTATCCTCTGTTGACTTCTCTACCAGTGAGAACACTGGTAAAACAAAAACTTCTTCCTCTTCCCCGAGAATGGTATACACATCGCTGTCTGCACATTTGGTGAAGAAAACCATGACTGGGGTTTGACAGCAGCTCTAAAACTGCTGTCCTCACTCCTAAAATGTGAAGAAATATGAAGAATATGTTTATTTTGTGCAACTGTAAAAATACATGAAACTTTTATTCTTCTGGGGAAATATATACTGAAATGTTAAAAAAAGTTTCAGAGCTACTTATGCTCTAAATAGCTAAAAGTGTCTGTTTCCTTATTCTCTTATAAAAAAAAAAGGAAAAAAAAAAGAAGAAGTTAGGATCCTTACAGAGATCTCAGATCTAGAATCTGTTCTTGGGCAAAAACCTCATCCTGAACTGTCAAAACTGTGTGTTCTGAATAGGACATTGATCTGCAGCAAGTGTTCCCAAATGCACATGGAGTCCCCATTCACAAGAGGCATGGAGTCTCTTCCACAGTTTTTTTCCTCAGATTGTCAATCTTACTACTTAATCAACGTGTCAGTTTTTAGCATTGCTCCCAAAGGATTGCTGACTGTTCCATCCCAGGCTTGGAAATGCTGGTATAGTCAGATATGTTACCTGTAAACAAACCTGTTTTTTTAAGAAACTATGGGAAGCGTAATGACTGGTCTGGTATTAAATTTTGCTGTAAATGAAATATTTATGTTACATAAATAAAATCTCCCTCTACACCAAAAGGGAGAGGTTTATTTCAGTGTAAACTTCTTTACACTTTTAAAATATAATTTTATTCCTTTACATATACAATTATACTTTAGGCTACCATAAAAGAGAAGCTGTGATGGCACTTCTGACAGAAGTTAGAAATGAGAGTAACCTACCATAAGCTGAGTGTTGATGACATTTTACCTGATCTGCTTGAATGTTGAAAGAGCTGATGGGGACACTGGAAAGTCGGATCTTATGCCTTGATTTAGTTTCCTCAAGCATAAAATGGAGTTAAAGAGACTCACCGTCTTTGTACAGCATTCTGAAAGTAGGTACAGAAATTATCATGTAACTAATATCATGCAATTGTTTCTCTTGTACTGACTGAATCCTCTGTTAAGTGAGTAATTGGGATCTGTGACACCTTTGGGCTTGCAAATCAGCGCAGATGAGATTCAGAAGACTGGAAAAGCAAAAATCAAAAAGTGGTCTATCAGATTACTTCCTAATCTTAGTGTCATGTCAAGTGCACAAAGAAGTTGTAGTAATTGCAGAAGAAACTCTGATTTGCATCTCTGGTAGGTCCAGATCACCAGATTATAGCCTCAATGTGTTTGCTTTCCAAATAAGACCAAAACAAATCATTTTAGTTGAGATATCATGTGAACACCAGCTGTAATTTACCTGAGCTGATGTACCCAGCCTTTCAGCATGGCTTTGGGTGGGCTGACTGCACTGATGCTCTGAAAAACAACACAGAGCAGAGCTGGGTCACTTCTTGAGTATGACCAGATCCACTATGCAGCAAAGATCTTACACAGCATAGACATTGTGACAGTGCTTATGAGTCACAATTCATTGGCACTTCTACTACTTTACGCAAAAGGACAGTGGGGTCAGAACTTTGCTCACAGGAGGCATGTACAGGTAATAATAGTACTACATGGGTCTTGTGTGTAAAGGCTTTCCTGTTTGAAAGATTGTCATGCACTTTCTTTTATTGACACCAAGTTTTTTAAGTTGAGAAAATATAATTTCTATTCTAGTATGACTTCAAAGCCTGGAAAAAGCGGTTTCTAGTCTCAAGATGATATGAAGAAGGATAAAACTGATAGGCACAGAGGAAAAGCAGACTAGGCAAATATACCCCAAGCTGATATGCAGTACAGCTATTATTTTTATATTTTCTCTCCCTCTGTATACTGCATGTTTAGAGACGTGTTAGCAAAGTAGAATTAGCATTCTCTGTTCATCTATTCATTACTTTCAGAGATATTTCAAATGCTTTTTTCGCTGGCATGGATCTAAACCCAAAGAAATCAAAAAGAAGCAGTAGACTGCAGCAGTTATCTTAGAAAAAAGAAAAAATGTATTTATGGAGTTCTGTCCCATAGTAACTTCTTACTTACTACATTATCAGTGTAGTTATGCCATTGTAGCTTGTTGCTATTAAAATTCATTAACAAATGTTATATTTGAGAAGATTTAAAGGTTTAAAGGTATAAAAGTTTTTGGTTGTGGTGGACCCCACTGTCTCTGAGGCAAAAGTTACCCCAAATTCCTTTTTCAGTTTTCTTCTGTCAGCTACTTCAAATTATTCTCCCAAAACAAGTTTTCCAATTTTCTTCTGTCAGCTACTTCAAATTATTCCCCCAAAACACGTTTTCCAATTCAGAGCTATCTTTTTAATGACATATGAATTATAGCAGTGATCACAGGTAATTCCTTTTTTCTGTATCATAACTTTAATATGCTCATAGTAAGCTCACAATATTGTTTTATAAACTTAGTTATAAGGATAATAAGGATGAATGAATACTCATTTCTATTTTCTTTCAGAATCTCTTCTCTGTAGGAGCTAAAAAAAGAGATAAAAAAAGGTGTTGTGAAGATGAGAAGATTAAATATTAAGGGTCAGCAAGTGCTTCCATTTCTCTGTAAAGATATATATATATAAAATCAGCTTTTTAAAGCTTCTTACACAGTATTTTATAATGATGTTTTGCATAGTATTTTATAACTGTTTGACGTGGAGTATAAATAAATCACTTAATTTGGACTAGCAATTTATTAGAGAGTCTTAATGAAATTAACTCTTTTACACCAAAAAAAAAAATTGTTAGCTCTTACTATGTGAGTCTGATGATGACAGCCACATTAAATTCCTTGTTTAGTACATACTAATGGTTTTGAGAACAAGTGTAATTTCAGCTCTAGCTATGTGTTGCAGAATTCTACAAAGCCCCACGTCAAAACAGTAAGCCTGGTGAAATGCACTAGCATCCTATTTGTGGAAGGACTAAGGTCACAGTTTTTAAAAGCACTTGACACCCATATGCATTAGAAATCCATCACTGTTTTCAAAACTAACCTAGACATTTTAATTGGGACTTCAATCTTCTAAAAGTTAGGCATATTTTCTAAGTTGGTTCTATAATCTACTTTCATATCAAAGGAGAGAGACTATTCAGTAAGTAATTCACAAAATTACTGTCTTGTAGGGAGACTAGATGCTTATTTCTTATTTCCTATAGGGATATAGAGTTATTAATGCTCTTTTGGAGGCAAGTGGATGAAGTAGGGTCAGTTCTTTCTGGATTGGCAGGTGGGGAATGTAAGGAGCATATCTTAAATGCTGTTCTAGAAAATAGGAGAATCAAATCCAAATACCTTCTGTGTTTGATTTTGGTTCTTATCTTCCAGGAAAGAAACCTAACAACTAAGCTGTGAGGAGGAATTCAGAAATTAAGGTCTTTGTGCATCACAGGTGAGATTTAAGTACTTGACTACTGTAACAGAATGTGATTCTCACCAGAACATTGTGGTTGTGGAGACAAAATCTTCCATCTGTGATGCATCCTAGAATACAGCAGCTTCATGTGACAGACTGCAGAAGGGGTAAATATCTGTTTTAAAATGAAACAAAACACATTTTAAGGACGTCTTGTGACATCATAAGTCAGTTCTTTCAGCTACATGTCAATTAGATATCCTTCCTCTCTCTCTCCATGCTGACTTATGTGAAGTTCAGTCATGCTCCAAAAATTATGAGGGGGTGAGACATACTATAGGGAGAACATATTTTGATTTGACGATCCTAGGAGGGTAATGAGATGTCCCTGGGCTTTTGGTAGCTCAGTCACAGTAGAAAGGTCTGTGGTTTCCTCAGAGCCAAGAAGCCAATAAGTGGATTTTTGTGCTCAAGACTTCACTGACAATTTGGATGAAGAGGTCTCTAGAGACAGAAAGCCTACACAGCAGCTGAGTGGGTAGAATGTCCCACAGGTGCCTAAACATTTGAACTCATGAACATGAAGTAGTTGCCTAAGTCCTCTTCAATGAGGCTTTGACTCTCTAGGCTCTATATGAAATGTTTGCATAAATGCCCATAGGTCAAATGTTTTACTTTTATGTTAGAACCTAAAAATTCAAATAATACACCAGGGGGAAGTTACTAAAGTTTCTGGGTATTATATTAAGCAATTAACATTCCTACCTTCAAATTCTGCCCTTTCCATGCCTTGTACTTGCTTTTGAAAATGAGATTAGAAATTCTTTTATAACATACTGTGAAAAACTACCCTCCCACTTCACTAGAAAAATGCAGAAGTTTTGTTGGTTCAGACAGTGACTTAATTTTCATAACAACAGGTTTGCCTATAAAGAAGAAATAAAGGAGAGTGTAAATGCTAGTCTTTTAGGGCTTTGACATGTTTGAAAACAGAATCCAATTAAACCCCTATATTTGCTAATCTTTGTCTTAATAAGGTTGCTGTGGGTGTTATTGGCTGTTTATACCATGAAAACACGGAGAAGCAGCATGATTATTTTCAGATTTGTGTTTAGATATTTTACCATTATAAACGCATGAGAAAATCTGCTTGAATCTATTCAATATAGAAATCAGCAAACAGTTTTAAAAAGGAGAGAAGGTAATTAACTTCACTTCTTAATGATGCTCCTAATTTAAACTATGCAAGAGATGTATAATGAGTGAGAGAAATGTTGCAGAAAAAACCTGTTCTTCGGTTAAAAAACCAAAATGGGAATCAGCAGAGTTTGAATCTATTTGCACATCTTCAGCAGACTTACTCTGTGGCCTTAACCAAAGTATTCAATTATGGTGCCCTGCAGTTTTTCTATAAAACGGAAATGAGAGTCAACTTGCTGAGAGGTTGTGGGCCTTAATTTTTTAGTATTTATATCTTCCAGGAGAATACAGATAGAATTGCAGAGTATGATGAATGATTAACATTCTTCTGCTATTACCAAGCTCTGATATTTTTGCCCAGCTATTTTATCATACAAAAATCTTTACTTTTTATAGCTCGGTATCCAACAACTACCCTGACTGAAATGTATTAAGCGACAAATGCAAAGTCCTTCTCATGTCTCTTAAATGTAATTAATGTCCAAATTACTCTCAGAAGCAGTGGAGAACAATGAAGTTCAAGTCTGCCTCCGTTGCCTGTACCTGCCAGTTCCACAGAAGGATGAGTAAAGAGTTATCTTCCAGATAAAATATATTTGCCACAATTGAATGGTTTAAAACCCCCCAAATCAGCATGGAACTTATTGTCTGCAGGCTTAGCATGCAGGTCCTGGAGAACAGAAAAACCCCACAACTTTCTGCTTCTGATTAAGCTGGTGAATACACCTGCGGGCAACAGACAAGATTAGTTTTGCAGGGGATGAGTTCCTGAAGCACAGGTCTGGCCTACACAGCTGCTGTATCTGGGTACCCCAGACAGAATAGTAAGCAATATCTCAAGCAGTAGTTACAAGAAGAAGGCTGTATATGTGCCAAATGCACTCTAATTGATGTTGATGGATCGTTCAGAGAAATTGTAGAGTAATATTTGTGATGAACACTTACTGCTATTTTGAATCAACAGGTAATTGCAAACAAATATTTTAAAAATTTCCTACATAGTTCAATAGAAAGAGGTTAATGCTCTTTTTAATTAAAATATTTTCTTGTCATTATTGGCCTTACTTCGTGAATTATTACTTTGGATTGGGGTGTACTGACAAAGGTCTTCAGCTTCTTTAAATATCTGATGCGGATGAGCAAGTGAAACTTCCCACCTGATTTATTTGTCAGCATAAACTAGGAGAGGGTGCATGTATCCTTTCTGGTTATAAAAAAACCATTTTATTTTGCGTGGAGAAGATTCTAATGCTTCCACCCAAAATATGTAACAAAATAACAGAACCAGGGGATTAGGACACTTTCCCATCTACATTTAATCCTGCTCTGTGGAATTTGCATAGATCTGTTCTCATGAACAGTAGTATAAAAGGCAATGACATCAGAAACATTCTATACCTCGTCTATAGACTAAGTTGAACTATAGATCCTGAACTGTTATAAACAGGGTGCAGAACAGTGTATATAGAACTCTTGTCTGTACATGTCTTCTCTACCTTCTTTCAAAGCAAAGATCTAAAGGGCAGTGTCACTACCTAGGATGTTGCAGACCGTGAAAAGCTTTTCATTTGAAAACTACGAGCACCAACCCAGGATGCGAATTCTGTCATGCCATTACAAACACGAAATGAATCAAACAAACAGAGAGACCCAACAGAAAATAAAATCTGTCCACAATAAATACAGATCCAAAAATGGTTTATGAAAGCATTGTGGTCAAGAAAATAACACAGTAAAATGATTAGAAAATATAGAAAAAAGATTGCTGTTCAGTTATTTACTTATTTATTTACTATTTTAGGTGATAATTTAATCTTTGTAATTTAAAATGGTATTAGTAACTTGCAGAACTATAAATAAGTTTTACTGTGATGAAGAAAAACAGTCTTTTCAGGACAGAACCACAATGTCTTCTATCAGGCTTGAAGACAAACATTTGCCAGTATGACTGGTCTTAAATTCACAGAAAATAATAGAGGGATGCAAAAAGTACAATTTCATATTATTGAATGACAGCTATGGATATCACAGCCATTGGGCATGACAAGTGAAAATGACAGATCTAAACCATATAGTAAGTATGTTAAATAATGTTTTGGGCAAAGTAGGAGGGCAAACTAAATCCCCCCACTATTTATAACTTACAGGTAAAAAGATTTGGAATGCCCTTAGAAGGACAAGATGCAGATATTTTAGACCAATATGATTATGTTTTTAATGTGTCAAATACATTTACAACCCTGGAATACATTTGCAACCTACCAGGTTAATCTAACTATGTAAGTGTCAGATGTGATTTGAAGAAACAGAAGGAAGAAATGCAATTAGAATATCAAAAGGGCACAATATGTTGATTCTTTTTTGCATTCCTTCTGTCCAAATTTCCCACGTGTTTGTCACACCCTCCAGTCTGACCTCCAAGATAAACAACCAAACATGCACAACACGAGGTTTCTTATTTAGTACTCGTA
Organism: Lycocorax pyrrhopterus obiensis; assembly: GCA_014706295.1. Lineage (NCBI taxonomy): Eukaryota > Metazoa > Chordata > Aves > Passeriformes > Paradisaeidae > Lycocorax > Lycocorax pyrrhopterus. The sequence goes on from JACSVZ010000004.1 coordinate 75,781,499, forward strand.
GCCTTTTTTCCCTTCTCCTAGCTATTTCAAATCCCTTAAATATTTCAGTTGTAGTTTAGGTACTTTCAGACTTAAAGAGAAGAGTTTCTTGCTTTTTAAAGACAACAAATATGAAAAAATATTGATTTTTACCTGGTTCATACACAAAACTTTTCTCTTAGTTCACTGTCATTGACTTTCTCAGCAAAATGCCTCTTGATTAGCCCCTGGTTTTCTCTGGAGTATGCCAAATTCTCCTTCAAAGCTGGGTCAAAGCCTTTTGAATATTCCCAGCTTGCTGGTGTGTAGAGCAAGGATTTCAGCTGAGTGTTGTGACTTGCGTTAACACTGTCTGGTGTGCTAAGGATACAGCTGGGCCTGCGCCAAACACATGGCAGGTTTTGGAGTGCAGCTCCAGGGGATAACCACCATGCTGCATGCCCTTACCTCCAAGCAGCTGAAGAACACTTGGCTTAAAGCATTCATTAGGTGTGTGCTTAAAAGGCCAAAGTTGGTCTTCAGGAATACATGCTAATTTCAAATGGAATGAGCAGCTACTTGCTACGGTGAGATTTCCCAGTGAGAGGCTCTCCTGGATGCTCTGGGCAGTTTCTTACACAAAATGTTGAAAATGAATAGCAGCACAATACCTTTTAACTCCTTACACTTATCAAAGGCATTTTTTCCCACTCCCTCTCCTCCAATAGACTTTTTTTTTCAGTGTTTCTGTTTACCCCCTCAGGGAAATCACAAGTGAGTGTGTGTCTTTGTTCTTTTTTTTGCTCCATCTGATATCACATTAGCTCTGAGTCACCTGCATTCTCCGGAGCTCTCAGTCTGATCTTGTCTAGGAATTGTACTCATTAACTCAGCTGAAACAACAGTTTACAAAGACATCACTAGCATAACGTACAGAGTACAGAGTCAAGGTCAGGTTGCTTACATATGCATTTGTTCAGCTGTTTTTGAATTTCCTCCTGCAAACGTGAGCTTGGGGACTGAGTGAGCAAGCTCAATGCTCTTAGAGACCATAAATGGAATAATTAGATGTAAGGTTCTTGCATCTGCAAAACTGGGTTTTCAGCTTTTAAATTTTTTTCCTTGCTGTTGTTTTAAAGACCTTTTTTTTAAATGTTAGCTACTATGAATAGAAAAGATAATGTTAGAGTGTATTACATTATCTGAGAAGTACTTAAATACATGTAAATGGTAGCTGTACTATAAAACGTGTGGAAAATAGTAAAGTTAAACTGCAAATGGAAGTTGTCATTTCCTGATGGCTCTAATCTATGACATATATCACCAGAAAAATTGTCAGTTTTTCTCAAATTGAAAATCTGAAGTACTTTTTTTTGTATACAATACATTTTATTATTCAGTGGAATTTCCTCTGCACTTTTGTGTTAGGACTGATGTCTTGCTTATGTAATAGATGATGGATGGAGCCTATCTCACAACTGAGTTGATTTCGGTCATCTGGTAGCTCAAACTTTTTTAATATTTTGCAAAACTATATGACCACAGAACCCACTTCTTTATAAAGATGTAGTTTAACTGGTTGATGTAACACTTTGTTGTAGTTCCTAAAATATTATAGTAATAACATATCTTATGTCAAGTGCTGGAGTGCTCCATCAAAACAAAAATTTCATTGGGTTTGCATTATGAACATTCCCCTACAGGTGGAAAATTTGCCACAAGAAATATTTTGCCTGAGCCAAGACACAGTAAATGATGGCAGCAAAGGAGGACAAGAATGACAAGACAAAAATAGTGGAAGTAAGATCATGCATTTAAGTATGCAGGTCTCAGTGGCTTTAGAAAGCTTAAAGTGGATATGTATCAGCCATCCTGTTTGCTAGTGAATTCATACCAGAGTGCTCTCTTTCTTTTTTTGGTCTCTTTTTTACTTTTCTTTCCTTAGTTGTTAATAGCAAGATCAACTTGAGGAACCTCTTGTAGCATTAAAGGGCAACCTAGTGAGAACTTGAAAGGTGTTTGCTACCGTAGCAACTAAATGAATAAAGATGGACATGTTCCAAGGTGAGTACAATGGCAAAAACATAAAGGCTGACTGATGTAGTAGGAAACAGGAGAAGGAGAAAGAGCTTCAGAACAGAAGCAAGCCTGTCATATCAAGACAAGGCTATTTTGGCAGCTGTATTTTATATGAGCAGAGGAGTGTGGCGCCGAGCCTGGTTAAAAACCTAAGGGAGCTGATGAGGGCTTTAGCAGCAATAAAAGAAAACACGGTGTAAGCTCATCTGAAGGAATCACATGGCCTTATCATGGTGATAAAGGCAATGGAAAACGAGGAACTGAAAATTTTCTCTTGCAAGTTAAGGCATCACTGGTTTTTATAATGCTTGGATTGTCTGAACAATCTGCAAGTACTGCCTCATGGCAATCCAGTCTAATGGTGAGAAGGGATGGAACATCTGGGTAAGAAAAACACAGAGTATTCCTATGTCCACACACTAAGTCAATGTTCTTATTGCTGATCCTCATTTTATTCCCTTTCTTTCCTATGTACTTTACAACTATTCTATACAGCAAATATTTTCCAGACTGGTCTTCAGTCTCTCCAGGCTGATTTCTGTTTTCTTGGTGCTTGCTGAATACCCTGAATGATCTGAAATCTTTAAATCTAATTGCGTTATTTATTAGCTTTTTGAGTAGACAACTAACTCTACACTTAGCCTCTGAGATGTTAGAACTCGAGCGGATGCTGTCTTGGCTGCCACAGAGGCCAGCATCATCTTCTCTTTCTCCTTTTGAGTGTGGCTACCACAATGAAGGTGCTGTCCCCTTGATCCTTTTAAAGAAGAGACTTTTTCTACAAGATACATCCTCTTAAAACACAGGTGAGGAGGGAGGTTTATAACATGCATTTATACTCTACAAGTAGAAGCCAAGAGGCACGTATAGCCAATAACAGGAATGCTGTTTGCATGAATTATGTCTCAATAATTGCATTGCTCTTGAGTTAAATAATTTCCTTATCCATTTTTCCATCATCTTTTCTCCATTAAATTACAAGTATGATATCTAAGTGCAAAATAGCCCTAAGATTGCCCTGGCATACTACAATTCTTTCCCAAACTGAAAGATTCCATCCCAGATAACATTCAGAAATTGTCTTTCCATCCTGCAAGCTCTCACTTCGCTTTTAACACTAATCACCTTAAACAGTTTTTGAAATAAATCCTCCACAGGTGTTAGGAGTAATTTCCTCTGCTCTGAACTCATACGCATCTTCTATGCATTTATGCAGGCAGCAGAGTGGCCACTTTTTTCTGGCTTTTATGGCACAGTAGAATTATGCCTTTTCTTATAATCCAAATCTTGTTGCAATTTTTGTAAATTTTTTCTAGTGAAAGGAAATTGGAGAATGGGAGAATACAGTGCTCAGTGTCACTTGTCTTAAAAATTAGAAAAGGGTTCAGACAGCTACAGTTTAATGCTGCAATGCCTAAAACTTCCACACTTGGAAGCGAGTGTAATGTTTGAACTGAGGCGTGCACTGTGCTACTGAGAAGTGGAGCACTACGAGTCGGGTTTGCAATATAAAATCAGGTGTCCCTGTTTGCTTGAATGAATGGGACATCTAGATGTGTACAAGAGGGATTTGCACTTATCAGCAGCTGAAAAAATTTGATGCTTAAACCAGTCCAGAGCAGGGTCAATCTACAACTCCATTTTGCTTACAGGTAGGTATCTTCAGATGGTAGGTAGTCATGTCTCTTAAGCTGGAATATGGGTCCTGAAGCCCAGCTCCTGACCTTGGCTACCAAATAAGGTGTTAAGTGACCTTTCCTTTCTAGGATGTGAAACATACATGACTGTACAGTAGAGCACTCAGAATTGTTAAGTTTGGAAAAGACCTTTAAGAACATCAAATCCAAGTAGGAGGAAGTATTTTCAAAAGAGTGACCAAACCAACAAATCAACAAACTCATTGTGGAAGGATGTAGATGAAATAACTTCTATTTTTTCCCCTGTTTCATCTTGTCAGCCAAGAATATAAAACAAATGGAGGCCAAAAGGCCTGTGTTTTGCACAGTGCAAAGCTTTGTGGTTACAACATTCACCTAAGAAAGAGTGTTCTAGAGGTATCCTGCCAATATGCTCAATTGCAGGTACTCAGTAAATATAATGTTTGACCTGGAGATAACTGAAAAGATAAGAAGTAAATTCTTCCTGCGTTGAGGAGGCATAAAGCCAGAATAGTTATAGTTGCCTTAGAACACTCATCTTTAAAACAGAAGCAGCCACCTGTGAAGCTTAGATGCTACCTTGAATTTAGACTCGGAAATTATTACTTTTTCCATTTGAACCTTCTGAATGTTCACACTTAAACTAAGTAGAATTACTCACGACCTTAACCTTGAGCACAGACAAAGTATTTGGATGGCCATGGACACAAAGTAAGATATATGATACTTAATAATGAAAGTGGTATTTTCCAGAGTTCTGGTCTGGGTTAGTACACACTTTTCTCCCTTTATGTATACAACCAGCATGGCTACTTTGGTTAGAAATGACAAGGTCCCTAGTTGCTACTGATCTGCTGGAAAAGCCCTCTTCTCTTTGGGAAAGAACTTTGCAAATCTTGCAAGCCTTTTTAAACTTCCTCCGGCTTCATCCAGGAAAGACTATTTGTTATTGATCTTTACACTAGGTAAGTCGTCCTCATGGGAATCAGGCAGCATGATACTTTCTAGAACGGAACTAATCTCTTGAGACCTGAAAGCCTTCCTGCATTATAGTGCTGCTTGTTGATCATTTCTTTCTTGGTTCACATATACACAAAAATACCAGTAAGCATCTAAACATAATTGAGAAACGGATTAAGATTTACTGGTGTTCTATTACAAAGAGGTACAAAATACTACATAATTGTCTTTCTTAAGAGCTAAAATGTTTCACAACTATTTAAGATTTTATCTCCTTTTTCTGACTGTAAATTCAGCTCATATATAAAATTAAGTAATTTTAAAAAATTATTAAAGCGATTGTCTAGTCTTTTTATAATACAAATCTGCTGCTTCAACCTCAAGTAGTTCCTCTTCCTGCATTGTTAAGGTGATTGACAGCCAATCCACTTTGTTCATCAAAAGGGTTGAGAAAGCCATTTCCATCACAAGTTCTTCTCTGTTACTTTTAAAACATCAGATAACTTCCTTTATCTTTCTAGATGAAATGGCATTCACTGTATCTCAGGGGGTTTTTTTGTGTGTTTGTTATCCATGAGTTATCTTAATTTGAGTTTTTTCTTTGTCAGATTTCTGCCTCTTTTTCATTGTCCCAATTTAATCTGATCCTGGTGTTGTTTTTTCCCTAGAAGTGACTTTTTGCCATTTCTGTTAGTTGATAATATAATTTTTCTTGCACTATTTCTTTTGCTTTTATCCAACTAGCTATGATATAAATCTATTCTGCTCAAAAAAAGGGCAGTTTAACTATACTATCTTAATTGACCTACTTCAAGATACGAAATAGATTTTAAAATAATTTGCAATATGAGCCAAACATATTGTATTAATCTAGAATCACTCTGTATTTCTCCAAAATTCAAAATATTTGAACGATGTGGGTATTCCTTATTGAACTAAATTTCTGAAGTAACTGTAAAAATCATTTACATTCATGGGTGTCGGTAATTCTACTGAGCTGTTACTCACATGAAAAGAGCTAAGCACGTGCAAAAACTCCTATTTCACAGGAATAATTTTAAGATAATGATCATCTTTGGGTAGTTATTTAGAGAATATTGTACTGAAGCAATTTGGATTCAAGTGCCCCATTTTTGGTTTGAAAAAGGCATGCGCACATGATTCCTCACACCTACATATGAGTACTAAAATTTTTGGCACCCCAATCTAAAAAAGTGAACATTATCTTAGGCAGCTGTAATGTGGGACCATAACACAGTAGCTTGGCCAATAGATTAAAAAAAAAAAAAAGGTGATTTTCTTCTGGAAGTTCTGCTTGATTGAAAAGTTCATGATCAATTCCCAAATCAAGACTTATATTTTCCCCAGCATATATGTCTGTATCCTGTGTCCTTTGGAGACATTGTAGCTATGTGTAGGTAAATATGAGAGAGAGCAGGACAGGCTTAATAAAAATCAACAACAGATTTGTTTGAATAAGGATTGCATGATCAGGTTACTTACTCGCAGGCTGGCAAGTATCCAAGGTTACAAGTCCTTAGAGGGAAAGAATACACAGAGAGTGAAGACAAGCTGAGATTTAGGATAAAAATATTTTAGAATTTGAGAACAGTTGTCTTGGCAACTTTATATTTTTACTGTATTTCTGCAGTGCTACACAGTACAAGCCTGACCTTTGTTGCCCTAGAATTTCCATCTGTATGTATTAGGGCAAACTATGTACCTCGGGGCTATTCCTTGCTCACTCTTTCCAGTTATTATTCCTAAAATTGACACACATGAGTTGGCAATATTAGAACTAGCACAAGATAAGTGACTTCCTGCTGCATTTCCCCCTCATCCACTTAAGAAGATTAAGTGATATAGCATAGATTTTATATGCAGAAAACTTCTCTTCCAGAGAATTATAAAATATTTAAATGTATTTGTATAGAATTTTTCTCTGAAGTGAAATGCCCTTTATGTTGCAAATGGGAAGTTCTAACCAGCTCATGTTTGTCCTTTTGTTGGTGTGTCCTTCACATGGGAGTGGTTTATGCCACCAAAAGAGTGTTACAGCTAGTGCAGAATTGAACATTTATCTAATCAAAATTGTTGCATTGCAAAAATGGTATTTTTTCTCTGCACAGGAATTAGAATATCCAACCACTATGAAAACTGAAAAAGAACCTGTGCAGTTGTCCTATTGACACTACTGCACTACCAAAGAAGGCATTATTGCCTTGTAGAAGAATCCAAATTCAAATACAGGAATAGAATGGGTAAGGGAGATTATCCACAATGAAAACAAAAACCAAATCATCAAAAAACCCACACCAAAGTGTACCCTAGTCTTTTGGGCAAAGAACTGCATTGGTATTTCATTTTCATCTGGTAACAGAGGATGGGAAAAGGAATAGTGAAGAAAATCAAATAAATACATAAACCACTTTACATTTAAGTTAAAATATTTTTTAAAAAATCATCAACTCACTTTTAAAGTTGCAAAATAATGAAGACATCAGTTACAAGAACTAGCAGTAAATATCTCTATGATTCAGGTTTGTAATTCCACCTCTAAATAGCACTTCTCTGTGTCTACCAACTCCTTCTGAGACGGAATGCTTAGTTTTAAATAAAATCATGAAATACGTTTAAAAAATGTAGTTAGTTATAGATAATCTCTTCTGTTAGTTTATAATTAATCTCTTAGTTTATCGTTAGTTAGTTTATAGATAATCTGTTAGTTTATAGATAATCTCTTCATAGATTTAAACTCACGAGTATTCATGATACACTGTTAAGATGCAAATTAACCATCTAAAGTGTTCGGCAGATGCACAAAATGCTGGTTTGGACCTCTTTGTAGTCACACCACTCAAATCTCATTATCTTCATAAACCAAGATTATCCTTTTACACTTGGGCCAGAAGTTAAGAGAAAGTTAAAAACCAAAGGAAAGTCTAATTTCACTAGCACCAGTGTGTATTTTCCCACAGACTTGAGTGAGAAAATGTTTTGTCTTGTCTACTAAACTATCTGCTACCATTAAGCTACTGAGAATTGATCAGATGGAAATAAATCACTGCAGAGACTAAGCATGGTCAGAATCAACCCTGTGACAACCATTGCCCTCTTCTCACCAAAGTTCTTAACAATATGAAAGGCTCCTTTTCTTGGAAGTGGAGCTGTTAATTTTTTCTCAGTGATCCAAACCTTGCAAGAGTAAGTGGTTTGCCTGACGTAAATTAGTTTTTGCATGAATTTCTGTGTAATGACAATGGTTCAAAAAAAAAAAAATCAAAAGCCATATTGTGAGCAGTTCTTGTGTGGAAGCACAACATGAAGGTGCTTGTCTCTTGAGCATCATATTCCTTTAGTACCATATTCCTTTTTTTTCTTCAGACTTAGTCTTTTTTTTTATCTTTAGCAAATACAAGTCAAGAACAATATGGACATCAGATTAACATAATTTCCATTGCTTTCTTGAAAAACTGTTAAACAGTGAGACTGTGGGCTTTCATGCACGCTTTAGATTATTGGCACATTTATGCCATGGCACTAGAAAGATGGATGCACCTGCTTGCTCTTTTGCATTGCAAAGTGCTCCCTTGATTTTACTGAGTTAAACCAAGCCTCTCGGCATGCCTTTGCAGGATCAAAGCTTAGCTGCTTCAAACTTCAAGCTTCAGACCTGACATACCTAGGTCAAATTTGTGTTTTAATAATCTGTTTCTGTAATTGTTTTTGTTAAGTGCTGTGTTCTTTGTCCTATCTTCCATAATTAAATTTGTAGTTCAAACCTGTACTTATTTAGAAATTTATCAAAATAAAACTGAAGCTAGCTATGTTGCGTTTGACAAAAACCACAGAATAAATAAAGCAGGTAAAACTTTTTTCAGGAAAAATAAAGTCAAACCAACAGGTTGCATAGAAATTAATAAAAACTGAGGCTTATTTAAACACACACACATAAAAAATATTAGAATGAGACTGAAAAGACAGAAATAAAGTTTGTTTCTTGCAGATTGGGTGCCTATGAATTGCACAAAGAAAGATTGCCCAGATTTTTCAATTTAAAGCATAAAATAGCTATTTCTCAAAGCCTGAAATAGCTCCATATCTGGACATAAAATAAGTCATGGAGTGACACACAGGGAAAAAGTTTCCGTGTTTCTCTTTGACAGAGTTTTAAAGTGCAGGCAACCCAATGAAACTTATGTGCTTTATAGTTCGAATTATTTGCATGAACCTTACCACATGACTCTTACTCCGAAGATTTTTCTTCCTTTCACTTAGATCTATGTGCATTCATATCATACTGTTTTGCTGGGTGGAGAAGTAATGTCTTTAAAACTGACTTTCTGATTTGGGAGTTTTGCTTTGTAGATAGAAGGCAAAGTAGTCAGACTTTATGATGTCAGGCACTCATGAATCAGTTTGACCAGGCCTGTCTAGGGTGAAGCTTAAGCTGCTGATTAGCTACAGATAGAAGTGAGCTTTATTGGATGACATAGCATCTAATATCTTAGAAACCAGCAGTTTATGGAATGGCTATAATAATAGAAGACGGATTAATCTTGTCTTTGTTTATTCTGATCAGCCTTCAACTTGATTATTTACCAAGAAAACATTATGCACAAGAGAGACAGTCTTTGTGCTTTTTACTCTGGCTATCATAAATGACATGGCCTTGAGTGTTTGGAAGTCGACTTTTAGGCCACTGCTTTACTTCTTTTTTTTGCCTTCAGAGTATGGTCAAAAACCCTGAGTGATGGTACTGATTGCTTTTGATTTATCCAATTTTTCTTCTTGAGTAAGTGAGCAAAGTACTTGACATTCTTTCTCAGATCTTGCCTCTTGTCTCCCGGTTTTGGTCAACTAAAGACTCTTCCAAATGGTGGATAATCATAAGGAAAGACAATAAATGATAATCAGAGAAAAATATGAGCAGACTGAGGCTGAATGGGAGCAGTGTGCTTTCCTGTCCCTAATGATCTTCCAGCTATGCTCCGCATGCTGGAACTATCTGACCATTCACAATATTCTTATCCTACTGTTGCTATCTTCCTGGTACTGAAATTAGCATAACTTTTTTTCCTCCAGTAGCTCTACTGACTAGCAATTACTTACTTTATAATTTATCTGTGCTACTGGGCTGTCTTATAATTTGTTTCGAACTGTGCATTATCATCTCTATTATAAAATGCAATATGGAGGAAGACTTGTACTTAGTTGGGCAGCTACTATTAATATAAGTAGAAGTCAAACAGTTTGATCCTTTTAAAGTTTGTTGGAATTTAAATACTTAAATATTCTAAAAATTATGTAAGAAAACAGGATACTTCCAATCAACTTCCATGTCAAAAACTTACCCTATGTGTTTATCTGCTTCACCCCTATAAAGTGAAAATAAATTCCTTTTTTAACAGTTTTGTACTACTGGCCAAAAAGTCTTCATTTTTCCTTTAGTACAATAGAGCCTTTATTTTTGCCATTCACTGAGAATTTTCAAACTTTTGTGATGAGTGAGGTAAGATGTTTTGAGAAAACAAGTATGTGATCATGCAATTACGGTTATAACGCACACATTCGCACAAGGGAAGACTGATACTGGCAAACAACCTTGACTCTGACACTTCCCAGCTCAGTGTTTTGGCTTTCCAACCCAAGTAACATTCTTCAATCCATTTTTTTGGGTGAAGAATTGGTTTATGTGAATTAACATTTGTAGGAAGTGTGATTCAAATAAACGAAACAGTCTGAACTAAATTCAAGTGTTGCACGACTTGCCAAAGAATGTGAATTCTTTGTGCATCAAGTAGACTAAGCAACTTTTCCTACTTTGCTTTCAGAAAGCATTGACTTGACATCATCATGTTACTCTATATCTTTTTGGGCCTCTGAGGCAACTCCTCTGCTCTTTATCATAGCATGTAATTATTTATCTTCCTCGCAGGTAAGATTATCTACAGTTATCTATATCTCCAGTCTGCAGGTTAAAGAAGTGACTTCTTTGAATTTTCAAGTCAGTCTACAGTAGATCAACATTTGAGCACTGTAGTTTAAAAACAGGGCAATAGCAACTTTGGAGGGATTCTTATATGTCCTTACTTAGCTACACTAGTTTTTTTGTAGAAGAGAGACTTTTTGGTGAAACTTTTCTGAAGTAAAAAATATACTCCCAAAAATATCTGTGGAAACTAGATCCTAGGAATCAAATAATCTTCCATTTCTTTTTCTGTTCCACTACAGTATCTATCCTGCCTTGGGGGAGCTGAGACCTTTTCTGATAAGAAACTCTTGCTCAGTTCTCATCACTTAGCCCAGATAAATGGCTATGAGCTCAATATAAGTTCATCAGCTGTGAACAGAATGAATAGGATGGCATTTTTTTCACTGCTACTGATGCCATGGTGATTTTTTTGCCTTTTCTTTTAAACCCTTTTTATACCTTTTTACAACTTCTGTATGTTTTAGTGCTTTTTGCCTACATTCTTGGACTTGTTTGTTAAGATAGGAGACTAAACATTTTAGAGGCTTCGTAGTTAGGGACCAGTATGCCTCAGACCCCAAGGTACTCTCCAGAACACATTTTGTAAACTAAGATAGAACCATCCAGGGGAAGGTTCCTTGGGGAGGGAGACTCATTTGAGCCTCTCATTGGGGAATTTTTGATAGATATGCTCATTAGTAAGACCTATAATGTTATACCAGATCTTTTGGGGGTGTGCATTGCAGTGTGCATGGAGGTGCATTCCACCTGGACGTGGTGCACCTAAGGATCCTTAAAATAAACACCAAGGTAAAATCCCCTTTTCCCTTCTAGTCGTGTTTGACTCTTGATTTTAAGACCAGGAAAAGGCATCACTACAATTCTGAGATTACATTTGAGCCCACAGTTTTCTTATTAAAACAAAGTACGAAAACAAAGACCCACAGGCAATTGCACATATAAACCCAAGCTACTGGGTCATAAAAAGATGACATATTTACCATAATTTTAGCACAGTGTGAAACAAGCAGCAGATATTGGTCTCAGTGAACAAAGCTCCATCTTTTTCTTAGCATCTGGACCTGTAAAATTCTAAAGCAACAATGCCATAATGAAGACAAAGGTGCCTGCCATCTGTTCTGTTTTATGAAGATTATTTGTTGCTGTTGTGATTTTGGATAGTTTCCAGTAAATATTCCAGCAAATTTGAACATAGAAATAGTCAGGTATGAGGCATATGACCATTATTGTGCCCGATGTGCTATAAAACATGAAGCAATGAGGAAACACAAAGGAGAAGATAAAAATGGAGCACCAAACATAAGGAAAAAATGTTAATATGTATAAAGGATATTTGATTTTTAAAATATTTTTCACTAAAAATTAACAATTCTATGCATAAAAAAGAGCAATATAATGGCTGTGATTTCAAACACTTAAAAGCAGTAAATAGGCTGTTGAATTCCTCATCAACTGCATAGAGGTCCCTGGTGGCTTTGTGAGAAACTGTCCTGCCTGAGAGGAGCTCACGTGACTGTGAGGTGTGGAACTTGTGACAAAGATGAAAATATACCGATGTCATATATAAAATGGATGGCAGCAAACAACTCTAAAAGAGGAGTACAAGAATGATACTTTAAACTAGGCAGAAATTATTGTAAAATCATTAAGTCTGGAAGCAGAATTGACAACACATGACATTTCTGTTTCATTTTGTGAGGCAACACATAAAATTTAGCTTTACTGTATTTGAGTGCTTGAGGATGTCCTGTCGTCACTATGAACTAATGAAGTACACTTTCTGTCATCTGCTCAAACTTGCAGCAGGAACAGTCTCAGACTTTCCTATACAGTGTCTTCTAGACATAAAAGAAAAATTAACCCGGTGCAAGTAGATTTAGAAAAACATTGTTGAGACCAGGAGATTCATATTAAGAGGAATGGTGTTTTGAACAAAATAGAGAAGTAGCTATTCTGATTTCTATTCAGAACCTTGACACAGTCTTCTTTTTTGATCACAGAGAAGACTTGTATGAGGCTGGTTCATCTAAAGGTGATAGAGACCCTTGAAATTTTTCACTTGAGATTTTATTTACTTTTTTTTAGTTCAATTTAAAGAAAAATAATTATGAATCTATAAAATGAAAAAAAAAAAGGAAAATTCCAGCCACTCCTCCAAACATGAATGGAAGAAAGTCTTGGGTTTCTTTTTCAGTTTGTTTCAGTTTTGTGAGCTGGCATTAGATGTTTGGCTAGGGCCTCTACAATCTGGTATAGAGCTATTGCAAGATTCAGGTTAGAATGTTCATGGCAAAATCAACTCTGCTATCTCAGCTCTTGATCTGTATAACTTTGCTTACTGTTGCAATGTTCTCCTGAGTTGTTATTAACATGTTTGACCAGTCAACAAACAAATAAAGCAAACAAAGTGTTTACTTTGAAATGAAAATAGCAAGGCTGTGATCCACAGTGAAGAGATTACAAGCTGCCACGGCTACCAGAGGACTAAGGAAATATGTTCCAGTTCAGTATTTGTTTAGAGTTTTCACTTTTCATACTAAGGTAGTCATAAATAAATTAAACTAAAGTAAAATAACATGGATTGTTTTTGTAAAGGCATCATCAGATAGAAAAAAAAATTACAATGCCTCTCTGTAGCAGTTGTGAGAGGACACAGTCCTGGACAGGAAGGCTTCAGAGGATATTGATGAAAAGAGAGTGAGACCATGAAATGGAAACAAAGTGATAAAGAGTCCTGGAGGCATTGATTTATGAGAAAGATCAAAAAGGTAAAAGATATCATAGCTAATCAGTGACTGAGGATGAAAGACAGCAATGGATGTGAGCATGCTTTATAGTCATGCAGGGAAAGGTTACTGGAATAACAGGGAGTTTTGGGGAATGGTAGCCCAGTGATCTCATTCCAAGATGATCTGGTAAAAGAGCTCAGTAGGCTGAATAACATTAGAAAGCAATGGAAATAATAGAGGCAGTGATTGAATACAGGAGATAGAGACAACAAAACTAGATTTTTAATTTCAAATTCAGTAGCATATTGATGTTAAACCAGAGCTGGGAGAAAGAATTGGCCGTGCTGACTGCTATGGTGACTGTCCTCAGCCTACAACTCTTGCCTCTTTTTCCGTGGTTATCTCTATCACACTGGGCAAGGAAAATGTAAGGATCATGTATACCTATGGTGTTAAGCAGCTTGTGGGGCAGGATATATACAAGATATTCATTCAGCCTAAATTCAGTGCTGATTGTGGAAAGTATTGAACCTTGCTCACTCTTAGAAGTATCTGACTCATCTGACATTGTATGAGGACAAATGAATGACCTCTCACCCTAGTGACCACAGACACTCTGTCATCCACTCAGACAAAAACCCTTTTTTCTAACCTGAAATGAAATATATTCATATTTATATATTAATATATAAATGAAATACCGAAGAACTTTTCTGGTGTGTGAATTGATGGAAAGTCTTTAATACTAGCCTCCAAAACTCCTGAGTTTATCATATGAATTACAGATTTTGATTGGTACATCTGGAGGGGAAGAAAGCCAGGAGGCATGTGTTTACTTTTTTCTCTTTTTGACAACAGGAAAATCCCTGTATACTCTAGAAAAGAAAAAACAGCACAGCATGTCTGTGAATGGACCTGTCTGCCAAAGATAATCCTGGCTCCAGGATTTCTGGCACTTAAAAACCAATGAGTGGGATTTAGCATATCAGAAAAGAGTGAAAAAAGGTATTATTTGAAGGTTCAAACAAACTTGGTACTGCTTTCAACAAAGGTGGTTCAGATCATGTGTTCCTCTAAAGAAGCCCTATTCAGAAGCAAAGCAAATGCCAAAGTTGCACTAAATGAGCAGTGAAAGCCACATGAGGGCACCAAAAATGACCATTTTGATAAAAAATTTATGTTAGTTTGGACTAAGCCTTTGAAGGACTTAGCCTTCATGAGCTCTCCAGTTCTCACTGTTAGGTTGACTTGTGAACGACCATCTTGCATAGACTTCTGTCTTTAGATAACCAAGATGTCTCTTGGTGATAAGTGTTTTTGGTAGGATTTTTTTTTTGCCTTGGGAACTAAGTAAATAGGCAAGGGCTAATGGCTAGGGCTGTGATTCAAAGTGACTTAAACAGGCTGGGGGAATGGGCCAGCATGAATGTTTCAAAATTCAACACCAAACACCAAGTCCTGCACCTGGGAAGAAGACCCCTTATAACGGCTGGGGAACAGGTCTGCTGAAAAGGAACTGAGGATCTTGGCAGACAGGAAGCTGAATGTGAGCCATCACTGTGCCCTGGCAGGAAAGGCCAGCAGCATCTGGGGCTGCGTAGGAGAATAGCCAGTAGAGCAAGGGAAATGATTAACCCCCACTACTGAGTGCTCAGATGACACCTGGACCCTGTGGTGAGGTACTGGGTCCCCCAGTACAAGACTGATAGACTAGAGTCAATTCAGTGAAGGACCACCAAGATGCTCTGGTGGTTGGAGCACTTGCCCTGTGAGGGGAAGCTGAGGGACCGCTGCTTTTGAGCCTGGAAAAGAGGTGGCTTCGGGTTCTTCAAACCCACAAGGTGGTCCCTGAGAAAACTAAGCCATGATCCTCTCTAGTGGTACATGGAGAGAAAACAAGACTCCATGGACATAAACTTAAAAAAATAGAGAAATTTTTTCATTCTGAAGACAGGCTAGCAATGGCTGCTCAGAGATGTCAAGTAGTCTCCATCCTTGGAGGTTTTCAAGACTCAGCTGGACACCAACATGAGCACCTGGTTTGACCTCAGATCTGAGACTACTTTGAGCAAGACATTGCACCAAAAATGTTGCAAGGTCCATTTCTACCTGAATTACTCTAGGATTCTTACTGAATGACAATGCCAGTTCAGTTGGGTGATCTTGCATGGTCTAGGTAACCTAATCTACTGAAGGCTTTAAATGAGAGTACTGCACTGAACTGCAATCAGAGAGGACTGTAGCTAAGAATTTTACTGGAGCACTAGATTTAATACCCAAATTTGTTTAAATGTGTCACAGACTTCGTAAATACTTCAGTACCACATACTTAAAGAAAAAATAAAGGAGTAAGCCAGTTTCTGCTCACAGTTAGAGTGACTTAAGTGCTTGCTTTTTCACATTTTTTCATATGCAAAGATGAGTACATTCACTGATATCCCATAACACTAGCAAACAAAATATAGTCATTTGGTGCTCAACCAAGGGAAAATGAATTGCACATGAAATTAATATTGCTTTCTTCTGGTTTACCTGTATAATTTTAAAATCTCTAAAAAACACCCCAAACAAAAAGTCTCAGCAGAAAGAAAAAAAAAAACCCACAAAAAAATGGATTGAACCCCAGAACAAGACTAATTCCATTAATTCAATTTATTATTTAATCAAGGAATACAGAATTCTGGATATGCTACCAAAGCATTTTAAAAGGCAAGTTAATAATGCTCAAGTGACTAACAATACAGCAGCACTATCCTCAGGCTTCATTTTGAATCTATTTTATTTGATCCAAAAAGCCCAGTCATACAGCAAGCAAGGTAATGTTTTCTAGTTTAAGTAAAGATTTGGAGGTAAAGAAACTACATACTACAGAAACTATAAATGTTAACTTTTTTTTTGCTTGACTTGCCATTCAAAAATTATTTAAAATAGAAAGACATCAATTTTGTTCTGTAATTACTTTCATCAAGGTTACCAATTTTATACCTAGACAATTGATTTTTTTTTTCCTGGTTCTGTTCTCTGCTGCAAAAATATTGTATTTGAAATGAAAGACACTTACGGTATGCCTGGAAAATTTACTTTTAAAATCTGTACCCACTATGTGTATTAATATACATGATTATTATAACAAAGTTTATAAAGTTTTTATAAACTGTATTAACTTGGAATGGATGCATGTTTCCATATATGTTTGTTGTGCTGTGTCAAGAGTCTCCATACTACTAATAGACATTGTTTAAAATTATCTTTTTTGTCTATTACTTTTCCTTTTACCTTGTGAATACTTCCTTTCTGTCTTCCTTCCTCCTTTAACTTTTTGGAACTTCCCCGAGTTATCTCTATATTTGAACCGCATATTTCTTCTTTAATTATTCTCCAACTGCCTGCTTCCTTCCCCTTCCTTGTTACAGATTTGTCTCCCTTTCATTCCAGTCCGTGACTTGACCTTTGTTACTCTTAGAAGAGGACCTCATGGAATCTGTAATATCTTATAAGAGATAATAGCATGGAGTAGAAGCACATGACCTATTGAAAAGAGGAACGGAAAAAATTCAGTATGGGAGAGTGGCAGTCCTCACTGTCCCTTAGATGTCAGGAGTCCAAGAGTGATAGATGGAAGAGCTGTGCAATGGAACATCAGAAGCAAAGAGCAGCTGTTGTGGTGGCCATGTTCAAGACAAGGAGGAGAAAACCAATGTCATATCATAACAAAAAAGGTTTCAGATATATACATATTTATGCACTATCACTGCTGTTATATTTCCTTTCTTTGTGTTTGTGCTTTCAGAGATAGAAAATATCTATTATTCCTTTCAGTGTGTTTTGCTATCAGAATTGATCTCTTTTTAAACACTCTGTCTTGATTAACAACTGCATGCTTTCACCACAGGCTGCATAATTAAGAAACTACTGTGACTATCCTTAAGTAGTGAGAAACGTGCAAATTAAATTGGCTGTGGAAGATGTTAAAAATTTCTAATTGGGGAATGCATCCCCTTGGAATATGAAATCATAGAAGTACATAAATCAGAGCACTGTTAAACTTTCATTCTAAGAACAAGACTGTAATTCTTTGCAAGTTACACACGAAAACCAGATATCAAAATATCTTCAGAAGTCACACTAGAACTGTGATTCTGGAATGATATTCAAATACAAGAGTATATATGTTTCATCAGAAGAGTTTTATATATATATAATATTATCACAGCAGAAGAGTAATCTCCTGGACTGTAAAATGACAAAAAGGTATCACTTCTCTGAGACTGAAATTAATTTTGTATCATATTAAAGATGGCGACATCTATTTTTTTAAAGTTGAGTAGTTTCCCAACTATATGCCTTGGGATTTAAAAAAAAAAAAATCCATCAAGCAATAAGGATAATGTGAATAAATACCACAAATAATGAAGATATTTTGACAGCAAAATATATAAATCTAGCAAGATTTACTCAGGATAGGAAGAACTGACTTTTTTCTAGGGAGTGAAACGAAAAAGATACTTTTTATGGGGACTTAAAGTACTTATATGTTACACATGAAATATTACAGAAATACTGTATGCTTTGTGTTGAAAACAGTGAAATAAACCAAGTTAGAGAAACAGAGGTTTTATTGCTCTGCATAAGTCACCAAGTGTGATTTGTCTGAGACTGGTGGTTTCTAAAATAGTGACCTGCTGTAATTTTAAAGCACGGCATGTCTTCTTCCAAGTTTGATATTAAGGCAAAAAGATTTGAATCCTTGTGCCAGTTTAATAGAATAGGTGGTCATGCCCTACTGCCATGGGTGTAACATAAACCCTTATGACTGATGGTGTTGTATTAGCCCAGCTCCCCAGGAGAATTTGGGACCGTGCTTCAACAAGAATAGAATAGTGACAAGCCCATATCTGAAAGAAAGAAATACTTCCCAATACAGCTACACTGTTTAGGCCATATGATACTGAAATTTCACAACAGGAATATAATTTAGTTTAAAAAAAGAATGACATGACCAGGTGTGGGATAACATGCCATGAACAGAAAGCTTTTTAAACATAAAATGCTCAGAATAATGAGAATGGAGAAACACAACAAAGCTCCACAGAGACATTTTCAAACAACTGCCCTGCACAGGAGAGCTTAATAATATATGCTGTTCAGCTCTTGTTTTTAAGACCTCTAACAGTCATCTTTCCCTTTTTTGTTCATTAATATTCTATGAACACCTTTAAAGAGGAAGATGATACATCAGTGTGTACTGCCATACACAAATTATCCCAGACTCTCAACAGCTTCTTCAGTTTCAGTTGTTTCTGCATGGGATTCTGATATTCTGACAAGGGCTACTGCTGAGATGTGATGGTCCAAAATATCTCAGTTTCCCTTTCTTTCCATATGTTTCTTCCCTCAAAGTCACTAGAGATAACACAGACCTTTGACAATGCAGGGGAGGAAGGGGCAGGTCCTGTCCTTCTGAATAAGAGATTTTGGTAGAGCCACTCCAGTGATGATCCACCCTAATAAAAAGCGGACAAAGAGTAAGGAAAGACACATTTGTTGTGTGACACAACACACACTTTACTAAAATGAAAATTACTCCTTAAAATTGTATTCATGACACATTTCGGAGTATTGTGTAGGCACAGACATTTTAATTAGAATTTTGTGATCCCAAAAGGGAAAATTCTCCATGAGATGAAGCAGTACTTCAATAGTACTTTTAGATTTTGAATTGTTTTCTTGGAGTTTGATGCTAACATTCTCACTGGGGTCTCTGAAGTGCCATAATATGTGTCTTTGTTCGTAAGATCACATGCCATTTCCCAGATAAAATGCTACTATGCCTGCAACTCTGCTAGATGATCCCATAATTACATAATTTATTTTTCTTAGTTCCTTTTTCTCCCACTTTTTAGGCTGGTGCTATCTTTCATTAATCAAAATAATTTTATATTGAACCACATTTTTTGTGATTTGTATTGATCATGCTTTTATGCAATCATCCTTTTGTTCTCATGCCTGTGTTTCAGTGATTGTCAGTGTGTACATTTATTACACTGTTAGCAGAAAATATTTCTCTTTAAGAGTAAATCTCTATCTGATTTGTAATCTATTAATATACTATTTGATAACTCTTTTGTATAGTTCAAAGCCTGAACATAGTTGTTTTTTTTCTTTGTTATCTATTCTCTAGACTGAAAGTATTAGATGCTACTTTCTCAAAGTACTCAGTAAGTATTATTGAACAATTTAATGAATGGAAAGTATCTTGAAATACATCCTTAAAGTGATATTTATAATTAGAGGAATTCAAGTAAGTGAAAACGCATTTCTGTCTTTACAAGTTAAAATGTTTGTGTTTCCAATTGCAAAAACTTAATTAATACTGTAATTTGATTCTCAATAATGATCAAATATTTACCCAAAGGAAATATACCAAATTATGCTACACGTGACATAATGAATATGAGACTAAGGAATGAAGGCCAAAGGACAGCACAGTAAAAGTAAGGAGTTCCCTGCATAACAGGATCAGATTTTATCACAATTGTGCTAATATTTGGAAGGATAGATCCACGTCAGGATTATTTATTATTCTATCTTAGATAAACAGATACAACATATCTAAGTAGATAAATGGCTGACAAGATTCTTGCAGACATCACAGAAGAATAGGCTGATCAGAAGGGATTTAAAGGAAAGGGTAGGAGCCCTGTAGGTATTTTAAAATGATGTAAAAGGAGATAATAAAGGAAAGAAAGGGTCATGGGAGAAATGAGAAGAACTTAAGGGTAAAGTACCCACCTTGAAGCAGCTGAGGGACCTTCAGAGTATGCAAACAGAAATACCACTACATTCTGCACCTGAAGGAGTGGCTAGTAAAATGGACAGTGTACACATGTGCATAATCCTAATGGCAGTGAAAAAGAGCACAAACCCTGGGAATGGCAGAGGAATTAGAATTGAAGGAGTAACACTAAATATAGCGACAAACACATGTAGATTTTTAATCTGTATGACAAAAACAGAAACAGAAATAAATGGTGCAAAGACACAACATTATTTCATTTTCACGTTTTAAGAAGAAAGCTGTGTCAAGGAAAATAGCTCCTGGAGAAGATACAGTTTATTTCTAAACATGTTGCTGTCTGTAGTTAAAATGTGCTGTCATATAGATACTCTGTACAGCTCTATGTAGGGACTTGGAGCTGTGCTTCACTTTCAGACTGATCATTGAGGTTTTTCACAGAAATGGTTTACTGGGAATGGAAAAAAATTTTCCCCGAAGAACAGGCACAATTGACTGCCTATAGGATGAAGAGGAAATAATGCCTGAAATAATGTTTGATTTGAGCATTCTTATTCAAAAGCAAAACATTACAAAACTGCACAAATGTTGTAATGTATTTATTCTGGTACGTATGAGGAGTTTTCAGCATATGGAATCTTTGCAACTGTAATATTTAATTTCAAATAATTTAGTTTCATTTTTTTACAGGAGAACAGTAACCTAAAAAGTACACGAAGAAAAGACTTTATCTAGGGCAGTGCTATTTATTTCCTAAAAAATAAGGGTCACAGTCCTGTGTTCTTTCAGGTCAAAAGCCTGAGCTTCTGAAGACAAACAAGCATTTTCATACCCATCTGGACTCTGCAATCAGCCCTGCTTTGCTGCTATAATGATGATGAAGTTATTCACCTGCTCAGTGAATCCCAAGTATGGAATGAATGCCTGGTCTCTGTACCAGTCCTTCTGTGCACCTGCCCCAAAACTTTAGTTACAGTAAGTAAGGTCTATTAATTGAAACAACACTGTTAGAGAATTCAAGAGCAAATTTTTATTTTTTCAAAAGCTCCAAAATTCTATTTCCTCTTTAAGTCCAATTCTGGGCCATAACATGTCACAGGGACTGAGCAATTTACTGAGCATGTAATTATTGAGTGTAAATTTTCTCAAGTGTCTCGATAATGACTTTAGTAAAAACAAGTAAAGGAATATCCAGAAAGAGGTTCAATTTAGGCTGAGTTTTATGAATTTAATATGGGTGTCTTGGCCAATTTGCATGTGGGTAATTTCTGTCTATATTGCTTTTGCAATTCTACTGGAAAAGATAGGTTTCCTTTTCCACCTTTGAACTTCTCTATTTTGTTGCCACATGTCATCAATCTGTTGCTGCATTTTGACTCCAAAATGATCTTCTTTTATTTTTTGTGGCTTCATTTAACTCAGTTCTCATTAAATAAAGGGCCCGTCCTTCATCTTCAATTCACATCTGTACTTTTATTTTATTCACAATAAGTGAATAATAAATTCTTTCGTTATTCAAGCTATTAGCCCTTAAGAGTAAATTTGCAAAAAAACCTTTGTAATTCTAAAGCACTTTCAGATGAAGCAGGAATTAATGTTCTATAGCAGATTTCTAGGCACTGTTCTAGGCAGTCTCTTGCCTCCTTTTAACCAATGCCATAGAGCTTAGAGAAAAGAGAGCTTAGAAACTCTCTCTTTTTTTTTTAATAATATATGTGCTTTTCTCAGGTAGGTGTTTTCTCCAGGTCTCACAGATGCTTGTTTGAGCCTCAAAACGTGAAGCCTCAAGACTTTTCATAATGTTTCTGAGTAGCAATGGTAATAATTATGGCAGGTCGTATTGTATGATACAAAATATAATGCCAGTCTGGTAATCTCAGGATTGTTCTCACTGTATTACATCTCATGTAACCACTCATAAGTCCGCTACGTTGATACAAAAACATCAGAGCCATGCTGGTCTATGTCCATTCTTTTATTTTTTTAACTTTGCGCTGGTAAGCACATGGTAATAAATGTGGGCAGTGAAGAAGACCCTCCCTTTAGGCTGTATAATTTTGGATCAAAATCGAAGTACTTTAGGTAAAGTGTCTAATATTCACTAAGATAAATGCCTGCTAAATTCTGTATATTGGATGAAATATCAGAAACAAATTTCATTTGGCTTAGAATACAAAATACGTGTTTCTAGTTTCATAGAAATAGAACTCATCTATAATGTGTATTATTGGGAATTATTTTAGACTTGATGTCAAATAGGCTCACTTAACTATTCAAAAAGCTTTACAGTTTTCATTCTGCATCAGGAGAAAAAGCTTGAGCAGTGAAAGGGGCAGGCAGAGAGGGAAGTGCATTAGTTGAACATGCCGAAGGGTAACCAACAGAGAGAGAAACCACTCATCCTTTAAAATTAAATCTCACTCTGTGTGTGCTGTGTATTCTATACTCGGTGCTGTTCTTTTTACTGTTATTGAAGTTCTTTTCCAGTTCAGAGCCAACAGCTATAAGTGTAACTGATCTGGATTAATTGATACTGTATTTTGTAACATTTATTTTGACAAATAAGGTTTTTATTGAAATAATCCATTCCAGTATATAATTATCAGCCACAACTTTCTCCTGCAATATTACAAGCAAATTTCAAATAAACTAGCTGCCTGAGAAATAAATGGAATTTAAGTTCTAAATAAGTATAATATAAGCTCCACATCTGTAAAACTTAGAGATCAATACTTCTGAGGCTGTGGAATGCTCTAGCTGTATGAATATGATGTGAATTAAGTTACTGCCAGGACTGATGTATTAAAATGCATTATTTATTATTTCATCTCAATCTCATTGAAATCTTTGTCTTGTTCTGATGTGTAAGTTGGATTCTCCTCATTTTCTGTGAATTATTAACTGACACAGCCTACAAAATTGCTCTCAGGAGACTCTAAGGCAAAACTTCATTTGCTTCAGTAGACACGGTAAATTTCTTGCAGTTTTAAAAAAATACATTGTTTAAGAACTTCAATTTCTGAACTGATCTCTTTTATGCTTGAGATACACTCTAAATGTGTGTACTGATAAACGACATGAATATGAAACCACAGTTGTGTTCTGGTAGGTACCATTTTAATATGAAGATGTGATTGGAGTTTAAATGTGAGATGCTACGATGTGTCCATAGTTCTTCATTTGTAGGTATTTTCTGAGGCCTTAAGACCTGTATAAATATAAATTCCACAATATTTGGTTTGGGAAGTATTAGAGCTAAAGGTCATGAAGATATGAAAGTTCATAAGGTTCTGTTTCCATGCCGTGCTATTCCATGCTACGCTGTGCTGAACACGTCACTCTCTTTTGGATGCCGTCTGTTGCTAATACTGGTAGATAAACATGCTGTCCTTACACACTATCTCAGCAACAGGCATGTCTAGAGGAATGAGCTCTAAATTTAGTAGAGGAGATTAATAAAAGCAGCTGATGGACTGGACTAGTATTTCTTATGTTAGAATAATATTTGACAGTGCGCATGCAAGCATACATCTGCGGCTTCACCAAAGCCAGTCTTATGTTAGGATATGGTAGTGTTGCAACAACTCTGAGAGCCAGCTTCTGACTGTTAGGTGTGTATAAATGCTAAGTCATAAAATAACATCAGTCAAGACTTTATGCATTTTGTCTCATTTTTTCAAAATTATGAGCTGTGACCGATCAGTAATACTTAGAAAGAATTTCGTAATGCTTGATTGAAAAATCAAAACAGTGTAAAATAAATTTTTGCTTCCTGTTCACAATAAAACTGGAGTAAATATGTACAGAGAGAAGAAGAAAGCTATAATTCAAAGGTAAAAGTTATTTTGCTCTTGAAACAAAACAGGAAGCTCTTTGGAGCAGATTTGGACTCAATATTTTTTTTTTCAGGAAGTGCTCTGCAATCTGTAATGAAACTTCTGGTCAGACCCACTACCATGACCGGATTCCTCCTGTGTAAATGACCTTTAACCCAGGATTGGAGAGCTAAGGTCAGATATTGAAGGCCCAGTTCAAGTATTTGATTCAAGAAAGGCAGCTGATGGCAATGAATTTAAGGTCATACATATAGATCAAAACCCAAGCCAGAGCCTGAGGATGGCTTGTGCCACATGGCTATGCACAAATCTATTTCTCCTGAAGTGGGACAGATTTATCAGTACTGCTGGCTGAACTGACTCTGTGTGTTTTGTCAGGCTCCAAACCATGTTTCAGCATTTCTTAGCACCAGAGAAAATTAAGGCAGGGAACATGCTAAAAACTAAGTGTTTTTAAACACTTTTAAACTAAGTGTTAAAACCAGTGTAAGATGATGACAGTACTTGTTCGTTTTGCTAGTGCTGATGTAGCCTTAATGTCCTACATTCCAGTCTTCCCTTCATTTTCAGGGTTATAATTTTCAGAAGTTCAGCAAAATGTAAATATTTCCACTCAATAGAAAAGGTCATGAGAAGATCGGCTCAACCTTTCAGTACAATCACTCTGAATCCCTGAGTACAAAGGCACTGGCAACAAAGCATCTGAAGCAGGTGAGAAGAATTGTTATGTTCATTTTGACCAGAGTAAGGTCAGTACTGAGAAAGGCCTTAGCTTAGTTTTTGATAGCAGTTATAGAGAAATCTGTGTCAAGTCATCAAACGTCCATGTGACTCACCTCTCTCCTTTATTTTGTGGTCTTACCACAATGCTTTATATAGCAGAGAATACCCCAAGGTGTATTTCCTTTCCTGATTTGCAGTGATGGTTACTCAGGCACTTGGCTAAAATGGATGCTGCCTCTCTGATGCTTCCCATTCCAGAGCTTGCTTGTTGGAGCAGGGAACCTCTACAGATGGCTACCCTACAGCGCTAGGATGCATATGCTGTTTTCTTCCTTGAGTACCAGTGTCTACGTATAACCACGCACTCAGGACTGAAAGCACTTTAAGTTTTAAGCTTACAAGGCTTATAAGGTTTAAAGTGATGCTTGAGTTATAAGTTTTAAGCTTTTGTATCTATATATAAAATTATATAGTGATTATATTTTATTAAGCTTTTATATATAATAAACTTTTTAAATATAATAAGTTATAAGGTTTAAGCTGATGCTACTGCTGATGTTATTGCTCTTGCTCATATTAAGACAATGTTTTCTAATTAGTCTTTAGGTACTACTTCTAGAGGTATGACCACATCTGAAGCTGCTTTTTAAAACTGGGTATCAAAACATATTCAAATTGTTGAACCACGTGTGTATTTTGGTGGCACAACTTTCTAAATATTTCCTTACTAGTAAGTATTCTTATCTGTGAAGATGTTTTCTTAGATTTTTTTTCCTTCCGAGATGAATTTGATCTCCTTTACACATTCGGCAAGTTGCACAAATTTCAGGTTTTAAATTTCTCGATTCACTTGATAGTAACAGCTCTGAAAATATCTTTGATTCTATTTTTGTTCCCAAATAGTTATTACAGATGCTAAGTAACCTTACAATTACCAACAAAACTTAGAGGAAATTCAGAATAATTAATCAGATAATGTCCTCAAGCTTTTTTTTTTTAATTTAGTCCTTCAGAATTTGAACTATACGGTCTCATAATCAACCAGAACAAAGACAACATTTTTATGTAGCTTTTTCTTTTTTTTTTCAGTACATATTGTGGGAAAAAAAATAAATGAAGGCAAAATGATGCTGTTCAAGTTTTCATGAAGTTTTATGAATTCTTTTGATGTAGGACCAGTCAGCTGAGCTACATCTTACTGTGGCAGTTTAAAGGCATATCACTCTACGTGGACAGTAACAGCACAGAGTGATACAATGCTTTGTAATCCTTAGAAGAAAACCTGTCATCTTGTACTATAGCAAAGCATATTATTAAGAATCATTTAATCTACACATCACTGATACAATGACACGGAATAAGATTGTAGCATTTTACCTGCACTTCTACAATTCACGGCTGAATTGTCAGTTCTTTTAAGATGGATAGGATTTTGGAGGGATTTTTATAACTGTACATCATGATAAGAAAGTAATCCCTACCTCATAATTCCCATGCATGTACAAGTTCCTTTTACACATCTGTTTGAGAACCTTTTTTGTGAGGTACAAAACATGAAAAGGCATCAACTCAGAGGGGCAGCCCATGGACTCAATTTTTGAAACAGAATATTTGTATGAGATTAGGACAGGAAGAGTCTTCCCCATCCAGCAACATGATGTCACAGACAGCTATGAGATATTCCTTCCATCTTCCTGTCTCCTTTTCTCTCAGGATCAGGGAACAATTTATATATCCGTATCTATATATCTGTATCTATCTACACATAATCCATCTTCCACTAGCATCTTGTCATAGTGTTCTGCACTCAATAGGACAAATTGATTTTCATAAAGAAAACAAAATGAAGGTTCCTCATAAGTAGCATCCAGAATTTATTAATATTTTTAAAACATGCACTTTCCTTCAGCCCCATGCAATTCATATTTCTGACAAGAAAAATTGTTTTGTAGTAAATGTCTCAAAGGAAGTTCAGTAATTTCCCATTACACAGCCTACTATACACAGAATGGCTAAAGAGGACAAGAGAATTCATTAGTATTCTACTGATCTTCTAGAGAGACTGCACAGGAATTCTGAAGGTTAATTTAGAGCTAAATTAATTAAGATATCACATAATTAATAGCACAAAAGAATTAAGACAGCATATTTTCAGTGATGCCCAGTGACAGGACAAGGGACAATGGGCACAAATTGAGACACGGGAACTTCCATGTGAATATGACAAAAAGCTTCTTTATTTTGAGGTTGACAGAGCTGCCCAAAGAAGTTGTAAAGTCTCCTTCTCTGGAGTTATTCAAAACCTGTCTGGACACGATCCTGTGCAACCTACTTTAACAGAGAGGTTGGACAAGATGATCTCCAGAAGTCCCTTCCAGCCCTAACCATTCTGCAATTCTGTGACTCTGTGATAATATACAAGGTCAGACTGTGGGCTTTCCAGAGTTTTTCTGTTTGAACAAGACACTAATTCTTAATTTTGTTCTAAAAAAAAAAAAAAGTACTTATCCATGCCACAATATATACAAAATATTTAGGAAAGCAAAGAATAATGAATTTCTAGTGCACTTTCATTCCTGATGAGTTATGTCAGACAATTATCAATCTTTTTATTTTTCTAGCCACCTTTTCCTTAATCATAAATAAATGCAAGGATGTAAATGATGCATAAGTCCACAGATGGGGCAGGGAAAGCAGGGAGAGACCATAAGAAATGGCATTCAGATGGAAAGGAGGTATTCAGGTCAGAAAAGTGGTGAAATAGAGCAATGATCGTAAATTACAGGAAGGAAGGATCCACATTGTTTATATATATATTAGAATGCCACTCTCATTTGAGTACTTGCATCATTCCATGAAATGAGATGACATCCTAACTGAACCCATTACATTCTATGCAGGAGAGCAAAAATGGTAAAATACTTGAATTTGAATCGAAAAGCAGAAAACGCAGCTCAGATATGTTTGATTACTTTTTGCCTTACGAGTATTGGGAGTCTCCATGGGCTGGTATTGACTGACTAGGCCTATCAGGTCACATGGTGTCTCCTTTTCCTTTTGGCCATAAGTAATAATTGCTTTTTTCCATAGCTGTGGCCCTGTAACAGCCATTGATCACTTCATAGCTTTTAAGGCCAGAAGAGAACACTGCATTCATTTAGTCTGACCTGTAAATTGACATAGGCGGTAGCACCTCACCCAATGACATCCACATGAAGTCCAATAATTTATGCTTTAATACAGTACATCTCTGGAAAGAAAGCCATATTGATTGTAAAATGTTGTATGATGGACAGAAAATCTACTACTTTCCGTCACAAAGTGACCCAACGGCTATTTCCTCTCACTGGTAGAAACGTGTCTCATATTTCCACTTTGAATGTGCCTATCTATAAACTGTAGGCAGTGGGCTTTCTTGTGGCTATAAATAACATGGCATCCATTAGCCCTCTCCTACTGCATACTCCTAGCTTATTATTATGTTACAGGCCAGTCTCTTTACTTTCTCCCTATGGAGAGATTGCCTTCTTGAGTATTTCCTTGTGAGGGGGGCTTTGAGCCCCATGATTCATTCTGAGTAACAGCTAGAAGTTGGGTTTTCAGACTACTACTTGAAACTGGGAACTAGAAGCCATTCATGTATAGAGAAAATATAAGTTTTTGAGTCTGATAAACCACTTAGCTGCATCTGTACAAATGGTTTAAATAAATATCAAGAAATCTTACGAAGATGATGGTGGGTGTTGCAATTATATGTCTTAATATGGAAACAGCCCCTGCAGACTGGCAAATGGGAGAGCACTTACAGGTGGCTGAGTATGAAGAAAATAAACTATATTAAAGTTATATAGTCCGAAGGGGCTTCCTTACCAGTCTGAACTACCTAACGGGTTGCAGAAACAGAGGTTTCCAGGAGCAAAGAAGTTAAGATAGTGCCAAAATACGTAATGTTTTCTTGACCATAATACCTACTGCACTGGCAATATCTGTATGCAACATTGTTAGAAACGCAAAATATATATGTTTTATTTAGTAGACACATTAAAATGCAGTTTGTGGGTTTGTTTGTTTGTGGGTTTGTTTGTTTTTCTTTATTATTAAGTGCTACAAATTAGGTCTGAACTTGAAATATTCTTAGGAACTCCTCAGATAAATGCACTGGCTAATTTTCTGCCCTTTTATGCTCCTCAAATGTATTGTAGAAGTCCTATTTCACAAGGGCCAATGAAGTATTCTAGATTCTGAACATTCTTTCTCTAAGCAAATTTTTCTCTCTTTCAGAACAACCCAATTCCCAGTATAACCCACTCTTCTCCAGCATCTCAAAACCAAATGGGCCATGCTGGATTTTCTGGATTGTTCTCATGGCATAACCAAGTTTCCACAAAAGGCAATGGAAGATTTATCAATTGTTCTAATGGAAGATTAAATGGCAAACTTGACAAAAAAATCTAACCGTAACTGTTGGGGTGCACTATGTGCTGGAAGAGAGATAGGCCTTGAGGGCCAGAGGGAGAACCTCTTTCTTGGACTCAGAGGTGACCCTGGGAGTGCATCCAGGTCACCAGGGATGGGCTGAGAGAGGATTGGGGGTTTCTGAACAGTGTTGGGCCTATGAGAAGAGATAATTGTAGTTTGTGACTTTATAGGGTATTGTTCACCTGTTGCCATAATAGGCAATGTCTGTGCAATACCCCAGGTGATTGGGGGACACTGAAGTGAACATCTTTCCTGTTTATATGGTGTTACATCTGCTTACGTGCTGGTATTTAGGGAATTCTGAATGCCCAATAAAAGCTTTTGCACTTTTTCCATCGTGTGTGCAGAGTCCATGCCCTTGCGTGATTACTGCACATAACTAAACAGCTTTTGTGTCAAAGCTAGGTCTGCCAAGCTGAGCTGTACTGAGGAGCCAACCTAAAGCAGCAGGATACCTGATACTGCAATTACCATCCTGTCTGTCAGAAGCCTTTCTTTTTTGACAGCAATGCCATGCTTTTGTTACTTGAAACCTCTTTAATTTGCTGTGAGAGCTCACAGGGTTCAAACAGTTGGTGAAGAAAACAGTTCTGTGTTTACAATGGACATTATAAATAAAAATTCCTAGAACTACAAAAGACTAATTTTAGGATTTGTTTAATCTTATTTCTGCAGTTTAAAAGCACCTAATCTGGGCAATACTGCATGTAAACTTCTAGTCAATGGAGGTGGGTGTTAAACCATGTGGCTGACCTTATTGCCTTTTATAGTAAAGTAAGTGTATCGGCGGACAGAGATGGAGCAGTGGATGTCATTAGAATGGGTGTTAGCAAGGCTTTTGACTGTCTCTCACAATGTGATTGCATGCAAGTAAGGACACTATGACCGAGGGGAAAATTTTGAGGATAGAAAGATGACTGGAGGGTTAGATTGAGAGGCTGGAATTTAATCAGTCACAGTCTACATGAAGGCTAGTAACAAGTGATCATCACAGGGTCTAAATGGGGACCCCTTCTCCTCAACACTTTTATCTGCGACCTGGAGGAGGCAATTCTCATCCCTCACCTCCACAAGTCCAGGAAAGGCATCAGTGACTTGGAGACAGCACAGCAAGGGCAACCAAGATGCTCAGTGAGCTGGAGCACTTGTCTTCTGAGGAGAGGTTGAGGGAGCTCAGCAGGAGAAGAGGCAGCTTTGGGGAGACTGAACAGCAGCCCATTATTAGCTACTGGTGGTCATTGAGAAAGTGGATCTGGCCACCACAGCTGTAAACAAAGGAGGAGCGAGAGACAGTGGGCATAGCTTGACACAAGAAATGTTCAGACTAGATATAAATAGAAACAGTGGAATAGGTTGTGTGGAGAGGTTGCTCTGTTTCCATCCTTAGAGATTTCCCAGGTCCAGCTGGGTCCCTGAGAAACAGTGAGCTGGACTGGAGATATTCTGAGGACTCTTCTGTCCTTGATCCTATCACTTTAACTCTTTGTAATAGGTAATTGCCCCACGGGGTGCCTAAACTGCTATGGAAGGAGCCTTTCTTGGGTTAAGACGCCTGATTTTTAAGGTGCCAGTGTTAAACAGGAATATCATCCTATCAGGGAATATAAATGGTGCTAATAAACTGAGTCATAATGCTAATCATAGCAAAGGACTCTTATATGACAAGTCACGTGTCACCCCTGCAGTGGTGACCAAAAGACTTTTCCCCTGGAGAAGCCATTTTCAGTAAATTCCTCTCATAGGTATTTAGATATTTTCCCCCTTCACCCACACATTCACACACACACTAACCATGCAGCCGCATTCCAACTAGTTTCTGAACTGTATTTATGCCAATTTTACTTATCTCAAAGAGCAGAAGATTACCCTAAGTCCCTGTTTATGCTTGGGGATGTGAGATCCAGAAGGATGTTGCTGTCCTGCTTTCTATAGACACTGGACTTCAAGTTTATCAGGTAGTCTTCCTTGAAAATTTTCATCCTACGTCTGATTATAGTCAGGTAAAAAAGCTAAGGACCATGGTGCTGCTGGTCATGCTTTATTCAAGCAGTGCCTATACCTCTAGTATGGCTATGCTTGCTTCCAAAGCAGTACTTGGCTTCAGGTACAGTGCTCTATTAGATGTCTCTGATGAGCATTTGGCTTTTAGCTGCTTACAACTATGACCTACTAATTAATTAATACAAGAGCAGCTAAATTACAAATGCAATGGCCTTTGGTGCCAGGAAAGACAACTGTCTTAAGCAATAGCAAAGTCAATAATAGTTTAGAGGTATGTAAAGTTATTGTCTGGAGTACAGATGTGAGATGATGGATGAACACAAGGGGATCTGACAGTCTGAAGGGTAAACTTGATAGACTAGGATAAATTATACATGCCTAATTATTAGGTGACTATTTTCCTATCTCTATTAAAATGTAGGATAAAGGGACATAAAATGGAAATAACCTTGAAGGTGTCTGTAGAGAGGCTAGCACAGGCTGGCAGGAGCAGACATGCAGCCTGCCTGATCTTTTTTACACTCTGAAATTAGTAGGGAGAGCCTGAAGAGCAGGAGATGTCTATGAACAATATAAAAAACTTTAAAGAAAAGGTATAGACCTCTTATTCATAGGAATACAAAAATGTTATATGTGTCTTAAGCCTCTTATCTCCATTCAATTCTTCATCAATTATAAAATCAGTGAGTTCAGTTTGTAAATAATCAGTGATTCTTTCATTTACATGATTCAAGTATGCATACATTAACAAATTTACACAGTTTTGAAGAACTCTGTCCTTACTTGTTTTTAACCTCCCAGTCATGCCATCTGGTTCTGTGCAATGGCTGCTGAAATCATTCATTTCCTTTTTAAGGTGGCCTTGGGTTGACTTCACATTTCACATAACTGATTAAACTTAGTGGCAATTATTTTCAGATATTTTAACATACTCTCAATCCTTTCTCATGTACTTGCCAGAAATCTAATTTTAAAATAAATTTGCACATGTAACATTTTCGCTATTTCCTTTAAGTGTCTAATTATGCTGGTACCACTGTGCAGACACCTTCAGTGTGTCCAAAATGGGTGTAAAGACCTGCCAGCAAATGTATCCAAGACAATAATTTGGGCATCATCTTTCAAATGTACAGTTAATGATGGAACAAGTGCAAGAACACATTCTTTAGAATTAGGCCTGTAGTAATACATATGTTCCAATAGATAAATGTCTTGAGTGCTATAATGTGTAAAGCACCATCCCAGTCATTTATTCTGTGTTGGAAATTTCTTGCACCTTTGCCATATGCTGAGGCAATCCCAATTCAGTAGTCCTGTTGAATTACTGAATAAAATTCAAATGTCATTCAGGCATTTTGTTTCAACGATTTGATTTTGTATTGTCATTTATACTCAGAAGTTATTATAAATTAATTAAAAGACCATCTGAAACCCCTCAGGTAATTTTCGAACACAATGAGAATCTCCCTCGTACTGATACTGCTGTCCCTGTCAGTCTATGAAGATATTTTAATCAGATACATTAATTTTTCTCCACTAAAATGGAAGGAGGAAATATATGATTATGGTCTGTTCCTACTGTCAGCAACGCATAAATCTACTGGCATAAGTAGGATGCACAGGGTGTAAGTGAGTGGCACAAATCCAGTATATTATTTCACTTGAAGTATAGCAGGCTACAACAAAGAAAAAAGCATTCTGTGTAGGCTGTCATGTGTAAGAAAGCCAAGATGCAGAAAGATTTATTTAACACCTTTGGCAATTAATATACATATGTGTTATGATAGCTCATGGAAGCAGTTGGCAACAGTACCCTCTAAAATAGCAGTTCAGCTGAGATGCTCAAGGATACAGGAAACCCACGGATGACAAAGGATGTCTGTCTGAAAGCTGCTTCTTTCTCCACATATCTCTGTTAGTCTGACTACTTGAGGTTCTCCACATGCAATACAGTTCATGACCTGTCATACTGCTGGATGGAGTGCAAGATGATCCATCTCCCTCTCAAGTTGTCTGTTTTACGGTTTTGTGCAAGTGACACACGCACCACTTCTCCTTTTCTGGGTAATTTTGGTCTTAGACACTCGATACCTTCAACTTAATGAAAACATCATTCATGGGAAGGGTCTTTTACTGCTTTTCTGCTCATGCTGACTTCTCTGTATTAATAATTAGCCATTGCAAGAGGTGAGTGAGCCTTATTTTAATTTAATTTTACCAGCATGGAGTCAAGGCTCTAACTGTTCAATGCTTTTTTTTTAAGATGTTACTGTCTTCCTATAGGTATTGGCTTACTGCTACCTGATCACAAGAGTGAAAGGGCATTGTCCTCTGAGCTGCCGCTGTTCACAACCTATGACACTCACATGAAAGCCACTCATTTCAGTTTAGAGTAATACACTGAGCCACAGGGTGTCATGACCAAGAAGTTAATATACATTCACCTCTGCTACTAAGGCAGAAACATTCTGGAGCAAATAAAAAAGAATGACCACTTATTAAAATACGTCACCAGAAATCAGGAGACATCACTAATCACAGCCATTTTAATTTTTCCTTCTGATACTATCCCATTTTCCATAGGTTTGGCCAGAAGAAGTAATTTTTTAAGAGTGGTTCTTCTAGAACGGAGAATGACAAGGAATCTCTAGCAACTTGCAAACTAAGCTGGAAAGAAGTAAAATGTACTTTCATTAGAGCTGTTCTGTAGTTTGGTGGAGTTTTTCATATCTTTGCAGAGAGTCATGTTTCTTTATGTATTCCCAATAAATTATAACACTTATTGTTGAATCCTGTTTCCCTGCCATGGGTGTTGGAACTGATAATCTTGGTAAGTGAGATAAAAGTAAAGCAAAAAATGACAAAAATATCTCAGTTTGCTTATATGCTTTGCGGTTTTGTATACTTATCTTCAAAATATTCTTTTAGGGAAGCAATCCCAATGTTTCTGGTTACCCACACTAAAATGTAAATGGCGTTGTTAGTGGGCTACTCTGCAGAAGTGTCAGTACTGACTTGGGCTTTTTTATCTTCTTTCTTTTCTGGTACTGTACTGAACCTGAAGCTGAGCAGAGAAATGAGGAGAGTAGAAGAGAAGTGGGCTCACTTTCTGCAAGGTGATCACATCAACTGACACAATTTAGTGTTTGAAGGAAGAATGATTGCAGTTCAGTTTCTAGGGTCTCATATCATCTTTAATATAGGCTTAAATATTTATAAGGTCAAAGTATTACAGATAGCAAGCTATTTCAGGACAGTTCCTGAGGCTGAATTCCATGCTCACTCAGAATTGAAAATACTGTACTGTATACTGGACATCAAAGTCACATCATTTTTGCTTTAATTACCCTTTAACCATTGGCTTTTAAAATTAAGAATGTCATTATCCAACACCGCCTTTGTAATCCATGTGTTTAAAATATGTTTGGATGAGTGTGTTAAAGAGTAAAAAATAAAGGGAAATAAAGTAAATATCTCTTATCTAGATATCTACAAATTAGATCATTGACTAATATATTGTTTTGAGGTTTTTTTCCTATTTAATTTTAAAAAACATGTTTCTTCAAATTCTGCATAATATCTTGGTTTAGTGCCTGCCTCAACACTCTCAACAAGAAGTCTTCTCACGGGAGTCTTATAGCCAGATTTGAGACCACAGGATTTTTTGACCAGTCAAACACAGTTGTAACCTACGGAATACACAGTTGTTTTATCCTGTACTAAAGATAAGGAAAGGCCCTACAACATGCAATCAATCCACCATAAATGGAAGAAAAACTGGAAATAAATCCCTGTTAATGCACAAGAGTACTTTAAATTGGGTCTGAACTGTGAGAATCCCAAGTTTCTATTTAACTGTCATTTTGTTTTCCTCAAATAAACAGGGGATTAATACTTTAAAAACACCAGGTAGAACTGCTACAATGAAGCACAACCACTTCTGTGATCGTGGACAAGAGCATTTCCATGTATGTCTGTCAAGCTCATAGCAAAATTAGCTGAGGAAGTCCAAATTCTACTGCTAATAAATATTCCCACTAGATACCCTGGAGACAGACAAAGAAAATGAACAACAGACCAAGAAAACAGCATATGAAGAGAAAGGGAACAAAGAGGATACATAAGAGCACAAAGTAAGAGGTAGATTTGAAAAGGGAAACAGAGGAAGGAGGGGGATGAAGGGATAATGAATACATGTTAGAAACAGGGAAGCTTTTGACACCATACCATGAGCTCGCATTTGTTCTTTCTTTTTGCTCATAGGATATTTAAAAGTACGACCTATGGAATTGCAGATGAAAATAGAGATGAATTATCCATATAGCACAACACACTTAAGCCCACAAGTAATGATTATTGTGGAGTGACATCATTATGGGGCTCACAAGCAGTTTAGAGGGATATGAATCTACCAACAATGAAGAAGTGAAGAAAGGAAAGTGCTCAAACTAGAAATTCAGTTAATTATACCTTGCAGAACTCAAACAGATGAGAACACTTTTATTTTTAAAAGCTAAAATATTTTTTCATTTTTTACTTACAAAACTCAGCACTGGAAGAAGGCAATACTTCCAGGCTGAGTCAATTCAAGTACAGTTTATTCTTTTGGAGACCAGGGATGTTCCCATTTTCAGCAAGAGAAATTAATTTTTAAGAGGCAGTTTAACAATCTCAATTACTCAGAGGAACTGATAGTATAATAAGGTCCTGGTAGAATACAACTCCTGTAAAGAAAAAGTTACTTTCAGAGGTTAATGGCATATCATTTACAATAAATTTCTTTTCTTGACTGTAGGTGAAAGTCAGAATGTACTGAGCTCTCCCAATGCTCAGACTAAAAAACATACTGATTCACATTTTTTTCCCCCCAGTCTTGAAATTTCTCCCTGACTTTACTCCTCTGGAGCTTATGCTCTGTGACATGCAGGAAAAGCTGCAATAGTGAATCCTAATATCTATAGAAGTACTTAAAATACAGTCTCAGATTATAATCTTAAGTAAGCCAGTGTTGGGTCATTTAAAAAGTAATTTTTTATTGCTCTTTTAGAATGAGATATTAAAAACAAAAAATGACAAAAAAAAGTTTTTTTGTTCCTAAAATGTACTTTCTGGCAGGGAAAGGCTCCAGCTGAAAAAGAGTTTATTTTAATCTTTGGAACAATTTAAGTGTCTGCACTAAAATTTAGTGAGTGGGTTAATGTCCTTCTATTTGGACCTCAATTACATACACTTCAGTTCTTGCATTTAGATCACTCTTCTCCTTAACAAATCAACAAATAATTTAGCTTCCTAGGGAATACACTATCAG
Organism: Lycocorax pyrrhopterus obiensis; assembly: GCA_014706295.1. Classification (NCBI taxonomy): domain Eukaryota; kingdom Metazoa; phylum Chordata; class Aves; order Passeriformes; family Paradisaeidae; genus Lycocorax; species Lycocorax pyrrhopterus. The sequence goes on from JACSVZ010000004.1 coordinate 75,818,021, forward strand.
AGCAAAATCCAGTGGACTTTAAGAGATATATGTTTGAACTTTCTGAATAATATTGGGAATGTTTAAACAATTTTTGTGCAAAGTTTGTACAATATCGTGCTGCTAATGAGATCACCTTGCAGTTACAGTAACATTACTTTGCCAGTACAAGCCGTTTTCTTACAATATATGTTTTCTCAGCTGTTTATTTTGGTTAACAAAAATGAAATGGTATTGCTCAATTTTTCTCACCTTGAGTAAATGCTTTTTCTCCTTTGCAGTAGCCAATTATAATTTTTTACTCACAACATATCCTAAAGTAGACTGGGTACTAAAAAGAGACCTTCCCAGGGCTGTGTAGCAATTGTGGAGTTGACTGTCCTTGCCTAGCTACCCTAAACCTACCCACAGCCCAGGATCCCACTTTTGCACCCTCCAGAGGTGCTGCAGGGTCTCCAGCCCTGTTCCTGAGCAATTATTTGGATCTCCTGACTTGTCCTTGGCCCTGAATTGTTACCCGGTTTTTGGCTTGTGTTCATCAATCTGTCATCAGGGCCTGTTGCCATCACCACCCAGCTTGTCTTGGCTGTGTTGGGTGCTGTGGGGCCTCACCCATCACTGTGGGCACTGAACCTCTGCACCCTGGCTGCCTTTGGCCCCCAGCACCCCGGCCCTGAGGAAGCTGCTGGCCTGCAGCTCACCCTGTCAGTGAGCTCAGACCTTTTGAGCCCTCAGCTGCGTGCCAAGAAGACTTAAGTTCCCACAGCCCCTGCTGTCCCCCAGACTTCAGCTCTGCCCTCAGAGCTTCCCTTGCCACACACTGCCTCCAACCTTTCCACACTGACTGAGAAATGGTACAGTGGTTTAACCATCAGATGCAGTTAGCACTTCCTGCCTTTATGCAGGGGACAGCAGGTATCAGCCTGTTGCAGGGCCATTCCCTCCTGGCTCTCAGGAAAGGCTCTAAACTGGATCAACTCCTGTTTGGAGCCAAAGGAGTTGACTGTGACTGGGTCACAAACATTTACAATAGAAGAAGGCTCAGAAGAGAAGGGTATGGATGATGTACTCACAGTGCTTGGAGCAGAGGGTAGAAAGTGATGACAGCTGTGGTAAAGGGAAATGAAGCTGAGCAAGGGAATTGGATTGGGTGTTCTCAAGACATCCCTTCCCATCTAAGGGATTCAGTGTCAAAGTTTGCTGCAAAGCCAAAGAGAGAATAAAACCAGAACTGACCAAGTTGCAAGAGAAGTTCAAGGTTATTCACCTTAGCCTACAGTTTTGTACAAAACCTCACTCTCAAAATTGTACCTTTGATATAAATAACATATATGGATACATAATGTTTTAACTCTAATGGAAAGGTAAACTTGAGTCTAAAATTTGTGCCTCAATTCATGCATTACAAGTGAGAGGTATAACATTTTACCTACTCAAAGCTTGATTTGCTGCATTTTAAAGAGAAGTATTAATTTTTTGGTGCTTGAGATGACTTGATTAAATCCTGGAACCACTGAATTCTGTGTAATTCTGTGTAAGGTTAGACACAGTCTAGCAGAGTTTTGCATAATTTACTCTCTCTGAGACAGTAAATAATTTACTCTGTAAGAGTCATTACACATATCTGTTGGAATTCTTATAGTGCATCTGCAAATGTTTTAATGAATGGATTCTTCCCATTCCCCTCCACTTTCAAGTTGTTTTATTAGTGTGTGCATCTCTCCTGGCAGACAGTGTGTTTGCTGATCTACTCTTTCTTTTCCATAGCCTCAGAAAAGTTCTGGCCTAGCCTGTACAAACTCCTGTGTCACCACTATAGCACCATTAGCACCACAATACTGAGTAATTAACTGAACACACAGCTTATAGAATTCAGAACTGAAAAGAAGCACTGTAGCTGCATGATACATCCAGATTCTTCCTCAACAATGGCAACTCTGCCAAGTCTCCTCAACCACTCAGTAAAGCCAAATGAGCAGAATCAAAGGGCCATTGGATACCCCATGTAAAATTCTGCAATTCTGACCTAGGAAACAGAGGTGGGCCCCTAAACTCTGCAGTCAAAAGAGCAGGTCTGTATGCCCAGCGTGCTGCAGAGTGTGCAGAAATGCTCGTAGAAGCACACTTAGCTGCACGCTTCAGACCTGTCCACATGGAACTGCTGTCCAGTTCTGGCCACAGCTCATGGTCTCAGTTTTTCCTACACAACATGACAATAAGATGTTGGACAACTTGCAGTGACTGCAGTGGAACCCACACTGGAAGTTAAATTCTATTCAAGATGACAACATGTGAGCAAGTGACAGGAAAAGTAGAAAACTATGACAGTTTGGATTCACTCTTGGTAAGATATGAAATTCTTCACCTTTCAGCACTGACTGGTCTAAAGAAGGAACTGTGACAGAGCTGACTTCCATCTAATGCAGTTTGAAAATCCCATGCCAGGGGAAAGACATGGTGAGAACCACAGAAATATTCCATGTAAGCAAAATGAATAAGCAAACAAATTAACTACACCCCACCCATACAAAATCAAAACATTTAGAAAACTGTCTCTATTTAGAATCTACTGCAAACCTGCTATTTTCACCACAAAGTTTATCATTATGTCAGAAAATTGCATTCTGACAGCAGAGCAGTTGTAGACTCTATAAGCGTGTATCTCTGACTGCTGATGCATTTGCAATACGCTTGTCTTGAATATTCCATACCTGAGACCATCAATTGTCTTGGTGTGAACAACTCAGGAAGTGGGATTTTTTTTTTACTCTCTCCAGTTCATGTGTGTGAAGAACTAATATGTGTTTCCAGCTGAAATGTCATTCTTTTCTAAAAAACAGTGCTTATAGACTCCAAGTGAATGACTGTAAATATGAACTTTCAATCAGAGATGGATGCTTCACTTGTGTATATAATAAGAGAATAATTGAATATTCTAAGTTAGAAGGGACCCCCAAGTACTTCCAAAAACTTTCTGCTGAGCATAGCAGTAACTTTGATTTCCTTCTGTTCAACTTGCACTGGCTGCTCTGTGTTCCTAGGCTGTATCGACATGCTGTAGTTGTTAACTGCTGCTGTCTCAATCCCTATGGAAATGGAAATAAACTGAGATGATACTGAAAGGTTGCTAGGAAACAGTCAGATGACGGTGATGAGGAGGACAGTATCCTCTTATTCAGGATATTTCTCTACAGTTCGTCAATCAAGACGGCCTTTGACAATTTACCAATTATAGGTGCTGCTAAAGAATTACATTTAAAAAAAATCAGGAATGTTTTTTGTACCTGCACTTAGGAAGACAAATGCAAGATTATTTTTTGACAAGATTTTGCTGCTTTTCTCAACTGTACATGGAACTACTCTTTGAATGTATTCTAACTCAGGCTGATCCAGAGTGCAGTAAATTATCTGACAAGACATATAGCACACTTATTATACTTTATATATCTCTTTATAGCATACTCACAATGAATATTTGAGTGCTTTCCAGCAGTGCGTTAAGCAATGTGACTAATGCTTGTTACATGTTTACTCTTTCATTCCTCTCCCCAGGGGAAGATGTGTCTACTGTGTAATGCTTTGTTTTACAACATATAATGCTTGTCTGACTGTATGTCTAAATGTTTATGTTGCAGAAGGAAAGGTTAAGAAAATCTAATTTGCACTTGGAAAGGAGGATGGCACTCAAATTTGTTCTGGACCTTGCCTCCTGGAGGAGTCGATTTCTCAATCTCAGACTGGCCCCAGCAAAAACACCGTTTTCTATTTAATAAGATTTACTGTCCTTGGAAAGGTTTCCCTTTGCCAGTAGAACAAAATCGTCAATCACTCTTTTCATTCTGGGACTTCAGTTTAGATACCCTGGGTCCTGGCCACAAAAAAACCCCGTGCAACTTAGAATCCAATTCAGTAGCTGGTGAGACTGGAAATAACCCTCTGTAAACTAAGGCAGTGGTTTGTCAGCTGGAAGAGTTTGAAATCCCCCACACCTCACTAGGCTGCTACCACAGAGATTGTTTCTCTCGCCACACAGTGTTGCTGTGACCTCCAAGGGCAACCAGGACTGGCTTTTAGCAAAAGGGGTTTCTGATAGCTTGTGTTTTGGGAGTAATGCTTGCTTGTGCAGGAAGCTTCTGAATAGGAAAAATACAAGGATTGGCAGCATCTAGGCTCCAACAGGAAAATAAGACTGTTGGTGAAAAAATACAGGTGTGAAGGAAAAAAAGGGATTTTTTTATATATATTGCAGAAAACTATCGAAAGACATACCTCCACTAAATTTTCAATACAGTGTAGAATTGTTTAATAACTAATTAATGATACTTGTAGTGAGCTGCAAGCAAATTTATAAACGGGAAGTATAAAAGAGATATTGATTTTGGTTTTATCTTTATATTATTTGTACTCTGTAAATTCTAGAATTTCATCATAAAATTCTCACTTCATGCTTTATAGTGTTTTTATACTTCAGTTGTATTACTGCCATTAGTCTGCATTTTATATTTCAGAGCATATAAGGTTTCTCATAGCAATAACAGTGTCTTTCCTGGTAACAGTCAGTATCATAAAGACTTCTGAAGGTATGGCATAACTTCTGGAGATGAGCTTTGCAGCAGTCAGGACCATGCGCCCAGACTAAAACATCTGGAACGGCCATAAGGCTCAATATTTGCATACTAACGAAATTGAAAACAAAAGGTTTCAGCAGATGTTAGCAAATTCAGCAGAAAGACTACCTGCATGCAGCAATGAGTAGATTAGTGTTTGTCAATATATATCACTCTTATTTGTCTTCTTTTTCAGATGACAAGCAACTTCTGATGGTTTTTTTATTTTTTATTTTCCTTTGCAACTTGCAATTATCTTTAAAACACAAAGGAGAGAGTAATGGATCAATCAGGTTTTTACAACTATTTTCCAGGAAAAAATTATGACTACCCTAAGAGATTAACATTTTTTTTCTTCTCTGTTCTGCCTTTATATTTTAATAGATATTTATTATGGTTTGTCAAAACCGTATCTGAAATACCTACTCTTCTGAAAGAATATAAAAATAAACCTTTGTCTGTTATACTATACTACAGAAAAAAAAGTATTCTCTTTTTATGTCCTGTGTTTAAAAAAATACAATCAATGAGATATACAAAGGCAAATTAAGACTCTTTTGCACACCTTCTTATACAGTGAAATACATTTTTATGTTGGCAAATGTTTTTCTCTAAGATTGAAGTTTTTCTCATCTCACCAGTTAGTTACAAGTAAATCAAATGATGACAGTGAAGGACTGATCATTTACTACAGGATAGCAGATGGGTCCCATGGTTTAATTAAATAATGTTGCTGCGGGCCCTATGATTGAACAGAGGTGTTGAGAACTCCAGTGCTACAGAATTCATTTCCAAAGAGCAAATGAAAAAGTGGCTGCTTGGGAAAATATTTAAGAGGAAAAGTCAAAACTACTCTACCTTCAAAAAAGAAATCTATTGGAAATCTACTGCTGTTCTTCTTGCCTGGCTATCCTCTTCTCTATCTTCCTTCATACTTAACTGCATTCTCAGTTGAATGAATGAAAACAAGTTTGTTTCAGTTTTCTCCTGTTTCTCAGCTGATTTATACCAGTTGTAGCAACATGAGTCTCAGAGGACTGAACCCAGAAAAATCTATCTGCATTGGGGTGTGTTTTACAACATGCACCTTCAAAATCTTCTTGTGATAGCATTTTTTGTGTTATAACATCTATATAACATCTGACACCATCTAAACCTCACAAGTTTATTTGTCTATTATCTTTGGGTTAGATTCTTTCATCAGGAAATCTGCTATCATACTTGTCCCAGTTTGAAAAATAATTAATGATTTTTTTCCCCCTGTTTATGTCAGACAATGTTTCTATCTCAGGAAATAAAATTCTCCCTGGTAAGTTTTCATAAACAGAAATTTTCATTCCTCCCATTTAGGTAAAATTTATTCAGTCAGAAAAATGATGCAAAAAGCCCTACTATGATGATCTGAAGGAGGTTATTTATTTTTTAGGAAAAGTTAAGTGGCCTAATAAAGATGAGGATGAGAGGTCTTGTGGTGAATTTTTAAAAATATATCATAGTAAAAATGGGAGATGAAAAAATACTTAAACTGAAAGGTGACAAACACTGGTAATTTAATCAATTAATTCGTCTAAGAAGAGATCATATTCTTAATTCAAGCACAAAACACTTTTCTGTTAATCAAGGTTCCAGGTTTCTTCTCAGTGAAGCTGAGAATTGGGCTTTAACTTTGGACCTGACTCATGACCTCTTGCTGTATAAAAGCCCCTGCAAGAACTCGGTCAAATATTATTAATGATAACATATTTTGTGTTTAGTTATTAAGTTTATGAATAAAGAGTTCTCTTACTAGTCCTGTATATGTGTCTTTTTCCTCTCTCCTACACATTTCTCAATATTAAAATAAGATTCTGTCTTTTTAAAAGACGTTATGGATTTATATTATTTATTCAGAAAAATTAAAATCTATGCCACAATCACGTACTATGGAAGTATTTTTTAAAACAAGTGGAAACCACATAGAATGGTTCAGCCACAGTATGCTGCAAAAAACAAACTCCTGTGAACCCTAGCAGAGTCCATACTCCTAGAATTACAATGGCCGTGAAAAGTGGTAAAATAAAACCGCAGGCAGTCTGTTATTTTTCTAAGCTATCCAGTTTTTACAAAATTTAATGTCAGTGCAACTATTCATGCATACAATTATATCCATGATTGCATGTGGAGACAGTGGATATAATTGAGATGGTAGCGAAACATGTAGTCATCAACTGATAATGTCTCAATTTAAAATCTGCGCATAAACTGAGTGGGACAATCACTGTCAAGAATTATAACGAGGGGGACTAAATATGTAACTGCTGCTACCTGTAAAAAATAATAATAAAGGTGGTCATTAGCACTGTCACTGTACATATTTACTGCATCCTGATTTAGCATATTTTGTGCAAATGTCCTATGGTATGTACGGTCTTTGGTTTCAATAAGAAAAGGTGTGGGCTAACAGACAGGTTCAGCTTCACCAAATCATTGCTTTTCCTTTGCAAAATTCTACAGAAAGTGCTTTGCTCGTGCAGCCCAGAAATGGAGCCAGACCTGCTGCCACTGCCTCAGAAATAGTGCTACCTATCTTTTACCTTGTGAGGATGTTGCTAGTTATTAGTATACTAGGATTCACCATCATTTCTGGTTTGGGACTTACCAGAGTTCAATGACCTGGATAAACTGGAAATAGTATTGGCAGAAATAGGTAGTCAATATGAAGATGATCTGAGAAATTAGAAGAAATATGAAAGAGTAGGGAAGAGATTTAAAAAGGACAGAGATGAATTAATTAGTTAATTGAGTGGAAGGATGGAATGGAAGGAGATGGGATTCCAGAAAGTAAAAACAAAGTAAAGTTAGCGTCAGAACAAAAATGAGCTGTTTTTGAAAGATGCTGATGAGTTCAGTGGAGACTAATGAAATATTTTATTGATGAGAATAGAATCCTGAAGAAACTTGGATTCTAAGTATGTGAACCACTTAGGCTTGCTTTGTGCTACAGGTGAAGGAAAATTATGGAAGTAAGGTTGAGCTTGAATTTTGAAGAAGAACAACCATATGTTCTTTCTAAGTGGTCAAGTCTATCCTCAAAACCACTTTGTGAAGAAGACAGCTCAGACAAAGCTCGATCTGAGCAGCTCAAGCCTAAATTCAAAACAACACAAGAGAAAACAGTGTGAATTATCTGCCAAGTATCATTCCATACATACATATTGTTCCTGCTTTTTCATTATTATTTTTTTGCAGGAAAAGGCAGATGGATGAAATATGTATCACTTAAAACAACGAGCTCTGGGTGTAGGCTCTTGTAAAAGCTATATAAAATCAAATGCATTGAAGGACCACTGATTAGGGCCTGGAAAGTTGGGAAGCAGAACAACTACCAAGTTTCTAAACATTACCATTAAGTAGGAAATACATATGCAACTAGATCATCTAAATTTGTGCACCAATTACAAGCAGTATTTGCATGCTTAGCTGGCTTTCCTCAAAGGCTTACCCACCTCTTTTTATGCTCCCAATTACACAGACAATTGCTATTATTAGGCAAGCAGTGCAGATGAATATGTCAGAAAATTCATCTTGCAAAAAGAAGGAGAAAAAGATTGTTGGCAAGTGTTAGGTTTTTTCATACTACCTCAAACAATAGCTTCTCCAAGTTTTGAAGAGTACATATCCTCCCCTTTGTCACATATCTAACATGGAATTCAGGTTCTTCTAAAACTGAAATCTTAAGCTATTGGAATACACGGAAGCTACACGTCTTGCTCCCTGTCCTTGCAGTAGGAAAACAGGATCTTTGGGAACATTCTGCTGGAAAAGACACTGAATACTGATTAATAAAGACTTTTTGTGTTAGTTTTTGTTTATCTTTATGCTATAATAAAACAAGACTATAATTTATTAACCTAAAAATATGTGCTAATCACCAAAAGTTTGGCAATGTAGTACAGGGATATATATGAATGGGAATATATCTTATAACATTCTGTATAAGATGTGACTGCTTCCATTTCAAATGGATTGGGGATGACTTCTATAAAGTACGGAAAAGGAAAATTAGAGGGCATTTTTGAGTAGATAGTTGCTTGTTAAATAGTTTTTTTGGTCTGTTTGCATTTTTTAGATTAAGTATGTATTTTGGTTGGTTTATTTGAAGAGCTTGTTTTCACAAAAAGATGATCTTCAGTGCCATCACATGGCATGTGGGGGACAACTGGGGGATCAGGTCCAACCAGCATCTTGTGCCACGGGAAGTTTAGATTGGGTATCATGAAAAATTTATTTGTGGAAAGGGTTGTTAAGCATCAGAACACGCTGCCTGGAGAAGTGGTAGAGTCAGTCTCCTGAGGTGTTTAAAAGACATGTAGATGTGGCATTTGGGAACATGGTTTAGTGTTGGACTTGGCAGTGCTGGGTTCATGGCTGGACTTGATGATTCTAGAGGTTTTCCAACCTACACAGTTCTATGATTCTATGACATACTGCAGCATTTCCATTTGCTTAGAGGAACGATGCAATTGTAATTTGGGTCGAAGATGATGTATTCAGCTCATACCATTTCTTGGTAACCAAAAGAGCGTGCTGCCATACTGCTACAACAGACTAAAGCAGAACGCCACCATGTGTCAACTTGAAACTTACAAGCACTTGCAAAGCAGTATTAAAAGTTAAAAAATGAAAATAATTTGTGGTATTTTCATACTTTGTTCTTTGGAAAAGAGCAACCAAAGTGGAACTCCTCTGAGGGATTGTGGTGGTTTCTCAGCCACTTCCAATCAAAATAAGTTATTTATTCAGTAGCAGTTGATAAGACAGATATCAGCTGTCTGGCTAATTTTCTCTGCTTATTCTCTTCTTTATGTTAATTTGAGTTGTTCCCTTTTTCATGGCCAACAGCTCTTCAATCACCTCTTTATGCCATACATTCCTATGTGCTTTGTGTCCTGCTGTATTTTGAACTTTGCAGTGAAAATACATTATCATACAAGAGATGAAGAAAGCAGCCAAAGGAAGCAGCCAAGGCAATAAAACAATAAATCAATATAAAGCCAGCTGTTGTGTTTGACTTCCTCATGTAGAAAGCCATGGAGGAAGAAGTGAGAAGGCTTAGTTGGGAACAATGAGTTTGACATTCTTGTTATATGTGCCTTTCCATTACATCCCAGATCCTTCCCCTTATCATTCCCTGCTAGATAACCTTCAACACTCCAGTCTTATTCTTGCTGTAAAAAGCCCTAATCACTAACAGAGACATCTCTGCCTCCCTGGCAACATAGATGCAAATTCCCATTTTGGTGCTGACCACCCCTCGAAATGTGTTTTGATCTTGTTGTTCTCAAGACTAGACATCACCCAGGCTTTCAATATTTGGGAGCACACAGCTGTGCCAGGCCTGCTCATGGAAAGGGAAAGCAAAACCATGACTCAGAACAAGATAAATATTGCCAGTCACTTGACAGTCACTTCTACCTATCCTAAGCACAAACCCCCATTCCCAGGAGACATGCCTTACATTAATCATCCTACATTATGCAGCCATCAGATACAAAGATGATGAAAGTTGTGCCCTTTGTGAGGTTGTTATTGACAAGTTTCACTGTGCCTCTGTGATGAACAGCTCTTATTTTTCTTGCCTCCCACACATGTTTCTAGGAACACAAAACAATATTTAGCCTTTGCAGTAAGTCACAGATTCAACTATGATTCTCTGTTAATTAAGACACTATTAGTATTTATCAGAATGACCCTTTTTATTGAATTTGAATATCTCTGCTTAAGTATGCCTTATGCAGCTATTGTTGGTGTTCTCTTCAAACCATCTATAAATCAGTTTCTTTCCTTTCTGTGCTTACATAAAATACTATAAGCATCTTTTTTAGGTAAACAGAAAAATGTGCAAAATGTATCATTAGCTGGGATATAAAAAAATGAAGTGTTCCTGCAGAGTAACTAGTTTGGATTATGCCTGCTTTTCCCCCACATTTTTCAATCTATTTTCAGCTCTTTTCTCATAGGCACGAGGGATTTTACACTGTAATAGCTTCTTCCCTAGCCTCAAAGGAAATGAAACTGATAACAGACTTTTCTATTAAGCAAGCAGTAAAGTCAGTGTGCTGACAAGATGTTAATTTTTTTAAAGTTTCCTCATTTCTTTTTTCTAATGTTACTTCATTGAAGATAATTTGCCTTGTGTGCATGTGTTTGTAGTTTTAAACTCAGATGGCAATTGTGTTGTCACTTGTTTTCTCTGTTTAAAATATTTGTGAATTCATCCATTGATACTTCAAACACTAATTTATGCATTTTTCACATAGGATTATTATACACTTAGGTTTTATTCATTTAAAAAGGATATGCTGTATTACTTCTTCAAAGTAATGCCAAATCATTCAATTATTTCCTTAAACGTAGGTTTTTCTCATTTTGGAATAAAGCCAGTTTCCCACCCTTTGCTCTCTCCCTCACTGTCCCTGCCCTCTAATTCCAGTGGTCATGAAAAGACATTTTCTTTCTTGATGGCTTCAACATTGAGTGCTCCTCTCTTGTTAAAAAAGTCAAGCATTTCCTACTAAAACTTAAACTGACATTTTTATTATACTGCTGATTCTGCTGAGTGAGAAGACCTTAGACAAAGGGCACTTTTATAAGGGAACTATTCACAGGAGGCTCTGTGCTTCTCAGGAATGGGAAAAGCTTTACCTAGTCACAAGTAAGGGCAGCGAAACAGAACAAAACTGAATGCTGTAACAGCGCCTCGGATTTCCCAAGCTGAAAGATTGGTTATGGGCTGCAGCATTGACCCTTTAAAGGTAGGAGATAATGAAGCTGAATACCAAACAATAAAAGAAGGTGGGTCCAGAGAGATGATGTGATATTTCCTCTCAGTTTTTAAGACTATGATCATTAAAAAAAGGTACAGAACAAGCAAGACTGAAAATGTCATGACTGCAGAAGAGACACTATGCAGACAGTTCACTCATAGTAAGAATACCAGCAAGATTCAAATGAGGATGAAAGTTTGTGCCTTTGCTAATAATTCAAAGGTTAGAAATCACAATTTTGCTTAATTCAGTCCCCAAATACAGCCCCCACCTTGAGATAATTTGGCTGCTCATTTAGGATTAAAAAGAAACAATTCTCCACCTATCATATTTGGCTTTAAATAGAGCTAGTGGAAATTGTTTTTATTATTCATTAATTTTGGACAGCTTTAGTCATAGAGAGTTATGTGTTTCTGCAAGGAGCTCAAGGATAAAAACTTACAGGGTCAAAACCAATCCCTTGTTTGGACATTTCCTTCCTGTTCTGCTTTCTTCAGCTACTCTAATATTTTCCTCATGCTCACGAGCAGGACACAAGAATTACAACTCTCAGTATACTTGCTACGTGACAGTGATGATCCCTAAACCAAAGCAAAATCAGATTTCTTTAAATATATTTGAATAGACAATATTTATTAAATTTTCTGGACCAGCAAAATGTGTTGGGATTCCTGAATTTGGGAGGTCTTTTTAGGCCCATGACTGGAATCCATACACTGCAGGTCCCCACAGGTTTGGTGTGTAATATTTAGCTAATCAAACTCTGCATGCCAAGAGAACAGACTTCATTTTAAACTTGCAGTAGTCCATACCTACAGACATGAAAGAGGGGTATCTAAGTGGGAATATTACGTAGTCCTATCACCTGACAGTGTCCTCTTCCACGTTTTCTTGAAGATGAACAACCCACTTTTATCATAAAACTAATTTAACTTTTCCTTTTGAAAAGGAGAAATGAGGAATACATATAAAGCAAGGTAGCTAGCAACCATACATTTTTTAATATTTGAAATAAGTGTCATCTCATGCATATCTTGAATGAAGAAATGGGACTATCATGCAGGTTATGATCCTGTTCTCAGAAGTGGGAAAGGCAAAGGGAAAGTGATTTTCCTTGTAGAATGAGGCAGCCTGGGGGATACTGCCATAAATGAATGGATTTGGACACCACCACTTTTGCTGCCAGTCTTTTTTTATTTTTTAGCAAAGTCCAGCTCAGTCTTTTCAAGTACTTAATATGTGACTACCCTCATAAGGAGGCTTTGCATGGAATCTGGGGGAAATTTGCACCTGGATAATTCAGAAAGCAGGTTGCATAAGCCAGGTATTTTGCATTTTGCACTTATCTCTTAGTAAATCACTGGGTCCTCAGAATTTATATTAAAATCTTTAATTTTTTACAGATATGCTTCCTTTCTTGCTAATTTTAAAGGTAATTTCTATTTCTCTAACTGGAAACACATTGAGAAATTATTTTTGTAATGCAGCCACTGTGTTTTTAACAATTTATCTGCAGTGGTTGCTGCAGTCTTCAACATTCCTTATTCCTTCTCTGTTTTTGCTCAGCATAAAATGGTTTTATTTAATTTTTCTGTCTTTAATTATTTCCTTTAAGACCCTTCTCTGGATGAACATTTTCACTTTGTTACGTGCTGCTGTTATTTCTAGTCTTTAAAAAAAGTTTTATTCCCTACATCTTAACACAACTTGGGAAGATCATTAAATCACCCACTCTGAACGAAAGGTTCACTGTAATCTCTTTCTAAAGATAAAAATCTTTAATCATAAGGAGACAAATCCTCTTGGACATAAAGTTATCATTCATTAAAGAAGTTTCTCTCAATCTTAAAGCACACACAAAAAAAGCACACAAACCAACCCAAAACTTCATGAGGCAAAGCCAAGCTAACACATACCTAGTCCCCCAAATCTAATATAAAGAGTAAGAAAACTTCCATTCTTTTAACTATTGAAGCTCTATTGACTCTTCTATATCAATCAGTGGTGTTTAAATGTCTTGGAAGGCAGCCTGTGTGAACAGCAGAATAAGATTTCTCCACTCTAAAGGAACTTGTTTAGAAGCTGTTTTGGGGTTTTTTTTTAATGATACTATTTGCATAGATAATAAAGTTCTAAAGTTAGAATAAAAAAATTGATTCTTAATCATTAGTGCAATAATTTCACCCAGAAAGCAGATGTCTCGCATTTAGTATCACAGCAAGAGCTTTTTATACTGCCTCCAAAAATATATGCTGAACTGTGTTTAATTACTTTCTTAAATAAATAAAAACGAATGTTGCTGTAAAGAGATAGTAATAATCAAAACCAGAATAAATTTGAAGTGCTGATAAAAAATAAATTATGCTGACCATACTGAAGCAATTTTCTAAAATTAGCATTAAAGATCTAATTATATGCATGCAGTTTCACATTATTTAAAATAAATATACGTATAATCAGCATAATTCAGTTTCATTTAGCATCACTACAAATCTATATAGAGAAAACTTATTTTTTTTTAATCAAATTTACTCATCTTGACACAGTAATAAAAATAATGTTCTTTCCCAAGGACTGAAATTTATTGCTTTTGCCAAGAACTGGCAAGTTCTGGAGAATGGACTGATAACAGCACAGTGGCCATAATACACAGAAATCAAATTACATTGAATGCAATAGTTAAGGTCTTTTAAACATCCTTTTAAACAAGTATGACTAATGCCAATGGTGGAATATTTTGGGATGAGGTTTCTTTTATTTGGAGGAAAAAAATACATTTCCTTCATTAGAAAATAGTTTAAAAAACAATTTTATTCAGCAGGTGTGAACAGTGTATGTTCAGGATTTCTCAGAGGACAGGTGTTACACAACTCTTTTAAATTCCTTTGAAAACAGGATTTGTTCTGTGGTCTCTGTGAAGAAGGAGATCTGTTTTTCCAGGTCTTCTAAAACTATTTTGGAAACCTTCCATGGTGTTAGTGAAGGACTGTGAGGTTAAAATGTTTCCCTTTATCTTTGTGGTAAGTTCCCTGTGACAGCTCCCCAGCTGATGAGAGCTTGCAGTGAAGCCTGGAGGGTAGCCAGGGAGCTGTGCTGGCTGCTGCAGCCCAGCATTTCCAGCTTCCCAGCAGCAGGGAGGAGCAAATCCTCAGAACACCATGGGTTCTTTATTTCTCTGGATGCTCCAACACATCTATGATATTCTGACCTAGCCCAAGGCAACTGGGTCACACAGAGCAGTGGGAGTGAGGCTGTGAAGGCGCTGCTGGAGGCCTGGTGCTCGTTCTAGGTGTTTGTGAGGCTCCTTAAATGGAAGGCTACTAATCTGAGACAACAGGAAGAGCACGAGGCAAAATATATTTCCTTTACTACTACACGACAATGTCTAGAGCAAAATTATGTTGACTGCAAACCACAACTAGCAATCAAGATGATAAAACCTTTCAAAATACATATCCAAACTGAATATTCTCTGTAGTCTGGGCTCCAGTGCTAGTCTTCTCAATCTCATCCAGTGATGTAAGAACTGCCTCTTAAGGGTGGTAACTGAATGCTCAAAATTCTTCAAGGACTTTCTCAGTCTTGTACCAAAAGTAAAAGGTGAAGTCTATCTAAAAATCTATATTTCTCTGCTTAGGACAAGAGCATGGTGATCCCTAAGTCATGTAGAGAATACACGGTTGGGCTAAAAAGTAGAGTTAGGTATCACATTAAATGAATTGAATTGAGGATTTCCATTTCCAAAATCCATTTGCCAAAAATGAAAAGAAAAAAAAAATTGTGAATTAAACCTCTTTTTAATAAGACTGTAATAAAAAAAAACCAAACCAAAATCAAACAGAGGGTGACCTAAAATTCAATGATCTGAAGCAAACCAAAAGTTTTCCCAAAAATTTTAGAAAAAAAATCCTGTATTTCATGTGGCCATTAAATCACTGTTGTTATAATTCTTTAGAATACCAGGGTCCAGAAAGTAGTCTGGGAATAAAATTCAAAATGAAAATTATTATTGTTTACGGGTATTACCAAGAAAAATAGGAAAATGAATTAATTTCTAAAATTGTCAAGAAGATAATATATTTAATCTGTTACAGAATAATGTTGACAATACATGAAGAAAATCCAGATGCTTACGGAGTTGCCGGCTCCTAAAACTGGTAAAAGATACATAAAGCTAAAACTCAGATACAGTCTTTTATGATTAATGATAAAAGAAATTACTTAGTAAACATGAAGCGTAAGGGATAGAATTACTGCTACCTTTTTTTCTTTGGCAAAACTCAAACAAGAACCTCTCCCGTGAAAGTGGATAATCATCAGACACAGAAGATATTAAACAATCCCTTCTCTGTCCATATGGAGGGCTCAGAATGAATGTTGGCAGCACACAGCCAAGGACCTGAATGTTTTCCAAGGGAAAGTGATAGTCAGAGGAACGGTTTCCAAGAAGTGGCATGTGCTTGTGGTGCAGCAGACCTTTAGCTCTTCATACAACTGATTTAGCATTTAAAACTGCAGTAGAAGAGTGTACACCCCTAGCATTCTGCCCCCCATCCGGCTATTTTTGTTACAGTTACACTTCTCTCCCACTATTTTCCTGAGGTATGATTTCAACCTGCATTCATTCATGCTTATAAAACCTTCAGCAGCTTCTGCTAGAGAAAAATAAAAAACACAGATGAAAATACTTGACCATCTTGGAACATACAGTAGAACAGGTGTGATGAATGAAGCAGTAATATACAAAGAGCAAGACCTAATGAGCAAGTAAAATTTGCAGAAAATCAAAGGCCTAGTGTGGAGCATTATGTTTATCAGAAAAAGCAGCTGCTCCGGGAGAGCTGCAGCTCATGGCATCAAATCATAATGAGTCATCATCACCAATTCCCCACACCCTATCCCATAACCAAAAAACACACAGACTAACCAAAGGTTCAAATATAAGGCTTATCTTCAGTTATGAAGCAAGACGAACAGTCAAGGGACTACTACTTTGTGGAAGATTATAATTATAGCATTAGACATTTCCATGCTGATTACTCACCCTGATTTAAATTCCTACTGGTGAGTAGGCACACTGATTTCAATAGTACTACCTGCTTAAGCATATGATCATCCAACTACAGGAGGCAAATTTGGATTAATATTCACCAAGGTTAAGATTGTTCAAATTATATATCGAAAAGATAATTTCTAAACAGCTTTCCCATGAAAACTATTCTGTGTAGAAGTGGACTCATTTTATTCCTACTGTCCTTATTTTTTTATCACAAGAAGTAAAACTTCTGTAAGACAAAAAATTGCCTTTATTTCTGCACAACTTCATAGTTCTGAAAAGGGTCGAGAAAACATGAAATTACTTAAAGATTTGTCAAATTATATGAAGAGTATGTGTAAAGCAGAAAAAAATTCCATCTCATTTTTGAAGCACAGTTTTATCCAACTTCAGTGGCTTCAGTCCAACTCATTATCACTCTCCAAGCTCCAGCTGAATTGCCCCAGTGGTACAGATTTTATTGTAGAACTGAAAAAAGAGCTCAAAAATGGTAGCTGAACCCATAGGAGACTATGAGATGTGCCCAAAAATTATGTGAATCAAAAAGAAAGACATGTGAATACTTTTAAAATTTACTTTACTTTTTTAATTTGGTTCGATTTGTTTGTTTTTTTTCTTATGGGATGCATTTTGAAGACATCATCTACACTCATGATATCTAGAAAGGATGGATTTGGAAACAACATCATCCTTCATCATCCTCTGGTTACAGATATGGTTACCTTAATTAACTTCCACCTACCCTCATCCCGTCCCCTGAGAGTTATAATTTCTCTGATACAGAAGTTCAATTGCTCACATTAGTATATGTTCATAATTTGTTTCAGGCTAAAACATCTAGTGTAACCTAAATACTTCAAACAGTATCTGTTTGCTAACAGAACTGAGAAGACAATAATATGCTTAGCAGCTGGAAAGGATTTTGCATAAAAAGTGTACTGTTACTGTATGCATATTTCTAGCTCTCTTTTTTTTTTTTTCTGTCTAATGGCATTTGAGATTTTCATGCAATGCTATAATTTTCTAAGTTGGAGCATTAAGAGAAAAAAAATCATAGCATATATCACAGAATAATGAGATTAGGTATCACCAGCCCTTTCATGTGCCCTTAAGTGGTAGGAAAACTATGCAGCAAATTTTTAAGAGTAAAGTCAATGTAAAGATATTGCTGCTATAAAACCAGTTTCAATTCCCTTATTTTGTGCACCTTGTTACTTTTAAATCAGAAATAATACTTTTAAATCTTTAAATGAGAAACCAATATACATGTGAAACAATTAAAGTCAACTTTCTGCTCCAAGAAGACAGAGATGGATCTCAAACCTGCTGTCTCCATGCTTTTATCCTGGCGCAAAGGCAACTTAGGGGTGTAGAACAAGTTCAAAAGCTCATGCTGTCCTGGCAGTTCTCAGGGAGGGGCACTAGCAATTCCCTCAGAGCAGATCAGCTCCCAGCTCATCTCTGCTGAGAATGACAGTCATAAAATTAGCTGAGCCCTGTGTTTATTGGTTTAGGATTTCCTTACACACAGATTATCATTTCCCAACCTAGAAGTACTTTTAGGTGAAACAACACAGAGTTATACTTGTGAAAAAGAGTAGTAAACCAAAATGGAGACCTGTCTCCATACCAAAGTAAAGACATTCTTCTTGGCAAACACAAATTTGATTCTACATAGTCAAAATACTTTCTCTTACAAAACCCTGTGTAGCACTAATATTACAGGGTCTAACTTATATAACATCTATTCAGCTGGCAAAATGATAATGACTGTACAGAAAGCCAGACTTGCTTCTCAGGCTTTCAGAAAAGATTGCAGTTTTGTCCTCCATAGTCTTGCAGCTCTAAAAGAAGTATTGATATGTCATGAAAAGCTTCAGAAAATCTTATTTGAAATGGCACTGTGAGCATTTATTGCGATATTTAGGTTGTGTATCCTTTTTATTTAGGAGTGATTAATGACATGCACTTGTCTACTAGCATTCCACATACATTCATTAACAAAAAATAATGAAAAGACTTTTCTGTAGTTTAATTAAGTTGAATTACTCCTCCAGAACTGAATATCATGATGTTCTCACTTTTTTCCTGCTTAACATGTTCTTTAACACTTTTACATAGACGTGGATACATGTAGAAATTGGAGGGTGATTGCAATGCTTCTCAGGAAACCATATACTCTGGTCAAGCAGCAAATGGTTTGTATGAGATGTCTCTAAGATGTCTCTGAAGGTTTATGATGATCTGTCAAAAACCAAGTTAGAAACTGAAAGAATGTGGTGATCTGGAAGAAACTTGCTAAATAATGGACTTTTTTAGTCCATTTGCTATAAAAAAATTCATATGAATTTTTGTATTCTGCCCGTGAATTAAGCTGTTTCAGCAGTGTTTCTTTACTCGGTGTGCAGTGCTGCATGAGCACAGCTGTGCTGCTCCACAATGGCTTCGCTGCTGGCAGCTCAAATATCTCTGTGCCACAGTCCTCCGCTTTCACAACTGCAGGGGTAGCACAGCAAGCTCATCTGGCTCCTTTCCTGCACTCTACACATAGCCCACGTCAACCACATTGGAAACTGAAAGTCTTGTAGAAATATAATTTATAGTCTTAAATAATGCTGTCATATTTTAAAAAGGAGTCAGGCATATTCTCCATGGTACTCACTGAAGCCCCTCTGTAGTGTTATATAGACTCTCCTTTACAGAGGAAGGATCCTAAAAGAGAGGTCCAGAAAGTGCAGTGAATTGCCTCATCTCTTGAGATGGCTTTCTCTCTCCTAGCCACAGAAGAATCCTTGAAGGTTAGCTGACTTCTTGGTGGCTAAAGTCACCTGAGTGAAAAACCACGCACAAGTGCATTTTGAACCACTCCAGGCTCACAATTTTGGGTCAATTATATATAATATTACAAGTAAGATCATGACCCTGAGTGATAAAATACTTCTAGAAAAGATGGGAAGATACAGAAGATGAGAAGGAAAGGTGCAGATTACTAGTAACAAAAAGGAGAAAAAATACAGGGATTAAAATACCGTGCCATTTTTGTACTTAAACTGAAAATTTAGGTGGCTTCACATGGAAGGTTAGGCTGTTTTTCAAATTAAATACTTAACTGTCAGAGGCACACCTCTATCTTAGCTCATTGACTTTAAAGAAAACTCAGGGATTTCGAAATGCAAATATTTAAATTTGGCTTTCTCAGACGTATTAATGTGCATCCAATTCATAGCTGGAGATTTGACTCTAACAGGAAACAATGACCATTCTGGCATATCTGTGTTTCAGAAAGAAAAGATATAGTTTCCAGAACTCACAGAGAGACATAAACAAATACTAATTTGAAAGATTAACATATTGTGGAATAGATATATTCTAGTCACTGGACTGTAAGTCCAGGAAGAATCCAAGTCAAAATTGGCTTATCAAATAATTGCAGGGTACTCGTCCAAAAGGAATTACACACGTAACAATGAAGCTACGTATTATAATCAGAAAAATAACATTCTCCAACCTGTTAAAACTTAGATAGATACATTTTTTGCATGAAAACATGTTGCTTTGGGTTAGAGGAAGTCGTAAAAAGTTAATAGGTGAAGGCAGCTTACTGCCTGCCTACTGCCAAGAGATTGCAGATACTTTTGCAGTTATTGACAAAATAAATATTTGGAAAATTCTAATGCTCTTGTCAACTTAATCCTGCTTCAGAAAGGTTTTGTTCTAAACAGGGAATAATAACTGTCAAGGGTTTGTTTTCTTCCATTTTCCATATCAGGGAAGACTTACCACAAACATTAGAGTTTTCTCTGAAATTATATCTATGATTTGAAAATTGCTCAAGGAGCATTAGGAAGTATGAATGCCTAGCTGAACTTGAATAAATTACATTTTAAGGACATCAGCAAATCAGTTTTAGTGCTACAGAAACCTATGTAAAATAAAATGTAAAAACTATATTAGATTAAGTTGAACTATCATGTGAATCCAGAACTGCTTTCAAGGAACAGGAGCCATGAAGACTTAAAAATCTTAAACAGGAAGAGCAACTGGTAAAGGACTAGTAAAGTAAAGATCTTTTTGAGTAAATAGTCTGTCAAAACGGACTATTTATGGGAAGTGATATTAACTTTCATCTGAAGCCTAATTCCCTGAACTAAAACATTTTTCTACTCCTTTGGACATCAACTTATTTTATGCTTTTGCCACTCGAATACCTTCTGACAAGAAATGGAGACAAAGTGGTGAAGTAATGATGGAAAGCCATATTATCACTCACTACACCGTATCTCCTACATGAAAGGAGAGAGGTCTTTAGTTCCCCAAACTGGATACTAAGATCTTGCTCTGAAATGTTAAATTTATTGAATGTTTCCATTATTAGTACCTTTCTGAATTTCTAAGTCTTGCTTTTTAAAGCCCTAAAATAGAGTACCAACTTTATCCAGGGATTTAGCTGCCACTTTGCACAGTACCAAGTTGAGCATTCAGACACCACCAGCACGTTCCAGCCTCCACACAACTACAGCACAGTCCAAGCCCATGGTGCTCATGTACCAGGCTCCCTCAAAACCTGACCCTGCCAAGGTTCTTGGATGCTGAACTTGCTTGCAAGAGGTAGCAGTCTCACCCCACAGAGAGGACCACTATGTTTTCTGAGAACATGCTTGCCACAGCAGATGTCACATTCATGGGAGGAAAAAAAAAATTAGAAGCAAGACTTTCTGAAACTGCAGAAAATTAAATTCCCTCTCAGGAAACTGACAAGCCCACTTCTTCTGATCTACAGAGAGTATCAGACTTAAGATTGTGTGCCTCCCAGGAGGTTCCCATTAACCAGAAAGTATTTGTTATTTGACAAGACAACTTTTTAATTTTCCCCTCTTGGAACTATTCAGTTTGCTTTTAAATATTTATTCAGCCAAATAGCAAGCAATTCAGTCCACAGACCAATGTTAGTCTGCTCTTCTGTGAAGAAAGGGGTCAGGTTTAAGTTCCAGCTCCATTAGCTATTTAATCAATTGTCCAAATTGGCAAGGTTTCAAGGGGAGAAAGTCACTAACTTCATCCCAAAATAACCACTCAGTGAGTAGCTAGGGCACATTTCTGACCTGAAAGTGCCAGTGAGTTAAATTTTTTCTCAACTCAGGAGTGTGGGTATGTGTTTAAAAGGTCATCCACCTCAGTGGTAAGTGCTCTAATTACTGGATTTTTGGACATCAATTAGCAGTATGTTCTAATAATTTTGGAGAAAAGGCGGATTGGCCTTATATGTTTATTTTCAGGGGACAGTAGAGACCTCCCCAGTGCTCAAAGGAGATACCTTAAAAGCGTAGGTTTTACATGTATTACTGTCCCATCATATTTCCTTGAAGCTATTCTTCCTTCTGCTTGATGATTTCTCTGGTTGCCCCTCTGAGCCATCTGTCTCCTGTGCTTCATGCAGGAAGCCTAACTCAGGGTAGAGGAAGTCTTTATAAACAAAGCACCTGTCAGTTAGACATTGCAATGCTTGGTGGTTGCATCCAAAAAAAAGTTAGGGTGCTAAAAGGCAGCGCAATTCACTGCATCACTTTTGGTGTCTTGTCCACACATTGGATGAAGCATCCATACTCCAGTGTTTATGAGCTGTATGGGCACCCCCCAGGAAGGTAAACGGTGCAGACTGGGTAGTGGGAAACCCAGAGAACTATGTAACGTCATGCCACTGAAAAGGAATTTTGATACAGAGGAGAGTGTTAATCACAAAGTCTGTTTCAAATTTTACCAAGCTGGAAGTTAAGCACCCTGTGTAAGACTAGAAAGAGATGCATCTATCTGTTCAGGCTTCAGATTTTGTTAGCAAATAAACTTATTTTTAGAAACTGGAGGGAGAGGAAAAAGAAATGGAATCAAGCTTTCTTTTAAAATAAAAGGATAAGAGTTGTTCTGGTGTTCTCCTAATGACACTGTGATCAGATTTGCTAGCCAAAATATTGACAGTCTGAGTTCAATTCTGCTGATTCCCTGCTGTAGTTGTGGCACTGCAACCTACTACTCCCAGAGACCGTATCAAGATAAAATGTTGGCCACACCTGTAGGAACCATAATCAGAATGAGGGAAATAAGTATTTACTTGCCCACACAATAGTGGTGAATGACTCTTTAGCCTAGTGCCTGACACAGCTGCCCAAAGAATGAGTAACTGATTGCAGTACTCAGTCCACGAGCCAGAACAATGAAATATTTACAGTTCTCAGACTTGTTCACTCTTCAGAAGACTTAGGGTTCTTCTGGGGACAGAAGCAAATAAAAATTTTAAGAGTAAGAACTGAGTTAGGAATGTGCAATTTCAGGACAAGGTGGTGGAGTTTGTTGTTGGGAACCTAGGAGACTGCCATGCCATTTGACTGGGAGACACGGCGTTGGTTTGCAGTGAATCCCCACTGCCGTGCATTGGTTAGGTTTGAAAGCAGCCTTGGTGCGCATGGATTGGATTTCTTTTGAAGCAAAGTAAACTGGAAGCTCTGCTTACAGTCTGTACCAAATGTTCTGTAACCTGCAGTGGGGACGAAAGGATCTGGACTTATTAGTCCTTTGAATAGCCTCAAACTACTTTCAGGTTAATAACATTTTGTCTGAGACAACAAACTGGATCTAGTCTGTGGTAAAACATATTGATCACATGCTCACATGTAAGGACCTCCACACCAGATGCTTTGGTCTACTGCTCTGTTCCTATTGTGCTGAATTGGTTGCTAATACAGACAAAAATGTCCAAGTCACATTTTCTGCTGCCTGAAAACCTTTACAGAGCTGTAAGTCTCTGTGTGGATTTTGCTCTCATTCATCACAGATAATTGTTAATGAAAACTTCAAATTTCCCCCATTTTTGTTCTCCCTAGAGTAAATAAAATAACTTTTCAATAATTAAGTAAGAAGGGATAATTAGGGAAATCATACAAAGGACAAGATGGAAATTAAGAACGGAAATAAGACAAATAGGAGTAACAAAATGCAGGAAGAAAGTGTCACAGAAATTAAGGAAATGTTAAGCAATGACCAAGAGGGAACAAACTAGAAAAGAGAACAGGTGGTAATGAATCAGGAAGAAAATACTATTTTGAAGTAATACTTTGTAGAAAGCTTAAAAAAATATACATACCATATGTATAGAGAGAGATCATTTTGTATACATTCGAATATATACACACCAGTAGATAGCTATCTAGACTGATCTATCTTCTCAAGTCTTTACCAGCCTTTACTCGTTGCTGGTGAGACAGCCTATGATTATTACATATTATCTCCCCTTCATGGCATCAAATTTGTTGCCCATATTTTGGGGAAAATCAGTGCTAAACCAATTTTGTACTATATGAGGAGGCATGGCTGGAGCTGGGGATTGGGAACTTAAGAGCCTTGGCTTCCAACTGTATTTGTGCATCTCTGACCTCCAGGGAGGGATAATTCATTTTTTTCCACTTACCTGAAAACTATAGATAATCCATAACCATTTAACAGCATTAAGCACTTAGGAAAACAGGGCACAAACATCAAAGTTACTTATTCTATAGCAACACAGTGAAAGGAGCAAATATCTGCATAGCAATGTGGGCAAAAAGAATTACAAATTAGGCCAATCCAACAAAGTTCAAGAAAAAAAAGATCACTTCATAAATCCACCACAGCAAATTGCTCTGTTGGGAAAGAAACCCCAAAATTGGTGAGTTTCAGGGAGGAGGATTTTAACCAGGTAGAGTGCCTGAGGAGATCAGCTGCTATTGCAGACCAGGAAGAACAGAAGTATATATTTGTGTGTATGTACGTATATATATTTTTATATATATTCATATTCCTTTATAAGTGTATATATAAATATATGTATGGGTATGTATGTATATATACACTAAATAATTCTATATATGCGTACATAGGCGTGTATATGCACACACACACATATATATGTATATATACAGACTAATTATATGGTTAAGAAACAGGGATTCTGTTCATCAGATTAGACTACTGCTGTTATATACCTTAACACAGAAAGCTACAGATTTTCCCAGGAACATCTGATAGTATATGATATACTTCCTGTAGATCTACAGCTGCATGAAAATTTTTTTCAGGGAAGAATAAAAGACAACTTGATATTTTTACACCAAAAAACCTCTTGGAATTGTGCAAATTTCAAGAAAAATAGTTTTGAAATAAGTATATTTTTCAAGTTTCTCTTCTGAGATACTTTTCCACTGCAGTGTCTTTTCCATCATAAAGAAGTAACAAATTGGTTTGATTTTATCATAATCAATCTTTTAAATTTATCTGCCACTAAGTTGACCTAAAGCAGAATTACTGACTTAAAAAAGATCCGCTTCTTAAACATTCAATTTATGTTTTTGTTCTTTTGGAGAACTGGTGAAACTGTAAAATTTCCATAAATTAAATCATGTTTTCTTATAGCTGAGTGCTTCATTGATAACACAACAGACTCTACTTCTCTCCTTTTATTGAATTGAGTTGATTCATTCATACTGTAGTTTGCATGTACGCACACATAGCAGCCATCTTCCTATTTATTTCATTGACTGCCTGAAATTAAATTATTTTCAGGCTCATGCTGGATATTACCAACAGTATAAAAATTCTCAGCCTTGAGTTTCATAGCAGTGCTGCTGTGTTTCACTCCAGTGCAAGCAGTTTGGCATTCCTTCCCATCTAATATTGGTACCACTTGCCATGCAAGGCGTAAACATCTATTGTCTGGAAAGATCTATAAACCAGATGTAATTATTGCTGTTAATTTTTTTTTTTGTTATGATTGCTGTAAAAATACAGGTGCTTTCATCTCTTTGCACTTGCCTTCCCTAGGATGTCTGTGGAAAGCAGATTTTTCATCTCAATGGGGGCTTAAGGAAACACACTTCTAGCTATATGCATTTTAACTGCCAAAATATTTTAAATGTCATTTTGAAAATTCCTCTTTGCTTTCTCTTTAAATATTCTTTAGTTTGAATCTCAAATGCTGTCAGCTTGCTGCAGGTGGGCATGCAGGCCAGTGCTGGAGGTCCAGCAGGTCAGGAAGCTATGTACAGAGTATCGAGGCTCGCTGAGGTCAAATAATTGGAAATTTTGGCTGTGTTCCCCAGGAAGCTCTGCTGGGGAGGCAGCTGGTCGTTCCCTTCTCCCCAGGCATGCTGCCCAGAAAGGGTGGCCGGTAAGCACCTGTAGGGAAGGCATGGAGACCATCCAAGCAGTGAAGTTCAATCCCTTCCCTGAGCTTCTACCTTCCAACCCTAATACCAGTCCTAATACCGAATGTAGGACATCAGCTGTCTCTTAGTGTAGCTGGTTGAGGTGAATGTTGTTTGTGGCAAACATTCTCACTGGAAAGTCTCCTAATTATTGCAAGTTCTAGAATTAGCAAGCTTGTAATGTTCCCAAATGGCATTTGTTGGATACTACTGCATTTTCTTTCCCCATTCATCTAAATGAGGTTGCTTAAAAACTCTTTTTAAGTCTAGTAGTTGCAAGAAACTAATTAGCATTTGTGTCAGAGCAATCTAACTTCATTATGCTTAAACGTTGGCCTTTAAACTACGTGTATTTAGAACTGCTGAATAACAGACTTAAGCAGCTAGTTTGTGAAAATCTTCTATTGTCATCTTAAATAAATCATAAAATCAGTATAGCCTAGGTTGATAGCCTTGACTGATAAATTTTGTTCCAAACATAACATACAGGCAATAACTTGATTGCTCTCTAAGTGTAGTTGGGTGTCCTCTCATTCCATTTAAATGCAATACTCAGCAGTAGTGGCCGTGAAATATTTCCCATTTCAAATCCTAAATTGCAAAACTTTATGTTTTTCTGTTTTTCAAGTTCAATTAGTGGTCTTCTGTTACTGACACACACTAATGCCAATTCTAATTTCAAAGCATAAACTATTTCCATTGAAAAATTATCTTGATGGAGAATTCCAGATCAAATTGTACCATAAGTTCTACCCTCTCCCTCTAAGACAAGACTTCCAATGATTTGCCATACAGCAAGGACTCAATTCTGATAAAGTCAGAGTACTTGTCACATGAGTAACTTGATGTACACAATCAGTCAACTTACTGAAATACACACCCTCCCCAAGCTCTGCATCTACACAAACAATTTCGGGATTGGTGCCTTCGTTCACCACAGCCTTAATTTTAAGGATGGCATTTCTTCTCTAGTTTAAGCCACGGAAGAAACTTTACTGAAATCCTAATCTGTCAGAATATGAGTTTCATCCTTTTTGCTTCCCAAAATTGAAATAATTTTGCTGGTTTTAGTTTGAAAGAAAAACCTCAAAAAAAGAAATATTTAAATTGTTTCTGATATGCTGGTATGTGTATTACAATATTTTACCTTTCAGTCTATCCAAAATGTTTTGGTGAAGGAACTGTTTTTTGAGGACTTCTAAATCTGTGTCTTTCATTTCAAAAGGATATATTTGAAATTTGAAACGTCATGCTGATAAACAGACAAAACTGTTTTTGTTGCTCTGTGAGCCTGCTTCACCCTGTGGTGTCTGGCGTGGCCTCCTTGCCACCTGCATCCATCTGTCCTTGCTTTGTAATCTGCTCTGGGTACTGCTGTTGGTACCTGGCTTCACAAGATGTGGTGACTCATTTGAAGAAAGTCTTTGAATATACAGGGTGTTAATGCTGCTTAATTATAAAAATAAAGGCTCTCAACAAATACAAATTGCCACCCCCCCCCCGCAATTTTCCATATTTAAAAAAGCCCATATTCATTGCCTCAATGAGAAAAATAATTTTGAAGAAAGCATATGTTTCATGTCATCATGACCTTCAAAGTTGAGACCTTATGGATCCCTGCCTCTCACCTCCATTCTAACACTGGAATAGGAAAACAGTCTTTCCTGCAATTTCAGCTCTAGCACACTTTCTCGGTTTGAAATTCTTGTAGTAGCTGTCCTGGATAAACTAAGAGGAAGAAGACATCTTTAGAAAAGACAAGAGACCTTTGAACAGCTGGATTATCAATTAAATATTAATTTTCAGTGTTGGTGGCTTTCCTTAATTCAGTAGCATTATTTACATAGTAGGTTTGGATTGTAGCATAAAACAATTACAATAGTTTTAAGCTGATCTTTTTTTCCAAAAGAGTACTAGGCTTAAATTAGACAAAATAATCCATTTTATGTAAAAATCCATGATAAATAACAGATGTTCATTCAGTCTACACTTGTTTTTACATCTATGTATTTATTTGATCTTTTAGTGGCAGATATGGGGGGGGAACCCAACACCCCAAACATTAGTATTGGAATGTTTCAATTTAGCCAGGTATGGGAGTGTATGGTTAAATCATTGTCTACTGTCAGATGAAAAATGCAGCATTATGTGGTAAAGAAATATGATTCTATGAGTCTGTTTGCTCACAGATTATATATGTATTCCAGGATAAAATATCTGGCATTAACAGTCTGTCTACAAAAAAAACCAAAACCAAAAACAAACAAACAAACAAAAAAACACCAAAACAAAAACAAAAAAAAAAAAAAAAAACAAACCTGCCCAAAAATACCTGTGAAAGCACTTTTTAGAACAAAAGAAAAATATTTGTGTATTGTTAATTCTTTTCTCTCTGCCCCAGTTTCTGAAATACAAATAAGTACTTCCAGTAAGATATCCTTGAAGAACTAAATGTCTCAGGGGACTGGTAATCACATTTTTGGAGCCTTTCACCTCTAGTTCACTGATTCAAATACAGCGAACACGCAGCAGTGATGGAAAATCATTGAGATTTGAAAGCTGGTTTGTGGACTGTGTGAAATGAAAGGGTATTTCACTCCATTTCTTAGAGGATCCTGAGAAGGCACTTGGCACTTGTGAAAGCACTGGTGCTGTGCTCCTTGCAGGACCCAGTCAGGTCCCCATGGAGTCACAACCAGGGCTGGTTTCTTTGAGGATGGCAGAGGATGAGGTTATCAACTAAACTCCCATTCCAGACAAATTTCCTCAGTACACCGATCACTTGGAGCTAATTGGTCCTTAGCCACCTGGAAGATCTTGGTGGGCAAACATTTTCTCCTTGTCAAGAAGCCAGCCAAGCCAGGCTGAAATGGGAGATCATTCTGGGGTCACCACATGGCGCTGTTTCTTCCTGTGGTCCACAAAGGCTGGGCAAAAACAGTTTCATTTTCCATTTCTGATAATCTAGTACTTTTCACTGGCATTAAATAGACTTAATTTAGGAAGAAAACCAGCAGAAAAATGTTTCTTTCTGCAGAAAGACATTACTATATTTTTCTGAGGGCAAGGGTGGCTTAGTTTCTTTCTTTAGACAGAGGTTCATCCATAGTCAGGAACAGTTAATAAAATGTCCTTTGTTGAGGTAATGCCTACCATATTCTAGAAAATTTGTCTGACAATAATTTTTTTTCATCAGCCACAAATTATCTCAGTTCTGTTTCCCAGTGAAGGCTTTACATTATCTTTTAAATGATTTCATCTCCTTTACATTTGGGACTTATCTTCACAAAACGTACATATATTTTTATGAAAATACAGTGGTTTTTTTTAAAATTTAGTATGTTGTATTAGGAGTTTCCTCAGAGGAAAGAAGGAAAAGTCTATCTTTATTAACCAATAAATATAACGTGGGGAAATTAAAACATTAGGATGTCATGTCAGCTATATACATTGTCTTCTATGATGTCACATTTGATTTTCTTTTTTTGTGACTTTGACAGCATCATATTAAAAATTTGATTGCACTGTGACAGTAGAGGCTTTGAATTATTCATCTTATGAGTGCAGTCTTGCAGGAAGATTGTTTTGTATTTCTTTCCATTTCTGAAAAACTGACATTTAAAAAAATGTAAAAAGAAAGGGAAAATGGTTACTAATAACTAATTAATAACTTGAGCTTGGCAAAGGCAACGTCTTTTTAATAGAATATCACACAAATTAAAACCAGATTAACTATAACATGCAGCGTATTTCAAAAGTCACTTGAAACATTACTCTCAGGTTGACATTTTGGCCCAGAGAAATAGATGGCAAGCCTCCAATTCATTTGCAGTGAAGTCAGGACTTCCTTCTAACTGAAGAAACCCCATACATTTCTAATCCGATTTTAGTAACTATCACTCTGAATTCTTGTGGTACTTAGTTGAATTACCCATCTCTTCTCTTAGCATACACTTGAGCTATCAATGTTTACTGAAGTCAATGGGGTTTTTTCCATTTGACTCCCGTAAGGGAGTCAAACAAAGTTGGAGTCTCTTGGCTAATTTTTACCAGTCTTTCAAGGTTTATACTGTATTTTTTTCCCATGACGGCTTGATTTAGCCAGCTTTCTTTTTTGTTCCATTTCACCTCAGTCTAGTGTTAAATAAGCGCAATCTGTTGGTTCATTTGTATCAAATAACTTCATTTGTAGCACCTTTCAGACTGTCCAAATTTGTCTTGTCTTCATTACAACTTAAGGTTATTTTTAAATCACTAAGGATATTTTTAATCACTAAAGATTAAATTAGACGCAACTACCCTCCATCTTTTTAAAATTAATCTAGTCCTTTCATGTCAGAACCTTAAAGCGAATAATGCCATTTTAAGAAACATGTTATTCCCACTCCCTAAAATGAAATTTTAGTGGTATCAAATAAGAAAATATCATTCAAAGTCAAACCTTTTTCCAGTAAATATGACTATTATTTGGTCACAATAAAGCTGCCCCTAGAAATACACGTATTATTCTTTCCCACAAGAATTATCTCAGCTGAGCTATCTGGGCGGGTAAGAACTATAGGAGGCCTGAGTACTGCTTAGGAGGGCAAAGTGTGGAATATTCCATATGAGATATAAAATAAACCCTTCCAGATATGATAATGGGGAAAATTACAAATGATCTTTTCATGTCCTGGTTCCTCAAAAATGGATAGGAGGGATGTCTTTGATTCTGCTCACAGCAGTGCCTGGGGAGAATCTCATACTGATTTAGCTGGGGTCAGAGTCATGACCAAAGTTATACTAAGAAATGTGCTTGCATTCACTCAGAAATATCTGATGTTTATTCAAGGGTTTAGTCTGTCATTAAATATATGTATTTTGCTGTTCTTCATCTCTCCTCCAGCATCTCTAAATTCCAACTCGAAGATAACAAGAGTGCCCGTTTTCATTATAAGCAGTGAAAGTTAGTTACGGATCACTTACACTACATTATTTTAGTTCACTTATTTAACCAGAATCTAGCCTGTTTCTATGCATGAATCACCCTGGGACAGCATTTTTTCATCCTTAAATAGACATTTACACATTTGTGTTGCTTTCCTACTGAGAAGCCAAACTTATTTCAAAATGTACAATCGGAAACAAGATATCACAATTCAATAACATTTCATTCTGCAATATCAATATCAGTCTTCAAACATTCTGTCATAAGTAAAAATGCAGGAGCTACCAGGACAAAATCCTCTGCCCTTATCATTTACTGCTCAATCTCTACCCAAACAAACTCCGGTCAAAGACAACAAATGGTATCTATAAAAGTGCAGAGTAAAAATGGCAAAGTAGTATAACCCTCTACCAATTTTATGTGGTTTTAACATCCATCCTCATCAATGGTTTCAGGGTTTAAACAGTGTTTCCAAAAACCTGACTAAACTGAAATCAGAATCAGTGTTTCCCTTAGAACTATAGGTATTTTGACTGACAACAGGCTGACGATTAAAGATGACAGAGAAACTTCCTGCCATAATAACCTTTAAATCTTATTGTTTCAGACTGCCACCAGCTGTGGCAGGTAAGATGTGCTGAAACCATTCTGACTCTCATAGAGATTCCTCTCTGCATTGCAAGGAGAAAACTATCATCCTGTGACTTGTACAGAAAAGCAAAATCTACAGAATTACAAGCTTTTTGCAAATGATGTGCTTTACTTGTATGTGAGACCACTTGAATCCCTTTACCCTTTAGTGTAATGCAAGACTAAGGGATACCCTGTAAGAAACAACAGTATCAGCGGAACACATGAAAAAGCACAAGCCACAACCAAGGAAAAATTCTGACAAAATTTAACAAAAAGCAGAGATTAGGTGTGGGGGGAAAGACATTTTCCCCCAGACTCCTCCAGTCATAAGCGTTATCACAGCACCAGCTTCTGGAGAACAGAGTGAAGATTGAGTGTGAATCATATTTTTACTTGTTGGCTATTTGGCAAAGAGGCAAGAGGCTGCCTTTTTTATTATTATTATTATTATTATTATTTTATTAAGGCAGTTTCCAGGTCTTTAACATTACTCTGTACCAGAGATAAAAAATAAAAGAACCGGGGAGTGTTGCTGCCATAACAACCCTTCGACAGGGAACTATTGGGATACAGATAGTTACTATACTAGCTGCCACCAGCCGTGTGCATCATGACACATAAAAACCAGAAAACCCTTTCCAGACACAGCATCCCGTCGTTTGCACTCGCGGCTCTGAGCAGCGAAAGCAGAGCAAGAACAGACTTCTAGCCCCCCGCCCCCCGCCCCCCCGTCACTTTATTTATTTAATTATTTGGGGATGGGGGGGAGTGTTAGAAAAGTCCATTTTAGCGCTGAGCCCTGCCCGAAGCCGCCCCCCGAACCGGGAGGGGGACCGGGACCTTCCGCCGCCTCCCTCCGGCGCGACTCCGGGGAAGCCGCCAATTCTGCTGAGCTGGGTCCTCCCTCCCCATCTCCAAATGGTCCCTCGCAAAAGTTAAGGCTCTGCCCCCTCCCCGAGCCTCCCCGGGCGCCCAGGGGTGCGGGCTCAGGGGTCTCCTGGCCGCCGCTGGGGACCGACGCTGTCGGGGTGTCCGTGTACGCTTGTGCGAGATCCCCGTGGGAATGGGCAGCGGTGCCCGGGAGGGGCAGCAGGGTGGGAGATCCTTTCCGCGCATCCCGGCGGAGCCGCGGGGACATCCCTGCTGCCCCGCGGACCTTCAGCACCCGCGGAGGGGGCGGGAGCGCGGGCCGGGACCCTCCGGGCTGGGGCAGGGGGTGAGCGCGGAGCCTCCCCCGCGGCCCCACTGCTCCCCCAGCGCCCATCCCAGGGGCTGCTCCGGGATGGGAGGCGCGGGAGCGGAACTGGGGGGGGCGGGGGGGGGATGCAGGGCAGGTGCTTTTCGGGGCGAGGGCGTAGGGCCCGGTGACTCACCCGTCCGAGGCGGGGGCTGCGGATGGCGCGGCGGCGGCGCTGCCCCCGGAGCGCGGGGGGCGGCGGGGCAGGAGCAGCAGCGGGCGCGGGAGCAGGGGGGAGCGGCGGGGCCCGGGCTGCTCCTGGGCGCGCTCTCGCTGCCCATCCCCGGCGCTGCCGCCGTCGCCGCCGCCGGAGGAGGATGCGAGGGAGAGTCAGCCCCGGGCGCGGGCACGCGCAGCGGCGGAGCGGGGAGGGGGGGACCGGGAGCGGCGCGGGGGCGCGCAGCGCAGGGGGAGCAGCTGGGAAGCTCGGGCGCTCGCTCTGGCAGCCGTCTGTCCTTCCGTGCTTCCATCCCTTAGTCCCTCAGCCTTCATTTTCTCATTCTTCTACGCCTTCTCCCTCCATCTCTCATCCCTGCATCCCTCATCCTCCCACCCATCCGTCTTTCACCCCTGCATCCCCTCCACCGGTTATCCTCCATCCATCCATCCCGCCATTCCTCAGCCCCTCCGCGCCCCCCGCCGCGGAGCCGCCGTCCCCCCGCGGCCGCCTCCCCGCGCCCTCCGCCGCAGGGTGTCCCCGGAGCTCCCCGGGGCCACGGCAGGCGTGATGCTACCCCCGCTGCGCATTCACACAATTCCCCCTTTCCTCTTCCCCCCTCTCTGCCCCCGGGAAGGGCGACCTGCTCCTCTGACGGGCAGGAGCTCCCCAGCCCTGTTCCTTCACTCCCCCCACAACCCCTAAAGAAAAAGCACTACTAGAGCTTTCCTATCCTGCTGTTCCTTTCTTCTTCTTCTTCTTCTTCTTTTTTTTTTTTTTTCCCCACACGGCAGGAGGAAAAAAAACCCGGGTCTGTGGTAGGGGAAAAAGGGGCAAACAAGAGGAAAACATAGAATACAATAATCATTGACTGTATGAGAAACAAACCATACGCTGGATTAGTTCTTAAAAGCAGTCTGTCAAGCTTGCTCTTGAAACCTAGAGGATTTCTTGGATGTTTATTTAGGATCAAGAGTAATAACTGAACATTAAAAATAAAAGAAAAAACAGCTCAGAGTACATTGTGTAAAGAGGAGACCTATGAATCAAGCAAGTCAAATAAACAAGCACACCAAAAGCTGGCTATCAACTCTTTATCCTTGCCCTGAACTCTCCCTGCATTATATAAACGTGCTGCAAGTACGTTTGGGAAAAGATACGGCGATGTTGAGAACCTACTGCTTTTTATTAGAGCACGTTAGTATCCTTACCTGACAAGTAGTTGCTTCAGAGGTTCATTTGCACGTTTCTCATCAACCCTCCAAGTAAACAATTTACTAGACGTTCAGTGCAGACATATGATTCCCTGGTGTCACTGCCTCTGTCCTAGACGTTTCTGAATGGCTTGCAGATTAACTTACTGTGCTCTTCTGCTCTGCCTTGTACCAGGAGCCGTGCAGGTATCAACAGCTCCCACTTGTGAAGCCAGGAAAGAGAGAGATTGGGTAGATTTCCACGTAGCTCCACAAACTGCTGATTTGCTGTAAGGGCTGTAGTCACTTAGAGAGTAGGTCTGGTTTTCTAACAGGTTTATTCAGAAAGAGAGGCCTGACCCAAAATTCACTGTAGACAATACAAATATTTCTATAACCGTGATGGGAATTGGTTCAAACCCCTGTGAGCTTGCTGTTGGTGTGAAGGTATTTCTGAGTGCAGCTATTCTGGTAGGAACTCCCTGGGAACAAGAAAAATTACTCCCAGGGAACAGGAAAAGGTACTAAAATATGCATCTTTTTTCATAAGATTGTTGAGAGAAGGTCAGGGACCTGTCTCTGTTTCCCTGCAGCTATTGACAAAAATATGTACTAGAAGGCAGGTTACAGCCCCTGGCTAGAGGATGTCTTACGTCTCTGTAGGCTCAACCAAGCTACCAAATACAATAAGAGACGGGAGGGAAATTAAAGGTCCAATTCTGGGCATTGCTAAAGCTGGTAGAGTAAGAACTCAGTTTCATTTTGAGCAATTGTTGCCTGCAAAGGAACTCAACAAATTAATCTTTCAGTGTTTTTTTTCTTCTCTGGTTTCAGTCCTGGGATTAGATCTAAGCACCCCTTTAACTTGCAGATTTTTGCTATTTTGCCCGTGTTTGTCCCTCCCCCCACCTCCTCTTTGCCTTCACCAGCACAGAATCTAGGCTATCAAGAGAAATGGAAGTAGTCAGAGAAGGGAAATTGGGCAGTGGAAAAGATTTGGGCTCAGTATACATATTGACATCGGCTTATGTAGCATGAATGGCAAAGAAATTGGCTTATACTTTTTTAACATAGTTAATATAGGAGTTTATTGTATTTCATGTAGTTTTTAATACAGTTTTTTTGTTGTTATTGTTCCTCACTTGCTCTCTAGCTCCTGATGGACAGCTTCAGTAGGGACAATGTAATAGTAGCCTGGTAGTTAGAGTCATTCCTGAGAGATGAGAGACTGAGTGTAAACATTTTTTTTACTGAGATTCAGAATAGGAAATGAACCGTTGAGGTCCTGTCTTTTCTCAGATGAATGGCTTTAGCTCTCCTATCTTTGACTACAAATTTAGTTTGCATTAAAGCAAGCTCATATATGCCCACAAAATATTTTTTCACCAAAATTATTTTGTTGAAAATTGGGCAGTTCTTCAGGAAATTACAGGGCTCGCTTCAGATTCTTGCATGCTCTTTATATATTTGTGCAAGGATTTATGTTTATGTACAGGGATTTATCCGTTTTTAAATTATAGCAGAATTTTGCTTATGAAGAATACAAATATTAACCTTTACATTTCAAAGTCATTGTAGTGAACTCGTTTATTCTTAGATACGAGGTTTCATCTCTTCTATAAAACCTTTGTAATTGCAGTAAACTTTTTTTTTTTCTAATTGAAGATAAAATGTAAGCCCTTTGTGATAATACTGTCGCTATATAAATTGCCTTTGCAAATGCTGGCTGCTGAGCTTGCCACCCTAGACTGGAAATATGCTTATGCTGTCTTCTGAAGGTTCGAAAATATTTTCTGAGAGCACAGTAATAGGTTTTATCCACATAATGGAACATGTGGATATTAATGGATATTTTAAAAGTAAAAAAGCATGATACTGTCAGGGTCAAAAGAAACAGAACAATATTACAAAAGTAAAACAAAAGGAACAATTCCATTCTCCATCAGTTCCCCAACTGCAAAAGTAGATACTTATCAAAATCTAGTAAAAAAAGAAAAATATTTATTTTTTATCTAACATGACCTGAATATTTATGTGAGAGGTTTTTAAAATAAGAACATATAAGAGCTTATTAAAATCTTACATGCTGTACCTAAAAGTGTGCTCTTCCACTGATGTTGTTTCCCTAAAGTTAGTCCCATCAGTGTTTGCAAGGGTAGGACTCCTCTTTTCGTCCACGTTCATTTTGGAGGACCCGGAACCCGTGCTTGTGGGAGCCCCGTGTGCATTTAACTGTTTGTAATTGATTGTTGGCTTGGGGGTTAAGTGCATCATTTAAAAATCTATCATCCCTTGGCCTGCTGTTCTTGACATTCATTAGTTATGGCTTGCCTTAGACTTGGCCCTGTTTCTGCAGCTGGATTGCCTAATGCCAGTACCTGGAGCTGGGCAATCAGCCTTAATGACCTTGATGAGCGCAGGGACTCGCTGCAGTTTGCAAAGCTGTGGACAAGGAGTAGGATTCTAGATCTGGACAGGAACTGTATTGTGCAGCTAGAACTGAACCCAGGCTAAGGCTTTGGGTTTGAGTAAGTTTAAAAAATAACACAAAATAATGTTAATTGAATCTGAGAGAGAACTGCATGCTCTCGGTTTTTGCTTTGCAACAGGTTGAACACACTGATATCTGAGTGGTTTAAGTCTGTCTTTTTAGGCACATTTATACTGTCTGCTAATGTCTTTATTTTAGAGAAAATAAAATAAATAAATTATTAAAATATTTTCTGCATGGAAATGTAGATAATACGTTATATTACAGTTTTATTCACAGAAGATTTTGTTTGCTCTATATGTTTTATCAAGGATAAACAAAGATTAAATAAGGATAAGTAATCTGTTGTGAACTAGGGTGCTTTGGGGTTTGGGTTTGGGTTTAGATTTGGGATTTGTTAGTGTGCATGTGCACAGTACCGTTTTTGTTGAGTAAGGCTGTTGGCTAAACAGCAGTTTCATATTATACAGGATAATCAGATTTAAAATTTAAAATTAAATGCCTTTGCACTATGAGTCATAGGACTGATCCTGAAAAAGTGTTTTGCTGTAACAGGCCAAGACAAATCAAGGACTTCATTCTTGAATCCAGACTGGTCTGGGGTACCACTGTCTTTAAAGAGACCTTGTTGCGTCGAAAACAAAGCCTCAAGCTCCACTGAGCTCAAAGGACGGCTGTGAAAACTACAACTGCTCTAGTTAAGATAACAAATTTGATCATCTTCCCTTACCAAACAGAAAGAACTTTTCAGGCAAGCTTATATCAGCTGGTGAAAAAAATGTGAGAGAAGAAATGAAGTACAGTTACCCCTTTTCCATTACAGGAGCAACTTAGGAGAGGGAAGATATAATCAGAAACCAAGCATATAGACACTGGTATAACTTTCTTCCCATTTTAATCAATTGTAAAAGGGACAAATAATTGAACTAGGGAACTTCAATATACTTACAGATTCTCATAATATGCAGTAAATCTTTACAGTTCTACTCTCCAAGGAGATTCTTGAGTAAATAATAATGACTTTGGCCTCTTGGATAAATGAAGATGGATGCACTGAGAAAAATCTAATTATAGATTTTTCCTGCCTTTTTCCTGCCTTGACTCTTGTCTTGTGCACCAGTATTATATTGTTGATACTTCCTATATATATACATATATTTCAGTAGTGGTACACTAAAATGAAGCTTAACGAAGGAAAAAGGGAGCACAAAAACTTCAACAGATTTGTTTCTGTATTAGTTCAGTATTAAATCTGGTGGTTTTGGAAACAAAGAATCTACCAATTTCTTTGAAAATTACCCAGCGCTACCAAGTCGATACAACTGTGCTGCAAACTCTGGTCTGTTCTGTGGATCATCAACAGAATTGTTCACTAAGGGCCATGTCTTCACTAGGAATGATTTAAAGTTATTTCTACAGTAGTGTGCCTTAACAGTAACTCTTTCTAAACAAGGATGCAGCTTCTCTTGTGAAAGATATGTATTGCATACTTTATTTGATTACCTCTGAATTAAACAAGCTAAGAAGCTGAACAAATTTAACAGCTAAAAGCTCTGTTTTTGTGTGAGTTGTTTTGTTTAGCTTTTCTTTTTTAAATGCAAGTGTGCTTATGACAGAAGCTTCTGTAAGACATTTTCATATCAGTGGATCACAGGGCTATGCCCATGGAAATCTGCAGTGTAGGAATAGCTGAATTTCAAGTTGGTACAGGCAGCAGAATATAGAAACTGTTATTGAGTTCATTATCACTGGGAGAAAATAAGAACCCAGCTGGTCTGGCCATTTTTACTGCTAATACTGAGGGGAATAGCAATACAGTCTTTTTGTGTGAGAGCCCAGTCTGGCTGGGCAGAGCCAATAGTTAGAAAAATGGACATGCTTTCTATTTGAAATGTAAAGTCACTTATAGAATGGTTTGGGTTGGCAAGGACCTTACAGATCAGTTGCAACCCTCCCTGTGCTGGGCAGGGACATTTTCCACTTGAACAGGCTGTTCTATATATATGTGACCAAACTATTGGAGAGAAGTAAGAGCATTTAACTCCATAGTGACTCAATTTACAGTGTTCTTGAATGGACAGATTAAAAGTCTTTTTGCCCATGTGAGAGTTAATCCTCTGTTCTCTCAGAGTGTTTTTCTTCAGTATAAGTTACAACTCCTAATGATTAATTATAGATCTGACTCTTTCTTTTGCACTGTTCTCGTAGATTCCTGGCTTCTCTCATTTGTCTGGAAGGATCGTAAAGTGTTTGGAACCACAAACCATCTTTTTGTTCTCACATTTTACAGCGTGTAGGACAATAGAGTCGTGGTCCACCAGTATGTTCCAGCTAGTAGCTAGTAACAACAACAATGCATCAGCTCCAAATCCTGTAGTCACGTGGGCTAGACAGCTGGGAGGTATGCTAAGCATCAGATTCCTTTGATGCTGGAAAAATATGCAATGGAGTGGGAAGCAGCCATGAAAAGTTTGTGTACGTAGACAAGCCAAAGTTAGTAGCCCACAGAGGGATTTGAAAGGCTGCCTTTGTGCTGACCATGGGAGATGCAGGAGATGTGGTGAAAAAGAACACTTGGAGCTTAGGAAACCTCCACATCAAGTATGCATACAGTCAGAGGTTTTCATGACAGCTAATGGTAAGTTATTGTTTAAATATTGCTTGCAAATTTGCAGAGAAAGTAGGACAATATTTTGAATTGTTTATGTGGGTTGAAGTTAAGTACATAAAATCACTTGTATATTTTATGAATCATTAGAGAAACAATAGTGACAAAATCTAGTTGCATATAACAGATTGAAACTTACAAGAAAGTACATTTGGAAAAGCTGCAGCTTTTTTTTGAGTGCATAAGATTGAAGAACAAGTTGGACAGTGATTAAAATTTTTTCCACCAAGATCCACTTCAATAAAATCCATACAGTAATTAATATATTTTGAACATTGGTAAACTCCAGAACTCCACTGGTGGGTTCAGAAAATTATCAGTCACACTGGATGTCAATATTCCAGTTTAATTCCTGAGGAAACACTTTCCAAAAACCTCGGAGGTACTACTAAACCTTAAAGCAGAAGATGAGTCAGAATATTAAAATAAAAAGTATTAATTTACATAATTACTGTTGTAGTTGTGATAATCTAGGGATGTAAGAGAGGCAAGGTCTGTGGAGAAAGGAAATCTCTCTTGCAAAACTAACTGATGAATTTGGAAAAGAAGCAGTACTCCCATTCCACCTCCAGTTTATTTCCTCCTCTTTATTTGAATAATATTGAATATATAACTAATATGTCTGATGAAACTGAGTTATGTGAATGTAAGAGGACTATTTTCAGCACAAATAACAAGTGGCAAGATTAGGTCCTGTCATGTTGTTTCTAAATGTCTAACTGAATAACATGTCACAAATCAGTCTAGATGCCACTGGCAGAATTTATATGAACTTTAAATCCCCCCCCTGGAATTTTATTCAGGGGAAAGCCAATGGATATGTGGATT
Organism: Lycocorax pyrrhopterus obiensis; assembly: GCA_014706295.1. NCBI lineage: Eukaryota > Metazoa > Chordata > Aves > Passeriformes > Paradisaeidae > Lycocorax > Lycocorax pyrrhopterus. Next base: position 75,857,833 of record JACSVZ010000004.1, read on the forward strand.
TTTGAAACACAAGAGTTTCAAAGTAACTTGCATGAGAAATTTCTCTTCCCCTTTTTTCTGTTGCTTCCATTTCAATTGTGACCACTCTTAATTGACCAAAATGTCCCTGAGGGAGTGTCCCATACAGAGCGACTTGTTCTCTGTCAAGGTTTCCCAACTATCTTTTAAGCCTCATTGAATTTTAGGAACATACAGTTCAGATGTAAATTTATGGTTGATACAAAATGATACAATCCTTTCAAAGCTAATGGCTCACATTCCTTTACTTATATATGTGTATGTGTATTTATGTTTAATTCTGGGGGAAAAAAAGTCTGTTATAAAATCTATTCTTATTATTTATATTACCCTTGATAAGGAATATAGTCTCTGGAATATCTAAAACCTTCGAATATTTGGAAATAATGACACTGAAAGCAAATGCAAGCAAATGACAGCAGAAGCAAAAAACAGAAATATCATTGTACATTCTTGAATGTAAACAATTTTCACACTATATAGTAGTTTTCCTTCATCTTTGATCTGTTTTTCATTCAATTTATTGTAGAAGTCTAGCATTTTAGTTTATACATATTAAGAAGCAGTGCAGATATGATTCATGATAATTAACTGTAATTAATATTTTGAGAAAAAAGGAAAAAGGCATACTGTATGGCCAAAAGGTGAATGCTCCAAGCTAAGTTCAGTGAATGCATGCTGTACGTCCTGTGGCATGTGCCCATCTCTTGTTCATCATGAAAGGCAGCCGAGTATAGATACGTTCATTTTAAGCCAAGAGGTGACACAGACTTAGCCTGGATGTGTGCTTATCACAGGACAGAAAATGTTCTCCCTCAGGAAGTTTTTTTCTCCTTTTCTATCTGGCCCCAAAATTAATTGTTTGCATCCCATCCTTTGGAAAGTCATTCAATCTTGAATTAAAGACTGAGTTATGATAAATTTGCCACTTTCCTTGGCAAGCTGCAACAATGATTAATTGCCATTCTTCATAAAATCTGTCTCTTCTTCCTAATTTTTACTTTTCTGTCTTTAACTTACCTGGAAACTAAATCTTTTTATGCTGTTATCTGTCAGATTAAAGTGTCCCAAATATCTGAAGTCTTTTCCTCTGGGTTCTTATGAACTCTGATCAAGTTGCCTTTCAAACTTCTTTTTAATACACCTAAGTAGGTTGTGAATGCGGATAGTAAACCTGACAATAAGTCTCTCAAGGTGTTGAAGTCACTCTGGCTGAGAAAATTGTGTGACATTTGGAAGAATTTCTTAAGGATATAGGTACATTTTTTTGTAATTTTTTTAGTTGTACTCACATGTTTTAAAAAAAATGAAAGAAAAAGAAAAACCCAGATCCTGTCCCTCAAAATCCTCTTCCCAGGCTTGATTTTCCTGACTAGCTATAGCTTGAGCTGTGTTTTGTCGGCATTATCCATTCTACTGTAGGGTAAACCTGCCCATGATCAGGTGCTAAGATGTTTCAATAGCTTTCACACTCTTTTTCTGAATGCTTCAAAGCCTTTAGTTTGATGTTTCTTCCTGACAGCCCTGTCAAAAATATAAATTCAAGCTGCCAACTTTCACATACTTGGAGACAGATATTTTTGAAACCTTAAAAGTGCAGGTAAGCAAATCAGTTTGAGGATATCATTAGCCTAAGGATATGCTAACCCTGACTCATGGGTGTTAGGGATCTAATTTCCCATGTCTTCTGAGAAAATCCCTATAGGCACGATTTTTGTTATCTAAATATATTTTAAAAGATGGCCCTTGCAGCCTTAATTTCAGAACACTTGGAATTGCTACAGTACTTTCTGTATATACAACATAGGTCAAGTATACTTTGCATTCAGATGTGAGCACTCAGTGCCGTTATAAATCAGTCTCCATAAGTCTTGAGCTGACTATTTACAAAAAATCTTTCTTTTAAGTGATCTTTCACTCATTTTTGTTTTCCCCAGTCACTGTATGCCATTGCTTTTCCCCTTTATTTCGATAGTCAGGTCACTTGAATACTCAGCATCTCAAGTCTTTTGCCATGAGGAGAGGGATGCTGATTTTTACTTCCTCCTCAACCAAGTGTAAATTTGAGGCTACTTTGGCTTTCCAAGAAATCCTACACTTAAGGACTTTCTTCTTTAGAGTGCAATTTCAAATTACTTCCAAATTTAATTCTATATGGGGTATATTGTATATGCCAGATACTTGTGCACTTGGTGACTTCTGAAATCAGTTTCATTGAGCTTCAGGAGCTTCATTCCTTTAGTGCTCAGATGTGGATAAGAGGCAAGCTGTGCAGAGCCCTGAAGCCTCTGTGCTTGGGCCATTCTTCTGTGGCCACTCCTGCACTTGTATTGCACTACACCACATTGTTATTCTGAAACCACAGATGCTTTATTCTACTCAGACTAACTACCAGAATAGCTACCTGTAACCAATATCTATTATTTACAGGACATATATCAACATTAAAACAGCAATAGGTGCTGTAGCATGAAATTATGCAAAGCTAAGAAGGGCTAAAATAAATCAGGTGATGTCCACCTGGTCATTAGGAAATTGCAGTTTCAACTATGTAAACTGGAACAAACCTTTCCGCTGGCAAAGGCAAGAGCAGACAGGAAGAGTCAGAAAAACCTCATCCTGAGTCCTTGCAGTTATTAAAAACCTCTAACCTGTCACTAGCCATGGGGATACTGCATATACTTGGCTACAGGCACACACTAGTTGTTTCATCTGAGAATCTAAAATTAGATCAGGTGAATCTAGTCTTTGGAGACCAGGCTATATAACTAGGCTAGGACTAGGCTACTACCAATGGTGAGGAGCAAAACGCGTTTCTGAGCCTGACAAACTAATCATGGTAAAGATACTGTTCCAGAGCTCTTGGGGTTGTACCAGTCATTAAATCCAATATAGCTGGTAATCTTAAAAGTATAATGAGCTCTCCAACGTTCTAATTTCTAATGTTGAATAATTTCCTATGAATTTCCAAGAGTGAAGCTCCTACTGCAGTGGTTGCAAGGTGGAATTTATATCTCACCAACCAGATTGGCTTTTTTTTTTTTTTGCCTAAATTTATGACTCTAAGGAATGAATTCAGTTAATTGGATGATTTTGGCCCAAGCTTTGCTATAAATTATTAGATAAATGCAGGCTGGACCATGAGACCAAGGGAAGGAGGATCTTTCCCAGGCCACTTGCAGTGAGAAGTGTAAGCCATGCTGATACATCTGTGTGGTTTCCTGTTTGTCATGATGTGGGCAGACTCTGGCTCCACATTTGCATGTCAACCACAGTGTTTAAGAGTTTAGAGTGACCTCCACCAGCACAGCAAAATTTTAGAAGAGGAAAACTGAGCAACATGTGCAGTGCTCTGGTGTGTTACCTCTGTGCAGACCTAGATTTGGAGGATCTTCAGCAGCAATCTTCCCATGTGTAGCCTTGTCCACGCTGCATGTGGAATGTAGTAGTTTCCTTTTTTGATGTTGACCTTCCAGTATGCTGACGGTATTCCAGCATGTGAAAACATCTGCATTTGGGGGATAAGGCCATGAGGATGCTGATAGAGAATTTTGATAAAGAAGTTTTGCTGGAGATATAAACAAACACCTGAAAACGTGATCTACGTCCTGGGACTAGCACTGAAACCACTAAGAACAGAGTAAAGCCAAACTGCAGAGAATTAGATCCTAGGTTCAGACTAGTACCTCTTTTTAAAGTCACTGGCAGTTACTCATTCATATCCAGAGGAAGAAAGCAGTCTTTAATAGTAATTAAATGACTCTTGTTTACTGCCATCAGTGCATTAGTGTGGTGAATTGATGCAACCTCCAGGAAACCACTCAGCAGGCACCACAAAGCACTGTGTAAATGTCTCTGTGTTTCAAATCTTGTGAGTCTGTAACATCCCTGAGAGTCACACAGTCCCTAGCAAACCTTTGAGCTGGGATCACACGCTTCCCAGATGATGGCATTGACTGCAAACCATCTTACACTGTAACAATATACAACATGTGAAACATTTGCTGCTCTTGAGTAATGAATGGGTATTACAGAAGGCACAAAGGAACATTAAAAAGTACATTTTACACATTCCACCTGAATAGCAGAAGGTTATCTTCTGTAAAGTAATCTTTTGGTATGCATAGTAGTAATAAATCATGATTTAAAGGAAGCAGTGATCATTGAGAAGTAAATGTATTGTAAGTCCTTATGAAGAGGTTGCCAGTCTAAGAGATTTGGAAGTCTGAGACAACTGTTCAGCAGGCATCTCTTAAATCTTTTCATAGGAGGGAGTGGAGACATAGCTTTGCAATTTCTTGGGGTTTTTGAGGATTGAAAATAACACTTTCTTCTCCTTATTTAACATACTTTAACAAAAAATATTCATATCACAAATGAAGCCTTAATGAAAATACCTTAGGTTCCTGGCTGCCGATAGTCAAAGGATGCTTTCTGCCACATTTCAGAAATGCAAACTGGTGTTTTGGTCAAAGAAAGAAGGCTGTTACCAGCATTCATTGAACATTATCTGCTCTTTGTGAGCTCTCCTCTGGATTTTCTGATCATTGTACTGTTTTCTGTTACCAATCAAATCCCTTTACTTGACAGATCATCATTTTACCACAGAACAATGATGCACTAAATGAAGGTTCACCTTACTCACAACCACATTAATTCACACTGAACCAATTAAGCTTTACTCTGCTTGACAGCCAAATCAGGAGGCATTTTTGATACAAAATATCATCAGGTTTAAATTTTTTCAAGCTTATCTAAAGTTTGTCATTCCTTCTACTAGCATTTTCTGCTAGCTGATTTGATATCTGTCTACTCAGGATGCTGCCATACAAAGGACTTTTTGCTTGGTTTGAAATTACCAGAAATAAACTCCATGACAGCTTTTGAGCTACCATTGGTAATTACGACATATCAAAATGGGGTGATGGGGGAGGGTGGCAGTTTTGCTGATCAGGGAGACCAGACATTATTTTGAGACTCAAACAGTTGTAGTTCAAACCCTAAACCTCTCCATGGATTGGGTAATCAAAGATAAGTGGCCCTGTGGCTAGTATAAATTATTTTTCCTCCTGTATTAGATTATTCATGCTGGTCTGAAGCAAGAGTGACAGAGGAGTCACTCAATAGAAGCTTTCTTCTATCCTACCACAGAGTATTGATGAGGGAGGATGCACAGGGGTACAATGGTAGTTGGGAATTTATCCTTAAGCTTTGGCAGCAGAGGAGTCAACAGGTTCTTGAATGTAATTAGATTTTCTTAAGTCATCTCCAAGTTTTTGATACTCCATTAACTCTCAACTTATTGAAACAAATTCCAGGAGGGAGTCAAATGACCTTGGCAATTTTCTCTGACAGTTATTTTTGTTCCTTTGGACATGTAAACTCACATCACATTAGTGTGATAGAACAAATTCTCATCTGAAACCGTCTCTGGACTGTCTCTTTATGACAGAGACCTATGTGGTGGATCTTCTGAGACACACTGCAGTGTTAAGATAAAATTCCCTCCATTATTATTTCATATTCAGCTACTGTATGTATTGTGTGTGTATATATATATATATTTGTAATATTATTTTGATCCATTTTATGATCACTCTTTGATTATCTTAGCATTTTCTTTACTTATTTATTTTAGTATAAGTGTCAGCAGAATAAAACTTCTTTTGACAAAGTTATGTATCATGTACCAAGGATAAGGTTTTTTCTTTTTTTTTTTTTGTAGGAAATAAATTGAATTTCAAGATGTCACTTACCTTTACTTACTGGTACTTATTTACCTTTAGTTATTGATAAGCATAATATTAGTCATAAAATGTTCACATTATAGTGCATTGTGTGGGTCAGTATTTTAGAGCATGTTTTAGACATTGAGTTTCCTCCAAAGCATGACTAAGAAAGATATCTATTAGTTGCCATGGCTTTGGAATATGTTCAAAGTTATATTGTTGTGAATTACTCGGAAAACCCTTTCAACCTCCAGAATTAACCTAGTTTAAAATCTCAGTGATGAATAGAAGAATAAGAGAAATAAATAAAAAAATACATCTTTGGCTGATACTGGACACTATAGTCTCTGTGCAATTCACACTTTTTATTAATTCAGAAAACTACAGTCCTTGTTTCTTTACCTTCCGGTTAGTAGCAATGTGAACACTTGTTTTTGGTTTTGGTTTTGGTTTTGGTTTTTGGCTTTGGTTTTGTTTTTGTTTTGTTTTTGTTTTGTTTTTTGTTTGTGTTTCTTTAAATTGGAGAAGGACTTATTCAAGCTGTAAGTGTTTAAATTAAAACTGGATGTTTTCTTAAGGGCTACATTCTTGCTCGGCTAAAAGTAACACTAACTTGCACCGAAGGAAAGAATATTTTTGTTCATTGCAGGAACTATTGGATAAAATTATTTGGCCTGCACTAGGCAGCAGGTCAGACATGATGACCTTAGTGGTCTCTGGTGGCCCTAAAATATGAGTCCACAACTTGCTTCTAGTTGCCATTTAATTCCTTATCACCATTACTTTGAGTAGGGTATAATTCTCAGAAATAGTTCCATCAGTCTGAAATTACTGCATGAAATACTCTTTTAAAGAGGACTTTTTTTCCTGCTTAATGATAATCTCTTAGGCCTGGTCTCACAGAGGGAATTTTGGTTCAGTGCAGCAGTGAGCCAAACTGCCTCTTTAGTTCTACTTATCAGCATCCCCAGCCACAAGTTAGGTAAGTACAATTTCCATGCAATGATTAGAGAAGTACTTTAATAAGCAGAAAGGTAGTTCAAAACAGGATTCACAGAACTCAGCATACAGAAGTCCTAAAGTAATTAAGAGGAGTTGCTGAAGTGAAGAACTTCGCTTCAAGCCACCTTTGTGATACAGAGATGCCTAAATCCAGTCTCTGGATAGAGTGCACACCTTTGTGTACTCATTTATTCTTTCCCAGGTTTACATACTGAAGTTTTTGTAAAGGGCTAAACCACCCACAGAGCAGGCAGAAGTTTCAGCCCCCATTTGCCATCCCATCTTTGCTATCAAGCTATAGGATATGATGTGAAATACTAATATTAATCTCTGGCGATTGTGTCATTCTTATTCCTGTAAACACTTTAAATATCTACTCCAAGCAAATGCTCAAATTCATGGCCTACTAATTGAAGTGTATTGTCCCTGGCTCAAGGCCAGTGCAAAGTGAGTATGTTGACTTTTGAGTGGTAAGGGGTGCCTTCTCCCGTCGGTTTACACCATGTGGTTGGAGCATACGCTCTAGAGCAGGATGCCACAGCTCAGGGAGAGTAAAGATTCTCGTGAGTCACTGTGTTTTAGGCACAAAGAGACACAGAACTGTTCACTGTGGCTAAGAATCAAGTAATTAAGTGCCATAGGGGCTTTGTTGACAAAAAGGGGGGTCTTTACGTTATTACCATGAGACAATTTCAAAATTAAGTGCCTGAAGAAACAGCTGTTTGACCAAAACCCCTGTTCTTGATTCCTGACTTTATTTTTCCCCCAGAAATTCTCTTTTGTAGTCAGCATTTAAAATGTGAGATAAACACTGTACCTGTAGCAGCTCAGTTCTGATGAGGGCCCAGAGTGCTGTAAGTACAAAGAGGAAATAATTGTGCTAGAAAAAGTTCCCAGACACATCCTTTCAGATGAAAGAAGTTAGAGAAAAGGCTCTGGAGTAACATGCAGAGAAATTATTCACGGGTCTCGTTATTGAAGATGTAACATGTTCTCTCTTTACAATGCCCAGTTTGAGACATTGGCTTACAGAACAAAAGGCTTTCTGCTGTGAGACATGCCTTTTGGGAATATTTAGTCCAGCTAGTAGTGGACCAAATGTCCCTCATTTGAGAAAAAAATATAATTCTGACTGCTAATGGGGGTTGACCTCTTCTCAAAGGCAACCAGCTACAAGACAAGAGGAAATGGCCTCAAGATGCACCAGGGGAGGTTCAGGTTGGACATCAGGCAGAATTTTTTCCCTGAAAGGGTGATTAAGCATTGGAATGGGCAGCCAAGGGAGGTGAAGGAGTTACTATTCCTGCAGGCGTTCAAGAAACAACTGGATGTGGCCCTTAGCACTATGGTTTAGTTGCATGGTGGTGGTCAAAGGTTGTAAACCTTTCTGGTTTTATTTCCTGGCAGGAAATGAAAAAAAAATTACAAGGAAAACAAAAGTAATTTAATATTAAGGACTTACTCTTTTTGGTTTTTTTACATAATTACGAGAAACTCTGTTTGCACTATCAGTCAGCCCATACTGGACCCATTCTTTATTTATGAAAAATGAAAATAGACTGACTTTTAGCAATGAAGACTCTGATCTGTTATGCTTCGTTTTGATCAGAATTCTGACTGTGGCAAATAATCAGAATTCTTACTGTAGAAAGTACAAATGACACTCTTACTATAAAATGAGTGTATGCATAAACATACGTTCATGTATCTGATAAATAGAAAACTGAAAATCTTTTAAGAACCAATTATTTCTAAAATAAACAGAATATGCTTCTAGCTCTTTTTCTGGCACAGGCATCTATCAAACAATAACAGGGCATCTGTTGAATAGACGTGCACATGCAATGCAAGCAGGATTAATTTTTATTTGTTGCTCACAAAAGATGTTGCCACAGTTTTAGACATTCAATTTTGTATAAACATTTAAGTGAATAAATGAATAAAGTGCAGTTACAATGAAGAAATGCCAATAAAGACTGTGATTAAATACAAAGCAACGCAGCAGGAATTTCAATAGGTTGAAAATGTAGTCACATCTACTCAAGAGGGTGTTAACAGTATGCTTCAGACTCCCTGCTGTCGTTTTGAAGCAACCATAATGACTGTTGCCCAAACGCTTCCCAAAACAAATAACTTTCAAGACTGAATTTCTTCCTGAGGGAATGTCAGATATTGATGATTATCATTAATATACAGCTCTGCTAAAAGGCTTATTTGAATGATTTATTTATTATCGGTCTTCTACCAATTTGTAGGGGAAAAGTTTTGGTGCATTAATAAAGAATGAACATGTAGAAGGGATAGAAGTATGGATTTACTAAAATGTTGGGCACTACACTGGTTTTCATTACAGATTTATTGAGCTGGAGAGTGGAGACTGGACCTAATCCTAAACTTAGGGGAGAAATTGCCACATAAATTAATGCTGTAATAGCATGTTCTTTGGGAAAGCAAAGCATGATTTTTTTAGATTCAAAATACATGACAGTCTATTTTTTGCCTCATAATTTCATTTAATTCTTCCAAGAATTATTCTATGTACATTATACTACTCAAAAATTCTTTGTTATGTTAGTTATTGGTTGACTTGAGTCTTTAATAGATAACAAAACATTCACAACTGAATCTTACCTATCCCCATCAAGCACACTAGCTCTCCCAGTTCAGGGGAAAAAACAGGCTGGACCATACTGGAGCAATGGATGGGCCCTCCGAGCTCATACAGAAAAAGATGCATTGGGTCTCTTTGTTGTGCTAATATACTCCTAAATCTTATGTCCTATTTCGCAATTACTTGCTACTTTGACTTTAAGATGCTGGTCTCCAGTCATTTTAATCAGCTGCTGCTGGGTGCTAAAAGAGAAAAGTCTGAAAAGTGTTGGCAAATGCTTACTAAGATGCTGGCATAGCAATAAGTGCAGCACAGCCAGCCAGTCCACAGGACTATCTCCTATAGCCCAGAGTAAAGTGGGTGAGTGGCACCCACAGGGTTTAGTTTATCGTAGGTTTAAACATTTCCTCAGGAAATTGTTTCCATATTCTCTTTACTTACATGCCTTGATGGTCAAGTGTAAGGTTTTTTGCGTTACATACCCTATGAGCTCTTTCTCATCAATTGGGTCAATTGCAGGACAACTTATCTGTTCTTTGCAAGAATTATGGGATGTTTCTAGAGAAGTAATGACAGCTGATTGATTTTCTCCATGGCCTCTGTTCATGGTAAATGTGCTTCTGCCACAGTATAACTCAGGGGTTTTCCCATCACAACCTTTCTAGGTAGTCAGTATTTCAGTTAGTGCAGGTTTAAATCACTTCTAGAAGCAGGTTAAAGGTTATTATTTTTTGACAGGAAAGGTACTAGTACTGACCGGCAAAAGCTCCAGTTAACTCTTTAGTGGAGGTCATTAAGTGTGGGCAGAAAGTAAAACTGTCAGGGTGAATTTGCTAAACGTTACATTTGTCTCTCCAGAAAAGTGCAGTTGAGAAAAAAAAAAGTAGTCATGACAGTAGTTTTACATCCTACCTCTGACCCTAAAAGGAACTTCTAGAAAGTTCATATCTTAAGTGTACAAAGTACAAAAGATGGTCTCCTTTCTCAAAAAAACTCCCAAAACTCAGAACTCAAAACAATTTGAAGAACTGTTCTTGTTACCAGGAAAGTCACAATATTTCAGACTTTTTTCAACCAGCAAATCCTAGCAAACTTTGCAAACACAAATAAAATTTCTTTCCTTAATACCTGTATCTCTAAGAACTAAAGTCATAATGATCTTATACTCAGAGGTTTGTATAACTTTCAGCAGTAGAATATACTGATCATTTCATTATGACAGAATAAAAGGTTTAGTGTTGTTATTAAAATTAACATATTTTAAAGCCTTACCTGATCATAAGGACAAAACCTTTTCCTGTTAATAGATCAAATGCTAATGGAACACTTCCTAAAGTTTAGTTTCTTAAGGAGGATCTGCCCATACCTCTTTGTTGCACTACTGCACAAGGTTCTTTGGCACGAAAATCTCTCTGTGTACATCTAATGCAAAACAGCAGAAGACCAGAGGAAAGGTAAGTACAAACCCAGATCCTGACCCTTGTGGCAAACACGGTTCTCAGGGGAACTCCTCATTACTATGCTCCGGACTGCAAATCTCCAGGGAAGCTTACCTGCGCAGTTATAAGCGGCAACATGAGAAGGATTCGTATGGGGGATAAAAAAGGACCTAGACAGATGCTGGACTAACTGAAGCTACAGCACTATATAGGAATTCCTTCCCTGACATAGTTGCATTTACTTTTAATCCTTCTGGAAGTTGACAATCTGTGCATGCCCACTGGAATTTGTTTTGACATAAAGCTCTAGAGACACTATTAAATCAATAGTGAAGCTGAAAGGTCCCAGTAGTCCTGGAGCAGAGACTCCTGTACTAAAGTCTTCAAAATGCAGTTCAGAGATATCTCAATGCAATTGAAAGTCACCAGAAAAATATATAAATAAGTAAATAAATAAGAGTCATGTTCTTGATTATCTCCTCTTGACCTTTCAATCAAAAGGAAAAGATTATTGATCCTCACATTTGGATTTCACATGCGTAGTATAGCAAAAATAACACCCAGTGAAAACAAGACAGGACTGAGATTTTTCAAGGCCTGATAAATGAAAGTGAAAAATGCGTCACTGCCTCAGCAAGGCAGTGAAGGATTCAGATCAGAAAAGTAGGTGATGAACACTAGTAGAGCAGGACAACACATTTAAAGCTGTTGCAGGGTTAAAAAGAGAGTTTCACTACAATCAAGTAAAAATTTAAGAAACTTCAGGATCATGGAGACTGTATTTATCCTACCAGAATGAGCTACGAGGGAAAATGAGAGAGAAGATGTGCAGTACATCCAGGCTGCTCACAGAGGAGACATCGCTGTGCCTGCCTTCTCTATGTGTTTATTCCAAAATTCAGTATGAATTGCTTCTAATAGGAGCAAAAGCCCAGAAGACCAATTTGACACAGCTCAATTAGTTTATTGATCAGAGCTATGAAACCACAGCCAGTCAAACCCATAAGATATGTGTTACTAACCTCTGCTGGGCTCTTCCACTGATTTGGCTGAAACAAAGCATATTTTTCTTGTGTTGAGTTACATTAATAGCTTTGTTTTTATGAAGAAAATCTGCCAAAAAAAATTATCATCCTTTTGACACTTATCAAAGAATGAAGTATTGTTGGCAAATGTTGTACACAAATTAAAGATACATTGATATTTTATTATTTGTAATTTTTTTAAAATTTGGACCATACAAAGCCCTATCGCAACCTTTATTTTTTGTGCTAGAGCTTGAGGATCATCAGAGTAATAGAAAATTTACTATCAACAGCAGAAAGTTTTTCGATCAATATTTTAAAACAGCTCAGCTAACAAAAAGTGCTATTTGCTACTTGTACTGGTGCAGGTTAGGTAATGCCCTGCAGGACTTGCATGACAGGCTGATATTAGAGATCCAGCTTTTGTAATTTTTGCATGTTTTAGTAATGGAACATTTCCCTCTTCAACACCATTGATAAGGTAATACATCTGCTAATGATAAAAGTTTCCCAGTAATTTCTAGCCTATGACTCCTTCTAGTTGCTGAAAATATCATCGAACTTTAAATGTTTGTGTTCATGTTATATGTGGGCTGGTTTTTATGTTTCTTTATTTGGGAGAGTTTTAGCTGAAATAATCCAGAAATTTTCAGAGGACAAGACTAATATTATTTTAGACATTTTAAAAGTCTTCTTAGAGGTATCTTATTAGGTATCTGTTGTATGGAGCAAGAACTTGACATTTGTCAGGTGGATTTCGGAAGTAAAAAGAATATGATTTTTTTTCCTGATTTTATGAAAACTTCTCCAAATTTGAATAAACTATAAAGCTTTTGAATTATTATTAACTTGATTATGTATGACTTTATAGAAATCATATTTTCTGTCCATTGAAGATGCTGTCAGTTGCCTGCTGAGCTCCAGCCCTGTTCCTGCCTCCCCAAATGTCCAGGCATGCTCCATCCTGGGGATTCAGATGTTTAGGAGGATATTCCTGTTTAGGAGGATATTCCTGTTTACAAGAATATTCCTGTGTCTCTTGTTGCTCCTGCCTTTTCAGGGGTGTTGCGGCTCCAGACTCTGAAACCAAGTTCCCATGTTTACAATCAGCTCTGACTAATGAGGAAAAATTCTAGAAAACTAGGTTTAACTGACTGGACACAGGAAAAGTAGGGAGGGAGAGAATAGATCAATAAAAAGTGAAAAGAGGAGATTAGACAAGGAGGAGGAAAGGGAGAGACTGAAGGAACAGGAGAGGGGAATGAAGATAAACTAAAGAGAAAACCAGCTGAGAATAGTTCAAAACCATTCTCCTTCAGAAACTGAGTAGTTCTTTGATCACACTGCTAGATATTCCTTTGCCATACAACAAACTGCTGCCAAGCTGCCAGCTGCATGGTTCTGTTCCTCTCTGCATGGTGACCCATACAGAAGAGAACAACCTTCTGCAGGGATGGCCTAATCTTTCCTCTTAAGCATTAGATTGCACTGTGCTGTATATCTGAATCCCTCCTTGATCCTGTGAAGAGGAGAGGAGGCTCATGAGCCAGGTTCCTTCAGGAAAAACACCTTGAATAATAAATACTTAGGCTTCCACAGGAAAGCTGGTTTCCATCACTTACTGGTTTTTGAGAAACCCTCATGTATATCTGTGCAACTGTATTCTCCCTGAAGTTAGCCTCGTTTAATTTTTGCAAAGATCTGAATTTTAGGCTCCTCAATTAAACTAATTCTGTACTCTTTTGAGATCTTTGTTTCTCTGTCAAAGAGTCTTGAAAAATTATGTTTTTCACTGACCTATTTTGTGATTGAAATATTATTCTTTGCAGGTATGCTTGGCTACACTACAGCATTCTCTTTGAATGAACATAGCTTCCCAAATTCACAATTTCTCTGCTGGACTGCTTTCAGCTTCTTGTGTGAATGTGCAAGCAGCAGTCCTGCTACACCAGTTAGATATACATTTTCAGGGGAACTGACACTGCAGAGAGCTAATTCTGTTTAAGTTCATTTTAGGAAAGTCTGTCGTAAAAACTGGAACATAATCAAGTCACAATTAGGAGAGCAACTGGCTAAATTTCTTCCATTAAAAAAGCAATAAGGAAGCATCACACAGAAATCCATTATTAATAAACTAATGCATAGAGTACAGAAGAGTAATTTGTAAATTACTGTTAAAATTTAAACATTTTCATATAATGGGACAGCCCCACAGATAACATTTTAAAACAAATACTTTAAAATTTAAACAACCAAAAAGGAAAACCAAGAATTCTTTACAACAGATCATGTCAGCTAACAGGATTTTTCACTCTTTAGTAGACTTTCAAGGATGCAGTCGACAAAGGATAAAGGTAGAGTGATTTATAAAACTTTAAAATAGTCATAGTACATCTTTTTCTCTACTATTAAAGACAGGGTTATTATTTGCAGTGACACAATAATAGACAAAGAAGAAAGAATGGTAGAATATCAGGAATGGTAGGGACAGAGGATGTCATTCAATTATCTCTCTTAGGCCTATGGAATTGTCTTTTCCCTGTTTTGTTGTCGATGTCTCGTCCCTCCAGCTGTTCTTTTGCAAATTTGCCTCACTGTAGCAGTTTTAGATATTTTTCTGCACGCCTCTCCTAGGGATCAGGAGTCTCAGAACAATCATAATCCCTGGCATAATGGGGGAGTCTCAGAATGAGGATGGAATCGCTGCATACAAATCAGGATGGCTGGTAAGCCTGCACTGCATCCATCTATCACACTGTGCTTCCACAGGGCTGCACCATATATCTCACACCAACCACATTCAAGGGGATTTGTCAGCTGTCATGTTAGTATTTTGCCTATAATTTTTAAAATATAAAGGGTGAATATTAGTCTGAATTGCAAAGCTTTCCAAGAAAAGTAGATTGAATGGACTAACTAGAGGTTTAGGCAGCAAAACATGATCTATGACTTCTGAAGAAAGGATGATACAGCCAAGTTTCTGTAGCGTTGTACAGTTTTTCTCCCCAGTATTTATGAGAGAAAAAGGTTTTCTTTTTAGCCAGACAGTTTTTAATGGCAGCATTTTTTGATTTTTGAAATATTTCTGTTGGCCCCTATTTTTTTCTCTGACTCCTTGAGATCTCCAATAGGGACCTTCCAGAAAGAGAATGGGGAAGCCTTCTATCGTGAAAATCTACCAATTTTTATGAAGATTGCAGAAAGATGCTGAAGTGAATTAGAACTCATTAGCTTCACTGCCACCTGCTGGGAAGCACTCATTTTTATTGCTCTGGTTTTGTTGATTGATAATCATATAGCTGTAAGTGTTTCACTCAGGCCTGTCCTGCTCGTGTCAGATAATTATTCCTGCTTGGACTGAAATGTTACTAATCTGAACATTTTTAAGATGGATTCTTTATGCTTGACAAAATGTCCTATAACATCTTCAGACCCAAGTGCAATATTTGCCCATTATTCTGGGTTATTTTTCCTCTCTGATTCACTCAGTCTAGTGATTTTATTTTTAGCCATGTTTGCATGTATTTTTCTTACTTTGTTTGATACAGGCCATTCTCATAAGATGTTTCTAATGAACCAAATTAATTGATATGTATATTTTACCTGCTTAAACTGTATGGAAAACCTAATGTACAATTTCCTTTTCATATTTAGCTTGGTTTTTTGTTTCCCCTAAATTTATTTTACCTACTCTTTTTTCTTTTTTTTTTTCCCTGCAGGTCATAAATCTTTTAATTTCTGTGTGTGAAGCAGGGCTCTGGCATCTTTTGGAAGTCAAAGTTTTGAATTAGACATTAGAGGGACATACGTCTTTCCTAATGGTCCCTAAATGCTACAATGTAATTGACTGCTATAATATACCACACCAGAAGGAGGGATAATTTTTTGTGTAGATGGTGTCCTATGGAAGTGCTAATTTACAATATAGTGAAAACATGCAGACTCTGTTGTCAAAGGACAAGGGGAAAGTTGATGAAAGGCACCAGGATACACCAGGAACCTGGAAAAAAAATGCAGTAATTCATCATACTGTTCAGAGTCTGAAGCCACATCTGACTTTGGCGTAGAAGGAATTTCCAGAATTGCTGTCCCATGTCTCCAGTCCTAAGCACTGCATCTCATCCCAGCTGGGAGCTCTGCCAGTCTGGCACAGTGGAGCCCAGTGCATCGGGCAGTTGATCACAAACCAAGCTGCCTCAGAGACTGGACTCACATGACCCTGTCAGCAATACTACAGACACGGGTCTGATTAGCCCAAGGAGAGCACAGCCCAGCTGTACTGCCTTTAACACCTGCTTTACCCCAAAGCATGTTTTAAGGGAAAGCATAATTGGAAACAGCGAAATAGAACAACAAATGGAAGATTTTCCAACTGAATACGTGCCTCAGCGAGTGTTGCAGTGCTATGACAGCAGACATCCGATGTGGATCTGCTGTCAGCTAGTGATTACTACGTTTTGCATTCTTAGTGACAGTGAGATTCCTCATATCTTTAAATTGAAGCAATTAAGTCTCAGGTGTGATTGGTACAAACAAGATCTTACAAGCACGCCATCATCATACCACCCTGATATTCTATTGATTATTTTAATACGTCATTCTTTCTAGGGGAAGACCATTCATTTTACTGTTGATCACATCTGAACTCAGCTATTCAAGGGGGAGTGGCTATGCTCATAGAGTTTATTGATTTTCTGATAAATGAGCTTCTGTATCATAGAAAGATTTATGACATAATTGAAAACGAGAATGGAGTATTCCTGTGGTAAAGTGACTGTATTTATTCCTATTATTTGGGGAAATCTGCATATATTCAAATGCTATTTTTCAAGTAAATCCTTTGACACTCTGTCCATCAACCACTGGCCCTCAGAGTTGCAAACAAACCTTACTTAACCAGAGGAAATTATGGTGGTTTGTTGTACTTGGAATGCTAGTTGAAATATTTATAGTGATCATGGATTCATACATGAGAATATTTTAAAGTTACATTAGGCATTTCAGAATCTGAAAAACATTTTTTATCACACTGTTAGAAACAGAGGTCTAATATTTCCTTCTTGCTCACAGTTTTGGAGACAGCAGGCACAATCTTTCCTAGATTCCTCTAGAAGACAAGCACATAAACTGTATGAAGCTTGTGACACAGTAATTTATGCTCATAGACTGTCCTAAAGAAGATTGAAAATAGATACTTCCTGCAAATATTATCAATCTGAAATGTGCTCTATTCCAAAGCTGCTACCAGAATTCCTGAATGTCTGTAAGTTTCTAAGATTTAGCATTCTCTTTGTCCCATTGTACACAGAATCAAGCTGTTACAGGATTACACAGCTTTCTGGCATTGCTCTAGTGCTAACAAGATGGAAATACTTCATACTAAAAGGCAGTCTTCTGCCTCAGACACCTGGGGCCAATTACACTGAACAATCACAGCTTACTGTGATTTAAACCAGGAATCAATGTCACAGAAAGTTTTAAGGGATCAGGGCATATGCTGACAATTCATTCAGTCTACAAGTGTTTGGTATTTTCTCCTCCACTGGATCTTCTGTATTCAGGAGACCTGAGCTGGCTCTAAATACAATTAAAATGGTCTCGGAAAATGCAAAAAAGAACGATTTGCCCTGGCTGTTCAGAAAAAGAAAGCACTAAAGGTTTCACTTGAATGCCTTTAATATTGGCTTCTGTCAGGGTTTCCTATGTGTCAAGAAACCTAACTTTCAGTAACTCAGATAGGAATAACCTGAAATCTTTAAATTCAAGAGAAACCAGCTGTCTTTCATCTATCATCTTCTAAGGCAATTTGCATGCAATACATTTTTTGTATTAGAAATTATGCTTGTCTCATAAGATGTAACACAATCTGGAAAAGGCTGCAACCACAGCTTACAATACTGTCCTCATAATTTTCTAACTCTTTTCCAGTCAGCTTGTTCTGTGTATTTTCTCTATACATCAAAGTATATACTTTGATTATAGATTGTACACTTGCTTGAATGTAGGTATCCTAAAAGCCTGACTGCTCTAGAGTCAGCACAGCACACTTAAGAATAAATAAAGTTTTAATTAATTACCAGTCACTGTATGCTGAATTTTTCACCATAAGTTTGCTATTTTCTATAAAAACCACTCTAGTTTAGCAGTACAAACCTCAGTGAGCCACCAAAGATCAGGTTCAGGTGTGAAAAGTGACACTCGGCAGGTTCTGCATTAATCCCTTGGACTTGCTGGGGATTCACCTCTGTGCTTTTAATATGTGCTTGAAAACATTAGTTAAGTTTGTGACAGAGAGGGTACCTGTGACTTCAGGCTGGATTCTTTTCTTAAGTTGTATGTCTTTTTTTAATTTTGAATGATGGAAATGACAAGTGTATGTTTTTAAAAGATTTGGGCCTAGACATACTGCCTCCATTTTTTTTGTTTATTCCTAATATCTTCATGCCTGCTAGCCCAGAGAATCTCAAAATCTGAAAAGAAAAAATAATTTAGAAATTTGCAGAAAGCCATACATTTTTTTTCTTTTTCACTTGCCCATGAGAGAAAAAACCCTGAGATCTCCCAAGACAGATGAAGCACTTCACATTAGCACTAGAAAAAGAGGTCATATATGCTACATCTTCTCTAATGGTGGATACCAGTCTTGGATTTGTAGTGCAGCTTATTTTGGCAGCTTTCTGCTTGTAACCAAGTCATTTAAGCAATCCCACTGTCCTGTGCGGGATATCACATCTCCAGCCCTGCCACACTGCCCAGAGGAATTTGGTTGGGACGGATGATAGGATTACTGTTCCCGGCTCCAGCTTTCCTTAAACAGCCTTGCCACCCTTCCAACAGCATAACTAAGTAGGAGGAATATCTGCCTTTCAGCTCTTGCAATTTGCAGCCTGTTATTTCAGCATGACCAGCTACTGTCAGGAGTGTGGAATAACGAGGCAGCCTGCACGCTTCAGCAGCAGAAACGCACCTAAATGCAGCTATGCCTGCTTCTTTCCAGGAGAGCAGCCACCCAGAGCCCTGATGTGACTCAGAGCCCTATTTAAAACCCTGCTACCAGCAGCAGTATTGAAATATAGTTGCCATGATTTAAAAATACTTACTGTTGAAAGTATTTGACTACAGTTTTACTAAGGAGAGAGAGTGAGGCCAAATAATTTTCTGACCATTCTTGAAAGCAAGTGAGACAGGCACCCAGTGCTGCATTGAGCTGAACCAGTGATGGGGCCAAAAACCAGCTCCCTTGGGTTGACCTTTTATGAAAACCTGAATATCTGAGGGCTGGAGCACCTTTTCTATGAAGACAGACTGATGCAGTTGGAGTTGTTCAACATGGGGCCTACAGAGAAGCTGGAGAGGGACTTTTTACAGGTGAAATCAGTGACAGGACAAGGCTGTAATGACTTTAAACAGAAAGGGGTAGGTTTAGATTAGATATTAAGAAGAACTTCTTTTCTTTGGCAGTCCTGAGGCATGCGAACAGGTTGCCCAGCGGAGCTGTGAATGCTCCATCCCTGGAAATGTTCAAGACCAGGCTGGATGAGGTTCTGAGTAAATTGTTCTAGTGCTAGGTTCCCTGCCCATGGCAGTGGAGTTGGAACTAGGTGATCTTTAAGATCCCTTCCCACTCAAGCCATTCTTTGATTCTATGATCATAATTCCAAGTAAAGGAAGAACTCCAAGGGGACAAAGTAGGCTGATTTCTTTTTCTTTCTATTTTCAGTCTGGCAAAACTGCTTCCATTTTGCAGCATTTTGCAGTTAGTCTAGTTCTACATATGACTGGTCTGTTATAAATAAATTGGTGTTTAACAGAGCTGAAAAATGTTTTCAAACTCATTGAGTGCACTAAAGGCCCTGTTTTGGGTGACAGCTGCAAAACAAGCAACTGTGTGTTATAATAATAATAATTACTCCAATTCAGTTCTATCAGCCTACATGGGGAATCTTTGAACGCCTCCATCTGTTATTTGGTCAAGACATTATTTGAATGAGGTCAAGAGATATTTCACCCATAGTGGCTGCTCTTCTGCATTCCCTGACCAAAAATCAAAAGCCACTAGAAATTTCCTCGAGGAAAGAGAGTAGCTGATCAGCTCCTATGTTTGACTTCTTGCTGATTCAAAGTATTTTTAAGTTTTCAGGTTGATAAGTTTCCAGGAAAGTTCACACTGCCAAACCTTGCTGCAAATATTTAGCAATTCATTGCATATTCATGAAACACTAAATGTATTTTAGGTCCTGATGCTTCATTAACAAAACAAGAAAACAGGCTGCATAATTCACTCAATATTTAAAATAAACCCATCAAGACATTTTAAAGAGCTCTTTTTTTTTTCTTCTCACTCATTATTTTAAAAATAATCTCATCTCAGGTTTGCATATCATAGTATTTTTTCACTCTTTTGCATATTTGAACTTGTTTTGAGGTTCTAAGCAAATCCTTTCTTTCTGCCAAGAAACAAATTAAAAATCATTGGATAAAAATATATTAAGAATTCTATGCATAGATATCCCCATTACCAATATCAAAGTTCATGTTCCCAGAACTGATAATCACCTGAAAGTCTTACCTGCTTTTATGTTCCTTGAAAAGAGAGGTCTAGATTTTAAAAAAAGTGAAACTAATCTTTTTTTCCTTGTCAGTTAAATTTCCAGACACTCAGAGCATTTGACTCTTATGTCTGCCATTCTTCTCTGTGGATAACAGTGTCCTCTTTCTGTAACCCTCACTCATGCTAAAATCAATGATCTACCTCTCTAAGCATGGCCAACTCTGTCAGCTCTCACTGAAGAGACTGAAGAATGTCTCAGAATGTTTCAGAATTATTTAACTGTAGTTTGTTTTGCACTCCTCTCCTCTTGATGGCATCAAGGCAGTACAGCTGTATTGGGGTACAAGGTATGAAGCCTTCATGGGTGGTATGAAATACTGCAGATTATTTTTGGTGCTAGTAAAGGCTTCTGTGAGCAGCTCGTAGCTGTCATGTGGGCTGTAACAATATTTATTTCATGCTAGATCTCTGTCTAATTTTCAAGATTTCAGTGACAAGTTCTTTTGTTGCCAAATTACCTAAATGGCTATCACAGAATATCAGGGTAAGACCATGGTCAATAAGTGTGCTTCTTCAACTCTTTGCTCTGGGGACAAAATTTTTCTTTGTGAAGGACAAAGCTCTGTGTGGTTGGTCTGAGACGCTGGATTTAGCTGCTCAGCGACTGTCAACAATCACCAATGTCCTCACATTTTCATTCAAATGGAAAAATTAAGACAGCAATTAAAAAATACGCAACGACACATACCACAGAGCTAAGGGTGAAAAAAAAAAAGGAAGTGCTACTTAAGCCTGACACATCTCTGGACATGCTTCTTCTCCTAGGAAAAGACTCAGAGAATGAACAGAATGAACAAACAACACATGACAAATGTATAATATATTGAGTGCCTTAGTAATCACAGATGACTATGAGTCATTGATGTGATGTGGACAGGAAAAAAAAAAGACAACCGAAGTTGAAAGATGCGGCAATTCAGGGCAGATAGGTAATATGCCAATAGAGGCAGCAATAGCATACACAGTTCTGGTCCCCATGTTTAACAAAGGTTATGTTAAAGTACAGCCAACACAGCAACAGGCTGTGAGACAATCAGGGAAATTAATTTATTTCTCCAAAGAAGACAAATATAAAAATCTGGATTATTTAGGTGAGCAAAATCCTACAAGAGATGATTGCTCTGGACAAGTACATAAGAAGGTCAACCACAAACCTGGGAAAGCTAAAAGCTTTTTCAGCTATGCTGCCACAAGATAAATGAGTCAAAAATGGCAAATCAATCAATTTGAGGTAGAATTTAGGAGCAAGCTTCTAAGGTTTGGGGCAGTGTGTTTCTAAACCACATTTTTGTGATTGGAAAAGGGGAAGCAAGGACCATAATCAGTTTTAAGCAGAATACATTTAAGAAAGGGTTTACCTGACAAAATGATGACTGGACCTGCTGACCTGGACTGATCTAGTTCCATGCCTCTATTTTGTAGTCCTATTTCTTGACAAACTAAACATAGGTTCCAATATATCACAAAAATGAGTACTGTGTAAGGGAGGAGAATATACAAGGACACACTATAAATAGATAAATTATTTTAGGTTTCTTTTTTAAAAATTTATTTCCTCTTAAGAATTGCTATTATTTTTATAGTTTTCTATTTTTTTTCTTTTTTTTTTTCACCCAGTCATTCAAAGATGCTTATTTTAAGGCATTCTGAGCCCCAAATATATCACTTTTTTCAACATTGCATTAATGATTTTGGTAGAAAATACTGCTCCTCCTTATAAACCTTGTCTCTCTCATGACCTTAGACTGCTCTAAAAGCACTACTACTCAATAACTTAGGAACATAATTCAATTTTCAGGAGACCCCTCTGCTTAGGTTATGTCTGTGCTAGTGAAGCTTGCTGGGTAGCTCGGCAGCTATCTGTGACCACAGAAAAAATTTAATTTCTTTTGCCACAGAAAAAATTAAAACACTCTGACAAGGATAAAATTGGTGTCAGCAAAACATACACCATATTGTCCTCTAACAAAAGAAGAGTCATGAAGTTCTGGAAAGTCAGTGACTATTATTATGGAAAAGAGGAAGTTGAAATGTACATTATAATTTGACTGAAAAAAAATATGCTCAATATAAAATGTTTTACAAGAGACTTATCTGCAAGACAGGAATTCTCACACTCACAAATGGGATAACAGTTTGATGAGGGTGTTTCAAATGAATGGAACCAAACAAATTCCAAATTCTGAATTATCCTTGGATTTTAATGAAAGACGCTGAGTTCTTCACTGGGTTCATCTGGGAGAAACTACCATTCCTTCAGCAAAGCACAAGGGCACCTCTGTTAATCCTTTCTTTTCACACTTTCTGCTTTTGCAGGTCCTGATGAAAGCATTCTTTTCTGAATAGAAATTTAAGTAATTCTTCTGAGTGAGGATAAAAACCTTTATTTCACCTCACCCATTGCTGGATTTTAACATCAGTGTCACTGATATATGTGCGAGACTTAAACTCAGCATATGGGCAGCTTGAACAGTGAAATGCCAGTGGCCTAGCAGCCACGTGTGTAAGACCAGCCGATCAGCATCTTCTGCAATGGATTTAACACAGTAAGATCAGCTCTTCTACAGCTCAGCAGCAGGTCACATCTCCCTCCCCTAACACAGAACATATGCTCTAATTTCGCATTTTTCATGATGGAACCTCAACAGCTTTTACAAAGCCAAACTTTGTGTCAAAGCCTCCTTTGCATCAGCTGCTCTTTCTTCAAATGCCCTAATCCATCCACAGGTTTGCTACAAAGTCTTGCATTGTTCCCTTGTCCAGCAGCAGCTTTGGCATAACTGTGAAATACAATGATAATATGACACAAGATTTCACACATCTTTATTAGAACTTCCTCAGATTGATGAATTTGATCATCTTCTCTATTGTAAATAGCAATTTTAGGTCTTGATTTTTAGGTGTCTTAAGTGAGTAATTGTGTGTAAAACATGCAAGTGTAGTCAACATCTAATTTGCATGTGAAATGACCACTGTGGCCTCTGAAACCTTCACCTGCAGACGGTCTATGCAGAATGGATAATTGCACACGCAAATGGGTGATGGCCATTTTCACATTCAGAAATGCAACACCCACGTCAGTAATTATAACTGTAGGCTTAGCTTGCTTAAAATCAAAGATGTGGTATTTCATACAGAGCTGAAGTTATCGCACAGAAATTATCAGCAACAGATGAATGCAGACAAAAATGGAATTTTTAAAATTAATTGGACCCCTGGGCAGCAAATGAGGTGTGATGTACGTAAATGTCAGAGAAGAAAATAAAAAGTAAATGTTTAAAGAAAGTTATTGCAGCATAGTAATCACAAGTGAAGCCAAAAATGGAAAGTCCTCCATCCAGCGGGTTATCACAATGAACAATGACAGAGTGCTCAGGACAATAGAAAATATTGAAAAATAAAAAAAAAAGGAGAGTTTTAAATAAATAAAAAAACCCAAAACTGAACTACTGGATGTTTAAGTTCAATTTATAGGCTAGTACCCAACTGTTGGCTCAAAGAGCACGTGTTGAACTTGTTCTGAATACAGTGGGAGTCTCTACATTTTTTGCTGTTAGATACCTGGAAAGGGTTGAGGTTTTTCATCTGCTGGTAGAGATATCCCATGTTATCATTTATGCCAATGACAAGTGCTGAAATAATTACAGACTCTGCGTATACAAGCTTGATAGGTCACCAGATGCTTTGTTTCTCTTTGAGAATTAAAGCAAAACTAAAGACAATGTGGTAGTTTGGGGGTTTTTAATACTTTAAGAAATTTTTAGATCAGGGCATTTGTCTGTAATACTGATCATACAGTTTTTTGTATTACAGTACATCTTTAAAACCATGGGGAAAACATAAAATTGAAAGACAAACCAAATCAACCAAAAAAACCCAAAAAGCCAAACCCCATTTACTGCAGAAGAGGTAAGATCTTTGTTGACATACAAGATTATGATATTAAGCTTATGAAGATATCCATATAGCAAAAACTGTGAAAAGTTGAAGAAGCAAAAGGAAACACTTATGGCTTATTATAAATACAGTAATTAAGACTGGGCAAAAGATAACTGTCTATGAAATAAATATAAGTTACAGACTACCAATGCCACCCAAGGAGCAGATGTGTGAAAGCTTTCATTTTTAAAATTGGGTGCTATGTCAAAAAATAAAGAGTTTGATAAAGTTCTCAGTAAGAAGATAGAAAGGAAGAAAACTTTTGGGCAAACATTGTGAAGCTATTTTTTTCACTCCTCCTCAAACAGGAGGTAATGGATGCTCTCCTTATGACAATATTTGTAATAATTTTTTTTTTTCTGAGTCTGTATAGATGACAATATTAGCCTCAGGGGCCCTTTTGGCCAGCAAAATCTGGGCTTCTCAAGGAGGGGGTTTTCAGAATTTATGCCTTTTCTCAGCTCCCTCTGGTGTTAGGAATGGAGTTTGGCAAGGCATAGTATTGCACCTCTGCAAACTACTTGTTTCTAACCAGAACTCTGCTTCCTTTTTCATCTTCATTGCTGGTACTTTGTGGTGTAATGTCCTACTCTCAGAAAAATAAGGATGATTTTTTTTTTTACCAAATTCGTATTCCAAACCTCAAATTTTTACAGACAGTTAATAGAATCATGAAGAAGTGGGAAAGAATGGTGGCAACTTCAACACACTGAGGAGCCTGGAGCAGTAAAGCACTGGCAGCTTGGTTGAGATGAAGTAGAGACACAGAAGTATTAGATGTCCAAACCCAAGAAAATTATAATTCAAAATACGAGACTTGAAAACTGTAATCCTCGAACGCTGCACACAAATGTGGCTGCCGATAGAGGATGGACATAAAACCTGCCTTAGTTTTGACAGCACTGGACTTAGCTGTCTTCTACTGACCAGAATCACATTACCTGCAGGAGCTTTCTCCCTCCATGTTTTGCGAGGTGGGGAAGCTGATTTGGCAGCGTTTGTACAGCACGGTTATCCAATTTAAATAGCAGGACAAACATGAACAGCAGAGGGGATGGATGTGCCAGCTCACTTTTGTTCAACAAATCAGCTACTTGAGCCTGTGTCATGCATGGATTTTAATTTCTTTGTCTTCTTACAATGCTCTCAAGCAAAAACTCTAATTAGTATAGGGTAATATGGCTGGAGTTGGTGGTGGTAGGTGTGCTCATGAACCCTATTGCTGAGTCTGCTCCACGTTTAATACCAGGTTACGATGAGACGATCTTCTCCCTCTGGATATTTAAATGTACAAATTGAAGTGTTCATAACATTCAGCCTAAAACATTCCTGTCCCACCAGCAGGTGACCAAATCCTTCAGGTGGTGATCAATGACAACACTGAAACTTCTTCAAAGACACTGAAGACACTTAAGTCCATTCTGCCTTTCATGCCTTTTGTTGTGCCTATGAGTCTGTGACCCATATGTCTTGAACTGTTTCTGAGGAGGAAAAAAGACCTGTCCTCAAAGGTGAAAGGTTAATGAAAAACACATCATGGTAGTAAAACACCATTTGCACATTTGCACAATTGCTCATGCCTACTCTCCCAGACAAATATAGAGGGATACTTTAAAGTGTCGAGTAGGAGGAAAACATTGTTTTAACCACGTGGAGAGAAATAGAGCCATAAAAAGAAGGGTCTTTTGTTCTAATTCTCTCTCTCTAAGCCAGAGGAGATTCAGATTTTTAGCAGGTTGAATGTGATCTCTGGTGGGATAAACATGAAGAGGTTTTTTCCATTCTGAAAAAGGAGAGCTAGCACAGTAAGATTTCTAATGGATAAGGCAGATTATATTGTGGGATAAAAGGGTGAAAAGAAAGGGTGAAATGCTGGAGTGATGGAGTCAGATGATGAATAAGGTAGCTGGATGAAATGTTGGGTCTGGTCGTGAAGGACACAAGGAAGAATGAAAAAATGCACAAGGAGAAGCTATTGTTTCCTTTCATTATTCTCTTTGAAGTTCATTATTTCGATTTTCCATCCGGACGTAGAGAGGGCGCTATTTCTTTCTCTCTTTCGCTGCAAACTTCTTTCAGAATGCTTTCAGTAACAAAACCTCAGATTTCTATTTCAAAATGATGCGATTAGCCAGAAAGCAACTTCTGGATCTTTGGGGAAGAATTAAGATAAATTTTTGATTACCTCTGTTCTCCCATTTAACTTTTCTGTCAGACATCTGTGCGTAGCAGTTAATGAGGGAGATGCGTGGCATTAGTCAACAATGGTTTTGGTAGTTAAGTATGTGCGTGATATATAAGTATGGTTATATTTCAAAGTTTCCAAGTTATATTGACTACTGCATGAAAATATAATGCTCATAATGAAAAAGGGTATGAGTATGTGTACTGAAAGGAAGGATGGCAGGAGTCACAGAATAATTCATGTACAAATAACTCATGCTAGACCCAGATTTTAGTTCCTTAAAATAGCAACTCTCAGAAAAATCCCTTTGAATGTATTTCTGTTGCTGCAAGTTTTCCTTTGGTATACAACTCTAAGTAATGTTTTTAAAAGACTCTGCCTGCTATGAAATTTTCAAGCACAAATAACCCTACCCGGTCAAAACCAATTACTCCAGGGAAGAAAGGTAGACTGTTATTCACTGAGTATATTTCCAGTGAACAACTGGAATTTTAAAATACTCATTTTTGTCTCAAAAAGGAGTTATTCTGTTGGTTTTCATTTTTTTTTCAAAATAGCAAAAATAATGATAAGGAAGGAGACAGTTTTCTTCTCACCTAAGCATTAATACTGTATTTCTGTTCAGAATTACGTAGTGGAAACACCTTGGGGAAAAAATATCCAATACAGTAAACCCCAAGTAAAAATATTATATGTTTGAAAGACACAAGTTTTAAAGAGCTCTGAAAGAGTTACAACAACATGTATAAAGATTTATCAGTAGCAGATTGCAGCTAAACTATGGACCATAAGTTAGTGTTTTTATCTCCAGTCACAAGGAAAACAAATAGATAAAAAAAACTTGCCAAGAGTAATAGTTTCAAAGGTAGCTGCCAGTATCAACTCACTTTCTAATTTCAGATAAAGAAGTAATTTTGTGCTTTCTGCACTTTTGAGATTTTCTTCTATTTGCTTCTTTAGGCTAAAGAAGTTTTATCTGTGACATAACATATATCAGTAAAAGTGCATCTATGCAGGTGTAATGTATATATATTAAACATGTATAATTTTAAAGCAGGATTCAGAAAAGAATTTTGTAACACATTGGTATACCAAATTTAAAATGTAATTCTCTCTCCTTTTATGATAAGTAGGTGATTACAAGTTGGGAATGTGAAATATGCCTTTAGTTTCTTTTTAAATGCTATTCTAAAACATAAATATCTAGTAGAAATTTGGTTAAAATTTGAGGAACCTTTATTTTCTATTAAAGATTTGCAGAAGGTACTGTTCATTTCTCTACTGTTATCTTGTGCTGTTACATTTATCATATTGATTTTGATAATTGATAATGTCCTCATTGCTTGAGCTGCATTTACCATTAGTGATACCTCAGTAAAGATTACTTACATATTCCAACAGATGATTTGCTCATGTTCTGTAAGAGAGGTATAGTCAGCCAATGAATTAAAAAAAGAAAATCTAGGTATATATTGGTATATACAGGTATATATAACATTATTTCAGCTGCATTGCATCACAGCCCTGAAGGCAGCCATGTCATTGTCCTTTAGCAAGAATGAACAAGTAGAAGCAGGTCTTGCATATAACCTGTTTACGCTAATCCCTCCTCATCATTTATTTTCTGGGCTTGTGAGGGCCTTGGAACACTGGCAGCAAAGCAGAGGACAGCTTTCTACAGTTCTGCAAAACTGAGGTGAATCACTTCCTGCTCTCCTGGAGTTGGCGGGTGAGCATGATGACATGCATGCAGCTCAGAAGAGTGGGAACAATGCTGCTCAGAGTGGCAGCTTCTCCCAGAGCTGTTTGTTACCAAGTAATTTGGGGGAAGGTGCAGGGATGACTTTATTTTCTCACACATTGTGCAAAAAGCAACAATCTGGTCATACAGCAACTGCTTGGGATGCATGGGGGGAGTTCTGCAGTATTTCAGTGGTGTCTGCTGCTGTGTGAACTTACGTGGAGGTATGGTACTATATCAGGGCTGGTAGGATGAGCCACAGGCTCGAACCTGTGTGGGAGACTCCACAGCCTCTCTGGGCAATCTGTTCCAGGGCTCAGTCTCCTTCACAACAAAGAAGCTTCTCCTCCTATTCAGGTGGAAGCTCCTGTGCATCAGTTTCTGCTCATTGTCTCTTGTCTTATTGCTTGGCACCACCAGGGAGAGCCTGGATCCATCCTCTTGACACCACCCCTTAAGATACCTACAGACATTGATGAGATCTCTTCTCAGTCATCTCTTCTTGAGGCTGAACTGGCCCAGCTCCCTGAGCCTTTCCTTGTAAGAGAGATGCTCCAGGGCTTTAATCATCTTTGTTGCCCTCCATTGGACCTACTCAAGGAGCTCCATGTCTCTGTTGTATTGGAGAGGCCAGAACTGAAAGCAGCACTTCAGATGTGGCCTCACCAGGGCTGAGTGGAGGGGCAGGATCACCTCCCTTGACCTGCTGGCAATGCTCTTCCTGAAGCACCTCAGGACACCACTGGCCTTCTTGGCCACAAGGACACACTGCTGGCTCATGGACAGCTTGTTGTCCACCAGGACCCCCAGGTCCTTCTCCACAGAGCTGCTTTCCAGCAGGCCAGACATGGTGTGGTCATGGTGAGAAAGGTATTTTGAGTTGTAGTTGAGTTGAAGATTTCCACTCTTATTTTTACCAATAAATACACTATAAATGAAGAATATCAGCTTTGGGATTTTAGGGTTATTGTTGGTAGTGTTGCCTTACTCGTGCATGTCATGGTTACATTGACCTTCCCTGCAGTGTTAAGTTCCCACGAGCAAAACACAGACCTATGGCTGTGATTTCATATACAGCCTCCTTAGCCACTTGAAGGGAACCCTGTGCTATTTTTTTTCCCACTCAACTGTGCCCTGCCACATCTGTTCCTAGGTGACTCGAGAAACAAACATTGTTTCCTATTATAAATCAAATACATTGGGCAATAATTCAGAGCTGGAGAGAAGGGTGCAACACGCTTGAGCAATAGCAAAAATAAAGTTGTCTTTCCTGAATGTATAAGACAAGTAGTGCAACAACAGGCCACTATTCTGCCTTTTCCCTGGCCCCACCACCACCAAGCCCTGTGATGTTGGCATATCGGGATATGGAGCAAAATTTGTGCTTACATAAAATGGGTACAGATCTGTCTGACAGTCAGGTTACAGTGTAAACAACATCCAGTTTCATGCACGGTTCACAGTGGGTATTCAGAGAACCGAGGACAGAAAGACTACAAACTGCACAAAATAAATATTAATATCCGACAAGTTAGATTATTTTTCAATGTCTAAGTAATCATGAAGTTTTAAAGCTCTATTTGAAGAAACTTCCCTGAGATGCCTCAGGGCCTTTGGCAAACAGAACTGATAGAGGATTGTACAAAGAAATGTGTTTTATAAAGGAAGAGAGTTTGAAGACAATTACTGCAGAAATCAGGATGAATTTTTAATCAATAAATGAATAGATAATAGAGTTTTAAGATTGCAAATGATTGTTTCAATTCTGTAGCAAGTTCTTTGTTGGCAGATTTTTCTGTCTCTACAGAGTCCAGCTTATTGAGCAATGAGCCACAGGAATCAAAAACTTAAGTCAGTAGCAAGGTCAGGATTCAAGACTAATTTTTCTCAATGAATATATGCTTGATCCTGTTTTTGTGAGTGTATACATGAGTATTTTGGGTGAAATAAAAAGCTACAACATTCTGAATCTCAATTTCAATTTATACACAGGTTTTTTTTCAACTTAATTGAAAGGTTTTGACCATATTTTGACTTTTTAACTTTTTTTAAAAATTCCCATATAAATATAAGTTTTAGAAGGCAAAATTGAAACTTTTCATTACAAATATTAACATTTAAAAGTGAAAATTATTTTAAGTGTTGTGCTGGTATACTGTCTGACATTTTAAAGAAAAAATAATGTTTTATATATTGTTGACATTTAATTAAGTCACTACCCACATCTAATGCAGGCATAGATAGAGATTATATTTTAGTGAGAAGAAACAGTTTCTATCTCAGCCAGTATGATATTTTCTGTTGAATTTTAGATTACTCTGTACTAAACAGGGAGCATACCTCTCTTATCACTGTCTTTCAAAGCTGTATTTTTTAAAAAAAATAGTTTTGGTCAGTTCAAACCATATATTACAAAGAAAACTATGAGATACAGAGCAATAATGGCAGAAGCTGAAGAACAAAAAGGTACTGAGAAATGTCAGTAAAACAAGAAGGATGTTTTGATGTAGGTAATGACAAAGATATTCTGGTCTAGCTCTGGTCTAAAGCCAGATCTTAATAGGAACAATTCAATAATTACATAGCAGAGGGGAATATTTATTAAATAAAATACTACAGTTCCTGCTTTACAAAAAAAGCCATCTGATATGGCATATCAGAGCACAGTGATGGCTATGAGAAGGGGCATTTGCACTTCAAGACCACATCTGAGACATATCCTGTGTCTTGTGATAAGAAAGAGGTTGCAGTACTGTGCAGCATCATATCAATATTGCAGCTGTTGAATCAAGTATGGCATAAGGGTACAAATATTTCAGTTCAAAAAACAAAAGTATATGCTAAACAAGGACTAATAAAACCAAACATTTCAAACAAGCAAATCCAGGCAATCTTCATCCAAGACTTTTAACAGAGCTGTCTGATGATATCCTTGAACTGTTAGGCTTGATTTTCAGTGCGAAATTTCAACACTCAAAGCATTTTGGTAGTCCCAGATGTAAATAGGAGATCCAATTCTTTTCCAATGTAAACAAGAAAAAAGAATAATTATAGATTTGTCAGCCTGATAATGATCTCAGGCAGAATAATGAAACAGATGATGCTGCAATCCTGTTTTGTTTATAAAGGTAATAAAACAGATGGAACACACTTAGTCTTCCATAAGGCATTTCATTTGGTAGCACATGATGTGTTGATTAAGAAATAAAATCAACATGGCACATACTGAAGTGATTAAAACCTGGGCAAGCAAAAGGTCTTAAAATACTACTGTAAATGAAGAATCATTCTTCAGGTGTTTGTCTACGAGTGCCAAGGGGATCAGTATTTGACTCTATTATATTTAATATTCTTTTTCAATGCTTGGAAGAAAATATACAATGATACTGATAGAGTTGCAGATGAAAAATGTTGAGAGTGTAGTGAATAATAAAAAGGAAAGTCTTTGATGCAAGTTGATCAGGACTGTCTGGCAAGCTAGATGCAAACAAACAGCTGAATTTACATACGGCCAAGCCTAACATCATAGGCCTACGATGAAAAATGTTACTTCCAAGAAAGCAGGAAAGCTTTTCAATTCCAAGGAGCCTTGACTGTAAAGCTCAGATGAGCAAGAGCTGTGATGCTATTGCTCTCAGTATTTGTACCAAAGTAAGGAAGTTATGTCATATTTGAATATTACCACTTCAGAGCAGTAATATGTTCACATCTGCTGCTACAGACATGCAAATAGTTTAGAGAGGCTACATTATAATCCTCGGGATTATCCTGTTGGGAAATAAACCCTACAGTACATAACTCTAGCAGCTTAATCTCTTTTAATCTAGTTAAATTTATCAAGTAACTAGCTATTAAGATTCAAAGAATCAAAGGTTTGCAAGCTAAAGCATTTACATGGGAAGCAGAATTTTGAAACTAAAACAAAATTATTGATATGGTCGGAGGGCAAGACGTTAAAATGAGACAATTCACATCAAAAGAAAGTTGTAGATGTTTTCCAAACAGGAAAAAGTTGGAAAGGTTGTCTATAGCTGGGTTTATTGAACAGGTCATATTGCATCCTGGGCGTCCTATGTCCTGTTTTCAATAGGAAGTATGACTTTGTATTTGCAGAGGCTGCTCCTGGCCTTAGAATTGATGCATTTATATATAGTGATCGATGTTGAGCAGTGCCATGGTTTCGGGCCAGCCATCACTGGGATGATGCACTACTGTAAAGTAGGGTATAAGTGCTTCAATACGTCTCCTCTTTCCTCCAACAGCTGTCCTCTTTTGGTTGAAAAATTTTTAAGTGTTTATCAATTTTTGCAGTCTATCTGGGAAACCATCCAAAACTTTATAATAATCGATTTTCTTCTACGTGGTGGTCTTCTAAGGGCAGGAGAGCTTACTAATATTTTCTGCCATGTCCAGCTGCTAACTCTAAAGACTCATAATTGCATTTGATCATATGTCCTGCCTGTAGGCTGATACTAAATAAGAGAGGTAGTGATGAGAAAATCAATGTAGCTGTGTCATACTCTTGTTCCATAATACTGCATTACAGTATGGAACATCTGTTCTAGAGTTATGCTGACTAATTGAAGTAGCCCGGTATAAATTAATTTTGAACCAATCTCACAGTATTACTGTTATGGGTTCCTTGCAGTTAGACTTATTGGTCATAGAAATATTGTGCCACAAACTGACAATGAAAATGTGACTTTAATGGTTTTAGGGGATTTTGATTGCTTCTTCTGTTATACATCATTCACAGTTTGGACTTAAGCTATCACAATAGAACTGTTAGTGCGAAATTCTTTCTGCCCTGGAAGCAGAGAGAATTCTCAGGAAATGATGAGCATACCAGCCCTCTATGTTTAAGTAATCAGCAGGTTTTCTAATGGCCCATTCAGGCTGAAACAAATCCTTTTTAATGAGGAAATCCTTAGGTATATGCTAGATGTTTGTTGACCATCGTGTCTCTCCAGGATGACTTTTATGCAATGCCTCATTAACTGTATTCATGAAGCTCTCTATAACTGGGAGTAGTCCATGAAAGGTACCCAAGCTTTCAATCTTGTCTCAAGTTAGTTCATTTATTTTAGCCCAATTATGATGGACTTATTAATTTTGTGATCCTCTGCAGTAACTATTTATTATCTAACCTTAATTTAATTTGAATTTGGTTTGGAACAGTTTTATAAGACATATGTGAGAGATATTGTAGCGTGTTCTTTTCTTTTTGAAAAGGCCATTTGTAATTGTAGTCTTACAGGAGCTTGGGGCTGAATTCTGTCCTAAATTATCTCCTTTGAATTAATTTCATGCAATGTAAGTCAAACAGATTTTGACCTTTATTCAGTTTTGAAAAGGCATTATGGAAAATTGCACCTTCCTATTCAGCAGATCTGCTCTATATTCAGTCACATTTGAATTCAGTGACAAAACGTAAATGTGTTCTACATCCTGATGATAGAAGCAGGGAGCTGATGCAGTTGTGGGAGTGTGGTATGGGTTCCCTTCTGACTCACCATCATTAACATAGCTGCTGTGTAAGGGCTTAATTTGCCAAAGCCTCCAAACTCCCACACCCTCAATTGACTTCAGCTGGAGTAAAATGGATAGATATCTTTGAAATATAACCCTCCCTATTTGTATTAAAAGGCAAAATTCCTTTGGGACTCTAGATGTAAATGAAGAAGGATTTTCTCTAAAATAGAGTCATATCAGTAGCAGCCCAGTTGAAATAAACATTTGAGTTACATTTTCAATGGCGAAGATGAAAAATCATTAGCTAGAGGGAAGAAGACAACATGTTTAATTGTAAGTAGAGCCAGTTTTATCCAAAGATATTAAGCAAATAAAAGCTGCTTCTGTTGCAACTAAAGAGCATTGCAGAAATTATATTTCTGCTGTCTCTGCTAAGATGAAACACCATCCCCCAGAGCTGTGGTCTGACTTTTTCACAGTGCAGGACTAGGACTTTCTTGAAGTCCAATGACTCTATAGTGTAGACACTAAAGCCTCTGAGATTTTTTTTTTTTTGGATCATGTGAGACAATCTTATCCAAAATACCCAATGGAAAGGAATTTAGGAGAATTGACTAAGTTTTTAGATATTGGAAAAATTCATTATTCATATATTGCTGGTGCCAGGGGAAACCTTACTCTGGGAAAGCCAACCTTTACTCTGATTGCAGAGTGCATTTATACTAGAAGAATAAAGCTGATCACTGCAAATTTAGCCCTAAAGTTCAATGTTATAGTTTAGATATTGTACAAATATAGTGGGGTAAGAAGGCTCTTCCCAGGTTGTTGAGTCCAATCTCTTGGTATGACAAGCAATCAAAAGTGGTAATCTTCTTTATAAATTTCAGAAATGATTAGGTTTCTGTTTCCAGGTTTCCACTGCTTGTTAATGAAAACTGTTTAAGAAGTCTCTTCTTTAAGGCACATTACTCTGATTTCCAGCCTACATGTGTACATAATATATATTTATATTTCTGTGACATTATCTTTTAAAAAATTTCTTTACCACTTTAGTATTTATCAATAGGATTTACTTATCAGTATTAGCATATCTCTTGCAGGCAAAGTTTAGCTATAGTAAAAAAATGTAATGACTCTTTTCCCTTTGAATTATAGTCTTCTCATATAGCCCCCTTGGACTTGTTTCAGTTTTAATCCATCTGTTTTAAATATGGAAGACCAGAGTAAAGTGGTGGGAGTAGAAAGGGTCAAACATTTACTTCATACCCCCTGGGAGGACCTTCCTCACACATTCAAAGATCACATTTGCATATTTTAGTGTTATACTATATTAATACTTCAACAGTCATTCAGTCATTTCCAATTATTAACATATAGTAGAAGTGCTTATTATCAGTTCTCATGTTTATTCCCTTTCCTATTTCTCCATTCTGCAAGATCACTCAGCTGTTTCTGCATGGTGTCCTGAAATTTTCTTTTATTAGTGAGCACTCACAGTCTTATATCATCAGCAAACTCCACAGCCTGCTCCTACTTACCACTATTAAAACCTAATTGCATAATTAATACATATTTGAAGAAGATCAGCTTCAAGGAGAAGTTACACTGAGACTCAGGCTGGCATAACTTTTTTTGACACTACCAATGCCATGGCTGCTTTAG
Organism: Lycocorax pyrrhopterus obiensis; assembly: GCA_014706295.1. Classification (NCBI taxonomy): domain Eukaryota; kingdom Metazoa; phylum Chordata; class Aves; order Passeriformes; family Paradisaeidae; genus Lycocorax; species Lycocorax pyrrhopterus. Next base: position 75,893,267 of record JACSVZ010000004.1, read on the forward strand.
CTCATTCCTTAGACCTCTTTACTTTCCCAGGCAGTGGAAAATGTTAAGACTTAACTCTTATTTCTTCTGTAATTCTCTAGAAATCCAATATAGTGACTATTTTGTATCCTGTGCTTTCTATCCCTGGTGACATTACTGGTGCTGAGGTGCACTACAGCCTGATACTCCAGAATTTGTAGGTGCAGTCACCGCGCGGAAGTGTTTGCATTGGTACCGCCTGAGAGATTCCAGCTTTAATATGTGTCACCAGTCCATTGTGATCTCTTGAGATCAGGATACATCAGGGTGTGCTACTCAAGTACAGGTGAAAGAAAGCTATTTTGGGGGATTTTTTACCTGGTAAATCCTAAACCACCCACAAACTATGCAATAGATTACCAACGGTGAGTCACCTTTGCTACGAACTCTTCAGAAGGGTTCTCTTGCATGGCTGTGGCTCCAAGCTGGGTGCCATTAGCAGTGAGTTAGCTGTAGGCCAGACAAGGGCTCAGAGGCAAAAGAGGGGTAGAGGCAGGTTTTATCAGCCCTGTTGATGGTAGTTCAGTCTATATTGTCTGACCAGTTCACTTACTATTTCTGTAGGGCACAAAGAAAATTAGTTTCCATAGTATCTACATCTATATAATTCTACATACTTTATATCTATATCTGTCTTCATTGGTATAATCTTTGTAGCATTATTCATTTGTTCATTCTATTCTTCATTGCAATATATTACTGTTTACTTATTAACTATTTATTATCTTAATATAAATTCTATACAATAGATGTATATGCTCTATACATATAATATAGACAGAAGACCATAGAAATAGTCTATACCTGTAAATATCCGCTATCTTGCTAGTTATTGTTTACCTACTAGAATGAGGACATTTCTTAGAAAATGTATGTCTTAGAAAACCTACCCAGAGTTAACCACTTCAGCAGTGGCACACACTTAAACAGCATTTTAAACTAATACACTAGAAGACAGAAACAGATTTAGGTACTTTGTACATGTGGTCAAATCAGTTACGTTCAGTATCCATCCCAGTGAGATGTAGTCATACGTAAAAACATACATTCTACCAGTGAGAATAAATAATTAAATGCTGTATTTTTTGAAATATTTTTTGTTTGTTTTACCACAAGCTGATATTGAATATTTGTTGAAGGCAGAGCTTCTGCCACTAAAAATCCTGTAAGATATGCATAGATTTTTGTCCATAAGAAACAAAATTTTGGGGTTTATTTCACGATGTTTTAGAAATTAGTCCATCTTATTTGATTTAAGAAAGTTTCTCCTGAGGTATAATGCAACCGAAAGAAAATTAAAAGTATTCAGAAGATGAACTCTTCTAAATGAAGCTGAAAGCTTCAGTAGATTTTAATTAGAACTGCATGATAAGTTTTACATATAAAGCATATCCGTTCAAATTTGGCTTTTGGCCAGTTCTGCAAAAGAAAAATAACATTTAGAACTATCTTTTCAGTGCACTTTTTTTTTCCCTGAGAAAAAAAAGTTGACAGTTAGTATGAAGTTGGTAAAAGCAAGTAATATAATTAACTATGCATTTTAGTTTGTTGTGTTTTTTTAATTAGGGTGAAATTATTTAGAGGGCTCAATATAATCATTAAAAGACCATAATTTCTGTTTGGTATCTGCGCTATCATTTTTGTTTGGTAACTGATGTTATCTCAGCCTGAAATTTGGGTTTGATTTTTAAAAAAATCCACAAGGCAGTTTTTTTTTCACTGACAATTAACACCTCATTATCAGGTATTCAAAACCACTGCCATCACAGAAGACCAGCATCTCTCAGTTTATTTTTAGATGCATTTCTAAGCATTTTTGCCGATGAAGTTATATTTCACTTTACATAATGACAAGAATTACACAAAATGTCAACTTCAACTCAGTTGAAAATTCAGATATGGAAAGGCAGGTTTGAGATATCATTACTTGGATTATAGAAAAAATGTGACTCAGATTAATATATTGGTGTGCTTCAGATGGGCTGTGGGTGTCTCAGAAGAGATAATTTATAACAACCCAGTATGAAAACAAAGTTTTTACTTGAGGGCGTGTGTTGGAAACTTGGTAGTCTTGGTACAGGTTATGTCTGATCTTCTTTTCTCCCCAAGATGACTAGTACCAAACAATACTTATTCCACCAAAATTGTTTCTTTTCACAAAAGATTTCATTCACAAATGGGTAAGAAAGCTAACCAGATCCTGTCTGTTACATCAAGAAAGGTGCGCTATCATTAAGGGCACAGTACACTTGGTTCACATCTATCCCCCTTTAGCTTCCAGTTCTAAATGTGTTTTTGAGGAGTGGGTTTTAACCTGTGGTTTTGAGAGGTGGGTTTTGACATGTCCAGGGACATCTTGCTTACCATTTTCTATTTGCTGCTCTGTGTGAGGTGAGGTGCACTACAGAATGAAGAAAATTATCGTCTCTCTCTTAAATGAAAATCGGAAGTTCTCCAAAACCTTGGAAGTTGTAATTTCTGATGTTTTGCTTATAAACTCCTGTTTTCATGTTTACTATCTACACATATTTTAAATTTGTTTTGTAAGACACTAGCTAATGATTCTGTTCAAGCACACATTGATGTCTTACGGTCCTACCAATTGCTTCTCTTGCAGAGTTCAGTAAAATTACTTGTAGTTAAAGAAGCCTAATCAGTATTACATAGTGTATAAACACTTATTCTGTGAAATGTGGATATCTGTAATATTCCTTACATCATCAAATTATTGACTGATAAAACTTCTGTTTATCTCTGTATGGTAATTGTAGCTCTGCAGAGCTTGGCATTATGATTTGCAATAGACTGTAGAGGCATCATCCTAGTTATCATAAAGGCTCATCCAAGAGTTTGATCTGATAGACCTCTGCTGATTTATATCAAAAGTTTATTTTAAACTTAATTGCCATAAGTACCCACTTAATGTATTTTGCTTGCCCTGAGGTACCTTAAGTTTTAATGTGAGGATATTCCTTTCATCTTTGTTCTAATTCTTAAAAGATTTTTGTCCATAAAGACACTTATCACTGCATGCTATAGATGCGATTTCTTTGCTTCCTAACTCAATAGATCAATAGATATTGTATATGCAAGGTCTTGGCCAGATTAAGGAAACTGCGGAAAATGTGAAAGCACTGCATGTGGACACTCTACTGGAATTGTTCTAGCATTTTACATTAAAATAATACAATAAAATAGGTCCCTAGAATTATAAGGGCTCATAGACAGTGATGTAATTCAATGCAAAATAAAGAGATTAGGATGTAATTCTTGCCTTTATATACATGCTACCCTGCCTGGTATGAGTAGCACCAGTCAAATCAATGGTACAGTTTTGACATTGTCCTAGAGAGTCAAGAATTGATTAGTTACAGTTACATGTTTGCTAGAAAATTATTCTATCCCAAAAAAATTTGTCTTCTGTTTTTTTACTGCAAAACTGTACATACCAATGCATTTTTCATCATATTACAAAATAATATCTGAAATACGGGTTCATGTTAGGCTGATTATTCCTCCCTTGGGAATCAGCTTTTTTTTTGTAATGCCTTCCTGAAGATTTTGGCCGGTATTGGTACCATTCTCTTTTATTAAGCATTGTCTATGCAGCTTTCCTGTTAGATAAAGGATGGAGGATGGAAAAGGGGATAGAAATTACAGGAAAGGAGCAGGAGAGCAGCCGCTGTATCTTTGCAGTTGTGCCAGATTTTTTTCACCACATAATTCCATCACATTTTGCATACATTTGCCTGAGGCTTTAGTGATTATAAAAGTGCTAAAATGGAATTTACAGGCTTCATAAAACACGTAGCAGTTGTTGAAATTGTTTTAAAGCAGTGACAGGTAAAATTTAAATTAGTTTTATTTTTCTTTACTGAACTTTTACTTTTCTCCGTAAGTAAAACAAATATCTGGAAGAAATTAGAGCTGACTCCAAGCAAAAAAAACAACAACAAAAACAACAATGAAAAAGCCTGCTTCCCCAAATACAGTGTAAATAATTCTGTTGTGAGAACCATTCCTCGATGTATACATTCTGGTATGACAAATAAATGAAAACTATACATGCTGGAGAGGGATATGTTCATGGTTTTCATTATGAATGAGCCAAGAACACAGATGTCATAAATGTGAAAAAAAAAATTAAAAGAGCATGATTTGGAAAAGTAATTTCCACCTTGATCCTATCCACTACTACAAACAGTAATACTGAAAGGGAAAGTGGGGTAGGATGATGGCAATTCATTAAATTATCTTTTTGCTCCCAGGCTGGGGATGTCTGCTATGCAACTATAATTTTTAGGACTGTATTGCTGGTTTTAACTTTTTAATTAATTAGTGACACACCAAGGCATTTGATTGGAAATACCTCATAGGCTGGAATTGCAGGATTGTTCTATATGTAAGATTTTTGCAGTACTATTTTTTGCATATTTTATAAGCAACATTTTTAAAAACAGCATCTGGAGGAAGTAATTGTCTTCCTAATTCTACAATAGTACAGAAATTTCTCTACATTCCCCTTTCCCATTCCTTCCTTTTTTTTTCTTTCTTTCTCTCATAGTCTGCCTACCCTCAATACAGCGAAACCATTGAAATCATAGGAATGAACCTCCTAAATATTTTTAATACTGTCCTCTTTGTCCTTACTGTGGAGTGAAAAAATTATGATTAGCATTGTCAATAGCTCTGGTTCTATCAAAGCAAAGAACACAGAGTAGACTGGAAAGGAAGCAAGTCCTCATTTCTTTAATAGACATGGTAAGACATCAGGGCTATATTGTAAAGAAACCTTGACCTTAACCCTATGTTTCTGCATTACTGTAATGGCCCAGATTCTTTCCAAGTCAGCTTTGACATGCCAGTCAGAACCTCGTCCTACAGTCTCAGTGCATTATGGTCTTGCTGCTTCTTCCACTGTTAAATGAGCACAATTTGAAGTTATAAATTTAGCCGTAAATAAAATAAAGATAAGCAGCTCTATGTGGGTATGCAGGGAAAAGGCTCCTTACTGGAGCGAGCTTTAGGAGAACTGGACTGGTAGCTATGGACAACTTGCAGGTGATGATTTCATAGCATAATATTAGGTATTTTTTTATTTTTGAGGATCCAGCTCAAACTTTTAGTGTTGAAAAGCACATGTTCAGGATATTTTCAGATATGAGCAACAGAAAGCTATTGTGATTTGAAAAGGACTGCAGTGGGTAGACATTCAAGTCACACATTTCCTCGTTTGGGGGTTATTCATATGACACAGCAAACAGGCTGTTGTTGTCCAGTGCTTTGTCATTGCTAACCCACAGCGTTATTCAGCAGAGCCCATGGTGTTAATTGTTACTTGGTTCTTCTCCTTTAATCTACTGGACTAGTAATTTTATTCCAGTGATCCATTATTTCCTAAAATGTTAAGAATCAGTTATTTAAGAGATTAAGTGGGTGTATACTAAAGATTTAATCACAGAGGAATCTTGGTTTAAAGGCCTTATTTAAACCTCACATAATCAAAGTGAATATTCAGTGAGTTATTGCAGCTTTAATCTGTGCTGTTATATCTGTTATTCAGCATGACACTACAGCTTTCATTTTTTCAGTTTTCCATCTAAGTCTTTGAAGGATAGCTTCTACTATTCAATGCAGTATTTGGACATACTGGGGAGATTTTGAGTAGGAATGTCAGAGGATCTTCTTTTTAAGCTTTGAGATTTCTTCCCTCTGTCAATGTGAAGACAGACCTTTGGTTTCTCTTTGTGCCTTAATTTATGTACCAAGTAGATCTACACAAAATGAAGGACTACGCAGAAATGTAATGCTATTTTTAGATAAGACATTTATTCTATGCGAGAGGCTCTACACCCTCAAACGTCTTCAGATCAGGTGATATTTAATGTGTTAAGCCTCAAAATGAAAGACATCTTTGCAAGTACTGCACTGCAGTCAAAAGCAGATAAGCATCTAAATATAACAGCTCTCCTGGTGTCTAGTGAATCCTCAGAAAATTGATAGGCAGTGGTGTTCCAGGATACCAGTTCCAAGGACCCCGGTGCGCTGAATTAATGTTCTTGCTGGTATTAAGTAATGCTCCTCTTTGGGGATGCTTTCCTACCTGTAAAGAGCAAATGAATAAAGATCTTGTCTTTCATAGCAAATAAATCAATATGCAAATGTCTTGAATATATTAAAATAATGTGACTATATGGACAAGTCATGCAGATAGCTGGAGTGCTGATAGGTTATCTGTAGAAAGAGCTTTCATTTAAAAATATAAAAGGGCCTTAATGCTCTCTACAGATATCACTATAAATGATGAACAGGAAAAACAGCAAAAGTTTTGTTCAGGTCAATAAGGCTGTATTTTATCAAACTTTATTATGAGTGCAGACACATCCATTTCAGAGCTGATAATAAAGCTTTTTATTGAAAAACAGGCAGTTTGAAATTGGTGTTTCTCTTTTTTTTTTTTGGCTGAGTAAATCAGAATCACTAGCAGAATAGCTGCTAGTGATTTCTTTCTAGTAAAGGTTGCTTGAAATTATGGGAAACAAAGCTGCCTTTCTGTCATCACACAGCTCAAAAGATGGATTTTCTTGTAACGTAAGACTAAAGGCAATTACATGGGTCACCAATGAAAACTGATATGAAAATTCTATTCACCCTCCTAAAAAAGGCTGTCTGGGAAATGAAACAGACAATGGGGAAAGACTGAATAGTTTTGTTTAAGCTAGACCATCACTCTTAGAGTCTTTATTTTCTGATTTAAAGTATGAAACTCTGTTACAAGTTTTTAAGAGATTTGAAGCTTCTTAGAAAGCTTCAAATCAGACTCTTTTTTTCATACAGAATAGCAATATATAACTGGTATTTACATCACAGCAATATTTAACTGGTTTTTACTACCCATAGTCCGTCAAAAACAAAATGTTGGCAATTAACCCTAGAGGATTCCTGAATTCACACAGACATTACAGCCTATCTACCAGCTTGATAGACAGATGTGCCCAGTTTGCTCTTCTCCACTTTTTCCTCCATAGAGAGCTGCAACGGTGTGATTGGCCGGAAGGGTCAATGTCCTATTCCCGTATAAAAGAGTATGTATGTTTAACATCTGAGTTCTTGTCTAATGGTATCTTCTCTTTCCTATGTGGCTTTCAATTTTCATTTTCATTTGTTTTTGCTCTTCTCATTTTCTTTTTATTTCTCCTTGAATTTAGTGAATTTAGTTCAAAAGACGAAGAATACTAGGATTTTGTCTGACCCAGACAACATTACTGTTTGGATATTTGCTGAATAAAATTTTGCCAAAATGAATAAATTTAAATTGTTATAAGCAAGCTAATTGATTTCATGACATTTCAGATCCTGACTTATAATACAGGAATGATAAGATGCTCTTTTCCTGTTTGCTTTTTATACAAAATATTTTTCAGATATAGTCTTGATTCTAACTATTCCTATCCCAGGTCCTCTGGTTATACAATGATGGTTTATGTTCGCTGGCAATGTATAGCCACTGAGGATGTTCCCACGAATTTTGTTTTGGACCATTGCTTTTGATTACATTGTATTGATATGAAGTTTTCACTGCAAATTCGACTGTGTGTTCAACAACACAGACACCTTCTCCACTGATTGCAGATTTGTCTTAACACTCTTTGTCTTTCCAGACCTTCCCTGCACTATCTTCTATCTCAGATTATTCCTCCATCCCTTCAGCTTTTCTCTTGAATCACCTACACTACCTCACATTTTCCTCTTGCTCTTTCTCTCCGTTTCTTCTTTCCTTACCCTGAAGTATTCTTCTCATTCCTATAACATTTTATTTATATTTACATCACTTTCATTTAACTTTCCTTATCTACTGGTTTTCATTCTCTTGGGCACAAGTAGACACAAAAGAACAATTTTAGTCACTCAGGCTTCACCCACTAAATTTAAGGGTAGTTTTAAAGTTTTGAAGACTTCAGAATATTGCCACATGAGACCATGACAAGTTTTTTAATGCACATGTCAGCAAGATTTGTGTTGTTATTAATAGACCTGAAAGCACTACTTGCTGTCTCCTAAGATGAAAGATGTATGACATTATAAGGAAGGAAATATTCCCTAATTCCATCATTGCTTGTATGAAGCAAAAGACCCAACATAAATCCTGGAGAATGTAATGTTCCTGTCCACAGATCATCACACAACCTGTTCATAAACTAATAACCTCACCTGAGAACTAACAGGATGTCAAACGTGATCACAGTCCACTGTAAGTGCACACCACCCTTTTTGGACTTCCACCTTTCTGAAACACCACATACATATTTTAGCATTTTTTTCTGGAGAAAAGGTGGTCAGGCAGAGCATCTAATTCTTCTCTAAAGTTCTGACTGAAGAGCAAGGGGCACACATGTGGTCTTCAGGCTTAACACACACCTGAAAAGTACAGTGATTCACAGAGGACAGAAGCACGAGAAAGAAGCAAGACAAATGGACGTGACTGAATAATGGAGTCACTTTCTTATTTTCAAACAGTTTTTTTTTACATTCTAGCACCCACTAGGCTTTAAATATAGTCAATATGCAGCATAGAGAAGCAGTGCTACAAGTATGAGGTCATAAATCATTGCCTACTTCTTATCTATTACTTTGAAGTAAAATAAACTGAAAACAAGGCATACTATCCTTATTCTATTTTTATCTCTACAGTTTGGTAGAGTTGCCCCATAGATGTTACACATTTTAGATGAGAAAATAAATGCTGCATATGCTTTTCACAATTCCCGTACAGAGAGAAATATGAAAAATTCTGGTGTGGAATTTCTGGCAATTACACAGGCACGGAAAACTGAGGTAACATCAACATCTTTGACTCTTTTCCTTGTAAAACAGTTAGCATAGATTGAGAAAACCAAGAAGTGAAGCATATGTACTGAATTTAAAAAAACCCCAACTGTTCATATGTCAAGTGAATTGAAGTGAAATTGAAATGAAACATAGAAATGCAAAAGAACAGAAAATTAGTATGATGCTCAGGAATTGCCGCTCCTGGTTAATTGAAAGACTAATAGCTTTGATGAAAAGAAAAGACAGTGAGAAGTTAGTGCGTTTCACAAAAAGCATCCTCTATGCACCTCATCTGTAATCTGCCCATTTGCATCTGAAAAATATATTGGCATGAAAAAATTCTATTGTGCAACTGGCACTGTGTAATGGAGAAATGACAGACAATGTGAAATAGGGCGCAATAAATTTCCCTCATTAAAATGAATAAAAAAATCAGGACTAGAGAGGGCATGAAGAGGACATCTCTGGCGCTGTGGTGCCAGAGTAGCAAGAATATGTCAAAAAACCTATTATTTAGCTTAAAAAAAAGAAGTAGATGCATATATGTTACTAACTATTGTGTTTCAGAAATGTATTAGTATCAAAATAAAAACCCCAAACTCAGTTTTGTTTACTGAGTACACAATTGGTCAGAGCAATTAAATTCAAGTGCTCTTGGAGCCTTGATATCAGTTTTTATATTGTATTAGCTCCTTTTAATTTTTGCAGCACTTTTATTTCCTTAAAACATCCTAGAAACAAACAAATCACTTTCTTAATGTCACTTTGCCATACATTCAATCACATCTGTTGTAATAATGTTAAGAAATTATGGAAGATAGACTATTCAGTGATAATATGGAAATGTAATAAAGAGAATCATTGTATGAATATTTCTTATGAAAGAGCCTGACAGGCTCTTGAGAAAGGGACAGAGTTTGTTCCTGACTATTTTTAGAGAAGAGTAATTTCCATAATATGACATGTTTGTAATAGCTTTGTCAGAGATTTCATAATTGAAATTTCATTGGTTTGCCTTGATAGAATATGGCATCGTGATATCAGAAACACGAAAACATTTTTTGAAGTGGCCAAGGCTAATATTGCAACTGATAACAGAGATGGGATTATACTGCAATATTTCTATTCATTAGGAAGCACAGAGGATCTGAGAAAAAGTCTTAAGGTTTTTAAAGCCACACTGATGTCTGAGTATCCAAAGAAATATAATAAGTGCCTAATCGAATCTAGCAAGTCAACAGTAAAAGTACTATTATAGGTAATTATTCAAACAGACAAAGCATGCAGGAATTATTGTGTCTCTATTTACCTTTCAAGTACATTTAGAATGCTCAAAATACATCCCGCTGTGCAACTGCCAGCTAACAGCTGTCCCGCAGTTCTTTTCCCCTGGCTTTTAGTCCTTCTTTGCAGACAGCTCAGAAAGGGTGGAGACCAGTAGACTGACTCCTAAGAAGGTCCAAGACACACTAGGTGGCTGGCCACTGTGCTGGTCCCAGTGTATGACACCAGGGAAGGGCAGATCACATGGGGAGTTTAAGGAAAATCGAGAAGTATCTTAATTATCAGTGTGATCAGTCCATGGGATCAGAGCTATCACAAGGTAAATAAGTTACAGTACCGTTATTCCTCCATCTGTTTCTGATTTTTTTCAGCTAGTAGTGCAAGCAGGAAGTGTACTAGCAAAGTGAGTCAGAGTCCTAGAGAGGCCTTGGCAGCATCCTCGGGTTAGGAGCAATCAAGTTCTGAACTGAATATACCTGTTACTAATACTTAAATCTGAAATCAAGTTCAACTCATTGTTTCTGCTAGATATTCAGGGAATTATCCCAGATGAGAATTTGTCCTTTATTTCTGATGCAGACCCTTTAATGGCCAGGTGTCAGCACCGATTCGATACAATCTGTAATTTTTCTCTGAATAAAAGGTGTGATGAATAAAACAAATTAAAGGAAGTGAATGCGTACAATTAATATAACAACCACACCCCTCAGAGGAGTCATAGGGTAGTTCAGCTGTATGATTCATTATTTTTGGTTCTTTTGTGCTTTTCTTTAAGGAATGTCTCCACTGGTGTTATATCTGTTATGTAGTCATGAACTTGCAATAGCAAGAAGTAGTATAAAATAAATTACTCTTATTTGAATGCTCACTGCATTCAAATAAAGCTTTATAGCTATAAAATCTAGTGGACACATTTCTATGACTTTATAATTTGTTCTTTTATTGCAGTGAAGATATTTATGCCTAAATATTTGGGACCTAAGGGAAAACCTAATTGCCAAGGCCCCTCATGATTACTGGAGAAAGATCTGTCTGAACAAACTGAAGCACAAGCATTAAGCTGAATAAAATGATTCCTATTTCAATTCATAAAGATAGGACAAACAGATGCAGCTCTCTAAATATGGGCCCCTCATGCCATTTGAAGCACCCTGCAGTAGCTGAGACTTCTGCATGGGATGAGAAAAACCCTGTGTCCTTTGGAGGGATAAGCAGAAACCAGGGAATGTTGTAATGCATCAAAACCGGTATGAGATTGTTATGTTTAGGCAATGAAATGTTGTTCTCTGTCAGATACAGTCCAGGCAACAATTCAGCTGATCAAATGCTGAAGCATTAGTGGGATCATTCGGATTCCTTTGACTAGACCTCTGTCTGCAGGCAGGGCTTGAATATTTACCTCGTATGAAGATATCCACACAAAGACACCATGATGACACTGTCTCTATCTGAAGCTGAATCCCCTACTGGCACTCAGTTTTAAGTCACTGACAAAGAGATCCAAAGATATTCTTGGCTTTTTATACTGTGGCTTTCAGTGCAGTTATATGCTGAAAGACATCTAGATTATTTTTCGTATTGTTAGTGAATCATACCATACCCATAAAATAGTAATTTTGCTGCAAGATGCTGTTACAGCTATGGTTGTGAAAGACTGGTTTTTTCCTTGTTATATGCCATTAGCTTCTTGTGTGCATAATTTCCATCACTTCAACTGTAAGTTTTCATTTTTGAGACATTGATGAGACGATCATTTTGGGGCAATTACCTGGTCTTTCTTTTTATGTCCTTGATTCTTATACAGTAAGGATCTACAGTGAGAGTTCCCTATTACCTTCACCATATCTTTCTTGAGTTTGAAAAGACATAATTACAAATACTTTGAAGTGAAAGCATGGACATGATTGTGCAAAATGCTGTTCAGCTGTTGGCTATTCATTCTTTACAGCTCATATCCTCTGTTTGTATGGAATTAAGACTAAACTGTGCAGGTGTTTTCTTTAAAGAGTTTACGTCTCTGCAGACCAGGTGAAGATACTGTAAATAATAAAATATATTTATTATTTATAAAAATATTTATTTTAAAATAAATATTATAAATTCATATTAAATAGTAGAATTAATTATACTATATTAGAAATATAATGAAAATATTATATTAATATAAAGTAGTAATATATTAATATAATATAATATAAATATAATATAATATACAATAAATTATATTATTATATTATTATATTATCAAATAATAGAAATTACATTATTTATAAGTATTAATATTTATAAAATACATCTTATTATTATAATAACAAAAACATCATAAACTTTGAAGCATTTTGTTCAATAGCATTAATGATAAACAATAGGAAATGATAGCGTAGAACCCTGTTTGAACTCTTCATAATAGTTTGTCACCTTGCCCTAGAATAGGATATCTGAGATTCAGATAAAAGCACAGCTTTTCCTCCATACAGGATGTCCATATCACAAGGCTATAGCTCCAGACTGCAAAGAAAATGGAAGGTGAGATACTGACTTTTCTGTCCTTTAATGCTATATAGAGAGAGAAATTTTTGCTTCTCCAGGTTCTGGCTTCATTGTAAATCAAATATTTTCTATATTAATGCTTTAAAAGGGTAAAAGTTGATCTACCACAGGCTTTGCTATACAAAAAGAAGGCAATGTAGTATGCCTAAATCCAAAATGTAGAAAATGTACACCTTAATACAATAGTGCATTATCCAGAAGATTCTTAATTTTTTACCTAGAAATTTCCTGCTTATTCGCAATGTGGTTTTCTTTGGTGTGTCCTTAGGCATGCCCAGTGTTAACAGTGGAGGAGAACTTGATATTGGTGTTATCACTGTGTGTAAATCCCAGCAAGATGTACAAAATAGGCGTGTTTACCTTGATTCTCACTCACTGGAATGAGGATTTGGTGCACCTGGGCTCTGGTAGCAGCTGGTTCTGCTGTGTGAGGGGGGAAGGATCTGCCAAAGGCAGGTCTGGCATGAGTCTGAGGTGTGGGCAGGTGTTTCCACAGGTTGTTTGCTCAGAAAATTGCATGAGAATATGCCAGGTTGCAGAAACACAGCAAAGAGCTCCATCACCTCTAGTGTTTAGCAGATGTATTGGCTAGAGGAAAAACACAGTTCTGCATTGTAAAAGTATAAGATGTAGACATTTTGAAAGGAAATTTGAGGTCCCAGGAAGTTTGACATTCACCTTTTGACTGCTCTCTTTCTTGAGGAGTTCAAGTTAATAGCCATTTCCAAAGAAAGTGGGCGAGGACAAATCACAAAATTTGTCATTTCTGCTCTGGTCTGGCCTGTGCAATGGCTGAGTTGTTCAAGCTGAGGTGGAATAAACCTGTACAAAGTCATATCCAGTGATGCTTGGGACACCTAAGAGTGCTTGAAAAAGCAGGGCAACATAAAGGATATAGATACATTCAAGGAAAGACAGCACATGAATAAACATGTTTCTCTGTGTTTAATTTATTACATGTCTGTAAATGAGGTTGTAGAATGCCCTGAAAAACAATACTGGAAAAAATCTAATCTTGAGCTCTCTGCCTTGAAACAACTACTATTAATGAGCACAGGATGGTTCCGCCCCTTTTTCCATTTCATGTATGTCCCATTCAGCATTAATATAATTATTTTTAAAAGAATATATTTCTTTCATAACGTATTTATACTAAACACCACTTTTTGCCTGAAAATAAAAATTTTAATAGACCACGTTTTACACTTTTACTGTCAATGTTCACAAAGCTGACCACAGATGGGATAATATTTTGTATTATTGTGGTTGCCAGTAATGTAACAAGAGGAGAAGTCACTGCTAATGTTTTACTGCTTTGAACATTTGCTATGCAGTCTTACTCAGAAACTCTTTTGGTATCTGTCATGGTTTAAGTCCAGCTGGAAATTAAGCTTCAGGCAGCTGCTCACTCAATACCCCTCTCTCCCTGCCACCCTGGGGGAATGGGGAGGAGAATCAAAGTAAAACTTGTAGGTTGATGTAAGAACAGTTTAATAATCAAAACCAAAGTAAAATAGAGTAAAAATGGTTAATGATAATAATAAAATATTAATATGAATGCTAATATTAATATTAATGTTAATATTAGTATTAATGGAAAAACACCTAAACAAGTGATGCATAATGCATTTCCTCACCACCCACTGACCAATGCCAGACTTTCCTTCTTCAGCCCAGCTCAGACCCCCTTTCAGGCAACTTTCACCAGTTTATATACTGGGCATGATGCTCTGTGGTGTGGAATATCCTTTTGGTCAGTTCAGGACACCTGCCCTGGCCATGCTCCTCCCCTGTTTTCTTTTGTGCACCTCCTCACTTGCAGAGCACAAGACCACGATAAAGGTCCTTGACTTATGATAAACACGACTTAACAAAATCTGAAATATCAGCATGTTATCAACACCATTCTCATTCTGAATCCAAAATGCAGTACTGTAAGAGCTACTGACAAGAAATTAACCCTATTCCAGCTGAAACCAGGGCAATATCTTAGTAAGATCAGGTAAATTTGAATGAATCATGCAATTATTTGTCGAGACATGACAAAGCCTACGATAAAATGCATTGAATATGAGTATTTTATTTGCTGGTGTAAAAAAAGGAAAAAAAAACAACTCCCATTCAACTTTTGTTCTGCAATTCAGAACAGAAAGATACAGTTTGTCCTGTTTGTATGAACATACCCTACAGATTAAACTGAAAGATAAGTAGAATATGGATATTTTAGCTATGAAAATTTCAAGTATGGGATGATTTTTGTGTTTGATAATTAATATGAAACAGAGACAAGCCGTTTGTGACTATTTGATGGGCTGGATATCTGCAAGGGGTCTAAACTCCCAAACAGTTCTGAAAGTAGAGTATGGTGAAAGAGAATGAGATGAGATGAGATGAGATGAGATGATTGTCATTGTGTGATCAGGAAAAGAACATTAGCCACAATGGATAAGCAAGTGCTAATAGGCATCGGTGAAGAGGGACTCAGCACTGGGGAAAGTACATCTAAAAGCCTGCCTTTAAGCTCTGGGAACATTTTTGTTCATTGCTACAGTCTTGTCCTTCCTCCACCAAATGTATTTCCCTAATAGAAATCTTGTTAACAAACTCTATCTGTGAAATTATTCACATCTATTTAATATCTGAACTCTGAAAGTCCCCAGGGTTTCTCGACCCACCAGCTTGCAGCATCTGATAAGGCAGGTAGAAGTAACGGGCTGTAGGAATGTCACAACCTCTACTCTTCTCATTGCAGTGAAGTTCTACCTCAGTTTTGTAATTGACGAAAATCAGTCACTGACAGCTGACTAATACCAACTCTGCTTTCTTTCCTCAATAAGACTAGCAAAACACTAAGACTCCTCTGATTCTGGTAGGCTGTTTCTGTTCCCTGAGATTCCCTGTCAGCAATGTGATCACAGGTACCCCTGTGCTGTCCTGCAAGGTTTTTCTTATTTCATTTTCAATCTCTGTTATCTCTTGGAACCGAGCAGATTTTGTCTTCACTGAAGTTACAGAGAGCAAACAAAAAGAGCTGTGTATCAGGAAAGAGTTGTTTTCTTAATCCTGTGAAGCCTTTAGCTATAGACTTCACCCTGTACCATATGATGTAAGCTACATGTAGGCTCTGATTCAGCAAAACACTTAAAGGGTATATTTTTAAAGGCACAAATGGCAGATATGCAATGATTTTCAATTGAGGATGAAAATCTTAAGTATCCATCTGACATCTGTGACCCTTAGATTTGGGCCTACAACCTGTGTAGCTGCCAGTACCTCTTTCAGGGCATAAGGATTCAGCAAAAGGTAGAAGTGTCTGACTTGTGTTTTGGGACAAATTACCACCAAATCTTGTCGTACTCACTGTCACCCATATGCAGAAATGGCAAAAGCACATCCACTGTGTGACTTAGACAAAAGGGTGTCACTAGTTGCATTCTGCACAAAGTAGCTCCCCTGGGAATAGCAAACTTCTCCCTGCGTAAGATTATATCTTAAAAGAATAATATTTGCAAAAAAAGGAATTAATATTTAATATATAACAAGTTGGATACAATTTTATCATTGTCTTCCCACTTACGCTATCACAGAACAGCTGGAGGTCTAATAAATGTTTTGTAACCGTGTTGAAATAATGTCAGCACAGTTGCAAAAGTGTGTGGAAGTGCAGTGAAGTCTGGAGTGACAGTGTGAAATGATCATACTGACATTGTATATTTTTTGATGTCTATTGTTTCCTTCTCTGCCTCAGACTCGTCTGGAAATATTTGCTGTCTTCGAACGGCTTTCTATGCTTCTGTAGAGATGAAGAAAGAAAAAATTATAGGCTGTATGAAGCAAGAAGAGAAAAAGCCAACAAAATTGATTGCATTAATTTGCCTCTTAAGTCACAAAAGCAGAAGCCAGGAACAAACTTTCTAAAATCAGTAAGGCAAACTCATCTTTGGCACATGTGGAAATCATGAGTAATTTTAATATCAATAACTGCAGTGAGAATAAGCCTAAATTCTCAAGTTGCTGTTTGGAAAGGTTGCGAATGTAAAGATGCGTCTTTCACTTCCTCATTAGCCCAGAAGCAGAAACAATGGAAATATCACAGGAAATGTTCCTGTCTCTCACACAGCATTTTCCATAACAAAAAAAAAAAAGAATATTTTTTACAGTCAAACATTATAGATTGCCCGATACTCTGTGATGTTCTCTGGCCTGTTCCTAAAGGTTGTTTTTGTTTAGGGGTAAATATCACATGATGAAGTCATATATGTCTGTTATTCTTCTGTTATTCTTTATGTTAAGTTCTAATTACTAGCTGAATTCAAAAGATCTTGAAGCAGATTGTCTCTGAAGAAAATAAAAATAATTTTGAAACTGATTTAGGGCCTTTGGAAACAATGGCATATCTTTCCAGCAATGTCAAAACAAGTCCTTAGTAAGACTACCTATATAAGAAAAGTCAGGAAGATTTAGCCATATTAGTTTTCACTAATAAAGACTGATGTTCCCTGGGAAATGTGTAAATCAAAACTTAATTTTGGGCTTGACATGCTTATTCCATTTCGAGAATTTGATATTTTGCAGTGAGGACAAGACATGATTTATATTTGAAAGGGGATGGCATTTTTCATGCTTCTGATTAATAAATGAGCATTATGAAGCTGATCCAGGAAAATCCTGCATATCTCTGTAAGGCACTGATTTTTCTCATAAAGTCTAGCAATTTATATAAAAATTGCAATGAAAGTTATCTTACAGACATCATATATAGGGTGTAAATAAATGCCACGGTTTCAAATAAAAACTGAGCATTGTAAAATAGCTTAATGCAATAGTCCAGTGAAATAGTTTACATATTGAATCTGTTGTAAACTCCCTGTTTATAGATTCTTTATTAATATATGAGGTCCTGTTATTCTAAAGATGAAGGGATTGGGCATCGTGTTCTGAGTGCGAAGTTGGCTGAGCCTGTCTGATGGTGAAGTGCTCCCACCCCCAGCCTGTCCCTGGCAGCAGACTCCCACCAGCTCCCTTGGCTCTTGTGCAACCTCATAGTGAGCCAATTTAAACTGGCTAAACAGTGCTAAAACTCCGAAAAATATTCAGTGTCTTTGTTACATTGTTTTCCAATTTATTGGTGAACTGGCTCGTGGTGGAACCACAAAAAATCAGTTTCTGGGTGGCAGCTAAAGGCCCAGGGTCAGGACAGACAGACAGACAGACCTGTCTGCACGTATGCCAGCAGCTCTGAGTTAGATGAGCTCCATCTTATCCTTGTTAAGTGTCCTTGGGCTCCTGAGGTTCTCCTCTCAGCAAAGCACTATGTCACATAACAAGACAATGAAACCTGATGTAAAGGATTTTGCCTTTCTAGAATCAAGACAAAAAAGAGAGTTTGGATCAACGCATGAGATAAAAGATGATGGCATAATTTAGGAAGGAGGAGGTAAATATAGTTAAAATAAAGAAGTTCTGGGGCTGGCAGGGAAGCTGGCAGGGAAATGAAATACTAGGGTGAGAGGGAGTCCAAAGAAATACCAGAAAGGAAAATGTGTACAGGCTGGATGAGCTTTGCAGGCATTGATGATACTTTATACTGTTAGGATGAGAGTGAAAACAGAATTATATCCCCATTTGTAGGTCAGGAAGACTTCATGCTATTGCTAATAACTTGTTGGCTGTCTAATTGTTATATTCTGTCTATGGGAAAGAGAAATAATCTCTGAATAATAGGCAACACTGCACAAATGTCCCCACACTTTTTTGGGAACCAAATCTTCCAGGGATTTGGTTCTTCAAAGGCAGGTGACAGGTGTTTTACAACTCTTTGTGTTAGCTAATTGTGGCCACCATGACCCTTGTATAACACTCAGTGAACAGAGGATAAAAGATTTCTTTGAAATCCTCCAAAGTAGTAACTTTTTGTCTAATCTTTTTCTATGATACAGAAAACCATTTGTAATTACCATTATCTTTGGTAATTCTGCCATGAATGCTCACTGAAAGAAGCTAATCAATTCTCGATGGTGAATCTATCAGTCAAATTTCACTATTGATTTTTATAATTCCAAAGACCATGATGGTAATTTACTGAATCATTACTTTCATTTCTTTTATTTTGATATAAAAAGTCTTATCAAACTGCTATATACAGGTAGTAACCATTGAAGAAAAATTTTGTAACACCTGAAAGAATTGTGAAAGAGACGCTGAAGAGATTTAATCTATTTACAGCACCTAATATGCAGCATCTGTCTGTAAAAGAAGGAATTTCTTTGGTCTTTAAGGATTTTACAAACTAAGGCTCAATAGGAGTTTCCATTTGGGTCTCTGGATGAAGTCTGAAAGATCATTACTTTACAATCAGAACAGAGGAGAGGAGCAGCTAGATGCAGAAAACCCTGAGACAAGCAGTTGTGGGCTTCCAGACAGTAAAAGCCTTGTGGATGAAAGGCAAAGAAAAAGCCTGCTGATAATAAGAATTCGTGGTGGTTGGAAACAACCCCAGTATCTGTTAAATTTCACACTTTTGCCCCTCAGAAAGCTGATGTGTCTGCCCAGGTTGGCTGTAAGCTCTGTGCAGTGAGTCAGCACTGCTCGCACAGCCAGGGCTTTGTAGACACACATTATGAATTAAACTATGTTCTTTTGAATCCTGAACTTATCAAAATGACCTGAAATTCCCACAACAGGATCTATGTTTTACATCATTTTTTGTTAGCTAGGTTAACTCCTCCTTTCTGTAATTTGAATGAGAAGTGTTTTTAAAGATCATTTCCTTAATGTACTTTAGTGCCACTGCTTCTGCAGAGAAGCTTTTCTTTTTTATCAACACTTTTGGCAAAGAAAAAATAAAGTGCAATTATCTTGATGTAAAAATAGATAATGACTGCAATACTGTTCCATTTTTCAAGGGTAGATCAGATTAAGCTATAATATGGACTGAATTTTTATTCACTCCTCTAAAGTTAGTAAATGTTCAAATTAATGATAGTAACTGAAAACTTCTTTTTCCCAAGCCTCTCTGGTTTTCTGCTTCCTTCACGTTCTCAGTCCAATTAACAGGAGTACAGCAGTGAGCTACACAATAACAAACAGAGAAATATCCTTGCCATATTTCTAGCTGAAACAAGGGTATTAAATACTGTATGAACCAGCCAAGGAATCAGAGTGATCTAGGATATTGACCACAGATTTTGAGAAAGAACTCTCCATTCACTGGTTATTTACTCATTCTAATAAATTTCCCCTGCTTTCCTCATTTGTTCAAGTATGTGAGAATAGATAGGTAATCTGGGAAATTTTCCAGTTTCAACTATAAAGTAATAAATAATTGAGCTCCTTGGCACTTAATGCATGAAATAGGATCCTTGTGGTCTGAAACAAAGACTGAATTCAACATTTTCACTCCGTCAAACTGTATTTTCACAGCGGAGTTACCACTATGAAGTTATAGTTCTGTCTGCAGGAGACAGAGGTTTCTCAGAGGCTGTTCCAGTACTGAAATGAATTGATTTGGGAACCATGAGCTGTTCATGAATGTCTGTAACTTTCACTTGTAGTGAAAAGCATTTTATTTTTACCAGATAGGAGACATTTGATTGCTTATAAATCTGTTCCAGGGAAGAATTGCAGAATAAAAGAGCTCTGTAAGACGAGTCGCAGTCATATCAGCTAATAACCACCTAGAAAGTGATGAGACACAACAATGGAGAAAACTGGCATGAAAGAAACCAAAAAAAAGGAGCCTGGCTTCTTTCATCTGAGAGCATCTAAGTGCAGGGAGCCCTGTTTTTCACACTGAACAGTCCTTGCTACAAAACCAGAAAAGCCAGAGCAGTGGGAGCTCCATCTTCCCAGGCAAATGCTTTAACCTTGAGACTCCTACGGTTTTTTTTTTTTTTTGGTGCTCAAGGCGCCAAACTTCCCATGCAGTCAGATCTGCTCCCAAAAGTTCAGGAAACCTACAAGAGTGAAATTCACCCTAAAGTAGGCACCTAGAAACAGGTCAGTTCAAGTCCTCCCCAACTCCACTGACAGCAGTGGAAATGAAAAGCATCTGATGTATATGAACATCTATACATGGACAACTGAGTCTGGGAATCTTAGCCTCAAATGGAGCCTCTCCATGCATTGCTTGTTGCCCAAAATGCTGCCACTTCTGTGCTGTTAGAAACAGGAGAGACATAGGACATGGGCTTGGTGTGTCCTAACCGGATTGTGTTTAGGGGTGTACATATGCATTATGTAAGCCTCTGAATCCCTTGAGGCTACAGAAGGCACAGAACGTCAGCAGCTGTGGCAATAACTTGCTTTATGCCTATTACCTCTTCTGTCTAAGGAGTAGGATTTCTTCCTAAAAAGAGAGAATGCAGCACTGCTTTGACTCACTCATCTAATGTAATGCCTCCTTCCCAGCCATGAGGGTGGGCAGAAATAAAATAAGTAGCAGCTGCAGGAAACTGACACAAAATAAAAGAGGACTTTTCAAGTCAGTGGGGGAATGGAGAAAAAGTCTTTAGTTTTAGATTCCAGTGCCTGCAATACACAGAAGTGCTCTGCCCTTATTTGACTGTAGCCTATGCCCTTCATCTGTGCGAAACTTGCATCTAATAGGAACAAAACATTTCTACTAGAGATATGATTATAAAACTGCTTTGGGAGCACCTGGACCAGCATTTTGCCTAGTTTGTTCCCCATAGTAACCATCCACCCAACAGAACAGACACAACAGCTTTCTGTGACAAAGGACAGTTAACTGGGCTTTGCTCTCTCCTGGTGGTACAAATTATTTAGTAGGTCTTTTAAGATGTGGTTTATCCTGGTATTTTACAGTGTATTACTAAGGACATAGAGATTTTTTTTCCCCTTTTGAGCACAATATATGAATCTCATGAATAGTATCTGTAGGTAACATTTGGCTGTCTCCCAGAGCAATAAAGAAGAAAACGCTGGGATCACACTGTGTTTGTTTTGATTTTTTAGTGAAGGGGAAAAAATCCATCCCACTGTGAGTTGATATCACTCTTGAAATCTTTATCCACAAAAACAAGAATGGCTAAAATGTTTGGATACAGCAGAAGAATCATAAAAATGAGATACCAAGAGCATAAAAAATTACTGATTTTTACCTTGTGATTCAACCAGTAATGACCCCACTGAGAACAGAATATGTAGGTGCACAGGATATAATATATGCTGAAAGACAGGAGAAGATGTTTCAGTATTTTGTTGGTAAATCAACACTTTTCCCTTTTCTGTACCCACGGAGTAACTTTTCCTCCTCTCCATCAAGCTGAAAGTTATGCCTAAGATTTTACCTTGCTTTTTCAGTAAGAATTGACAAAAGTAGGAGACTGTTGAAGTTGTCCCTTGCCTGCTATATTACTGGGCTTAAACTTCCCAGGAGCTGTCATTTTCCAAGGACAGCACTCAATCTTTCTATTTCTAGCTTACCAAAGTGTTACTGAGCTTCACCTGGGTACAGGTGAATAACAGGCCTCAAATGCAATGCTTTGCTGCTTTTGAGAACAGACTCCTGTGTAATTTTGTCTCTGATCTGATGAAAGCAACATAATCTGTTTATCTGAGTTATGAGGGATAATTTTTACTTTAGGTATCACCCTATTTAAGTTTGCACCTCCTTGGTCACACCGTGAATTTTTGACAATGGTTGAATTTAAGGCACAAGGTCATTGGTGGCCACTATTCTGTCAAATATGACTGCATACGTCTTTAAAAGCTGCATTCAAGGAGGAAAAGGCTAAATTCCAGACCCAACTGCTCACTGCAGTCTTTGTCTTCACTGTGTTTTGCAGCCCGTGATGTCCCTATGTGACATGTCCCATTCTCTGACCACGCACAGAGGTAAAAATATTCTTTATACCAAGACTGCTAATGACCTCACAGTTCCTCTTCGTGGGGGAAGAAGTCACGGTCCCTTGAATCTCCTACAGCATTTCTTTCCTATGTAATTAATACTGGTTGTGTCTAGAAGTTCTGACATTAAGCAGTGATGAATAAGTTGAAAGAAATAGCCAATTCTTAAAGCATTTTAATGGCGATTTTGAAATAAGGACGATCTTAATATGAAAGGTCAATTTATTCTAAAATGAAGTATTTTTGTCCTTATGTACTGAATCATATTTAAATACCTCTGAACATTCTTACTTTCTGAAGTTTGCATTTTCTGTCATGCTTGCATTTTTCCCCCGACACATTGTTGAGAACAGTTGTAAAACTATATCGTTTATATCCATCATTTCCAGTATATAAAATGTCTCCATTTATAAGAAATATTGGCAGGAAACCTATATTGGAAGAAAGAAACATTTTCAAACATCATTGCTAAAATTATTACAACACAGAGATTCAAAAGAAATGGGATTTTCTATAATTAAAATTTATGCTAAAACTGTTCATTACTCTTGATGTGGATGGAGGTTAATAGCCTTTTTTTACTTTATCAAGAAGGGTATGCAAATCAAACTGCTGGGCTTGAGGCAGTCTGAAGTTTCAACATGTACTAATTCTTCAGTGGAAATTATTGAGCCTGATACTTTTCTTTCAGTGGAGATATTTTTCAGGGTGATTTCACAGAGGGAAATGGAAGAACTGGAAATGAATATGGACCAAGAAGGAACACGAACAAGGCAAGCTGTTAAAACATTGCTAGTCCAAAAGCATTGGCTGGAAGTTGAAAATTTGACTTGAAATATTCTCTTTTATTGTCCATCCTGCTATTGCAAAATTGGCAAATATTCTATACTTTCACAGCATCCCCAGCAATCAGCTGATGTTCTTTAGATGTCTGGTAAAGTATTCTTTGCTATTATTCCCCATTCAGTTTAGAAATTAGTATAATTTCCTTTCCAGTCCCTGAAAAAGTGACTGATCTTATTTTAAAGGAAAAAAAAATATAATATGCTACTGATACAATTTCATATCAATATTTAGTGATAAACCTTTACTGATCAGTGATCAGCCAAATATTCATAAACAGTAATTTGCAGAAGCATAAGAAATTGAAACGGCATGCTTCAAAGACAAATCTTCACCAACAAGATCAACTCTTCTGTAGTTTAGTGGCATTGGTTTATTTTATTTGAAAGTGTGAATACCCTTTACCTTAATATTCAATTTATTGGCACCGTTTTAGGGACTGCATCAATGAAGATAACGGCAAGAACATCTCACATTCGTGGGGAGACAGACCTGATCCGGCTGAAAGACCCTGAACTTCCTCTGAGGAACGCGCACGTGTTGGTGAATGCAGGAGTAAACTACACCATCTTTTCTAAAGGTAGTTTTCCTAACCATTGCTCACTTTAAGACCAGGGGGACCTAAGAAAGAACTAATTCTTTCTTCTAATCTTTTAACTTTACACTTCAGACTTTAAAAGTCTGTTCTTTAGTTTTTTGACTAGGTCTTTCCATATAATGCAGGAATTATAGTATAGGATGCTGTGGATTTGCTGTATAACTGGGGGACAAAGAGTAGTCAACATGGATTTTTTTTCTAGGAATCAAAGTATCAGCCAGTTAAGATTTTACACTATTTCTCACAAAGACAAGGGTTCAAAGGATGGTTAAATAAGAGTTGGGTTTAGAAAGAACAGCCATGGTTTATAGGACTGCTGGCATGCCACAACCTACAGATTCCTTTCAAGCTGGATAAAAGACCATAGGTTTAATATCCAGCAATGAGTTCTTGGTTTACCTGTGATTGAAGTAAAAATTGATTTGTGATGTCCTTACAAGCTGAAAATCCTCTGCTAGGATAAAAAATCTTTATAGACTAGAGAGTCTTTAAAGGACTCTGACTGACCTGAAACCCAAACCTTGGTTGAACAGCAGCCTTTCTTAGGTTATAGTTTATGCTGTTTCCTATGACCTACACACCAAAAGCATGTCAAAATTCAGATTTGGTAAGCTAAAAAAATTCAAACTGGCTACTGAAATCTTCCCCTCTCCAAATTACTCATCAAAACCACTTCTGGATGGGGATTAGCATCTCCACTATAAACAGGCTTGGAGTGATGCAAATCAGTTCAGCAAAGTGAAATAGGAAATATGCACACATCTCAGCTCCTCATGCAAGAGGAGTCAGAAGCAAATGTGGGGGAAAAGGACAATTTGGCGGTTTTTGAGAAGCCATGCTCCTGCAGAGTCTGGGCTGCTCCTGTCCTGGGGGCAGTGCATTATCTGACTCCTGCAGCACGCCAGAGCAGAGCCAGAGGTGTTCTGCTTGTGACATGCTGCTCCTGAGTTTCCTCTCCAGTTGCTGTCTGAGCAAAGCAGCTCTTGCAACGGCTATTGCTGCAGGGAGAAAAACATCTCAGTTCATGTGGCTTAATTCAACTCATTCAAAGTTATCTATTGACTTATTAATGACACATAATTAACTGACAATCAGTGTGCTACATATCCAGGACAATCAGTGTACTATATATTCAGGGTCAATTTTGGCAATCCAGCAAATAGATGATGATACCAGACACTTACAGAGCATGAATAAACAATTTATTTCCCAGCCCCAGTAACTAATCCCCAGGAACACCTCCTCCCCTCCCTTCCCCTCCCCTCAACCCCCCAAGCCCCCAGTTAGCCCCACTCTGTCCGGGGCCCATGGAACACAAGCACTGCCACCCCATCTCTGTGTGTCCCTTTTTGTCACTGTCAGGCCATGAGCTCCTACCAGTGCAGCTCCCTCCTTTTTGTCAGCCAGAGGGGAAGTACACAGGCAGCCCCAAAACCGCAGACAAACCTCCAGAGAAAACATCAGTATAAACATCTACACAAACATACGCACCCCAGCATCCACACAGGCTTATGGCTGAATTATTCTCCTTCCGGATTTTGGAACAGAAAGAATTTTTATCACTTGTAATAGGACTGGCAGGGATGTAAACACAGTTAATAACCCTTAAAATAGTTCAGTCTTTTTATTTGAAGTACATTTTCTTTTTAAATGAAAATTTCCTGTTTCTGCCAAACCTAAAAAGATAGGAAGAGTTCTTATCTCCCCACTAATTTACAGGCTATGCTAACTGGGAACTAACCAGACGTTATAGATGCCTTCCTCTACAGATATTAAATAAAAATTAAGCTATTAAAAGGATAAAATCAATTTTACTGAACAGTATTCTGATAAAAAAAAAAAGCGAGACGATGGTTTGAGAAAGGAGGGTGGGGGGTAAAGTGATGTGCCACCAGTGAACAGTCATCACCAGTTAAATATAGGGAAGCCAACACCAGCAACATGGAACTCACCTGATCTTCTGTGAATGTGTTAGGAGGCACTGAGTATCTTCATTCAAACAGGGTAAACTCTGGCGTGTGTTCTCAACGTTACGTAGCTTGGTTATGGGTCACCAGAACTCTGGGTTAAATGGAAGACAAACAAACAGGGTGTGTGATACCTCTAGAATAGTAGGCCTTCAGGACATAAATGTTTTTTTACATTAACCAGGGGAAAAAAAATCCAAGACCTCCAGCCTGCTTCCTTGTTTGTACAGAGTTCATTTTAAATTTAAGACCAAAGAGCTTTCAGGTGTACAAAGTACAAGCTGAATTGCACAAATGGATGTTACTCAAGTAAAACTATTTTTCAGGACGAGTTTAGGAAACTTGTAACTATGCCAATCCCTGGTGTAATATCTGGTAGCACTTCCATAGAAATATGACAGAGATCGCTCTGCTTCTACATGCAGTTTGTCTTCATTTCATGCTGATATGCATGACCAATTGATTCCCTGTACTTTTTACCTGTAAATTTTTGTCATTTCTCTTTCATCAATTCACACACACTGACTTTTTGGCTTTCCTAGCAAGCAACATGCTACACCAACCAAAAACAACATAACAAAGTTTACAGATGGTACTGCACATTTCACAAGTACAGGGTGTTTCTGGAGAGAGAATGTGCCATTTCCTTTTCCTGTCCCTCCATTTCTGAGTGACAGAGGAGCTGCTTTCCTTTCCCCTCATGTGATGATGTACGATGCATCATTCTGTCAAGTTATTTCCTTCAAGGCCCTTTATTTTTGTTGTTTTGTTTTTTCCTGAAAAGAGGATGTAAATTCCCTGGTTTAAACACACCCAGCATGGTGTGCATAATCTCTTACTACTCTCTTAATTGTGCTAAATGGAATCAATGAGTTTCAAATGATCACAACTTCACTGGAGCTGCAGATACACACAACAGCTGCAGATACACAGTGCATTATCCTTTCCACTCAAAGATCTTGGTGAAATTAAGGTACATTATGGGAGATGGAGTGTTCAGAACACCCCACATTAACTTTGGGTTTGAAGGAACCTCTGGAGGTCATCTAGTCCAGCCTCTGCTTTGAAATGGGTCTTCAAGAACATCCACTTCTGTGCATAGGCCTAGCAAGTGAGGGAAATGTAGATACTACTTTTCTAAAGAGGGCTACTAGCCAGGTCTGCAGCTATGGAACAAATGTCTGACCCAGCACATGCAAGTTAATTTTGTTAGTGTCAAGAGAAAATTAGGATTCAGGAAAAAAAAAAAGAATCAAAAAAACCCAATGACAATTTCAATCAGTAGCAGCAACACAGACTTTTCTCCTCTATTCAGCTACGCTGCATTTAGTTTCTCAAATTGTATGAGATGCTTGTTATACCTAATTTTCAGTTTATATATTTTCTTTTATCTGCCGTAATGTTCTCAATCATCTCATCATACTTTTTTTTTCTGCCTGCCTGAATCTTAGTTTGTGCCGAAATAATTTGCTTTATCTGTGGATTTAAAATCAGCTTTCCAAATGGACTTAGAGGCCACTGAGCCTAAGTGTCCCCAAGTGCATAAATGTTTTTTGAAAATGGAATTTAATTCCTAAGCCAAGTAGATGTTTTTGAAAAGCTTTCCTTTTTGCAGCATGAACAAGCCAGAAAAGACACTAAGTAAACAGAAATCTCAGTCCCACCTTGTGTTATGTGCAGATGTTGGTTAGTAGGTGTATATGCTTGGATAATATGCATTTTGAATAAATATAAACTGAGAAGTCATGAAAAATACATTTAGGAACATAGAACTACAATATAGGTTGTGAGATAATTATAATAAAAGAGAAAACAGACTAGAATTTAAGTGTCATCTTCTGTCACACTAGACTAAAGAATGTACAGAAAGTACCTATATGTTTATAATGACATCCTGTTTGCTCCCACTGAAGCTGATGAAAATTCTTCCAGTTTCTTTTCTGTAATGGTAACATCAGAGTTTCACATGCATTTCAGAAAGTCTCTCTTTCCTTAGGAATCTCAATATAATGCAAATAATTCGTTCAGCAGGCCAGGTTATCTGTCTGCTAATTAAGTGAAACTTTATCATCCCTAGCTTGCATATTAGGACTTTGTTAGGTAATTAAAATAGAAACAGATAGGATTTTAACATTGCACCTCTTAGGAAGCATTTATTTCAGTTGTACCTAAGGGAACTGCATACAGTCCAACTGGACTGGACTCCAAAAACCTCTAACGATGTGGGTACATTACAGTCACGCAGCTCCATCAAAATCCATAAAGCTGCAATTATATTACTGAGCAAGATCAATGGGTAAGATTCGGTACCTGATTCAAGAACTTAAGAAAGCTCTGAATACGAGGTGTCTTTGAGGTAAAGTCTCGGTGGAAGCGGGATTGTCACAGCCAACACTGCTGGTGAGGAGCAGAAAGCGTTTTGCTGTGTTAGGAATAAACTCTCTGTGATAGCTGGAAATGGCAAATCATTTCTCAGAGCGGTAAACGTAATCTTAAATGGATCTTCAATAACATGCTAATTCAGTCTGGTATCTTGACTGCGGAATTAATTTTCTAATTGCCAATTTCAGCTGGCCATGCAACTGCTTCTCTAAATTTCAAGGTGACTTTTGTAGGACCACAGGATAAATTCTACCTCAGTGAATAACAATGTTGAATCATTTAAAGACCACTGTTTTGATTTTGCAATAAGCTGTCCTCCGTGAATTTATCAAACATTGGAAACTAACTGGATGGCCTTGTCAAACATCTCTATTCACTGCCAAAACATAAATGTTCAGATGCTAATGAGAATTGTTGTTGCTGTTGCTACACTGAAATGGTTGGTTCTCATACAAAAAAATCTTTATTTGATACAGGGATCACAGACAGCAGAAGAAGACAGAACAGGAAAGTGGGAAGACGGAAGGCGCGTGGGAAGGCAAAAGGAATTTTTGGTGTAAAGTGCTGGAAGTGAAGACACCTGGAAGGCTGAGGAGAGGCAGTTGCTTGTTGGTCTTGACCATGATCAAAGGTAGGCTTTCTAATTCTCCTTTCTAATACCAATGTGCAGGGGCAAATATTGGGTAATTCTTTGAGCTGAAAATAATAGTATCTTGTCTGAGGAAGACTTTTTCAGGAATCATTATATAGCCTTAATGAGTTTTTTTAAACCTGAAAACTGAAAGAGCAGCTACTCTGACTTGTTCAAGCAAAGCCCAAAGTAAATTAACTCTCTGCTTAAGATCTGGAAGACCAGTGACAGTTTATTTTTTAGGCACCCGTGAGGACCCAGTGATACTTCTGCAAGTAAAGACCTGGCAGAGATCATATCAGAGCCAAACGGAGCAGAAACCCATGTTCTTGGGAAAGCACATTTGATTGCCATCCTGTGGGAAACATGCCAGCTAAGGGTCAGAAAAAACCCTCTATCTCTACCTCTCAATTTCAAGGGAATTGGCTTAGCGGTGAAATGAGGATACACTGCAGCCATCTAAAAGTGAGTATCAATTATTTTCCTACAGTGCAACCAGGCTGCTTTGAGAGATAACTCAGTAACGAAGGAAGCATCTTTTCCAGCCCCATGAGGCAGTGCATCCTCACACAGCTTCTCACAATGGGCTGTGCCTGAAGGCACAGTTTTGTACTCTGCTGAAATGATCAAATGAATAGAGTGTAAAACTAAAAATTCTACTAAAACTGAAAAGATTGTTTAAATAATTTGGTAGGATGGATTATAAAATTCTTTATTAAATCTCAAAGACCAATCAATTAATACATTTACTGAGACAAAAAACAGGCCTGTGTGCCAGAGTAATGCAGTAGTTTCTCTGCTTTAGGATCCTGTCCTGAAACCTTTTCTGGTTATCTTAAAAAGAGCTCCTAAAAGCTCCACACATCAGCACACATATCATCTGACAGAACATCCAAATCAGAAAATAGGAAAACAGAAAGATGCATCAATTTGTGGTATCCTTGAGAAAGAGAGATGTTCCTCCAAACTAATTCAGACACAGTGAAGAACAGTGCAGTTGTGTTACACACACAGTCAGTCTCCTAAAAAAACCTTGGGGTTTTGTATAAAAATAATCTGGATAGATTTCAATATACATAATATTAAAATCATACACAAGAAATGCACATTTTAAGTGGATATAGGTATACTCCACCTAGAAACTTGCACTCCTGCCACTTGACATGTTGTTCTTTGCTCCAAAGGGGGAATACCTCTAAATAATACCCCTTACAGTACTAATATATATATGTGTGTATATATATATATATATTAGTTACAGTACTAATCTTCATTTTGATGATCAGCTCTCTTAGGCAGAGAAAATGTGATAATAAACAGATTGGACTGAATTCCTTCAGAGACAAGAAAACCATCCAAATCTTTCTTCAGTTAGGTGACAGAATTTATCACAAAGGACTTCTGGACCTCCTATAAGTTTCTTCCAGCAGGGTTTTTAGTCTGCCTGAGAGCATTGTGACTCTGCAACTATAGCAGAGATTTACCTTCAAATGTCTCTAAAGCCTTTCTTAACTTCCCCTCTTTTTCTTCTTTTCCTCTTATATTTTTAATGAGGTAAGGTTTTCAAGCTTGAGGGCTGATTTTTTTCAACAATTGCCCTGCAGTCCTGAATGGGGAACTAGGCTAAATCTACTGCTCCAATTTGTTTAATTGATGGAAGCTGGGGTGTGTGGATTTTCTCAGCTGAGTCTAATGAAAGAAGCATTCACTTTATAGAGAATATCTTACACTGCAGAATGTAAGTCTGCAAGTGAAGAGACCATAATTTTCTTCTTAGCTCCTGAAATGATCTGTAATGGGATGCTGGCCAAATCATCTCATTTCAGTGTTTCAGGGCTCAGGCAAATGACTTCCACTGAATTTTGATGGGGTGATTAAAGAAGTCACCAGCTTCAGCTGGCCGTCTCCAACCCTGCAACAAAGCCTATCACGAAGTATGCCAATACTTCAGCCATGCCAGTGCCTGACTTAGAAGGACAGACTGCAGGGAAGATTGATTAGTGCTGATGCTCAGCTGCACCCAGGAGGCACAGAGGTGCAGAGTGTTCCTCTGCCCTGCCAACAGTGCGTGTGTGAGACCAGGCTCTGGATGGAGAGCTGGGTTTGGTGCAGTCCTGAGTCCTCCTTACAAGGTTCAAGAGGAGAAATTTGTCTGCAAAATCATGTTTTGTGTTAATTACTTTGCTTGTAAAATGACAGTGGATCTATGAATAGGAAATTGTACATAAAGGATTAACTGCCTATTTTTGTTAAATCAATATTTAATTTCCATTGATTTTTTTTCTTCTCCTTCATTTAAGAATCAAAGATATTTTTAGCTCAGAAGAAAACTTTAGTTTTTACACATTAATATTTTAAACTAATCGCACGTGATTGATTTTTTTTATTTTAGGCTGAACTTTCCAGTGACTTCAGTAGTGATTTCTCCTTCATATTGAATATACAAGCCAGCCATATGTAACAAATGAACGTTTTGTACATGAGATACATTTGAAAAAAAGACAAAAATTTAGAAAGTATCTGTGTGGAAGATCTTAAATTAACCAGAGCTAAGAGGGAGAAAAGCCTCCATAGACATTTCTTGTTAGTGAAACTATCAAAAGAACCCAAAGGCTTTCAATCTCCTATGCTAGATTTTATTAGGGCACAAAATAACTGTCTGTCACATAACAACTCTTTCCAGCAGGGAAAGGGTTTGCAACCACTATATGAGACAAATTAAAGAACAACCTGGAGAAAAAAAAGCATCAAACAGCCCCTGCACAACACGTCTTTGCAAGCTGGGTCATTCCAGACCAAAAGGCTGTACAGTGTGGCTCAGAGGCTAGGACCTATGTATAAATACACAGTCTTCTTCCCAGCTTCCCGTCCTCACAGTATTTTGAACAAAATAGGTAGTGTACAATACATGTGCTGATCCATGAAAAAGAACACTGTACATGGGTGTCTGTCACACCCAATCATTGCTTGGAGCTAGGCTGCACTTCCAGGATCTGCCTGCAGAGGCTGTGGAGTCTCCCTTACTGGAGATATTCCAGAACTATCTGGACACAATCCTGTGCTGTGTGCCGTAGGATGTCCCTGCTTGAGCAGGGAGGTGGGACCAGATGACCCACTGTGGTCCCTTTCAACATGACCCATTCTGTGATTCTGTGATCAATTACCCTTTCAGGTTATTGCCTGAGATGAACTGACTTTGTGGTATCTCCTAGGGCAGGGCTCCTTTTTCTGTCTTAGGTTAAGAGCTGTACAACAGTTACAACAATTTATCAACTTATGTACCTTTTTTTTTTTCTTTTGCATAAGCTGAATACTTTTTCTATTTCTGATCTTGTGAGTCAATACTCAAGAAGATAAGATGTCATTTTCTCAAAAAGCTTTATGTCTCTGTTTGGCTAGGCTGGGTCAGGACTAATTAGGTTTCCTTTCGTAGGCTAGTTTCCACCTGAAGAATATGCTTCCAGTCCATCCGTATTTCCCAGAAGTGGTTTTATTTGACTACATACAACACCTCTAAGACTGGAAAAGATGTCCAGTTCTGTAGAGACTTTTGACCATTTTTGAACCCTTGCAAGCAGCACTTTCCTTGCAAGGAAACTTTGTGAAGTTTAGATTTAAAAAATTTCAGTTAGTCAGTGATGTGCTAAGTAAAAGAAATTAGTTAAGCTTCTGCTGCAGAAGTTTCTACCCTCTGGCATTTGTGGTATGAATATGCACTTAGTGTTATAAAATAAATCAAGATGAGGCTGCAATGTTTCTTTTTAACTTGTATTTTCATTGCTCTAGTTGAGAAGCTGAGTCATTTGCTTTTTTCTTCAATATTAATCCTGGTCAGAATTACTGATTAAATGACCTCGTCTCAGATTCAGATTTTCTGTGGAATTTGAAAGCCCTGTCACCTTGCTTGCCTTTCTTAATAATTGCAAGTATTGATACTAATGTTAACATGGACTCATTAGATATGTAATAGATGCATATAAACAGATTCCTAGATAGATATAAATAGGTGGATCTACAGCTAGATTTTTATCTAGACTCTATGAGAGCTTGCTAAGCCAGAAGTAGTCATGGATCATGACTTTTATTATGTCTAGACACTGTAGAACAAAAAGGTACAGTCCCTGCCTTCAACAGTTTTCTAAGTATGTATAAGCTCAGGGCAACAGATGAACCAGGCACTAAAAAGGAGGAATTGAAAAAAATAACTCAGGATACGAGGTTTGTTCTCAAAGTCAAGGGCAGCAATTTAAGTATTGTCAAGCTTGCAGCCCCTGTGACAAAAAAGGATAATAAACAGCTTTGGTGATGTTATGAGAAGTAAATCTGAGGTATGAGTTTGGATAAAAAGATCAAAGTTTGTGGGGGTTTAGTTAGTTTGCTTTTTTTTAAAGCCAAATGTTAGTGAAGCTGACTTCTCAAACTGACTGGAAGTGAGACCTGACATTTCAGCAGTGAGTGAAGGCTTCATAGGTAAAGTGGAGATAACTGCAAAGGGCCTCAATGGTGAAGACTTTCAGCTTATCTTTGTTAGAAAACAGAAAAAAGAATGATGTCTCAAGAGGGGTCACATAATTGCTGTGGTGGACTGAGAAAATATCCTGTCCATCAGAAGGCCAAACAACATAGAGAAGGAGCAGTTCCTCCTAGGCATCTTCTGGGACACAGACAATTTTATTGTTCTTTTTAACAGAGAGTGTTCTTCACCAGTGCATCCAGTCCCTCTGAGAAATTTTGACATATTTAGATTTGTTTTTTCTACCACTAGTTCCTACCAACATCCAAGATACCTGGAACAAATCCTAGCAAAAGGATGAGAATAATCAGTTTGTTTCTGCAGACTCTGTCAAGTACAGAGAATGCCTGTGTGAGCTTTCTTCAGCTCAAAATGCCTTCACTGAAATATCCTTTTTTCTGTCCTGGATGCTTACAGCCTTACTCATTTTGGCTCTGACAGTTCAATGTTTGACAAAGGCATTTATCTGAGCTGTTTGGATCTTTTTTAACAAGAGGGTAGGATATGGACCAGGAGATCACTTGAGGTCTCAGTAGATTTTGTGACTCAGAGTTTCTCTGGAAAATATACAGGGGAGAAGGGGGAGACGTGGGAGGGTAGGAGTATGAAAATACAAGAAGGTGTGAGGAGGCCACCAAGGCCCGTAAGAGATCTAAAAGTTCAACTCTGAGTGGGGGAGAAAGAAAAAGCGTGAGTTAATAAATGATGCTAAGTGCTCTGCAGAGAATGGTTTTACAAGGCTAAACAGAATAAGGAAACCCTGAACCAAAGAAGGGGGAGCAAGGGGTATAATTCATACAAATAAGCTGGATGGTAGCTGCAGGAGAAAGGCAAAACCTTTATAAAATCTAATGATGTGTAAATACCACCTGCATTAATTATGCGGCACTATTGAATGTTAAAAATCTGAAGCCCGGAGCTAGAATAATTAATCTGCCCTTGTGATTGCCTTGGAAGGGAGAGAAAGTTACTGTTCCAGCAGTGCAAGCTAAAGTTACAAATAAAGAGGGAAGCTTATTGTGCTCAAGCTCTGCTTTTGACAACAGATAAGTTTCTCAGGATAGTTTGATGAAAGTCTAGGGAATAAAGATACTGCCCTTTAATTTTTTTAATTTTTAATTTTTTTTTTAAAGAATCTGAGTAGCTTCAGCCTGAAATCCCCAATGGAGAACAAGCAATTTTATTGGTGTTAGAGATCTGATGAGCTGGGCTTCACAGTCCCCAACAACCTTGCCCACAAACAAAACCAAATCCCTAAGTTTACAGTATTCCATCACATCATAAAGGATGTGCTATATTAAGTACATGTGGAAACAAGTTTCCTGTTTTTATTGCTGGCCTAGAGAGCTTGTTTTCCTGTAATGTAATTTCTTCAAACAGGGTCTTTTAAGCTGTGTATGCCAAAATAGCATTTCAAGTTAGAGTCAGCTGTTTACAGTCTATCTTCCTGCCCTAAATTTTCAGAAAATCAGAAGAAGTGGCTTTGGACATGGAGGCAGTATTTGGTGGAATTAATATAGTGTCACCAAGAGTCAGAGGAAAAATCACTCAATTATTGGAGGAATGTATGAACGAATGTAACACAATGAGAGATGTTCTGGTCATCCTACTTTTAATGTGTGTGAGAGAGAGAGAGAGAGACAAGCCCTGACTGATACACTTGGCATTTCCTTAAATTGACATTATTTTGTAACATAGAATCATATTGTAAATAAGATGTGTCTCAGTTTTAAGTAGAAAAACTGTGGTTTAGACTGTTTGGCCTTTCACTGAATCTAATATTTTTGTTTTCAGGTATAGGTTCTTAAGGAATAAAAAAGCTAAAATACAGAAAGGTGTTAACATAGATATGGAAATGGCCTTTGTTCTGTTTATTTCAAATAAATCATAGAAGATTGCACACCAGAGAGAAAATCCATCTTCCTTCTGCACCATATTGATATTTCTGTCTATGGACAGATTTATAAAATCTGTCTTCTTTGTATGTTTTAAATAACAGGAAAGTTGTGAACCCTTTGGGAAAAAAATCAAATCAAGAATCCAGTGGGAAATTATCCTGCAAATATAGTCTACCTTTGACAACCTGGAAACATTGTAATTTTCTAGTGTCCTGTTATATAAAGTATATGGGATTTTTTTTTTTTAACGGGAATGACATTTTCTGATAAAGCATATTCCAGTTCTTTTTTTTTTCTTTGTTGGAGGAATTGAAAATTAAATATTGATTCACTGAAAAAGTAGATAGAAATAAACAATGGAGCCTCGAATAGGTATCAGGCTGCTATTGCAGGAAGTTAATGCAATTACTTTTATTCTGGGGCAAATCTGTAGGGAATGAGGTCTAGCTTTCCAGGTTCAGATTAATAGACACTAACAGCAGTTTTCATGGATTAGTTTTGTAAAAAGTATATTGTTGCCCAGCATGAGGGATAATGTATAGAAACACTAAAGACATCTGGGTTTTTTTCTGAGCGAAGCCTCTTTAATTGTGTACTGCTGATAGTTTATTTTCTCCCTTAATCACTTTGCTGGTATATGCCTTTTTTTTTTTCCCCTTGATTTATTTATCTTCTATCTCTAGGAGCATATTTTGAATTAAATAAATTGTAAGTGCCTGTAAGAATCTGTGTACATTTATACTAAAGACAAGTGTTGAAGCTATTCATACTATAGGAGATTTAATGAATATTGATTACAAAATCACTTTAAATGTATTTATTTTTATTAATTTCCTTATCCTGAAATGGATATGATCTCCCTCAAAAATCCCCTGACAGTTATGGAAGTTTCCCTTTGGTTTCATATCCCTTGGCTGGGAGTGGCTACATCATTAAGATGTCTTTAATGAGACATTTTATTTTCAAAATACCCATTTGAGTGTGAAATGGTCATTTCTCAGAATTTTAGACAAATAAATTACTGACCTTGAGAAAAAAAAAAAAATAGAACAAGATTGGCATGTTAATATTGAGGAAAATATAGACCGAAAGAAGATATGTTATTTCTCTGTAATTTCAAATTCCTCTTTGAAAAATTTGAGTTGTCTTGTCTGGCCTCCTCAATCTGTTTGCATAGTCAGTAACTCTACAATTTCCTTTTTTCCAGATTACATTTCTATGACCAATGTGGAGTGCATAGGGCTTCCCCACCCTCTCCGATTGTTGAATCATTTGAATACCTATGAGAAAGTCTGCTTCATATTTTTATTCTCCTTTATAAAGAAGTAAGAACCTGCCTCTTTCTTGTTATAGGGCCTCCAACAGGAGAGACTGAGGGAGTCTCTATTCCTTTGAATATCTCCTAAGCCAGTACTATAAGGTTCTCATAAAAACTGACTGCCCTTGAGCCAAAGCCCTTCTGTGTTTAGAGCTGAGACACACTTGAACTAAATTATCACATACTAGTGACTGAGCCATAAAGCCATGGACAATTCATTTCTTATTCTTGTACTGTTCCACCTCGCATGGAATAATTGAAGATTAATTCAGTTAGAGAGAAAAAGAATTAGAAGAGCTGTCTGGGATGCTACTCATGGGATTCAAGTAAAGAGATTGCAAATGAGAACACTTAGTTTCCAGACACTGATCAAAATAACTTGTAAATATTTTAGACTAAACTGACCAGCCTGAAAGTAAAAGACGGAGAGTAGCCTACTCAGCTCAGCGAGTTCCTTAGCATCTGAGGCACCCTGCTTGGAAAGTTATATTCCCTGAGGCAGAGGAGAGAAATAAATTTGAGCTATATCTGCTGTAGGTGAGTGCTCCTGAGCAAAAAGTGAGGGACTGTTTCTTCTCATGTCTGGTTTTGGGAGAGTTTGCCAAATATATATCTTCATTTCCATTTCTTTGCTTTGCCAAACTTACCTGAAATGAAATTGAAATGTTTGGTCTTAGAATCACTTGAAGACATATTCCAATTTTTAATTTTTACACTTATTTTTTTCTTTAGTTTTTATTTTAAGGGGAAATAAAAAAGCTTACGTGATCAGATTTTTTCTTTCGGCCAACTCCCCAGAAAAAATAATACTCACACAGACCACATTCCTTACTGTCTTTGCTCCTTCTACTGCAAAATTTATTTCTCAGTGTTCTTATGTAGTCAGGCTTCTACAAAAGTTCCCTAACTCAACCCATGCTACTAAAAAAAATGATGTATTAAACAATGCTCTTGTTAATTTTTCAACAACTTAGTAAATGGATCAAGTGATTTAAATAATGTTTGTCTTGGGTCTCTTTCAAATGAATCATTACTGTGTCTAAGCATCAGAAAAAAGCCGAACAATTGTGGGAATGAACAAAACTTTTACATGGTGCTTGGGTAGATGAATACTTCAGACTATTAGGGTATCAGCTGATAACCTACTTCATTAGCTCAATAAATCTTTGCACTGATTAAACTTTCTCAGTTAACTCTTCAAGGGATTTTTGAAAGATTCAGAGAGAATTAAGAGGCATTACATCACTGGAGAGTGTTGAGCAAGCCTCAGGTGAGGATGGTCAAAAGTCATCAAGGTCAAGGTTGGACTCTGTGTGAAATTTTTTTAGGCCTTCCACCACGTCTCTTTTGTTATGCATCAGTCACTCCATTCTTCAGCAGTTGTATTTGTCTTCTATCGTAGTCCAGCCCCAAGGAAAAGCATCAAAGTAGTTAGTGATATAATATTACATTTCCATTACAAATACATTTTATGGTCTTTTGAATAAATACATGAGAACTTATTGCCAAGTTGCCACTGAAATTCAGTTCAAGGTAGTTTTTTTCTTAAAACACAGTTATGTATTTTTATTTGTACAGAAGTTAGTACTGTAGATTGCAGTTTTAGGTGAGATGGAGGAACATAACATGTATTGTAGTTGATGTTTCTGTAGCATGAGGAAAGACATTCAAAAGTAGTATAAATTAAAGGTGTCACCACTGAAGAGTGGGTACTTAGTAAACACTAAACCGATTCCTTTGATACAATGCATCTATTCTACCAAGCAAGGCGAGCCTCCTGACGAGTAGTATTTTGCATATTCACAAACAGGTGCTCAGTCTGATGCCTAGTGATTAATACTGTCTTCAATAAGTCTGTCTTCCACCCGGCATGGAATGTCAATGTTTTCAATGCTGTCTTCAACTGATGAATGCCTGTCTTCAGTACAGGTAACAGGGCTTGACTTATGGTAATTCTTCTCTCCTAGTAAACCTGGGAATGGGCTTCAACTTGTTGCTCTCACATGCCACTTCCACAATGTGCAAGAGATCATGTTCAGATTTTGGGCTTAAAGGGATAGATCTGATACTCCCATTTGCCTCTGCGGAGGAAAGGAAAACCTCAAAGGCAAATTCATCCCTTGTCTTTCAACACTGAGGTATGCTCACCTTGGAATAAAATACGCACTCTGGAAAATTATAGAAAAGGAATGAACCCCAATCATTTAAAAAGAAATCCCAAAAATTTCTATCACTGTTGAGTGATGATTGCAGTCATAAGTAAAAGTAGAGTTGAGGCATCTCCTTACCAAATTCTATGCACCATAATACAGTTGCTCTACAGTTCTCTGAAAACTATGCCAAATTCATTGCTCTAAGATTTTTTTTCTTTCTTATTGCAACAAGTTTTCAAACAAGTCATTGTATATTGTGCTACAGACGCAAAACTAAATCAGATAATAACTCCAGTATTTTGTTCCAAATCCTTAAGGCATATACTGCAGTGTGATTAAATATAATTATAAATAAAACCCTCAATTTAGTAAGCAAAAAACGCTTGTGCAATCATATCTTTCAAAAAATTACAAAGTGCCTATTTTAAATTTAACTTGACCAAAAAGATATTTTCAGACTATAATTTTCAGGGGATTTCCTGGACTAAACTTTACTTATTGGCCGAACTTCGCACACTTGCACAAATTAACCTTCCTGACTTCACAAAATGCCTAAAATTGTTTTTTCATTCCTCTGTGTCTGCATATAGCATACATGACTTTTAAAATATGTTTTATTCAGTGCAAATATATCTAAAGGTCAGATTTCTTATTTCAGGCATTGCACAAGCAGTTACATTGTGCATGAGTTTATTGGACAACTAAATTCATAGAGGGGAAGGAGTCAAAATAAATGCGTAGAAGGACTCATTTGACCTCACAATGTAAATATAATTAACTCTATGTACATCCCCTAATAGCATTCTCCTATTTTCCGTTTGTTCCATTTGAATGGTAAAATTTTAACTTTGTTCCTAGAGCTGATCAGCTAGATTACTTTTAGCATGCAAGTAGCCTCAATAATTGCATTGGAACACTGAAAGGCGTATCAGGTTGTAACTTGATCCAGGATCTTGCCTTGCATCATGGAAATCTGATTTAATGGAAAGCACCAATGATTTAAAGACTGTCAGCACAAGCTGGTAAAAGCAATGTTACAAAGTTAAACAGGAAGTAAAAATAAACAAAATAAGGTCTACTATATTGGTGTTACAATAAAAATGCATGAAAAAACACTGAAAAGATAAAGAATCCCCTGCCTCTGCAGGGGAGATATCCCACCAAGGACAGATTTATGCACATAAGGTGTAGATGGAACATTTGTGTCTAAGTTCCAGCGTGCAGAAGACAATGATCTGTTTAACTCACTGGTGAGTCACCAAGATATTATATAAAATGTGAGCAGCAGCAGCAGAGGATAACATTGCTCATGAGTGAAGCCATGACTAGTCTGGCTTGTTCCTAGGTGCCTAAAATGTCATGACTGTCAAAGAAGAGATTCAGGACTCTGTTAAGCAATGTTATTATTTGTCTGTCTTTAAATACTCTGCCAAGCTTTTTTTTTTTTCCCCTTTATCTGCAACTCTCTGTGTCCAGATTTTATTGTAGTAACTTAGAGAATTTAAACATTAGGAGTTAGAGTTTGGAAATAGGAGATCCAGATTGCTAGTGATTACAGTATGGTGATCAGACTAACTAGATGAACTAAAGTTTTCTTGTATCACAGCAGTCTTCTTCCATAGCCTATGTTCTATTTTCACCTGGCTGGTTTCCTCCTCCCCTCTTAGCAACGCGTCTCAATTTTCCTACCTAACCATAGTACCATGCAGACAGACACTTCTCTCTGATATACT
Source organism: Lycocorax pyrrhopterus obiensis (assembly GCA_014706295.1). Classification (NCBI taxonomy): domain Eukaryota; kingdom Metazoa; phylum Chordata; class Aves; order Passeriformes; family Paradisaeidae; genus Lycocorax; species Lycocorax pyrrhopterus. Next base: position 75,933,854 of record JACSVZ010000004.1, read on the forward strand.
GTTGGACAAAAATTGTTCCCATACTGTCATGCTGTCACTGAAATGCTTAAATTTGCAAATCCAGGTTGTCTCTTTAATCACCATGTTAATTTTTGTCCTTGTAATGTAGGAGCTGAAATGGCATGAACTTTGGCATGTGTAATTTACATGTGGAATCATACTAAATCTGTGGCTAAGGGCATTAGGTCAATTACATGCCATGATGTATTTTAGCACTAAGAAATACGTCCTAGGAAGAATATCTTCTCAATCCTATACTTTCTAATTGTGTCAGTGATAAATCCAGCACATTTTATTTGTGTATCTGAATAAAAAACCAAAGGTTTAGGGAGAGACAAGCACCTCTAACCTACCAATATGCTGAATACATCTCTGCCTGGAACTAACTAGTTAAGAACAGCCTCAGGAGGACTGCTGTTTCTCATTACCATACTCTGATTGTTTGATAATAAATTAAATAAATTTTTTCCCAAGTCAGCTCTTTTTTTCCCATGATGGAAATTGCTCTGATTTGTCCTTCTCTTACCCCATAAGCTAATTGTTATGTTTTTTCTCCCCTGTCCAGCTTAGGAGAGGAGTGATAGAGCAGTTTTGGTGGGCACCTTTTGTCCAGCCAGGGTCAAACCACCACAATGAGTTATCTAAAAGAGGTGAATGTAGGTCTAAACAGAATAGAAAATACTACATATATTATATATACATGTATTCATATATTATAATCCACAGTATGTTCTGCTATCATTGATTTCTCTGTGTTAATGTGTGTGTTTATACACATACATATAGTTGGCAGGCAAAGTGAGCTTGAACGCTGAACAACCCGGGGCAATTACACATAAGACATCTCTTTCTGAAGTCAAAAGTAACAGGAAAAGCCATATATCATAGTCCCTGTAACAGTTCAAACTGAAGGATATTCAATTACTTAGTTACAGCTGATGATTAGATTAGATATGTCGAGTAGAAAACTAAGGGTGAGAGAGGTTTTCATTGAAAGAGAAATGCTCAGAAGCAATTTAATTTCTAATTATTTTTCCTGAATTATTATTTTTTTCTTGTCTGAAAAGAGGATGCTATGCATTATGGGAGGAATCAGACGATTACCATCATTTATTATACACTGAGAAAGGGGCCCCTCTTTTCCTTGAAAAAACAATTATAGAAAAAGTTACTTTCATTCTCTGATGGAAAGAGGAGATCTAGAAAGATCATCTAGGTGAATGCACGACAACTATAGAAGCTAAATAACATCAGGAAGAAGGCCAATAGCTTTAGTGCCTTGTAGTTTAATGAAAAACCAGCAGCAGGATGTTAAAGCTCTCTATGCTGTATCTCAAATAGAGCAATAAACATCAGCCATCTAAACCTTGACTGAAACAGCAGAAAAAGAGAATTAAAAAAGGGTCTGATTTTAATAAATATACCAATTTGCAAAGTCCTTTCCAAGTTGCCAACTACATAACCGGTTCTGAAGATGAACTGAATTGTAAGTAATTTCTAGTTTAAGAGCAAACACAAACAATACTTTGACAGTTTTTGTGCCCTCTCAGAGTTTGAGTAGTTTTAGCGAGTGTCTGCCAAGGCAGTGAGGTTGTCATGTGTGATGTTTCTATTTCTTCTTAAAGAGGCAGTGACCAGACACAATATGGAAACACTATAGCAGTCTTATTTCCATACTAATTCAGTCGTTCTGATATTACAGGTAAATCTTGCATCTAATGCCTGAGATAATAAGACATAAATATCAGCAATTTCTAAAAGGAGACTTTTATTCGTGGATTATACAACAAATAGTCTCTCCTGGACTGCCCAACAGAGTAAGTGCCAGCTACAGCCAATACAAAATTATTAACAAGTCCTCTTGAGATTTCATTTTCATATTTGAAAACACAATGGATATGATAGGATTCAAAAAGAAAGCTGGAAGGAGCCAGAATAGAAGTGTCACTGATAAATTTCATGATCAAATACCTTGACTGAGTAAACAGTCAGTTAGAGAAACCTTTGAAGGCCCAGGCCCACGAACTTTTCTACAGAATATGCTGCGAGAACTGGCTCATCAGAGAGGTGATCCAATGATACACAAGATGAACAGGGATACTCTTCCAGGATGATCCTTAAGGTTCCTTCCAACCCAAGCTATTCTGTGATTCTATGCAACTCAAACACAGCGGGACACACAAGATTCAGGCAGATTCACTCCTACCTTACGTGCCTGAATTTCTCTGAGTATCTGAGCCTTAGCTGCAGATCAGATGAGCTGTGAGGCGTAAGGTGATGCTCGTGTTTCTGTGCAGCAATGTTACTGTACCAAAGGAAAGACTATAAAAGTTACATAGTCAGCAATGCAGGTATTATATTACTAGCAAAACTGATATGTTGGTTCTGCAAAATATCACAATCATATTTCAACAGACCCATCCAGGTGATGAATACGTGGTTATTGAATCATGTTTAGGTAAACACAGGTACATCATAACACATTTAGATATCTTTAACCTAAATTCCGTTTTACCTTGCAGTGAGGATTAATCCCTGTCATTGGCATTAATCCACAAACATGAGTTTCTAAGAAATATTTTAAGACCTTTGTTAGCTAATGAAGCTGATTTGCTGTATGTTCTTTGCATTCTATGATCTCTAGAAAGTGTTCCGTCTTTGGGAAAATATATGTCTGCTGTGGCCAAAAATTAAATTCTATAAAAATTATACTTTCTCTATATTAAAATATCTCAGAACATCTTAATACACACTCAGTGCTCTGCTCCAGCCTCTCACACAAAACTTGTCATTTGACAATTTCTGTCTCAGCAATTTTGCTTGCTTGTGGAACCACTGGGGTCTGAGGGCCCATCCTCAATGCTTTGGAAGTGAAAAGTATTCTCTTAATTTGCTCTGATAAAACAAGATACTTTGTTTTTAATTGAAGTTCACAGTCCACAAAGTATTTGCAATAGTACACACCTGTAGTTGTGACTTCCAAAAGCATTGCTTTACGCACTTGTTCATCATGCAGTGAGACTTTTACTGAGGCAATAATGGCAGCAGACCGAGAGCATCAAGAAATGTTTCCTCCAATTTGTATTTCTTTTGAAAATCCCCAATACACACATAACAGCAGCCTTCTAAAGAATTCTCAGATAACTTATTCTGCAATATTTATATCATTGAGTGATACCATTCCCCTGCGTTTCTACCTCTAGCCAAATAAAAGAGCACACATTGTGCTTTAATCATGATGCCAGTTTTCTGTTTGAAATGAACATCTGTGAACTTTGCACATCAAGGAAAACAATAACAAAAAACTTTATTTATATATCAAGCTATGTACTTTACCCAGATGCATGAACAATTTCAAAAATCTCTCCTAGTCAGATGGCATTATTAAAACCATGGAATACAAAGGCTGGGAAACCTGTTATCTCTATTGTATTGTAATCCACACTTCACAAAGGAAATGCTTTGAAGGAATGCCCTGTCTTGAAAAATCCTGCTACTAATTTTATCAAGTATACTCAGACCAAAAGTTTGCATTTTGTATGAAATATACACTTCAGCATCCAGTTCTGGCTCCCCAGTACAAGAGAGATACAGTCTTACTGGACTTAGTCCAGTGAAAGGCCAGTATGACTATTAAGGGACTGGAGCATCTCACCTGTGAGGAAAGGCTTGGAGAGCTGTGACTGTTCAGTATGGAGCAGAGGAAAATCAGGGGGATCCCATCCATGAACATAAACATCTAATGGGAAGGATCATGAAGGACAGGCCCTCTGCAGTGGTCCTCAGTGACAGGGCCAAAGGCAGCAGGCACAAATGGATACCCAAGAGCTTCCCTCTGAACATCAGGAAACACTCTCGTCACTGTGAGGATGACCAAGAACTGGTATAGGTTGGCTGGAGAAGTTGTGGTCTCCATCCTTGGAGATTTAAAAAACTCTCTGAGCATGGGCATGGGCAACTGACTCAATGTGTCCCTGCCTGTGCAGGGGAGCTGGACCTGGGTATCTCCAGAGTTTCTTTCCAACTTCAACCAGTCCCTGATTCTGTGATTCTGTAAAGAAAGCCAGGGAAAGTATGTAAGTGCATTTGTTCTTGTTAACCCATATACTTTTTGTCTGGCTCTGTACATTAGCAGTTTGCTCAGGTAGCAGTATTCCCTGGCTTAGTTCCAGTTCTCTGGAACCTCTGCTCAGATCACCTGTAGCTCTGGCAACATTGCTGGTTTGATGGTCCCTCAGACATGACCACTCATCATGGGCAATGATATCAGATGCATCTGAGCCTTTAGAAACTACAGACATTTTTCTCTGCTGGCTGCCTTTGTGTCACTAGATCAATGTTCAATATTAGAATGAAAATACTGGTACTTCCATTTTACATAATATTAAAAAAAAAGAAAAAACTTATTTTTTGTATTGATTTCTCATCACCTTTTCCCTCAAGATTTCAAACAACTCTTCTAAAGTTAATATTCCACAGAATTGCAGTGGAAAGGGATTGATTCTCTTATTAATTAAAAGACAGAGTGTTTCCAAGTAGCTTTTCCTTGTTCAGATTTTCTTGTACTACTTCTGCTGCAGTTGCTTTCTGTGTCAATCTTCTTTCCTGACTGAATCTGTCCACAGCCTGTACATTTTATTTAAAACAAGTAATTTAATGTTAGTGTCCCACGTAAAAATCTAGCAGTAATGCATTGTTTATCTGTCTTGCTTTAGGCTTCACAGTAGTAGCAAAATTTATAAGCCATGATTTATCACTGTCAATTTTTTTTCCCCACTTTATAACTATATTAGAAGCTAAAAACTCCGTTGCAAGCAAAAAATCCAAATGGATATTTTATTTTCTCAATCTTACTGCTGTGGTATCACATATCAAGAGGCTTGGCAAAATTTGCTTGATTGGAGACATGTTATTGAAGGCCAAAGTCAATGGACACATAATCAGGAATGCGTACTGGACATAAATGTTAGAAACGAACCAGAGTCCAAAAAGCTAAGAAAGCTTTGAGGCTACCCTTTAAAGCTTTGCCCTCTCTACATAGAAGATACAAGTAGCTGGCTTTCCTTTATGTTTTAACTTCAACACTCAGCTGTCATTCATGAATCAGGAATCACTGTGAGGTAGAAGTCTACAGCAGGGAGCATTTCCACATCTCCATCAATACTTTGCAGAAATGCATAGAGAAATACACAGTCCTGATAGCTCTGTTCTGAATGCACACTTCACAAAATCACCCAGTTCCCCTAAAGCATTTCAAGCAAGGCTTCAACATCTGTCTTGCTTTTTAAACACTAAGCATCTGAAGATCTGAATTGAAATAAAAATATTTTATCATTTTTCTGTCTTGATTTATATAGAATCACATCTCAGATACCATGTTGATACTGTCTAGCCATCAACAGTTGTAAAATGAACAACTTTATGCCTCCCAGAATCTGAGTATCAGTATTAACTGTTTCATAGAAGCACTGAGATTCTCACAAAAGGCTTGAACGTCCCAGCTAAATTGAGACGCACCTATGTTTAGGACATGGAGCAGCAGGTATAAGGAACTATTAAATACTGAATATGTCTTATGCTTAGTTTAACTTATATAAAAAATACAATGCAGTTGAGAGATGCAAGGAGGTAATCAGCCTTGTTCTCTCAAGGCTACTCTAATCCCAGCCTGACACAAATGTAAGAAGACCAGAATGTTTTCTCTTGTCAGTAGTTCATGCAATCACAGAAATTCGTGTGATTCATGAAAATAAACAATTTTAAATTACAATGTTGACATTTATTTTGCAGATATCATCACTGCTGATGAATTGAAATGCCTTTTCCAAGTGAAACCCACCAACAAGGTAACTATCTTGTAACCAAGGAAAAATCTCTTTCCATACATCTAGAGATGTGCCTCGGGTATGACTTTATGAAGCCTAACTTCAGCATTGATACACCTACCCACATCTTTGAGTAGATAGTTCAACTAGAATCTTAGCACAGTTTTCAAAAAGTAACATCTCAGATATGAAACTGCAGATGTTGCACAAGGTATTAATTCTGAGAATGAAGCGTGGAGAATGAAGATATATTCTAGAGGTCTCATGCTATTCCTTCATCGTTGTCTATGTCAAGCATACAGTTGCATTTTGTAGCTTAGGTTCATAGTGAAGAAGGATAAAAGGCATCTTTGGTGCTGGGGTACTGAGAGCAGGCAGGTAGCCTGTTCTATCTCATCTGCCTGAGACAACACAGTAGATCAGAATGTAAAATGTAATCCAGTCTGGATTATTTTTGATAGAAGTAAGGAAGGATCTGTAACAGATTCTTCTTCTTTGATCCATGAACCATAACTACGGTGTCGCCTCTCTCCTCTTCCTTCCCACTCTGCACTGCTCTGGTGCAGCCCTACCCCAAGTACTGTAAGTTTTGGTTCTTCAATATAAGGAAAACATCAAACTATTTGAGTGTTTCCAGAGGAGGGCAACAAAGATGGTGAAATGTCTTGAGGACAAACCTATGAGGAATGACTGAGGTACTTTGGCTCATTCAGCCTGGAGAAGAGAAGGCTGAGGGGCAACCTGGTTGCAGTCACTAACTTTCTCAAGGTGGGAAAGCGGAGCGGAGGAGTATTGAGCTCCTCTCTCTGGCGACCAGAGACAGGACAAGAGGAAATGAAATTAAGTTTCATCAGGGCAAGTTCAGGCTTGCCATTAGGTTCTTCACTGAAAGGGTGGTTGGTTTCTGGAACAGGCTCCCCAGGGAAGTCGCCACAGCACCACTCTTGTCAGAGTTCAGTGAGTGTCTGGACAATGCTCTTAGTCATAGGGTTTAGTTTTAGGTGAGAAGCAGAGAGTTGGACTTGATGATCCTTATTTGTCCCTTCTAATTAGAGATATTCTGTGATTCTAGATCTTTTTAGATCTGTACTGCAAGCGTTACAGCCTTTCTGCAACACTAGGGACTGATTTGGGAAAAACAACACCATGATGCTTCTTAATCTCTGTTTAATCTTCATAAAATTAACTGATGGTGTTTCACGCTGCAGTGCAATGATTGCAATCTGACCACTGTGTTACATTTGGAGGGATGTTTCCCTGAGCTTAATGTCTCCTTGGGTCTGCAGACATTGTCCTAAGACAGGGTCACAGTAGTGAATTAAGCTCCAGTCAGGGCTCTGTCAGTTTCTCCAGTCAGTGAATAAACTGCAGTTTCTCTTCCATCTCTTTTAGTATTCAATGAACTTCACACTGATAGTTATTAACTTCTGGATAAATGTCAGATGTTTTCATGGATGACTTTATTCACAGGTGACTGTAGAAACTGTCATGACAAAATAATATTATCAATTTTCCAGTCCTAGCTAATGAATTTGATTAATTCTTCAGCATGAAAGTTTATTGAGTGCTGATTCAGAACGGAAGGTAGAGAATACCAGAACTTATCTGTCCTTCAATGTCAACTCTTGTCTGTAAATCAGCTCCTCGCAAAACTGTGTGGATATTTTTTTTTTTTGGTTTGGCTGCTTTCAACTCTTTCTTTTGTAGCGCTAGATAATCTATGTTAAATTTATCCTGGATAGAAAATAAATTTTCCTGGGTTGGTAGGGTTAATATGAAGCATTACTTCAAATTGACCTTCAGTTGGTGATGGATGTGGTTCATGGTTGAATGTTTTATTTACCATCTTTCATGATACTTCCCAGACAGAGCTAGGTTTGCTGACTTGTTAGTAAGGAGGACTAGAAAAGAGATTGTTTTTGAATGCAAGTAATTCAGAGTTATTAGTCTTTTAGAACATTTGGAATCTGGATCATCCCTCTTGCTGTATTATTTGCCCACTTTTTTCTTCTTAATGTTTTCTTACACAAATGCTAACAACTTTAATGATAATGGACCTCAGTAAGAATAATCTGCTTTTCTGATGCAGTGGAGGACCTGTTGTTCATCTTCTTCACTGAAGCATTTCACATTTGTGCATTGACACGTAGCATATTACATTTAATCAGCACTTTGCAAGACCCTTGTCCTTTCAAGTACTTTTTTCTTATGACAGATGATGCTTTCTGCCTCATTTGTTATAGATCCACTTGGAATCTCTTGGTGAATTTCTAAAAGTTGTTTTTCTTTTCAGTGTCATTGCTGTTTCACATCTTTGACATAAAACCATCCAACAGCTTCTACTATAAACATTCTATAACATTTCCAGTGTTACTGGATCTATAGCGTCTCACACTGTCACAAACAGTCTTCATTCTTTAGCCTGACAAATTCAATATTTGTATTTTAAGCCTGAAATAAAAAATGAAGGTATTGTAAAGCAGACCAAGAAAAAAAGTAAAGAAACCCACCAGCACCATGTGAATGAGAGCAGTGGTAGCAGATATGCAAATGAAAACGATACTCTGGGATACAATTTTCATTTTACAGAATGTCTTTTTAAAACTACTTATGTAGAAAGGTCAGCGCATAAAACATATAGTAGATATACAGATAAACTGGTATCATACAAATTTTGCTACTTCTAATGGTACCATTTATTTCCTCATGTTTTGGACTAAATTACTCAGTTGACCTTTATAACAGACGAAAGTCAAAAGACAGAACACATTGTGAAGCAGCAAAGAATGAGCATATCAGCCAAAATCTCAACAGCTATGTACAATATATCATAATGAGTTATCAATTCTACACCAAGAATGGGAGGAAATACACAGTTTTTTCCCATTAGTTCTCATCTAAAAAATAATCTTAATTTTAAAATCCAACAGATAAAAATTTACAGGTGTATTAGGAACACAGACAAAGAGTTTATACAGATAGTTATGTCTCTTCATTTCCATTTTATAGTACTCCAGTTCTGATGCATCTTTGTAACTTAGAAGGCTAAAATTATGTAGAAAACAAAGCCTGATGACATAGTCAAATCAAACTTTTAATCAAGAAATAAACACACAAAATCAAATCCCTTGAATCACATGATCTTGATAGCCAAAAAAAGACCAAGCCTTGACCTCGCCATGTGGCATTTGGAGTAATTCTTTAGGCAGAATAAGCCTAAAAGTTATCCAGCATACAATAGTTTGATCAGATTTCTTTGTCCCCAATAAATACTGCTCTCCACCAAAATTTCAGTTTTAAACAGCTCCCCAGAATTTGGGAACTTGTCAAAAAGGCATTGGTCCTGTCCTCAGGATTTACTTCATGCTTGACTATCTACCAGTATCCAGAATTACATACAAATTGATGCTAAAACGAATTTGTCTGAAAGAACTTTGTGGAGGCCAGAAGTGGTGACAGGCCCAAGTTAGGGAAGCCTGGCTAGTTACAATGCAGCAGTTTCCCTTTACTGCAGAAAAGCTGTGATTGTATTTGCCAGTTCTGGACAATTTACTCTTCTGTCATTGAACATGTAACAGAGATTAGATAATTACCAGAAGAGTTCAGAGGAAATGATTTTCAGGCTTTAACTTCACATTTATCCTGAGGCTGGTATTTAATGGAAAGAAGTAGGGGAGACTATAATTAATGCAAGGTGGTAGAAGCCTGATCTCATTTTAATGAAAGATACTATTGGAAAAAGTAAGGGGTGCAAGGAAAAATGGGACAACCCTCTCAGACAAACAATGGGTAGAACGTGGCTTCTTTAGCCTCAAAGCAAGTCTGAGAGTAGGACAAATCCATACACAACTTATTGCTTTGTCTAGACATATTGGGAGGGTGGCACAACTGAGGGAGAAATGGTTATCTAAACTAAGGAAATACCGGTGCAAGAACAAGGCATATAAACCATATACTTGGACTGAAAATGAAAAAGGTATATTCCTAGCCACTAGAGGGGTGAGATTATGGAATTGCCTTCCAGTAGAAATAATATGATAAACTGTTGTACATTTATTGTGATAACTAGATAGGTAGATTCTGCTTGATCTCATTTGCAGTATTGGTCAGCCTTCCATCAAACTACAACAAAACGAGACTTGGCAACAGGCTTCCCCCTCAAAAAATCCCCATTTTGATTTGCCTAAATAGGACTGGTTGAAAAACTAAATTTTCTCCCTGGTCAATATGTCACGTATTGTATTGTTTTTATTGCAAAATCAGAGCAGTCAGAACTAATGAAGGTCTCAGTAACATTGAATATATTTATGATTTCTGATGGACATGTGCAAGCAAATGACAAAGAACTCTCTTGATCTAAACTCCTAAGAACACCGGAATGAGAAAAATAATTAATATTACAAATGTTCTGCTCTTTGTAACTGGAGTGTAAGCTGAAGATGTGACTCTTGAATTTCCAATCCAGCACAAAAGAGAGCTGCAGAAGGAAGATAGATTGAAATACAGAAAATATTAGAATTTAGTAGTTCTGTGGAAGTTATTGTATTTATCCACTTACAAACAAGAAATACTAAGAGTGAACAATTTTCAAAAATACATCATTTTGCCTTTTTACGCGGGGGAGAAAGTAGAGAGGAGTTCACGTCTCTAAGGCTGGTTACTACCCTTAATATGAAGATATCTCAATCACATCTTCTACAGGAGCTTCTGTAAGAGCACAGTTGCAGTACACTCTCTATATTATTTTTATGCCTGTGGGGAGACAAACTGTGATGCTGGAACAATAAATGTCACTAGCTGTCCAGAACGCTCACTTTCCTTCTGGCCTCTTAACTATAAATTGCAGCAACATCCTAACTGGGCTTCACTGCATCGTGAAGCTGAAAATTTCTGCCGAAAATTTTCCCAAACAGAAACCTCAGAAATAGGCAATAGTTGCGTGGACTAACAAGGCAAGGAAAATCTTTCCCTTTTCCAAGTTTTACTCCTGTTCATTTTCCTTTCACTGCAGTTACTACTAAATTTCAAGGTGCGTTACTTCCTCCTGAATGTGGGGAAAGGTGTTCCTCTGCCTGGGCAGGGCAGCAGGCCATGCTCTCTTAGTCTGCAACAGCGAGTACTTGCAAAAGTGAATATCTAGGAAGCAGGTTATTGCAGCTAGTGTAACAAAGAGATTTTTTTATTCTCCATCCTGTGTCATGGGAGGATGTTAAAAACTGATATATTGATATCAATAGACTCATAAATTCATTTAGGCTGGAAAAGATTATCAAATCCAGTCATTAACCTAGCACTGTCAAGTCCACCACTAAAACATGTCCCTTAGCATTCTTTAAATACTTCCAGAGATCACTTCCCTGGGCAGCCTGTTCCAATTCTTGACAACCCTTTTGATGAAGACATTTTTCCTAATATCCAATCTAAACCTCTCCTGGCACCACATGAGGCCATTCTTTTTTATCCCATCACTTGTGACCTGGGAAAAGAGAACAACACTCACCTCACTACCACGTCCTTTCAGGTAGCTGTAGAGAGACACTAGGTCCTGCTTGAGCCTCCTCTTCTCTGCACTAAACAGCCCCAGCTCCCTCAGCTGCTCCTTATAACACTTGTTCTCTAGACCCCTCACCAACTCTCCTGCTCTTCTGTGGTAAAAAGGTAAACCACACATGGTAAAAGGTCACTGAAACGTCGGATTAAAAAGATTTTAAATGGCCCAGGACAACTTCTTCCAGTGAGTATTTATGCATTATAACATAAAATCCAAATAATCTCATCATATCCTCACTGATGTGTGAAGCCTGTAGCCAGAACTAAAGACTCTTGCTCCTATGTTCTTGCATGGGATGCTGTGAACAAGACACTGATATGAAAAGTATACAGAACACAAGGATGATGCCAGTTTGATAGGGATGCTGACAAAAGTAGGAATTTTGAGAATGATCATACGTATATTGAGTAAAAGTCAACAAAAATGGGTCCTTTGGGGAAAAGGTAAACATGGATGGACTGTTTGGAAGGGGAATAGCGTAGAAAAGGAAGAGAACTTGGACTCAGGGCTATCTGAGTAGAGAGATCTAGGCTCAGTCTGGTAGAACATTTATTGTGGTGCCTGTGGAGACGTGATGTCAGTTTTTTCACTTGCATGATGTATTCTGGTTTATGGAAAGTTTGCTTTTGATGAGAAGTTTGATAAGCTTTGGAAGAGTACTTGAAAGCTCAGGAGAGTAGTGAGGGTGACAGAGGCGGAGGATATTCTGGATGAGTTGTCTTCTCAAATAGGTTGTACATATTTAATGATTTGATTACACAGAGTGCAGCATAGAAAAAGCTCAAGTCTAGTGCATACTTCAATTTTAAACCCAATATACATTGAAATTTGCTTAGCAAAACGTTTGGCCCATGCAGAAGTGTCGGTCGGGGGGGTCTGTTGTATTTTGTTTAGTTTATATTGTAGCAAGTCATGACAATATTCAGGTCTGATCTATTTGCTTAGAAGAGTACCCATTTTTGGTGAGCATCCTCTTTAGAATGATGAAGGCGGTTTTGTGAGCACTCTCTGCAGATCAAATACACTGGAGTATCTGTAAATCATTACCTTTGGGGAGCGAGTTTTCTTGAGGCAAGTATGCTGATCTTTGGTTATCCTATTTAATAATGCATAGCAACACAGATCACTGCGTTCTTGCTCACAACAAACACCTAAGCAAGTATACTCCAGACTTTCATCTAGTGCACAAAACGGCATCCCTGAAATTGCTTGGATTAAACAACACAACCACTGTGTACTAAAAAGAATTCACACATGCAATCGATTCAGGACATAAAAATACAGCTACCACTGGGAAAAACTTTTCCGCAGGCCAGCTACTTCATCTTTGACAATTCAGTCCTGATACTCAGAGGAAACTTATAAAGTATTTTCAAAAGACAAACCTGGGAACTAAAAGTCATAGTTCTACCAGATACTGAAAGTCATAGACCCAACATAGACCCAAAGAAATATTGTTTTATCAATGCAATAAATAAAATTTCTTCCTTCTCTTCTGATCCTGATGTAATTTCTCAATGTTTCTCATGATTTAGGTGATATTTCTTGCTCTTTTCCTAGACTTGGACCTAATGATCCTATCACCTACTCTCTTGCAAGCTGCATGCTCTGCTCCACTTGTGCTTATTAGACAATGGAAGCTCTTGCTTCCCATCTGGAGGAAAGGCTCAGGCTTTTTACAAGCTGTCAGCTGGTCTAATAAAAGGTATTATTTCTTTAGTGCAAACTAGTCTCATTCACATGTTTGGACAATTGTGGCTGTAGCAGCTTACTTCTTTATTGTCTATTATTAAATCATGACAATCTTCATATACACTAAATATCCCCATGACCCAATTCATTATCCTGATAATAAGATTGCTAATGAATATATAGCAACATTCTCATACTCAGAATACTCTAATCTTTTCATGTTTTTATTTTTTCCTGGTTTGTTCCTTGCTCTGGAAACACCTTTCAACTTCTTAGCATGAAACACCTGTAACAAGAATTCAAGCTAACAAAGACCACGAGCCTGGTCATGGCAGTGTCTTCCAGAAGCTCCAAGCTTTGCTGATGCCTGATTTAGTGCTGTGCCTTTTAAACTTGTTTAGAAACCAAATCTTTGAACAGAGTACCAAAAAATACAGTACTCTGCCAGCAAGCCTGCCAGCTTATCATTGACGCAAACATACCTAAGGGTAGTTAGAGTCCTCTTTTTTCACTCTAAACATGCAAAAATATGTTAGTATTTTTCCTTCCTTGACTGTTGCTCTGAATCCCAGATCACTTAGTCTATCACTAGTTCCTGTTTTCCTGAAATCTCTGTATGGGGAGAGGCCAAAATAATAAAGTCTTCACTGGTTCAGGAATCTTTGGACAGAGAGATCATTGCAAAATTAGAGCTTTGGGCCATGATTTTTACAAGGACCTTTTAGAACAAGCACCTCTGCAAAGACCCGCACTGAAGGACAGATTGCCTAGGACAGAACTGCTCAGAGATGTAATGGTTTTTACAGTGGCTGCCAGCTTAATGAAAAGATGCTGATTGATAAATATCTGCCAAGAAAAGCTTGTAAGATAGAAACACAGCTCTATGAACCTCCAAAAACATTAAGCCAGCAAATGCAAAGCATGTCTGTATTTCATAGTCAGAGGGCATTTTTCAAAGTGAATATTGGATGGAATATTAGTGCTTTGCATCAGTGGTGCTGTCAGCCAAGATGATTAGCACTTTGATCTGTATGCAATTATGACTACACATCTAATCAGGGGGATTTTTGGGCAGTAAGTGTGTTGAAAGTTGATTCTTTCTGTATGCAAATAGAATGGAAGGTCCTTGTACTAAATCTCTCGTATATTAGGGCTTTACCTAATGATGGTAACTGTTACATAACTCACTCTGAAGTGTGAAATACAAAGAATGTTATGCCAGGACACAGGGTAAGGATAACACAACCTTTCTTGTCATAACTCAGGGGAGATGCTGGAACTGGGAAGTCAGCCTGATCTGTGAGCACAACAAAGAAAAGGTAATGGGTAATAGAAGTAGGCAACTCTATTCTGAGAGGTGCAGAGGAGCCCATTTACTGACCTGGCGTGCTCCCTAGAGAGGAGTGCTGCTTACCAGGGGCTCGTGTCAGGGTTGTCATTGAGAGTGAGGTCTCATACAGTCCACTGATTATTATGTGCTGCTATTGTTTCATGTGGGCACCAGAGATACTGCCAGGAGCACTCTGAAAAGTATCAAGGATTACAGAGCCCTGAGAGCAGCAGAAAGGGGGTCTGGAACACAGGTAGGTTTTACATCAGTCCTCCCAGTCAAAAGCAAACGTGTTTGAGAGGACCAGTCAAACCTGGCGGATCAACAAATGGTTACAGGACTGGTGCCACAGCCAGGGGCTCAGCTGCTTACACTTTGAGACTCATTTTGAGAAACCTGTTCTATGTGGGGCTGATGGGGTCCATCTGTCAGAGAGAAAAAAGTCAGTCACAGACTTGCCAAGATGGTCAAGAGGGCTTAAAACTAAAGTTACCAAGGGAGTGGAAGCTCAATCCATCCCAAACCCAGCAGTTTGATGCCAGGGCCAGCAATAGATGCCTAGAGCCTGGAGAGAGATCACAGGTCAGCAGGAGAGCACCTGAAGAGTAGCACAGGAATTCACAGAATCACAAAATAGTCTGAGTGGTAAGACACCAATAAGGACTGAGTCCAACTCCTAAGTGAATAGCCTGTAGGAGGATCAAACCCAGGCCCTTGGAATTACTAGCACCGTGCTCTAACCAAGTGAGAGAATCTCAGGGTCATTCCAACCACTGCAGCCACTAATTCAGCTTCACTGGGGGCCTCTGTGCAAGCACACACAGCGTGGGGAATGAACAACAGAAGTTATAGACATGTACATGCCTGCAGGGCTGTGATCTTACTGGCTTCAGAGAGATGTGGTGGCATGGCTGCTATGACTGGAGTCTTGGAATAGAAGGATACAGGCTCTTTAGGAA
Source organism: Lycocorax pyrrhopterus obiensis (assembly GCA_014706295.1). Classification (NCBI taxonomy): domain Eukaryota; kingdom Metazoa; phylum Chordata; class Aves; order Passeriformes; family Paradisaeidae; genus Lycocorax; species Lycocorax pyrrhopterus. The sequence goes on from JACSVZ010000004.1 coordinate 75,949,211, forward strand.
GGACAGGAGGGGACACGAGGACGGGGTGTTGCCCTTTATGTCACTGACAAGCTGGGGTGTGTGGAGCTTCACCTGGCCATGGGTGAGGAGCTGACGGCCAGGATTAAAGGGAGGGCAGGGACAAGTGACCTCATAGGGGGGTTCTGCTACAGGCTGCCTGACCAGAAAAACTGAGTGTATGAGGCCCTCTATGGGCAGACAGCAGCCCTGTCCTCGTGTTCTCAAGCCCTGATCCTCATGGGGGCCTTCAACCACCCCAATCTGTGTTGGAGGGGCAACACAGCAAGGCACGAACAGGACTTTTGAGTCTTTTGACTTTGAGTACTTTTGACTTATACCTTTTTCTCTGGAAATAGATTAGTCATGAGCAGCCTTACTCTCCGAGTCAGAAGCCACTTAAAGATCCTTCTTGCTGCTTGTCAAAGGGTTTCGATTATTGCCTGCCAGAAGAGATTATTTTCTAGTAAGATGGCATTTAGTGTCACCACTCCCCCAAACAGCCCTTTCACTGGGATGGAAAGCACATGCCTCCATTCCTGAGAACTCTGTAATTCTAATTCAGAAACACACTTGATGACAGTTGTCAGCTCATCCCATGTAAAGGCTGACTGTTGCCCTCCATTTGTGAGTTCACTCAGTGATAATGATTGTTAGGAAAAGAGTAAGTTAATTCTATCTACCAAGATAACTAAAAATTTAATAATAATAATAATAATAATAATAATAATAATGGAATTAAATTTATTTTACTAGATATTTAGCTACAATTAACTGCCCCAAGAAATTGCAATGGGAAGAAGTTTTATTAAATGTTGTATCTGTCCCAAAATCAGCTCTCTTCAGTTGTTAGCTCATTATCTTTCTGTGGTGGTGTTTTTGAACCTTTTAAAGCAAGGACAGTGAATTCCAGCCAGAATCCTCTGCTCTCTAAGCACTTTCCCATGGAGAATGCATCTTAAAGAACTGGTCAGAGGTTCTCTCAGCTTATCAGAGCAGGGGAAGTTATCTCAGCAGATTTTCTCCAATGCTACTTTCTGGATATGAACCTTCTGTAAAGAATAAGTTCTGTTGTAAGTGCATTAAAAATTTAGGTAGCTCAAAGGCTCTGGACACATAGCCAATGCAACACTGGGACTGGGCTATGAGGAAGTGTTCTCTGAAAGCAGAATTTTTCTATTATATAAAACGATTACTGGACATAGTGCATTTTCAACACCTTGACATTCCTTTCTCTTCCAATTGCTGAAACTTGAATGAAACAATCTTTTCAGCACTGGACTTCTCTTTCTCTATCTAGGATGAAGACATAATGAACAACAAGCAGAGAGTGATGGGATGAAACCTGACACATAATATTCTACAAGAGAACAAGGTGTTTAAGGGTGCAATATCTACCTAATTTGTATTATTTGAGGGATTCACCAACAGTTACTCTTCGTGTTTGTAAGACTGGTCCTCCTCTGGAGATCTCCAAGGAGAATGAGCCAGAACACTGTTATTTGGTTTTAGCAGTGAGAATAATTATTCTTGGAAAGGTGAAGTGCACTTGTATAATATCACAGATAATGGAAGAGCCTGGTCTGCTGATTTCCATGTGCTTTTATGGAAAACTGTCAGCAGGAAACTCGGGGAAAACTTCTATGGCACATATAAGGCCTAAGAAAATTAATATTAAGCTCAAGAACAAAGGATATAACAGAAAGCTTTTCCGTAGCACCCTGGTCAAGTGAAGCTGTCCTGATTTAAGCTAATGATGCCCAGCTCAGATCTATGCTTTTGACAGTCTCCTTCCATGCCAAAACTTTATTTTGAAGTCTGTGCTGGAAGTATATTAAGAGACAATGCTTTCTCTTGTTTGAAATTTATATCCTAACTTAACCTGTACTAGCTAATCTATGCAGGCATAAGGTGTATAAAACTAGCAAGGTAAGGCAAGGTACTGGGTTCCTAATTTCATACCTGATGCTTTTAAGTATTATCTGTTTAATGAATGTTTGATATAGAAAAGACCGCATGAATGTGTAGTCCGCATCTGCGCTTCGGGTGGAACGATGTGTATTATATTCTTACCAGTGTTTTGTCCAGTCTAGCTTCTGTATTTTAGAAGGCAAGCATTGTAGCTAGCTAGGGTACACTTACAGCCCTGATGAGAGTGACTGTGGATGCTCCTGGCTGTAGAAGAAACAACGAAACCCCTGTACACTGGTTTTATCCACCTTCTCAAACTTATTGTGCTTGCCTGTGGTAACAGGGGTTATGGACTCAACCACGAAACTAAAAGAATCTCAGCTCATAATCCTTATCACTTTGACCATTTATGCAAAGAAAGAGCAAAGCAAAGTTGATAATATTCAGATTTCTTCTGAGTCCTATGCCACTGGAAAAAAAAAATACCTGAGACTAAAGAGGTGACTAATCCAGCCTAGGTGATGAGTAATGACTTAGCACTTTTCTGACTGGGAAACAGCTATAAACTTCTCTATAAGTATTTCTCCATATGAATGGAATTTGGTAAAATTGACAAAAATGTCCAAAGAGGCTTTTTTGGTTTTGTTTTTGTTTATATTTCTGTTGAAATGAAAGAAACCAAGAAAATTCTTTTATATGAAAGAGTTAAAGATACTAAATACAAACACCTGTTGACAGAAGATGTACCATTCCTGTGTTTCTGGCAAGGGAGTGTCATTGCCACTGGCCTGGCTGTGAAATAGATGGAGGGCAAAACCACCATAGCCTCTGACAAAACTTTCAGGTGGTTCCTTTCCTTTTTAAGCACCTAGATGAAATTGTGTGGAAGTGTTCAATATCCAGCAACGTTGAAAGCATTTCTACAATGGCTGCTACTGCCTAAGCACTTCCAAAAGTGTATTCATAAATTTAGAAGGATTCGTGGAAAGAAGAAAAAACTAAATTTTAGCTTTGAAAACATGGAAAAATGCACAAATGAGCTCTGACTGCTGATGAGATCACATCAATCACATAAAAATACACAGCTATCTCTGAGAAATAACATTATAAATGTAAGGAAGGTATAGCAATAATTCTCATGGATTCAGCAGAAGGTGAATATGTTGAAAACATAACCCGAAATCCCAGATGCTCTCCTCTTGTGGCTAAAGTAGCTTAAGCTGAGGGTACAAACACATGACAGAAGCAAACCTCCATCATTAATTTCAGGTCCCAGTTATGTTAATCTGTATGAGTAATTATAGTTCAATGAACCTGAATTGTAATTAAATAGATTTGAATTGTGTTAATATACCTTTTCATATGACATGTCGTCTATAAATTACATTCAGAGTGTAACTGTATTTTACAAAAAAATACCATTAATGATCACTTTACCTTGATAGATTTTTAAATCCCCTTGGTATTACGGTTCCCAGTTTGTTTTATAGGCTTTATCCTATATTTATCCTTGGGCCTTGTGGAAATAGATGAAGCATAGGCTCTCCAGTCTGAAGAAGCCTTTATGAATTTTCTGTGTCTAGCAGTATGGATAGGTATATAGGTATGATCATTAGGTCTATTGAGTCTGAGCTCACATGTAACAGACACCTTTAGATTGTCCTTTATTTAATTATGTACAAACTAGGACACAGGATTCAGAAAAAAATGACAAGTCCAACCTAAAACTAAAGTTTGTTATTCTTTAAAATGGTGCACAGACACCGTCCTGTAATAACAATATTCTTTGACAGAAGAAATTAGTGATGACTTCATTTCATCGATCAGGAGAAAAAAATCACTGTTTTCCATAATCTTAGTTTCACAAAAATTTTCTTGAATCAATGTCAGCCCCAGTTTGAGGTGACATTTCCTCTCTCATTCAGACACTTCCCATCGTTTCTCAGTGCTGTTGTAAACCCTGAGAAACAGTGCTGCCAAAGCATCTGAAAAAATAGATACCTACACAACTAGACAGGTACAATTGCCAGCTGTGATGCTGTTTCATATCATATATCTATCATCCTTGAGAAAGAAAATTAAATATTCTTGGCTCAACCTCACTAGTTGTATTATTGGGAGGTGAAAAACAAGATTTAGTTTGTGGGCTTTTGTTTTGGTTTATTTTTAAGAAGCTGCACAGAAGCTGTCTAACCCACAATTGATGGTAACCCTCCATCAACTGGAGCTACAATTTGCCCAAGAAATAAAACAGCAAAATAATACAGCACAGTTGATGGAAACCCTCCATTAAGCTCCTGATATACAAGAAATTATTATTTAAGTAGCTCTCACAGAATTGGGACCTAAAACAATTCACCTGAAGAAATTATCAAAGTGAGGAATTTGTGTCAAAAACATGGCTAGTGTCTAAGAGTCCTGGGAGATAAGTTCGTGCAAAGCTGTCAGCAAGAAGGTATTGAGGCAATAAGGAGAAAAAAGAAAAAAGAAAAAAAAAAGAAAAAAGAAAAAACCCAAACAAAACCCACGTAAATCTTCAGATTTCAAGTCAGGGTGGTCTGCAGCCTTTTACTCAATTATATGATTAGAAATTTTCTTAAAATTTTGAAGGAACATTCTCCTCTGTCTCCATTGTAAACACACCACTTGAAAAACAAGTTGGTATTTCAGGAAGGTTAAATAGGACATATAAGTTAAACTACTGTTAGACTTTGTCCCTGGTTTGGGGCTGTGCTTAGCATGTCCGTAAAATGGGTGGCCTAAAACTGGAGCACACCATTCTGAGGGACAGCAGCTCTGTGTTGACATTTTATGGAGAAGTCAGGTGAAAAACATCAATTGACAAGTCTAAAGTATGGGCTGTCGATGTATTTTCCAGTCAGTTTTGAGGGAATTTCTGTCTAAAAGTTAGGATCTATCATATAAAATTCAGCAAATTTTATGATTCTACTCTTGTGTGAAAGTCTGACTCAACTAACAGCACCTACAAGTGGCTGGGGTAGGCAGGCACTTACAACAAATGTTCTCAGGAGAATGCTCATAAAGTAGGTGCCATATGGGCTTTGATTCTGGACACTCCCAAATGCTGAGGAAGAGTAGATTGTCATTTTATAACACACCTATAGTAAAAAAACCACCGCACATCTGCACTGTTCTGGAAAGCCAGAAAACATACTATTGATAATTAATTGCAAATCTGCTTCTATTTTGAGGAGGTGATGGAATGCAGCAGCCTCATTAGCTTCCTGCCTGTGCAGCCATCAAGGAAAGCAGAGCTCCTTGTGTCACTTCTGTCCCACCTGCTGACAGGAGGAGATATGTGTGAAACAGTTCTCAAAATTATGGCTTCAAAGGACAGGTTTGAACAAGACCAAGCAGCGAATGCGTAAAGGGAACTGGCTCCTCTCTTGGTCTGTGCTGTGTGATATGAGTGACAATCCTGTCATTCCCTGTTAAATACCTGAAAAATCTGACTCCAGTTTTGTGACGTTTGTCTTGTAGTTTTGTCTGTGACCTTCCTACTTCTTAGGGCCAGACAGCAGAAGCAATTAATACTTCCCCTCCCCCCCATTTTTGTTAAGAGTCTGCAAACACTTTACCAAGAAAAGTCAAAGATATTTTAGCATTTTACTTGAAAGAATTAGTAAAGTCCTAGAAACTACTTTTATTGTTGCCCTTATTATTTAAAGGCATGTGATTTGATTATTATCTGAGAGTGACCAGGAGACTATGGCACATCCTTGTAGATTGCTTCAGCACTTAACATTTTCATGCTTTTTGTCATACTGGTTTGACACAGGTATGTCAGGGGCCAACTTCCAGTGACAGCCTCTAAATACTGTAGACCAGGGCATCTGCTCGGTAACTTAGGCAAACATTAACGGAAGAATTGAACCTAAATATTCCAGGAACACTTAAAATTCTTTACCTGGTTTACCAAGAAGTACAAAGGAGGAAAAAAATCTATTAAAATTAACAATGCAGGTCTGTTTTTTTTTAATTTTTATGTTCCTGCTATTTGATGGTACATGATACATATTTCTCAGTAATAGAGGGTGATGCTCAATGAGCACCTTTGTGAAGAGGCCAAATGCTCTCTTAAGAAGCTGAAAACAATTTTGAATAGGGCATTGCCATGGAATGGTCTTCATGTACGCAAACTCTGCCCTATTTTTTCTTTCTGTGATCACTTGGAGAACCAGAAGTTTTCATACATCATGGATTTGTGACTTTATATTGATTTTCTTGCTGCTTTTCATATCTTTTGTTTGTGTGGTTTTTTGTTTTTCCTGCGAACACTTCCTCTTTTCCTGTATTTCTACATCATTCCCTAGAACAGTAATTTTTCTCAAAGCATTCAATAAACTAATGATTGTGCAATTCTCCGCTCATTTTCCCCCTGCTTTTAATCAGCAAATTCATGTTGTATGAAACTACAATAAATTATATATATTACACAAATCTGCCTGCATAAAAAATACATACAGACCTCAGCATTGACACAAGATGAAAAATACTTTAAAATCGTGCTGGAAATAACTTGTATTTGCAGAGTGTATCAGTCCTACATGGGTTGTGCTTGCAAAAACAACAAAGTTCAGTGGGTCTTTAAATTCTGATTTTCTAAAAGCAAAGCAACTCAAATAGTCAATGAAATTTTAAGAATAACAATTGCATCCAGTTCTGAGGCCCCCAACATAGGAAAGACATGGAGATACTGTACCGAGTACAGAGGAGGGCCACAATGATGATCAGAGGGCTGGAACAACACTTCTATGGAGATAGACTGAGAGAGCTGGGGCTGTTCAGCATGGGGAAGAGAAGGTGCCAGGGAGAAATCTTATGTAAATCTTATTATGGAAATCTTCCAGTACTCAAAAGAGTTTTACAAGAAAGCTGGAGAGGGACTGTTTACAAGGGCATGTAGTTATAGGTTAAGGCTATTGCGACGTGTCCTTCAAACTGAACTGGCTTGAAACTGAAAGACAGCAGGTGTGGATTAGATATTAGGAATTCGTTTCTGTGAGGGTGCTGAGGCACAGGAACAGGTTTCCCAGAGAAGTTGGGGATGCCTCATTCCTGAAAGTGTTCAAGGCCAGGTTGGACGGGGCTTTGAGTAATCTGGTCCAGTGCAGGGTATCCCTGCCACAGCAGAGGAATTGGAACTAGATGATCTTTAAAGTCCTTTACAACTCAAGCCCTGCTATGATTCTATGATTCTATGACTCCATGATTCTATGATTCTATGACTCCATGATTGCATGAAATGTGGCCTTGGAAACAATTACAGACATTCTTAGCTCTACATATGGGTAGAGTTTGACATTGTCATTGGCTTTACAGTCTTACTCAGAAGAAGTTGAAGAGTATGATACTTCTTTAGCACCCACTCTACTTTCCTATGGAAACATTGTGGGAATCATTCTGAGATGCTCCAAAATACAGAGCCACTACTGCACTTTATGGCAGCCTCAGCAGTCTTTGTTTCTACTCTTTGTTGGGGCCCTCAGAGCACCAAGAGTCTCTTCAGTGTCTCTGCCCTTCCTGGAGCTCTGGCTGTGGGCGCTCAGACCAGCTCTGAGGTGATGTGGCCAGGCTGTGTGAGCAAGAGCAGCGGGAAGCTGTGGTCCCTCCACTTGGGAGCTGTGCTGGAGTTGGAGCCTGTGCCTTCAGCTGAACTGAGGATAAACCAAGGATTGTGCCTGGCCATGAACCTTGCTGATGCTTCATTTTTTGGCTTGGCAGCAGCTGAGCAGCAGCAGGAGCAGGGCTGTGGAGGTCTGGCTCTCCAGGGGTGGTCCGACCCCCCGAGCACTCCCAGCATTTGGCCCCTCAGGTACTTATGATGGTACCACTTCTTTTGTTCAGTTAAAAGCAAATATATTTACAAGATATTTACCCCTTGGAATATATCTCTTCTATTTTAAAATACAGTAAATAAACACATCTTTGATACGGGCCTGTGGAGATCAAGCTTATAAGGTGAAGCAATTATCCCATTATAACAGGAGAATGAAAATAAGCAATATGTAAACTCCTCAAGGACAACATATAATTATGTTGCATACTAAAGAGGACACTCAAGGCTACTGCATGATAGATGGCAAAGCTGCATGAGCTCATATTAACTCTTATCTCTTAAGCAAATTTAGTGCAATGATTGGCAAAGTCCATTGTGTTGCTGGGAAAGACAGCAGATGAAATTATCCTGGATTTGTAAATTAAACAGTACAATTTTTCAAAACAATAGCTCACTGTTATGGCAACTGAAAGGATGTATTTGCTTAACAATTATGACTTAACCAAACAGTGAACAGTAGGTTCTAAAATAAATGCACATATACAGTAAGCTGACAAGCAGAAAATGGCCAGGGAACAGAAATTGTAAGGACCGTGCTCCGTTTAGTCAGAGTCTCACGATTTAGATGCTAGATAAGAACCTGCCACACCTGCTTTCAAGTAACCTATTGGGCATTAGGTTTGTGGGTTCACAGGCAGTACAAGGTAGGCACAGGAGGAAGAATGCAGTCCACAAATCATTTGGAGTCCAGCTTTTCCAACAGCACTCCTGAGCCATACTTAGATATTGCAGAGGATATAGTATGAACTACTGTTTACTCAATTACTGAATTTCATTTGGATTAATGGTCTAGGAACTGCCTTCTTCTGAACATATTTTTATAGAGAAAATAAAATCATTCATGTTCAGATCACCCAAATGTAGACAGATAAAAAAAGAGATTGATGCTTGTCTCACTAGACTCAACTGAAAACTCACTTTCGCATATTTTACTTATTTTGAATAGTTGGTAAGTACAATGGTGCTTCAGAGGTATTCAAAGATATGTGCTCACTTGAGGGCTCTGTTCTGACAACGTATGTTTTCATTAAGATATACTTAATGAACTTTTCACTATATTTCACTGTTCAAACTACTTGGTCAAATACTTTACTGCATACAATTTCTGTCTGCTGTTTACAAAATAAGACCCTAACTTCCTGGGAAAATATTGCAGAATGTGAATCCTACTGTTAGTTGGTGTGATTACATTTTCTTTCACAGGTTTTGTAAATTAATACAGAAATCAGATAATAAAGAGGTGCAGGTAGAGGCTTAAAACAAGCCCTTCAGCTATCTGGATGATGGCTGCTGCAGAAGAACTGACAGAGGGTAGAAGAGAGCAATTGCTGAAAGTGTGCTTTGTTTCCTTCCTATGGTACTCGTTTTTATTGTGGCATTCTTTTTTTTTAGTCAAAAAGATATAGCTTTAATATTTTTCATGAAATATCTATGGATTTTTTTTGCCACTCCCTGCAAGAAGGGGCATCTTTCCCTTTTGCTAATGAGAAGACATTACATTCTGTATAATTTGATTTATATAAGAATCTCTGTGAGGTTGTAGCATTTTAGGGGACTGTGACAGACACAAAGACCTAGTCATTGTATGTCACACGTAAAAAAATGATTGCATACATATTCATTACTTTGTATTTTTTACATAAGAGGAAAAATTCCATCTGTCCCCCTTGCTGCAGTTTACTTTCCCTGGTTTATATTCTCTATTTTAAGTGAATAGTGAAAGCAACATGCCAACAGTATAACACTGCATAGATTGAAATGAAACTATGCTGCATAAACTAAACAAATGTAAAAGAGAGTGTTTAGAAATAGAAAAGCATTGCTGTTCTCTCCTCCCTCAAGCAATTCATGCTGACATGGTAACATCAGCTGAATCCAAGTGCAAGATTTTATGCAGGCTCCTCGGAGCACACTGTTTTTCAATTTTTGAAATGTTTAAAGGTCTGACATGGCTGTCCCCTGAGTTTCCTGGTAGCTATGTTCCTACAGAGACAATGAGGATTTTACACAAAGTTTAATACAGAGTTCAGAGAACTGCTGTGTGCCTGTGCTATAATTAGAGGAAGGGTTCACTTAAAATTAATACATGCAACAGAAGCCCTGAAGCACTAGACAGTTTGAAGGCCTCCTAAGAATGAACTTCCACTCAGCATAAAGGTAGCACTGGTAATCCCCACAGTGCCAAAACAATCACAGACAAAATGCACTTTATGTTATTGAAAAAGTACTAAAAAATCCAGCTGTTCCATGTATCTTCCTTGGCTGCCTCAGGATAAGAACCAGATTCAAAAAAAAAAGCCAAAAACAACAAACCGCACATCAGTCCATTAAATTGTATTTGAGTGAAGATTGGTACTAAAGGCCAAAAATACTTTCCTTACAACTCTGCTTTGCACCTGGAATAATTTAATAGGCCTCTGACCTTTTATTAATTTAACTTTAAAATTCAATTCCCTGATCAAAGGCATCACCCACTTCCTTTGCTTGATCAGATCATCTGTAACATTTACCCTCCATGCTGTCTTTGACAAAATAACCAGTTATAGAAGCAAGGACCAGTAAATGGTATGGCTAAGATGCTCCCCTGCCAACGCTCTTCCTCTCCCCCTCTTAGTCAATGAATCTTGATGCCTTCCTTTCACCACGATACAGCATTAATAGGGAAAGTAGAAAGTGTCCTTCCTTAATTTAAATAACTTGTAGCACAATACTAAGAAAGTATTTCTAGAAAGATGTAGGTTACAGGACAGCAGATCTGATTCTTCCACTTTCATGACAAATGTTTAGTAGACTCTGTCCTGAAAGGGAGAGCAATTTTCACCCAAGCCTTGTTCTCAAAAGAAAGCAGTTGCAATAATCATGTTTTTGAAGCAGGACAATCCCTTTGCTGTGTCTTAGAAATGCTCTGAGAAAACCGACTCTCCTTCTGATAGATCCTTGTTGGACACCAAGTCAATCTAGGCACTGAACTACTTAGCTATGCTAAGATTGTCTTAACCTAGTCACATAAAAAAGGGAGAACTCTATGCACCAGAGACACTTGGAGTTAAAAAATGAAACAAAATGTGTTTATTCATTGAAGACTAACCAGCTGCCCTTTGAGTGGAGAAAGGAATTCAAATTGCAGTTTTGAATCTGGTGCTTACCTTTGACATAAAAGCCTGTGTCCTGTTTCTGGATTTTATTCAAAATCTCTGTCCACATGACACAATTTCAGGGGTGAAGACCCTGCAACCACAATTACATACGAAGAAACCAGGCTCCATCCCCAGCACTGATCCAAATCCAGCCAAAGCTCTTCTGCCTTTTTATGCCTCTGACATAAACTAAGAAAACAAACAATCAGAAGTTCACAGGAGCTGTGGGAACAGCATGATGTCAGTTCGGTGGGATGAGGTTTTCACACCCTCAATCAATACAGCTGTCTGGGCTGGCACGGCCTCCCTTTCTGCTCTCGATAGGCAAGATAATCTGAGTGGTGGCTCAGGACACAAAGCAGCGAGAACTGAATGGGCACAAGAAACAGTAGTGAAGGTTTTTATATAAATGCAAAAGGAAAATAAGATGAAGGGAAGAACTGGCCATAGTGGGGAGTACTTCTGGTCATGCTTAAGTGCCAACATATAGTGTTGTCCTGCGCACTATCTCTAAGAGCCAAAAGGAAAAGGAGGAAATCACATTGTCATTCTGCCTCCAGGCAAACAGGATTTAGGAAATCAGTGAAATTCAAATGTAAGAAAAATCCATTTCATGGTGTCCGCTACATGCATCAGAGATTAGGAAGGGCAGAGAGAAAGATAGAAATCAAGACTGACACTTTGAAAATGTATTCGGGCCATGCAGGAGGCAGTGTGAGGAGAGCTAAATGTTATCTTTAGCTAGAATGGCTGTGCAAGCTTAGCCTGAGCAGTAATTTCTGAACAGTGATCCATCAGCTGTTCCACCATCACAGACAGACACCTGCACATACACACACACTCGACAGTGAACACGAAAATAGTTCTTAACAAGGAGCTGAAAACTGCCAGATCATTCTAAATCCTAGAGCTGTTCAAGAAGAGGTGCAAACTGTGAACTTCTATGATTGGAACAATGATCATGACCAGCAGTTCTGACATCCGCATTCTCTCTCTCTACAGTGGGAAAAGAAGACACTGCATTTGAGCAGTGTGACTGGGATAAATGAGAAGTGACATGCTCTAGAGAATGTATGCATGTATAGACAAGGTCATCAGAGCACTCCTGCTTATCCTTCCTCAGCACCTTGCCCCCAACAAAATTGGCTGACCCCATATTCAAAAATGGTGAAAGGAATGTGCTTATATACAGCAGCACTAACTTGACTTTGAAGCAGAGTACAATGGTATTTCAAATGCTATTGTAAGGCTAAAAAAAGCATAAAATAACTCAGGAGCCAGCTTAAAATGTCTGGTGAATTCAAACCTTTATGCTCCTTTATGCTTTATATATCACTAATTCCTGGGTTTGAAAAGGTGCTACCCTACATATATGTTGCAATATTGTCATATTAGATTATTATACTCTTACAATTATACATCATACTGTGATTAAAAATTATTATACTACGAGTAAGCTATACATGTACCCTTAGCATCTAGGACAGGCTGGATATGCTACTCCCATGAATTAATCTGCCTTTCCCTGCATTTGTTCTGCATTTGACTGTATACAAGGCAAGATTTTTTACAAAGTAAAAACCAACAGTAGAAAATGAGTAAACAAAAAAAAAGACTAGGTTCTATACTTTAGGTGCAAAAGTAAGACCATTTTCTTGTATTCCTGCCTATTAAAATTTTCTTTTTTCTTTTCTCTTCCATTTCCCTTTCCTTTTTCCCCTCCCCTCCCCTCCGCTCCCCTCCCCTCCCCTCCCCCAAACATTTGTCTGATGTTGGTAAACTTCAAGGAAAAGCCCAAGTGTCATACTATTATATTTTAATATATTTCAAGATTCACCTCCTATAACACACAAATATTACTTTCATACCATGATATTTGCATTTGCAATACCCTTAAATGCCAAAGCTTCATTAAACATGATTCTGCAAATGTTGCTCAGCTTTTCCCAAAGCCAAGAACAAGTCTAGGCATACACTTAAAACTAACAAAACTAATGAGGTTATACGTAGAAGAGTTAACCTTCATTGATGTAAAAGAGCATAGAAGGATTAAAAATGCTATCTGAATATTAACAAATTTATTAGTAGTCTCTGGAGAGAACTCAGATTTCTTGCAAAGATAAGGGTCACTCTCAGAAACAAAGGTTTAAGTGAAAAAATTCTGCAATATTGCAGATGAGCTTGGGAAATGCTGAACCTGGGGTGTCTGACTCAGTCATGCCATTTGCTGTCTCCATCTAATCACATTTCAGAAGGTCAAGGTCCCCTGTACAGCACCTGAAACTGAAAGTATTTGTGGCCACACCCAGCCATGAAATTCAGTGGTCAACACACTTTCAAAGGCATTGTTGCTCTCCTTAGTTTGAGTTCAGCCTCTTACCTCTCAGTAAAAAGTGATTCTCTCATTTAAGAAATGAAGACTTCCTTGGTTAGAAAAGTTCTCTAGACCATCCAAATGTAACCTCTGCAGTCAGGATCTGAACACAGGGTACCACTAGCCTCTATCCTCACTGCTTGAATTCACAAGATTTAGTTTTAAGTTAAGTGACAAATAGCTTTGCTCTCAACCCAATCCATGTCAACAGCTTGACAATTAGAAGAGCCTCCAAGGAAACACAAGAATGTATTTGGAAACCAAATGCTCAGAAGACACTAGAGGCTAGAGATCTTTCTTCATATATGACTGCTAAAATTACAACACACTTAAGTAACAGCTGGTATCACTTTTTCCACCTGTGCTTTGTATTAGAACGGAAAGCTCTCTCCACCAGGAAATAAAATATACTCTCAGTCTTCATCTGTTGCTGCTGCTGGCTGACAGAGAACATCCTGCAGCCACACTGCTGAACACTCTCACCATCAACAACACGGACACATCCAAACTTCCATTTGGAAATTATCTGTTGATGGTGTTGATGCTCAAAATATACCCAGAAGTGACGTAACGACTAAGGCACAGACTCAGACTGGCAGGGAATCTGAGACGTTTATTCAAAGAACGAGCTGGTTTTATACACTTCTTCAAGACCCAGTATTTCCTTACATGGTATTTTTCACTAAGCAACCTATCACACGTTGCCATGTCAGTAACACACTTTCTCAGTGTTCCTATACGGGAGTGATCACGTGCTGCCCACGCGTCCGGCAGCTTCCAGCAGGCTCCTCTCTGCAGGGCTCTGCTGTGTGACACCTCCTCCCAAAAAGGTCAGGTGGAGACGAGCTTCTCTGTGCTGCCATGGCATTCTGCAGGTGTGTCTCACAGCCCGCAGCTCAATTCCATCCTATCTCTCCCCATGCAGAAGCTGTTGAAGACATGAAAGGAGCATTAGCATTGGCTAAAACTGTGCCAGGTCCATCCTACGACATCAACGGCATGGGTTAGCAGCAGAAGCACCTAGAAATATTCCCTAAAATAATTTATTTTACTTACACAGCAAAGCCTTCAAGGGCAATTTGGAAACGAGAGATTTCAGTATTTCTCCATTGTCTGTAGAGAGGGTGCAGGAAAACAAGGCTTAGTGAGGTGCCTATTATAAACAATTCTGGATCCAGGCTTGCTGACTACTTTGGGACAGGAGGCAGCAGATCAGGATATTATGGTGCATGTGGGGCTTCTTGAGATGAAATATCAAAGATATTTTGCTGGTCCAGACTGAAGATTTTTTTACTTCTGCTTATACTTAGAGTGGCCCAAGTCACAACAGGCCCAAGCACAACACACACTTGGATTCAGTTCATGACTCTGCTTTGTCAGATTCAGAAACTACCTTCTACCAGTGATTGGATTTGGCAGATGTTTTCTGAAACTCTGTCGCATGCTCAACACGTCAACCCTGCTGGCAGGTGCTGTTTTCCCTCCAGGACAGGTTTTGCAGCCTATGCAGAGCTTTGTGCCAAAGGAGACAGCCTGCAGTCCTGTGACTGCAGCAGAGATGCACCTCAGGGGAGCCACAGGTAAGATGCTTTCCACCCCAGTCTTATCCATTTATTTTACTAGACAAATGGATTAACTAACTCTGAAGTACTAAAGGTCTTCTTGGGTAGCAAATTGCCCTTAACTTCACTGGTTTCTATGAGAACTGACATTGCTCAGTAACTCCCCCGTTTTGCTCAGCACCTTGCAGTACTGTGTCCTAAAGGATTATCATGGGTGTGAACTGAATACAAACAAAGCAAGGCCCATGACATTAAGAAAATTCTATCACAGATATGTCTTTTGAAGGTGTGACAGAAGCAAATGCAATCCATTACAAAATATGAGAGAAAATTAGACACCTTGTCTTGACATACACTTCTGTCAGAAGGATCACACATGGGAAGAATAAATCTGTAGCTCATATTAACTGAGCTATGAGTATTTTGTTAATTATAGAGACATGACCTTCCTCAGAGCCACATCGTCTGGTCTTGAACACCTCCAGGGATGGGGAGTCCACAAACTCTTTGGGCAAATTATTCCAGTGCCTCACCACCCTTATATTACAGATTTTCTTCCCAAAATCTAATCAAAATCTACCCCCCTTCAGCCTAGGGCCATTCCCCCTTGTCCTACCACTACAAGACCTTGTAAAACGTCCCTCTCCAGCCTTCTTGCAAGCCCCCTCTAGGTACCACAAGGCTGCAGAAATTTCCCTCTGCCTCTGACTGACAGAGATTGATCTACATAGCAAGATCTCATAATACTATGTTTTTATTCCTTTCACAAGGTAAAACAGGACAGTTACCAGTGTAGTCTGAAGATTTATAAATAATATAGTGATAGCTTGAGGAAGTTCCCTATTTATTAGACAATAATAATAATTTTCAGGCTAATTTCTGAGGCCAAAAGCCTCACAGTTTATTAGAGAAGGATAGGATTAGTACTGGTAAATTATCAAGAAGCAACCTCAAGCTATTACTAGGATGAAATTTTAATTAAATAATCAATTTCAAAGACATTAAGAAGACTTGCAAAAATGAGCCATTAGATTAGAAAGGAAAAGCTTGACACTTAGTTTAAAATCTAAGCCTATTTTTTGGCTTATTTTCTGTTGTTCCTGCCCTATTTT
Source organism: Lycocorax pyrrhopterus obiensis (assembly GCA_014706295.1). NCBI lineage: Eukaryota > Metazoa > Chordata > Aves > Passeriformes > Paradisaeidae > Lycocorax > Lycocorax pyrrhopterus. Next base: position 75,965,164 of record JACSVZ010000004.1, read on the forward strand.
CTTCACATTTTCTGAGTATATTTTCCTTTGCTTTCGTTCTCTTTATTCCATTCTCATTTCTCCACTCCTCAGCTTCAGCCAAGCCCTTGCTGGCTCAGGAAAATGCAATATATTTGGAATGGGTTATTCACAGAATATACTTTGTTCTAAACCTTCTCCTAAAGCTGTCTGCTTTCACCAGTATTCATGCAAAGCATCAGGGCAACAAGGTTTCCTAGTTCCTTAATAACACCATTTTTAGATATGTAAAATGAAAATTATATGAATATTCCTTCATTATTTATCAGCTGAGCTGAGACAGAAAGGCTAGAAGACTTCCAAATAAGACAAAATACTGCCAACAAAGGAACACATTCACAAAGCACTGGTCACCTGTAGATCTCACAGTGCTGTAAAAAGAAAAATGAATATTATTAGTCTCAAACACCAGGCCTAAGCTGGAAGAACGAAGTGGGAACATGGCTTTTAAAAAGCCATGCTGAACACTGGTGACAGCATCAGGAACAGGGTATACTTGCACTAAATCATCAGGCTAATTCCTCATGTCCTGTAACAAATAGCCTCTCCTGGCAAAAGTGCTACGTGCTTGGTAGAAAGGCTTAATAAAGGCCAATATGAGTTTTGTCTCCTCAAAAGCATGCAAAAAAAATTGAAGAATGTGGCACCAAACATATACACATACATGCATGTGTTGTGTGTTATTTATTATTACGTATTTCTCTCTTTCCCAAATATTTTGAGTATTATAGATGAAAGGAGATGAAAGATCAGGAAATACCTTAACACTGGGAACACGGGTTACAGCCAAGTAATTAGAAATTTAAGTGTCTCATAGGTATGAGATACTATGTACTGAGTACATGCACTACACAAAGGCGGCATTACAGTGAAACATCACCATTTCTCTAATCCTCTCTCACTCAGCTCTCCCTCCAAATCCAAACATTGCTTCAGGAAAAGCTGGTATTGGTGGACAATTGGTGTACAGATTGCTGGCAACAGTATCTGTTCAACCTTCTTGTTTTGACTGTCCTGGACAATTCAGTTAAATATTACTGATGATGCACTTGAACAGAAATAAACACAGTTTATTTCTGGAATAGGTTATACTTGTGTTTTGAATGTTTATTTGCCTTTTTGCCCATTTTCAAATTTTTATCATGTGCAATGACACACTATTTTGAAAGGTTCTGCTAAACTAAATTTATTCCCTTCTCTGAATTCCATTAAATGAAAAATACTAAGAGATCTCTTGAAACATTCTTTTTTGAAAAAACTAGTATGTTTTGCCTGTGAAATTATATTAATTAAGGTGCCCAAAGATTTTTAATGGCCCAAGTGTTGTCTGAACTCCTAAATAGCTCCTGTAATTTATATCATGGATACTTTTGCTTATTTGGATAAAAAGTTATAAACTAGTTATGTTTTTTAAAATTATCATTATATAAATTTATAGGAAAAAGGTAATACAAATAATTTAGCCAAAATTATCTAAATTATGAGGCAAAAATATAATAAATTAATGGAGTATTAGCAAAACATTACATAAAATGCTCTAGGTATGGCATAATTTTGTAATTAATACTGCTGGCATTCCACTTAACCAGGGCAATTTAATGCAATATATCTATGTTAAGTGCTAAATAGATTGCTGAGATTTGTACAGACTACAGTTTGAGACATTAATTGATTGCCAGAAGAAATGAATTAACGAATAAAAATGTTATTGCAATCACCCTAGGAATGGTGCTGGAGCATTTTTTCTCGATCACAGCTGCCTTTCAGTTTGCATTGGTTTCTAGTCCCGTTCCGTACCTTCCTGGCCCAAGTCAGTTACGCAGCCATTGGTGTTGCTGGTCCCATTTCGCCTCAGGGCACCTGGAGGAACTGTTCTGGAAGTGGATATAAGAGCACCTAGCTCCTAGCTGCCTTTTTGGAAGGGTCTCAGGCCTTTCTCCTCTTGCACCCTTGGACCAGCAAAGAACTGGCATGTCCTGGAAGCTCTGGAGTTGCTGAATTTGTGTGGATTGCTTGGTGCTGCTGAAGTCTGGCTGCTGCCCTGCACACCACTCACTCTGAGCACATGGAGTAGCTCAACCCTGCACACATGCATTGCATTTGGTGCTTCTAGGGTATACAATTGTTTTCTTGCTCCTCTGCTGAACAGCAGTGAGCCCAATGCTTCCAAGAGTTAACCAAGTTATTGTTTGTATAAAAGTCCATTGCCTCATGAGTGTGACATTTACATTGGTATTTACTGTTTTAAAACCACAGCTGCTCTGCACATGTGCAGTGGGTTTATCATATGGGACAAGATAACCTGCAGTATGCAGTTCTCTCCTCTGTCAGCCTGGGAAGTTACAAAATGTGCCACAGCTCCAGACTGAGCTTCATCTGGACTCAGTAACAAAACCTGCAGAGCTTGTAAACCCATCAAAATTATTTAAACACATTTAAAACAAAGAAAGTTAACTGAAGCACTTGGCCACCATTAAGAAGTGAATAAGGGGCTGTAAGGGACGCAAAGAATTAAATTCATCTCTGCATCTATATAAAAAGTCTATGGGAATAAGTATCCATGTGTGCATAAAGCTGCTCTATAGTTACATCTTAAAAATTCATTTAAGAGCTCTATGAGGAAATCAACTCTGGTTACCCCACACACAACCAATGAAGTCTGCTTATGGTATGGAAAAGAGAGCAACGTCCTAAGGATGTCTGAAAACACAGTACCCAACAACCAAGCCATTCATAACCTATGCTAGGAAAGAAGAAACATACTTGAAACTGCAATAAAGCCTCCTCATTTCATACAAACTGCTTCTTGTGCAATACTCTTGTTCTTGTGCAATAGTTCTGACAGTAACAAGCAATCCACAGTGACTCATCCATTTAGCAATTTGAGCAAAGAAGGCATAAAAGGAAATGGAAGTAGTCGCATAAAATCATGTTCTTTCCAAAGTCTGTCAACTGCAAACGTCTAAGGAGGTTTTCCTAGTTTTTATCATGCTTTTTCTTTACTCTCCACGGCACAAGCCTTGGCTGAACCCAGCTAACTCTGGATTCCTGAGTGTGTGTACTCAGTAACTTGCCCAACCATTGTTATTTTTATGAAGGGAACACCAGCTAGATAGTAGCAGTATTTCTTGCTATTTTTGCTGTTCTTTCACTTTTCTGACAGTTCATGTCTCAACCTTATCCTACTCCCTTTAATCTGCTTCCTTAGATCCTCACCACCCCATACTCTGTCAGACTTTCTGAATTTCACTGTGAAATTTCTTGTCCATAATGTATTTATCTGATTTCCTATCTTGTGAGCAAGTCTTGTTCATGCATTAAATGCCATCTGAGGATCCAGGAAGGACTCATGCTCAGACCTTTGCTCTGACTGGCAGTTTAATACCTATTCAGAAATTTAAAAATATCAAACAATACTTTGGTTTTAAGATACTCGCAGTTCAGTGCCATTTTTCATCCTGCACTTGAAACTGGATTTGGCAGTCAGCAAAGTGTTATATAACTTCTTACTTTACATATTGGACCCACAGGATTTAGTTTTGTGGCTCAACACCTGGAAGCCATGTTGCAGTCCAGTGCTGAGGCTACCCTCCATGTCTGTACACCACTCTCAGTTTACATTGCTGAATGCCACTTTTCCACCAAAGAAAATGAAAGCTATTGAGTTTTTCTCAGAAATCTGGTCTTTCACTCCAGCAGTCCCTCCCTTTTGCTTTTCACTGAATCAATCTCAGCTATTAAAAACTTATAAAATCTTAAGTGAGGGGTAACTGTGCAGTAAGCAGGAGGCAGTAAGTGTGGGAGCTGGCATAGGGCAGGGAGATAGGAATGCCAACTGCAGGAAGAATTGATGTCAGAAACCCTGTGAATTACAGGAGAAGGACATGAACCAGAAAAGCAAGAAAAAGGCAAGTTCTTCAGTCACCTCAAATAGCTGCTGCAGTTCTAGAGGAAGCGATTCTGGGACAACCCTTTCCTCACATATCAGCACATGCAATTTGCAGCATTCCCTGAGGACCTCAGGGTCCCTCATTTCTTTCTCACTTAAGGAAACTGCACTATTTACATGTCATCCTCTCAACAGTCCAGATGGTATAATTATAGTATCTGACGATAAAAGAATTCTTCTGATAATATCTTTTTTTCTCCCACTCTAGGGAAAAAAAGGTATTGGTTAGAATACATTATTCTTGTGCAGCTGCATCTAAAACTAAGCTTTAACTGCTCTACATGGAAAACAGAAACATCAGGCACCTCCAGAAGAAAGCTCTGAGATTTTAGCTTATGAAGACAGCTTGTTTTAGCAGCATCTAGATAAGCATGTGCCAGTGACAGGGTACCCTCTGTGCTCTGCACACAAATTGTTGTAAGCAACTGTCTTTGCCTGAAAAACACACTTTTGACAACTGAATAAATCAGACAGCCAGATCATAATAGATATGGAATATTACTTCTGTTTTACACACGGGGGACTAGGGCAATTGCCTGAGGCCAGCAAGTTACTGTAACACAGCTGGGAACTGAATCTTGTATCTTGAGTCCCATGCAAATAAAAAAAAAAAAATGACCCTTCCTCTAGAATCTCACCGAAAGATATTATGCAGCTGTTTTTCTGCATGTGTGGTGCAACAAAATACGCACCTGTAAGGATGGAGAGAGGGGGGGAAAGACTTATGGGAAACATTATGAATAGCATAACATCTCTATGATGTCATGATTTGGGGTTAATAATAAAAAAACCCCCCAACATTTCAGAAGTAGACTCAAAATTTTCCACATATCTTACACTAGTATGTCTCTGGTAGCATTAGATTCACATTACATACTGAGATTACTGACAGTACATGCTCAGTTAATGTTTTTTCTCATTTAAAATGCTTTTCAGCTGTTGCTGTCATGCTTTTATGTACACAGCATGTGAAGTATTCTTATCACCCGTGTGCTGGCTTCTCTGTTACTTTAATAGATTTTGGAAAATCTGTTTAGGGCCTAAACTAAAGCTCAAAAATCACAAATAAGCCCTAATATTCTAATGCTCTGTACGTGCTACAGGTTAAAATTTTTTGAAATCTCAACTAAAGAAAATATTGAGTGCATAGGGTTGAGCACACGAATTCTGTATCATGTGACAGTCTTATCTTGTAGGTTTCAAGCACTGGCAGAAAAAAAAGCAACAAAACCCCCTATATTTTGCATTCTCTGCTTGTTCACTTTCTTGTCATAGGTTTCTTAACTGAAGGCTGAATATTGGAAGAGGAAAAAACTTGTATAATCATGCTAAGTATGAAAAATTTGCAAGCTAGGCCTAAGGGGTTTTCTACATATTTCAATTAATCTTAAATATTTAAATTTTTATATACTTTTCATCAATACAGACTTGGCACAGGTATGTGCTTAAGATTCCAAATTACAAAAAGAGATCTAAGTACCTGCGAACATAATCATATAATTTGGCAAAAATGTAGAGGACAATATAAATATAATTGAAAAGAGCACATTTTTTCAGTATCATGAATTGTTTATGTGTTTCCTGAACAGATTTGGTTGTACAACATTTAGTAGCAAATTACCGTGGAGAAAGTTTGTTTAAGAGAGAGAAAAGTATGAATTGATCTGCATAAAATTATCAACAACCCCTTTGTATCCCCCCTATATTCCTATGTACTACACATATTCAAGATGCATCTATGGGATGTGCGATCCCTCTTTCCTTCCTGATACAAATAAAAGAAACAATATAGGTCCCTATAATGAACAAAGAAGTATTTAAACTCAGGAGAACACACTCGCTAAATAATAAGTTGCTGAAATTGATAGCCTGATCACTAGGTTTTGTAGATTAATTCAAAAAGCCTTTGGATGAATAAGAAATACAGTTGAAAACATTCCACTTTAAGAAAGAATTTGCTATGTCATGACACATGAATAGTCTCACATTGCTCATTTAATGCTGTTTTCCAACGAAGACCTAACATATTTCTACTCTCACTGAATTAATTTAATCCAGTTTCTCACCTCAAAAGTAGCTGAAGATAGTTTAAGCCATGTTTTCTTTTACACTAAAATCTCCTAGAAGTGATTCCATAGTCACTTACCTAGCTTTACCACAAGTGGTAACTAGCAGTGATCAGTCCAAAAAGTTCTGACATAATGATTAAAGAATTTATTTACGCTTTTCATGAATTAGGATTAGTCACAGGCCAATTTGCAGAACTGCATGAATTCTGGAAAAATACTTTATGAGACTTAATTTTATCATGAAATAAAATTGCAGGTGAAATTCAAAATATAAACATTAATGGGTATATAAGGAAAAAGAGTCATTAACTAGTACAAAGTTCCCCACTGCTAAACTGAAATTTGTGGGGTTATAAAGAAAATTACATATTTATCAAATTATAGTCTTCTGTGCTGGATCCCCTGGAAGCCCTATGGTTAATGCTCTGGTTCTCTCCTTCTTTACATCTATGCCCCTAACACCACAGAGTCTCACTGCTAAGCTCCAAAACTTGCTGCAATCAAACTGATCATCTGTAGCACCAGGCTGAAGAAGCTACACAGAGGTAGCCTGAACCTTTCTGCAATATGTGGGGTCTATCTCCAGACTCTCTGGGGTTTAGTTTTCATGACAGATAAGCAGCAACACCACAATCCTTTAATATCTTTAAGAATAAACAGCATTAGTTCAGCACAGCAGGAGTGGTTACTCCTATGATGGTCCAGACTGTAAAGCCAGCAACCTTCAACCTTACAGAAAGAAGAAATCTAAAATATTAATTAGTTGCCACTAAATCTGTTTCTTGCTTTCCATTATGAATATCCTTCTTAATTTCAGAAACAGATGAAGACATTTTTGATTTTCACATGTAAGTCAAAACAGTGTCTTGCAAAACACCTAAAGCATTACATACAATAGAACTCAGATTTATTTTCAAAAATACTTCCTCTTGATTTCTGACAAACAGTTGTTTACAGATTTTTTGAGGCAAAAGTTGCACCTGGACTACCCTGCTTATGAAGTCTGATCAATGCTATTGTGACTTTATACTTACTATATTTTCAATTTCTACAATATCCTGTAGCAGTACATTTGATAATTTTACTATATTGAGTGAAAAAACTCCAACTTCTTATACTTCGTTTAAATACGTTATCTGAAAATTTAATTAGATGACCTTTCTTTGGCATAAGGAAAATTGTTATTGTTCACTATTAATTTTCCTTATGCCCTTCAATGATTTCAGTCCACCAGCACATTCTGAAGAACAATTTTTCTTGAAGGTGAATATTCTTAATTTACATTTTCCTTGGTTCATATCTCTCTCACAGGGATTTCTGTAATCTTTCCATGTCTCTTTTCAGTTCTTTTTTAAAAAGGGGATAGGTAACCAGTACTACAGATACAAGCACGATGCACATTTCTGCAATGGTATAGTGATATTTTCAGTTTTCTTTCCTAATAATATATTTGTTCTTTACTATCTTTGAGCTTAATTTTTTTTAATAGTACTAATCAAATGGACAGCCAAATCTATTCGAAGCAGTAGGAGACACTATATGTACTATATAGTACAGCTTTGTGCATGTACAGCATGTACTGATAACCATTGGTCAACATGGTTTTCCAGCTCTTTTATCACCCAATTTGTTACTCTAATTACTATTACATAATTAGAGTGTTAATTTTGATTATCTTCAGAAATTGTTTAGCACTAGCGCACATATTTTTAAATGACTTTCTGAACAGCACAAATACCACAACAGGTTTGTTTGGGACCTAACAAATACCTGCCTGTTGCTATGAAAGTTTAATATTTCTATTATCTGTTTCTTAACTTTTTATGGCAAGTAATCTATTGAAAGTTCTTCCCTCTACTTACGTACCAATTTAGTATCTTTTGAAGGCCAAGTACCTTGCTGGAAGCTTTGTTATCCTTGACCACACTTCTAATTATACTTTCAAAAATGTAATGGATTTGTGGTGCACGAGTTTCCTTTGGAAAAGCTATACTGATATTGCTTAATACATCTATCTTAAATGCCTATTCTTACTAATTTTTTTTAATCAAGGATGGATTTCAGACTTGTTTACAGTTCCAAGCATCCCTCCTAGAAGTCTTCTTAAAATTGATACCACATTTGTCCCCTTTCCTTTACGTGCCTACCCTTAACTTAAACAACAAAGTATTCACATTGTTAAGAATTTCATACTCGAGTTCCTTGAAAACCCCCGAAGGAGTACAACTGAGACTGGGTGATTTATTGCTGTTTGTTTTATTGATCCAGTCAAAAGATCACTTGTACGACACTTCAACATAGGATATTTCTTGATTAATTAATTTCTTGATTAGGATATTTCTTGAGCAATGGATACTGGATCCAGCATGAAAAATTCTAACCTCTTCTGTAATAAACATAGACACAAAACACTTTAAACTTCTCTACCACAGCTTTATCAAAGATCCAAAGGATATTTGAAAGATCCTTTTGCTGCTCTGCTATCTGCCAGCATTACTAGCACACTACCAGCTTTCTGTCTGCTTGTGACATGTTTTAGAAATATGCAGTAATGAATATTTTAGTATATAGGTGTTAGAAACTGTTGTTTGAGTATTTTTTCCTTAATATTGTATTACATCTTGCCTACCATGGTCTGCCATATTTACGTCTGGGGGATGGACAGGAGAAGATTAATTACTATTTTTTTATTTTAGGTCTAGGAAGTTGTTCCTTCAAGTTTGGTAGGGGATTTTTTTTTTTTAGCTTTAGAATTAATGCCAGAACTTAGCTACTTTCTGGTTTGATCCTTTGGACAGAATCTGCATTTTAAAGATATCTTTTATTTCTAACACTTTTATTTATTCTGTTTTTTAACTACATGAACTTCTTCCAGGCCTCTTAAAAAAATCTTTTGATTGATGTAATAATCTGAATATGGTTATACTGCCTGCATAAAGCCTCCATTTTATAATTTTGACATCTCTTAACTACTTTCCTCCCTTCTATACAGCTTACCTTTTTCAACGTCACATTACTGCAATGGAGTTTTAAAATTTTGCTTTGTACTTGTTCTCCAATGTTTCCATAAAAAAAAAAAAAGTACAAGTATGTGCAAAAAATTCCAACTGAAGTGGTAGATCAGGAAGCTGATCAGCCAAAGGTTGGACATAAATAGCAAAGCATGTGTATTTTTGGTATGCTAAGAGTACTACTAATATGATTTAACATTTGTGTTTTCAGAATGTATTTTATTTTTTAAAGTAGGTTCTTCACTCACCTGGAATAAAATTTGTGTACTCACCAAGACTCATATATATGAGACAAAATAAGGACAGTAGAGCTTCTCACAAAGCAAATGGCTGGATACTTCTCTCTCCCCTGAAAAATCTTAGAACTGTTTCTCATTGATCAACATTGCTTTCTGAGGTTAATGGCTTCTTTAGAAACCCCCTTTAGTTCTTCTTTATTTTCCCCTTTAAAAATAAGTATTCACCATTATTAAATTACTTTGATTAGTGGCAATAGTATTATGAAATACTGTATTATTGAAATACATATAGCATATTTAAAATCATACTTATCAAACTTTAACTGGCTATCTGATCTTAATGAGCAATCAATCTTAGCTCTATGATAAAAGTATTTTCAACCATAGTGTATTAGAATTTTTCAAGAAACTTCCATTAAAATCACAACAAACCAACAGCCTAATTTTCCACTAGTATTCTAAAAAATCAACTGAAGTCATGGCTGTTTCTTATTTGTTGAATCACACTGCAGTTTGAGATATTAGTCTTGAGAGATCGCGCTGTGTTTCCATAGCAATGACATCAAGTTATAAAACCAACTCTGAAGACAAGGTCCTGCTGTCAGATACATAGTGCTCTTTTCCATGTATTAAAAAAAAAAACAAACCACACCCCTCTCCTCAAAAAACAACAAACCACTTGTCATTGTGTTGGTTCTATGGAGAGAAGAATACAGCTCTTTGAGGTTTTAAAAAACATCTAACTAAAGAAAAATGTCTTAAATACTCTAAGTAGAGAAGAGACCAAATTTAAAAAAAAAGGTTGGTTTCTAAATGTGGTACATCATCTCTGAATGCAATAGCAGGCATCAACATTACCTAATAAAACATTTATTTTTCTCCAACATGGATTTTAGTCAGCTAGTGTATACTTTTGCTGTATTATAATCTATGTTGAAAACAGTTTCATTTAACCATTTCTACAATTCTCTAATTTTGAAAAGTTCAGTAGATTTTTACCCATATTTTTAGATAAAAGACCGTAGGAAATGAACTTGAATACTCTGATTACTTCTGACTATCCATACAACTGCTAGGATCAAGAAGTGAGCCGCTCTGGATCACTCCATGAACACTGACAAGCACAGATCTTGGAACTGATTAAAACTGCTCTAGATTTTTTCTATCCATACAAGGGCAGCTGCATTTTTCACAAAGAAATTAGGAAAAAAATTGTGCGTGCATTCATTTGCGTGCACATATTCTAAGATCTAAATTCATTTAACAAAACTCGCTCATTTTTGAATGTGCTAAGCGAGCTTTGAATAGTACCAATAATGGAATATACAAAAGAGAATTCTCATCACTCGCCATAAGATCATCACACTGTATGATAACCTGTTACTTCTTTCTTGACTCCAGCTTAACAGACTGTACCTTTCTATTTGAAAAATACTGAAACAATTATGATAGCTACAAGATAATTTTACTCTGAATCTATCACTAAATTGGGTCCGTGAATTAATTTTTCAAATTTTTATTGCAGTAATCTTCTGAATATTCCGTTATTTTCACAGCTCACATATTTTACATTGTTTTAAAATGTAACTAAACTGAAGTTTAAAAATGAAAGCTATATATGCTTTTTGTCGTGTCACTGTTTCGTCTGTCTACACTGCCCAGCTGAAGAAAACCAACATAAATTCACACTAGTCTTTCTTATTTATTGTTCACATAAAGATTGTTTAGAATATACATCCCATTTACTGTACAGAAAGTGATCAGATTAGATGAACAGGCAATAAATACTTTTTCACTGTTATCTCCTCCTTTCTCCTAAATTCACATGAAGTGACATGAAACACCCTGGAAGATATTTTATCAACTAAAACGCAAAAGTTTCTCAGGAGTCTCCTAGTAAAGTGTCCATCACAGGTATGGACATAAGTTCAAATTTCAAATAGACCTTGTGTTGATTACCTTTTGCATTTCCTGAGACAGAAAATTTTCATGAAAATTTTGCATTGTGGAGCAAAGCACCTTAACTATAGGAGAGTCACTTACAATGAGATACACCAAAGAAATATGATTATACATTTTAAAATATATTTGACTCAAGTACAGAAATACACAATACTACGTGTGTGAATTAGCTTTAATTTCTTTCATACCAGTGTAGTTAGTTTGCTGGAAAAACAAAACACATTTTTCAAACGCCAAGGAGGTAATTTCACACTGAAAATAAAATGGCAACGCTTACCTTCCAGACTTTTCATACCTGAAGAGCACAATACACTATAAGAATGCAACAAATACTTCATTCACCCTTCTGCAATAATCAATTGTAAACCATTCTCCTGCAAGGCTAATTATTTATGCGCCCGTCCCTCCTAAACTTTAGTACGAACTGCAAACTTCAGCTTTACTTTGTCAACATACATTTGTACCTCAGGACTCAAAAGACACTTGCAACACCATCCAGTAGTGAACTCAGCAGCCTAATAAGATGCAATAAAATCTGACCTAAAAACTTCAGGAGTATTGTGCTGGTTTGGACAAATTTGTGGTAAGCCTGTTGTTTTCAGTTGAACTAAATTCTACACACACATAGTAATAGAAAAAAAAAAATTAACTTTCAAAACCCACATTATTAAAAGATCCCACTATCACACATAACTTTAAAAATCGCAATTTTTGGGCATTTATTTATTCTTCCTGAAAGCATTCATAAGCAAAAAGGTCTTCTGTAAATATCATAGGGAATTAAAACCATTGCTTACTTAAAAGTAGTAGAACCCAGTTTTTAATTTTATTACAATGGTATAGTACTGTAAAAATAATGACTTCAGGTATATGCACGTATCTCAATAGACATACACACACATTTTTTTGTTTTTATGTAAGTAAATTCATCTCTGTCACAGTCATGTAGGGTATTAGAAGAAATGTATTTTTTATTTGTGTTCAATGCATATCAAAGATACACTATCCATTCACAACAAATTCACCTATACAATATCAAATTCACATCAGGCTTTTTTTTTTTAATCTTTACTGAATATTCCAACTATGAAATCTTAGAAATACAGTCACTTTAGAAATTTACAGAACATTTAACATGCTGGTCAAAAGTAAAAGACAAAAAGAAACGAAAACACCGACACAATTTTAACCAAGTAGAAAGATGAAGACAAGTACTTGTAGGACTGGGAGAGAGATTTTCATCTTACATTAAGTGGCAAATAATTTGTTTATAAATGCTTTATTTCCTCTTTTTTAGGTTCACAAGATTCAGAAAAAAAAGTGCCCTAAATCACAGTAAGTCCTTATCCATGTGCCTGGAGATACATTTACTGGCAAGAGAGCTGAAAACACTCCTGAGAAATGTTTTCAATTGAATCCAAGAGCCATGTGTGTAATGTGTTAATTCAAACTATGCAGAGCAAATACATATCAAGTTTTATATTGAAATGTTTTCACTGAAGAACCTTCTGCTTCAACAACCTCTTAAGAGACAAATCATTGGCACCTCAAAAGAAATGCACTAGACAAATATGATGAACATCAGTGCAGAAACTATATTCACAATAATCTACAGCTTGCCACTAAAATAGTAACAGCATCAGCACGTGTTTTCCCACAACATTCAGTACAAGATTATAGATCTGAGAAACATGCGCTACTATACAAGATTTAAAACACATTCTTATTTCAGAGTTGATGCACTAAGCTTCAGTTCTGAGACAGCTCACAGAACTAAAACAATTTACTTGATCATAAGTGACAGAAGCAGAAATGAACCTATAGATTTTCTTTTAAAAATATGTTCTCTTTCACCACAGAGACTTGCTACTTGTCTAGAAACCATTTACCCCCTGGGGATACTCAGTCAGTAGTATGTGATTGATCACTTCAGGTATTTCTGTATTTGCAGAGGCATACCATGGCACGATCTCTTTTAAAACTTCCCGTATCACTCTAAGTACTATGAAATAACAAGATGAGTCAACGCATTTAATCAGTGTAAAAATATTAAAAACAGTCATTACAGTATTTTTTTCAGTTGGCCAAGAAGTAAAAGTCATGGGACACCAAAGTGAAATAGGATCTGGATATTCCTTAAATCTATTTCAAATCTTGAAATCATTACAAATGTTCTTCCCTGCCTCTAAATTTTGGTTGCACACTGGAGTCCCCTTTTTTTCCCCCTACTGTAATCTTAAAGCTTGGAGCAACCACCTTCTTAAATACATTCACTTTTCTCCTCCCTTGCTCCAGTAACTGTGCCATTGTAACAATCTTATTCCTTTGTATTTGTACAAACTCTTTCCCACAGACCTATTTTTACTCAAATTTCAAATAAGTATCACAACTGCAGCAACAGTCCATAAGCAACACTCTCCACTCCTTATAAGAAGAAGCAGCACACCGATTTGCTTTAAGTACAGAGAAAGTATTGGTCAGGCAAGTGAGGTAGTTCTAGTAGCTGCTATTCCATCAGCTTTCCTTAGGAACATCGAATTCAATTCTCAACTCTGAAATATTATGTGAGGTTGCATATTTATGTTTTAAAACACATCAAGCACATAAAAACACAGTAAATGTTCAGGGGTGATGAATTTCTAGGCACTTAATTTTCATTTTTTTCTACAGAAATTCTGTAAATTCTTCGAAAGGTCCCATTAGACATCAGTGTGCCATGGCCCAAATCACTTCATGGCAAGGGCTAAACGATACCTTTATAGCAATTACAAAAGTCTTTCAGAGTAATGAAGATCCATTACACAGTTACCATAAATTGTATTTTAAACAAGATAGATCACCGCAGTTGTACAATACCCTACAACAAATTTCAAATGTTTCTATACACAGCAAACAAAGGAGTGACTTTCAGTCACAGAGAAAATAAACTGCCACTAGCAGAAAGTAAGGGCTGAAAAGTGAGTGCAAAGTTGTCAAGACCAGTAAAGTGCTCAGATAACTACAGTGAGAAAAGACCAGTGGATGACAAAAGTTTAAGCAAAGGGAAAACAAAGAGACTTGTCCTTTCAAAGGTTTGATTTCAGAAGATTTTTTAGTAACATATGGAAAACATTTAATTGTTCCCTCACATTTAAAATAAATATATGGACTCTGGGCTGTAAAAGCATAAACATATTACAAATTATAAAAATTACTTATGTACAGCTATTTAAGGGCTTTATAGTAAAATAAGTAATATCAGATTCCTTAAAAAAGGGAGTAGTTAACTTGGAAGTGGTAAAAGTCTAACAAGTGCTTCTTATGTCTCAGACACTATTTTTTGACTGTGGTCATACCTATGTCTATGTCAATTTATCCACCTGAGTATAAGCAAAACAAAATAAGCATTAGTAAACACTTCTTTCAGAGGCATTTCAGACCTTGCAGAAATGCACTAGGAAAATGCAAAAAAATATGAAGAGAGATTAATAAGACTCCAGTAACTCCAGAGGCACACTTCAACATGCCAGGCTATATATCTGCCATCCAATTTCTGTATATTTTCAAGCAGCTGAGGGCATTAGATGACACCTGATTGCTTGAGCAACTGCAGAGAAATGACAAGAAAACTAAACTGCAAATAAGTAAGAGCTATATAAACAAACCTTTTTCATACCAAAAAGTCTCTAGAAAATTATAGTGGTAACTGGCTTGTATTTATTTGGAATGACAGTTTTCCGGAAAAAAAACATACTAGTTTGGTTTCTGTTTTAACAGAAATTCTCCCATTCACCTTACCACTTAATGGACAGATTACAGTGAGATCTGAGTAAAGAGTGTAATTTTCATGGGTTCTGCTGAAATGAATTGAATTCTGATTGTTACTAGTGGTCACAACAGTTTCAGCATATGAACTATAACACAGGATCAGCACCTTATACATAGATTAAAAAAATAAAATAAACAATCCACTTTGCTAGGATTAAACACTTACTGCAAATAAACAAAACACCACAATTTCCACTATTCCAAAGTTCAGGGCTCTTTTATGAAACTCTATGACAATCCAAAAAAAAGTATTGCTGAGGAGGTATGTCTATGTGACTTGAACCTTTCAAACCTCATAAAAAATGCCAGTTAATAATCACAATATTTGACAAGTGAGATTCTTAGGACTGAAAATACTCAGTTCCAGTCACACAACAGTCTTACAGGTAGCATTGGTAGGGTGCTTATCTGAATAACAGAAAGATTTTAGTATCTACAATTCTGAATCCTGGAACAACTAAAAGGACTAGACGAAAAAGAGAAATCTCAGATTTCAAATTAAACAAATGGGTAGTTGCTCTCATTGCTACCAAACTAGGTTGCTCCTAAATCAGAAACAAAAAAAAGTATTTCCTACAATTATTGTTATTGTAGGACTAGTAAGATATTGGGTTTAGAAACTTTAAATATTTAAAAAACCACACTAGATCTGTGTCTGCAGTCATTTAGCAGAAAACACGTAATAATGGAAGTTTTAATAAATTTTTTGCATCTTTAGGGGTTTTTTGCCCTCAAAAAATATTTTCCGGTCTAATTCAAACTTTTTATTTTTAATTCAAAGTAATAGAAAAAAAGTGTTCCTGGTTGGTATCCAGCAATCTGCAAAAGTCTACACCATGTACCAAACAGAAAAAATTTAAGTAAACTAGAACTCTTTCAGCAGTTCTTTGGAACTTTCTTTCAAACACTTTTTTTCCTTTTAAACAAAACCCAGTGGTGTTGCATCACACATAACTCTTCAGTGCTTTTACCACAGGCTAGTCATATGTCAAGAACTTCGTGTGCAAAGCATTAAAAAGTGTAAATGTAGATTATTCCACACACTGTAGATGTGCATCCTGCAAGAAGCTATGAGGATTTAGATTACAGCATCAGTTTGATTAGAAACACAGGAATAAAGGAAGTGAGGAACTGTGACAATTTTTTGTTATACTTTGGTCATGTAGAGTTATCCCATGCAGATGTTCTGAAAACTCAGCATGCAAGTTACGAAGTAAAAAAAAAACCCAACAACTGAACAACAAACAGCTTTCCCTGAATATTTTTGAATTAAAATATCCAGTAAGACATAATTGCCAATATTCTCATAATCTTTTTACTTTTCAAAATTAAAATTCAGTAGTAGTGCATTTACATTCAAAAGATATAATAAAGACATCTAATAACAGATTCTTCAGCTCTCAATTTCTTTCTTAATACAGTCAATGAATTAGGAAACAACAACAGCTCACATAAGCCACTGCTCCTGTTCTTTTCTGTACTTCTCAGACCACTTCTGAGTAAGCTCTAGGTAAACATTTGGTTTATGGGGTTTATAATCAAGGTAAACTACCTGTCCAGTCCGTTTAGGGACAGCTTTTTCTATCTGCGTTCCCTCGTGCCATTCATTGAAAGATGTAATGGAAATAATTTCTGGTCGCACCAGAAGTGCTGCACTGAAGGCAGTCTCATAGTACTTCCCGTTGACACGGTTCCGGGTGTTGTGGTTGTTCCATGGTCGGATACTGGTATCAATATAACCTGGCCCCACACTTGGAATAAACATTAAGTTGTTACTATCACAAAAGGCTTTTAAACCTGCCCAGTTATGATGAGATGAGCCGTAGGAGAAGCCATTGGTGGCAAAGTACGTGTACATTCCATCAAAACCGCTTCTGTGAATGTCATGCTTATGTCTTTCTTCTACAAGAAGCGCAATGAATAACGCATCATACGGAGTATTTCGAATACTCTGGGATCCAGAAACAGTTAACAGATTTGCCCATATTTCAGGAATTGTTACGTAAGAGTCATAAACATAAAACATGGGAAGAAGTCTGCCTGTGCTGGTCTTATGCCTGTAAAAGGCTGGATGGCTTCCGTATCTATAAAGCAAACAAGTATCGTTAAGACAAAATTTGCCATTTGGAAAACACTGTTGTACAATTGGAGATGAAGACTTGTCCTAAAAACTAATTTAAAAAGCAGGGCATGGACTTTGAAACACAGCAATCCATACCCACTTTGAGTCCAGTGTTTGCTGAATTATCAAACAATGACTCTTCAAAGAACTTTTAAATTACTACAAATTATTAACTGTCCTGGGTTTGGCAGGGACAGAGTTAGTGTTCATAGTAGCTGGTAGGTACAGTGCTGTGATTTTTTTTTAGCATGAGAATAACGTTGATAACACACGGATGTTTAGTCTGCTGCTAAGTAGTGCTTATCCGAAGTCAAGAACTTCTCAGTGTCTCATGCTCTGCCGGTGAGGAGCAGTACAAAAAACTGGGAGAGAGCAAGGCCAGGACAGCTGACCTGAGCTGGCCAAAGAGATATTCCACACTTCAGTGTGTCATGCCCATATATAAACTGAGGGAGTTACCTGGAAGGGGGATGAACATTGCTCAGGGCTGGGCTAGGCACTACTCTGTAGGTGGTGAGCAATTTGTCTTGGGTTCTGTTACCCTCTCTCCCTCTCCTTTCCATTAACATTCTTAATACTACTACTGGCATAATTATCATAATACTATTTTGTTTCAATCATCAAATTGTTCTTAACCCACAAAGTCTATCTTTTCTTTCTGATTCACCTCCTGAGGGCTGGGGGGTGAGAGGGGAAGTAAGCAGCAGCTGGTGGTACCTAGTTGCTGGCTGGGTTAAACTGTGACAGTAACTTAGTGTCAAACTGTGCTACAGTTATCAGTTTCCTCTGAAGGCCAATTCTCTAATTCAGTGTGAAATAAAGACAGTCTAAGCAGCACTGATAAGCAAAACAACCAGTAGCTGTACAGAATTTGTCAAGATAAAGTAAAATCATTAGAGGTCAACACAATAAGTCTCCATCTGCTAGTTTGTCACTATCAAAATGTACATTTTATTTAATTTAATTTATATATCATGTTGCTAATCTGAAGTATCTGCTTTAATCTAAAGTATGACCTCTGATATTAAAGAATGTTTGAAAGCAACTTGAATTTGAGAATCTACGTAAAAGTCACACTTCAGTATTTAAAAAACAGACTGAGTTTTGCACCACTGAAATATGAACAAAGCTCCTTTCAGTTCTCTTCAGTCTCAGCAGACATTCTTATGTATTTTTACAAGCTTTAGATCATATGCAGAAGTCCCCTAAACCAGCACGTAAGAAACCCCAAAGGAAACCATTCTGAAAGAACTCACTTGTCAATGATGTACTTGACATTGTGGTACATGCTGCGATCATCTCTGTCTTTGTAAGGTTCGATGTGAAAAGTGACCTGAAAGATGAAAACGTAAGAGCAACATAAATGTAAACCGCTACTGAATATGTGGGCACTGGGTATTATGTGAAGTAAGAACCAGTCACAAAAAATAATATAGTTCTTTATAGACCAAACAGTTCATCAGTCCATACTGAGAATAATCCAACCCTAGTACAACTCCTGCACTACTGACATTAGAAGCTTCAGATCCCAGGAAGTTTGGTATTAAATACTTAGGTTTTTTACATTAAAACAGACCACGGCTTTTGTTTTCCCTAGGCTACGGCAAATGGTAATCATGCTTCAGAGAACTTAAAAAGCTACAAAACCTAAAAATTAACATAAAATATTATCTATTTGAATGTCAAAGAACTGATAAACTAATGAAACATTTTAATATTTAATTTCTAACCAATGTATTAAAATCTGCTAAAGATACTGCTCCAAGGGTAGTTTTCAGAGTCAATATACATTTTAAGATATGGGATATGAAAACTTTAATTTAAAATTTTATAGATTTATCAACAGCAATAAGCTCTTGGAACTAAATCTAATATAATGTACTGCTACTGCTCTGAATGTCAAGCTTGAAGCTTATGGAATTGATTAACTGATACGTGTGAATTCCAATGTAAAAATGAATTTGTTTTCAAATATACAATCATGGCAGAATACATTACATTAATCAAAGCAAGTTTTTCAGAAGCAATTTTAGAGCAGAATGCACTTAATAATGTCTTTGACAACGCTGCAACAGCAGAAAATTTCCATTGCAGAGCCAATCTCCCTCTCTATTAAGTAGAAACTATAGAAAAATAGTGTTAGACTAAATCACTAAGACTGACAGTAGAGGTTGAAGAGGACTATAATTTCATCTTTCATTTCCAACTATCAAAACCAGGCAAATCAAAAAGGGTATATCTTCTCCCGGACTTCTACTTAGCAGACATAATAGAAACATATTTTGGGTATTGGCTTTGGTCTACTGAGACTCCTAACACTTACTGTAATAACTTACTAGTGCAAGAATGCTTAAAAACATTACAGAGAAGGTAGCATTTCCTGCAATATCTATACTGAATATCTGTATTCCAGTAATTCTTCCAAGTGGTAACAGCAGCTTCATCCATATTCCAATCATTACCACACTATTACACACTATTGTATTTTCCTTTGTAGCTTATTTCATTTTGCCTTGACTCCTTTGCGACTTGAATGTTAACAAGTTCTTTTAGGCAAGAGCAACCTCCATTAGATGGTCTGAACATTTTGGGGAAGGATAATACCTTTTTCTGTCTTTCTAATAATTTATTATTAGATAGTGCAACCTGTGTCACATAATGCAAATCACACAGTATTTTTAATAGTTTCAAAACTACTTCTGTATCTAATTTATTCATCCTATTTTCCTCCTGCTTGCTAAGGAATCTAAAGTTACCCCAAGTGACAGGAAATTTCTCTGAGAATCTGCAACTCGCATGACCGACTAAAACCCAAGCAGATGAACAGTCTGTGTTTTCAGTACACAGTACAGACAGCACACTCCAGAGATGAAACACATGCAGCTACTTAAAAACTCAAATTTATTGCTGGAGAGATTAAAATGAAATGCACATTTCCATTACAAAAAAAGGAAAATACAAGTTTTATTCTAAAAATAAACAAAACCAAACCACAATTTAAGATCCTACTGATCAATTCATGTAATCTTTAACTGACTTGATATTTCATCTATTTTAAGAAGTCAGTATCTTAGCCTTTCTATCCTGTCATGCCCTGAAGTAACCCTAACGTCTGAGCAGCATGCCTCTGACCTTACAGTCCAAGGCAAGTGTTCCTGGAACCTTCTGGAATAAAGACATTCATCCAAACTAGATATTCCACACCTGTCTTTATTACCCATAGATGCTCACTCCTGACCTCTATGATCAGGTGCTAGCAAGTTATGAAATAAAACAAAACGAAGATAGTCTTTCTTCTTTCTCAAAGGCCCTTAGTCTATAGCTCATTGTACTTCACAGTATTTTGGAATATGTAATACTTCCCTCATCTCCCAAGACTCACCGGAAAACCAACATAATGTCTTATTTTAGAAACTGTTTCCTGAAAAGAAATAAAAAAAAATAAAAATCCACAAGGCACAGTATGCCTTAGATTCTGCAAGCTAAAGCAGATTGAAATATTTATTCTACTTAAAAAGGAATATTACTCAGGTCCTACCAAAGTTCAGGGCAATTCAAAGGCTTCCACGACCAAAATGAAGTGCAGTATAATAGCGAGGTTTACTTTCCTAATTACTTTCCTATTTTATTCATTTAGAAATATTTTACCTTTAGGTTATATTTTTGTGCATAGTCCAAAACAACTGGCACCAAATCATCAGTTGGTTCTCCATTTTCATCAGCCATACCTGGTGGGTACCATGAAAGCACTATTACACCTGAAAATACAAAACTTGAGTTTTAAATCATGTTGTTTAACATATTACATGTATACTGTAACACTGTAATGAGTTACAATTATTGCTGTGAAAGCTACATAATATAAACCGGAATCTCAAATTACTTTTTAATCAGTTACAAAATCTCAGTACTCTCAAGAGTGGATTTTAACTCCTCTCTGATTACAGGACTACAAAACAAAGAGCGGTTAGATCATTTGTCAAGGGAAGAAATCTATACTCAGTGTCCCAAGCTTAACACTTAAGAGCTGTTCCCTGCCACCTTTCAGCACAGCATTTCAACCTTCAGGTTGTTCAAGAGGAAAAGAGTGCTCCCCGCGAAGGCATTATAGCTTCAGCCAGAGAGTACCAAGATGCACGGGTTATAGAACACTCAAGAGATGAGGGCTATGCATGTGATGAGATTCTTATCTTATGGAATTTTATTCCCCATCATATTTCTTCATTGTACGTCTGGCTCTACTACAAAATAACCATTTAAAACTATAAGCAGTGACTGCAATCCCACAACCTTCTTTCTTGCTGGTACAGTTACTATGGTGTAATCTACCCTTCCAAGCATGTGAAATTAGTTTTTAAATTTATTATCTTCAAAAATGCTTCAGTAACTCTCAATAATTTAAGGATGCTACCAGTCCTGTGGAGAAAAAATACAACAAATACCATGTCTTCATACTGTAAATTTTTCTGATGCTCTACAAGTAAGCAAAAGACCACATACCTCTTCAGAAAGGCTAAACCCTTTCCTTCTAAAATAAAATGCTGTCAGATAAACAAATTAGATCTTTTAGATGTGCAGCTGGAAACAGTATCAAAAAGAAGCCAAGTCTGAAAGAAGTACATGAAATACTGATGTAGAAGTATTTTCCTAACAATGCTGTTCAGAACATATGGAAGAATAAGTCAATGTGGTTCTTTTTAACTAGGTAATAATTTAAGTACATGAATAAGCTTACGGAACTAGGAAAGTGTATATTCTAAATTCTACCTACTTTACTAATGTTATAATATTTCTGACCAACAATTTCCACAAACAATTCCAAAATTAGGAAAAAGAAACCATAAATTACAGTGAAAACATAATCATCTAATATCCAGATCAGAAATTTGTGCTCATTACACATAGGAGTTCAACTACCCTTAGGCACATTGTCTCTGCAATTCATCAAAAAGAAAATCACAAATAACAGATTATCACAAGAGACAGTCTGCTCAAGGAAAGCAAAATGCAGTATTTTACTGCATTTTATCAGATTATCTTTTATTTCACACAAAAGAAAAGGACTAAATGCAAATGAGTGAGGTATAAAGGACAAGCAGAACAGCAGCAACAAATTTGGGTATCTTGAATACATGTGACAAGATCCTCTTTTACACCTTTAGGAAATACATAGAAGTTCAGGAGACAAAATTGTTGATCAAGGAACCTAAATCCACATTTGCATTGGTCTTTTCCTGAGAAAGACTACTAAACATTTTCTTTCCTGTGGTTAAAAAATAAAGTTAAGTACCACTTCAAGAGTCTGAAAAAAAAGGGATGGACTTGACACTAAAGACAGTGTTATAAATGTTTAAAACCAGAATAGTCACTAAAGACAAAAGTGGACTACCACAAAAAAAGGCTAGTGCAAAAAAAAATTCCCCAAGCAATCTCTAGAATAAAATCTACTGTATTAATCTGTAAAATATTAGTTAATTAACACATAAGGAAAGAATTTTAAAATATAAGAAGAATACAGGGAAGAACTGCATGAGACTCCTGTTGCCTCAATACCTTATATGCCCAATATCTTATATGATATCGTATCAAATTAAATTGTACTTAAATCAGTAAGTCAGAATAACAGCAGTAAAAAAGTGATTCTTTATAAATATCAGTAATGTTACAAAGAGTGTCACAGGAAGCCTGAACTACTCATTCACATTGCTGAGTTTTAAATGGAAAACTAACTGAAGTTACTAAAAAATTGATTATGCAAAGCATTTTTCCTAGTAATTGGCACCTTTTCCAGCAGCAGTTGAGCTTTCTTAGATATCTGTATTAAGAGGATGAGAAACATTACAGATTCTTTTAAAGCTGTAAGTACCCCCCCTTGCCTTCATCACACTCATGCATTATTTTGCTATTGATAAGACTAAAACAGTGCTTATTGGCAACTTATATCTGAGATTTCTCTGCAACAGTCTTGTTACTCCTGTTGATGGAGTTATATTACTGAAGAGGGTGAGAAATTTCCTGTTTGTATTAACCCTAGTACAAATAAAGGTTAGGTTAAAACCCACAAGATAAGAACAACCAAGAAGTAAACACTACACAAGTAAACATCACTAATCGAAATATAACAATTACATTAAACCTTAATGATTAGGTGAATGAAGGAGATTCAATACAAGGTGATTAGCAGTGTCAATAATGCTATGTGCTCTGGTCATGTTGCTCCAACTACATTTACAGAAGCTGTCCAGAGTTTAATATTAGCCTAAATGACTGCTTATTTTAAAGAAGTTTAACACAAAAAGGACCATAAAGCACAACAACAAGGAACGACATCAAAAATATATTGACTATTCTTATGTATACAGTTCATCTTATTTAGAAAAAGGGAACATCAATTTGTATTGAAAGAAGATAATTTTGGACAGTAACGAATTAATATATAATTGTTATTGCACACACAGCATTCAGAGAAAAAAACCCCACTCATATTTGAACAGACTGCTCCTTAAGCATGTTAGCATGGTTTACTGAAACCTGTTCTTTAAACTGAAGTATTAATCTCCAAAAATAAAATACACAGACAATATATTCTACTGAAGGTTTCTGTATTTTCCACATATGTTACCAGGGTTTAGCAGTAAGTCATGAAAAACATGTACCTAGAGGATTACAAACACCATTCTTATGTTTCTGTGCTGTTACACTTATCAGACATGGCTTTAAAGACGTAGGTTTCAGTTGGGGGTTAAAACTCAAAGATATAAAGACATTTACTAGTTTCAGACATCTCCTGAATTACACAGAAAAACAGGAGGATGGCTCAGTTGTGCTCATTCACATGTATAAGGCTGGATAAATTAACAACATGCTGAAATGTTAACATTCATTACCAGTTGAAGCTGAACGCATTTGTTTCATGTGGGCTTCAATGACAGTAGGGTCTTTGGAACTGTAAGATCCAAGCTCTGGATAAAAGTTGGCCCCAATGTCCTCAGGAGGATTATGCCTTCCCTTTGGATAATTGTTCGCAATTTTGGGATCCCAATGTGGCAACAACGGATGATTCCAGTGAATATATTTACCATCGAACTGTGGATTCCCATACCAAGTATAGTAGAATATGTGAAAGTTATAATTAGGAGAAGACAGCTCCTCTTCCAGCTTCTTTACTGGAGACATAGATGCCTTCATAGTATTGACAGCAATGCTATGCAAATTACTGACACGTGTTACAGTATCTCCTTGTGCCCTATTTAGGGAATTCTGTTTACTATCTAATAGCACTGTCCGTTGTTGAAGTTCCGGCAACAAACCAAGTCCAAACGGATCCCCAAAGCCAGCTCTGTCAGGTCTCAGAGTCTTCAAAGCCATCATTATGGAGCAAATAAACAAAATAAAAAGCAACAAAATGATGCATGTTCTTCTGCGAAATCTTGCCATGATGTCATAGTTCAGAATCCCAACAGAAGGATTTTGGCCGCAACTGATCAAAAGACAAATATTTTCAAGTCAGATTTCTTATTACCTAGTATTCAGCAGTATGAAATGCTTCATAAAATCTCTACATAACAGAAATAACATGGAGAGAAATGTGATGTATACACTGACTGCATAACTAACAGACTTTGTGAGGGGTGGGGTACACAAACAAAACCTCATTTCTCTATCTAAGAACATGTGTCAGATTCTGAGGTTCTACCACCAAGGACTCAAATATTTTATGAAGTATTTTACTTTTGAACATCATTTTTATCCTAACCCAGACAAATCTCATGAAATGCAAATTCTGGTTACATTATTTCAGAATTATTACGTTTTGCAAATGTTATTCTGGTAGAAATAATAAAGAAAACAAGAAAAAGGCAAACAACACGAAAGGAGAATAACACAGCAGAACAAGAGTAAAAGATAAAATGGGGCATGACAGAACTACAGCTTATGTTCAGAATGCAGGTTTCATTAACTAACCTATTTACTTTTGGCTAACTTATTGGCTTCAGACCAACCACTTTGTGTTTAGTTAACCAATATATTAACAAAATACTCTGGCAAATTAAATTCAAAACCATGATGCTTTGCAACTTCACAGATCTAAAACTCTAATTTTTTGTCTGAATCATGTAAACAAAAAACAGCATAGCATTAAGGATGTACCTCAAGCAGAAAGCCTGCAAGTTAGCTGCTGGCAGCCAGTTAGTACAATGTCACAGCTGCCTGACACTTCATGCAGTGTTCCAGGGCTAAATTCAAAACAAGATCAATGGTACACAACAAGATTTGAACCTTGAAAGTAGGGGGAAGAAAATCAGTGTAATGGAAGGCCTGATTACTTTATTTATAACTTTAATTCCTGTTCAACATTATCACAAGAGAAGCAGAGAAAAGGATTAACAAAATTTAGGTTACCACAGAATTATGTGGAACAAGATTATGCATAAAACTGACAACACTAAACTGGAAAATCTAAGAATAAATTTCTCATTCAAGGGTCACTAGACATAGCATAGCTGTGATTTGTATTTCTGTCACTGACCTCCACATCTTAGTATCCTATTTTAATTTACTGAGATATACACAGGTAATTTCAAAATACTTATAAATTATTTCACCTTAGTTTCCTACCAATGTTATAGTGCATTAACATAGAGCTCAGTTGTCACGATACATTGTTTGCAACTGCTATGATAATTTTAGATAAGGAATTTTAGAATATGCTTTTTAACAATACAGCCTGAATTGGATTAGCAGTATTACACTGCCACAAAGGGAACTTCTGCTTCCATTTCCAAAATTAATCCTTTCATCCTACTGTCTATTCCTACTTCTGAGATTAATTTGGTTTTCACAGTAATGTCACTCATTTACTTTAAGAGCAAAACCCTGTTAACATTTCAAAAATAAACGACACGGAAATCCCGATGCACTTTTACCCTGTTAGGGAGTGGACTCAGTTGAATCAGTATCACAGCACTAAAGCCAACAAAGAAAAGATGGAGCAAGGCAAGACTATGAATATGATGTTCATTTTGCCCAACTGGATTGTGACACCATACGTTTGGCTGCTGTCAGGGAAAATTATTTTCCAGCATATAGGCTTAGAGGATTTCATAACACTTTACATCAAATCACAGGGCTCTTTTTCTATGGCTAACAATCCATCCCACAATTTTAGAATTCTGTCAGAGATTATTTGGAGTACAGAACATCTTACTTTAATAAGAAATTAACTCTAAATACACTCAAACTACTCCTGCTATTTTTCATCACCTTTTCAGTCTTCTTTCTATTAAGAGTATTATATTTATATTATATAGAATTATATTATGCTACCCCTACCTGGCAATTTAACTCAATTTTCAGATTAGACAAACTGAAGTTTTCTGAAGGGTCAGGATTTTTTTTTAGGGAAACAATATTATTCATCTGACTAATGTATTAATGTATTTCATTTAATCTAACCCAGATGCCACTGATCTTCATCAAACAACATACAGGATTGCCAGTGATAAACCACCTCTGCAACTATCATTCTATCTTTTCTGTGAAAAAGAATTCATGACTGCAATGTCTATAATTGGAATGTTCACAAGGTCTTTCATTTGGGTTTTCCTATTCCATATCGAAGAAACTGTTCCTTTTTATTCTTGGTTGACATATGTGCTACTCAATTCCTCCTGTTTAGATCAAGATTTCACTATCATTAAGTGATTTGTCTGAAGTGTCAGGAATTGATCTTGGTGCTCCATGTTATTATTTTAGCAAGTATTTTTTCAATGGACTATTAAAAGTTGAAGTGTACTAAAAATGAGCAGCATGCTTGACTAGCATTTGACCAGCATTGGGACAGACCTTGGTCTACCACAGTGTATTATGAACTTCTGCTGTGCTTATACAGAGGGTCAGCATCAAGTGGAACATTTCTAGAACAAGTAAGTGACATCTACAGTAAAGGCTTCTGTTTTGGGGAGACATCAGTCTCAATGATGGTAACATAATTCAGACCTGGCATAGACACCTATACTATAAAAGCTGCATCGAAGAGCTACAGGTTGGCAGCGCTTCGTGTGTCATTTGATCTTGTTCAGATCTACTTTTCAGAGACAGTGACAGGTAAATTACCCTCATCAATGCTAGAGCCACAGCAGAATGGCAATATTGAGGAAACAGACTGAGCAAACACACCCCGTGAAACAGCTACATGAAGTTATGTCTATCCTTGGAAGTGGAAAAACCTTAAAAATACATTTCTGATTCAACAGTCATTAGACAAAGCATAGCTGTGATTCTGCATTTGTCATGGACATTCAAATTTTAAGAGCCTGATTACAATTTACTGAGGTACACGTCACTCCTATAGACTTAGCAAGTATCTTACCTTGGCCTTTTGGGTGCACTTGGATCTAACAACAATTGACTTTCTCAGTAGGAAAAATCCTGAATAACTGCAGCTTTATGCAGGTTAAGATCTTACATGCAGTTACTCTGACTCAGAAGCTTTTGGATTCTAACTTCACATTTGTTTACACACACAGATCTACCAGCCAAAAACGTAAACAGTTTGGGCTCTTTCTCTTGCCTACTCAATAATTTTAAAAGAAGAAAAAAATCACCTGTAACAGGTCAGAAGGAAGAAAGAGTTGGTTTAGATATCTTTCTCCTTTAATGAATAAGGTAGTAGTTTCCTTCATAACATGAGAAAAATATGAAGCTTTACCGGGAAAAGTTAAAACCTGTATTTCCTCAGCATTCAGTTCCCTTCTCAAAACAAACAAAAAAACCTGACACAGTTATTTTACTTTTTAGTTTGTAAGCAATTATATAAAATTAAAAGCAAAAAATACATGTAAATACATCCCGTTATGATCATCTCTGTTCCAAATTAATTTGCGTTTTTTGGTAATAAATAGCATGAAATTCATCACAGTAGGCAAAATCTCAAGATGTTCTTCTTAAAATAACTCCTCCACGAAGAAAGAAAAGAAAAAGGGTCTATGAAAAAATCTGAAGTATTTTTTCCTAACTTAATTGAATGTCTCAAGTTGCCAGCGATTTTTGTTCTCCCTCACTACTGCTTTTTATACCCTTAAGTTATTGTGCTGGGAAACCTTCTGTTTGTCCTTTCCACTATATGAAGATAAAAAACATACAGATGTACAGATGATGAGCTTTTATTCCCCTGACATGTTTCCCCAAATAAGAATGTTTCTTTAGTCAGGAAAAAAAAGCCATAAAAGCAGTTGAAAGGGGTGATGGTGGTTAATTACTCTACATAATTTTGGACAGACAACTCACGTTCCAGTGCCCTACCCAGCGGTTTGCTTCTTTCAGTTTTACAAATCCCAAAAGAGACATATCCTCTGCAAAGAAAAGGGTTCAGATAAAACTGATATATCTAGTTTAGTAAGAATCAGCAAATACTACAATTTATTTGCTCTGATGTTCCTTAACCATAACAAATGGGAATGCAATATAGAGGAGAACTCTGAAAATCTGATTTTATTGATTAAGGGTAAGGTCATTCAGAAGCTACTGAGGCTGGTAGCTCATGGATGGGATCAAAGCTTCTCAGCTAAGCTATCTAAGCTTAGTTTCTACTAAGTTTTCCCAGCTCAAAGAAACAGAAAACTCTGAAGTGACAGATCAGCTCTAGATAGAGCTGAAGCTCCTAGGCCTTAAAGCCCTGATTCTGGAGCTACAGTGCAGATGTGCACCTAGAAACATTAATTTAGTCTCCAAGTGACTGACTAAGTGAGGTTTCGTAAACTGAGGCCTGGTAAGAGTGTTTAAAGCACCACATTTACAGAGCACATTTACATAGCACATTCTGATCTCACAAATAATAAAAAGCAACAGAGGCTGACCATACGTGTGGGAACCTCATGAGTGTTTCTAGTATTAGAAAAAACCAGGGAATTTCTCAAAAACTCTCTGTATATGAAAAGTCTTCTTCTAAAGCCTTTTTTTAAAAATAGCTTGAAAATCACTAAAGATGGAAGAAGACATTAGATACAGCAAGCAGACACTTCATAGCTGTGCTTAAATGCTAAAAGGGTTTCTTTTTAAACACTTCCAATTATAGAAGATTTCTTTTTGGCCTACCCAATTTAGAAAGAGGTATTTGAAATGTGACAACCAGAAAACAGAAAACGTGATTTGAATTTAAGAAAGACAGCAGCAATAACAAAACGCAATGCTTCTGGATTCTTTGCTGTAAACGTGGGAAGAGAGCCTCCAGCATTACACTAGAGTATTTGCCTTCAACACGCCAGCCTTCTCCTGCTTTGAAAGGACATGGAAGCACACCTAACTTTGAGTGGGTGCAGGCCACGAGAAGAAAGCGACCTTTAGCCAGCCCTCACCGGGAGCTCCCCGGGGCAGTTCACGGCGGGGCCGCCGCACAGCCAGGCTGCTTGACAGGAGTCGAAAGAAAGGGAGGGGAGCGGACCCCGCCCGCTGCGCTGCTCCCATCCCCTGAGCAAGCCACCGAGTTCCGAGAGTTCACACCTCTCTGTCACTCCGCGGAGCCAAGCGCCAGCCCCCACCGCAAGGGGAGCGTCAGCCGTGGGCGGGGGGCGCGGCGAGGCTTCCGCAGGAGGGAGGAGGGACGGCACCGCCCGGGGGCCGCCGCAGCCCCTCTGACAGCGGCTGCGGGCCGGGGGCGGGCGCCGTCTCCTCCTCTCCCGGCGTCTCCCAGCCCCGAGGAGCCCTTCCCCAGTGCCCGGGGCCGGCCGGGGCTCGGGGCCGGCGCCGCTACTCACCCGCGGGAGGCAGGGCCGCTGCCGGCGGGCGGGCGCGGGGGGCGCCCCTGCGGGAGCCGCGCGGGCCGGGCCGGGACCGCGTGGGCTGCGCCGGGGCGGGGCGGCGGCGGCGCGTGCGCCAGCCGGGGCGCATGCGCGGGGCGGGCGGCGGCGGCCGACTCTGTTGTCCCGCGGGGAGAGCCGCGCCGCGGTGCCGCCTTTGGCTCTGGGAGCCAGGGACTTGCGCTGCTGCTGGAAGGCCAGGGCCTCCGCCGGGCTTTCAGATTGCGTTTGTGTTTTGTTTTATTCTTCTTTTTTGTTGGTTGCTTTTCAGCTGCGAAATGCTAGTCACAGAATCCATTTAGGATGAGATCATCGAGTCCAAGCTATGGCCGAACACCACCCTGTCCGACTAGACCATGGCACGGAGTGCCTGCCACATCCAGTCTTTACTTAAACACATCCAGGGGTGGTGGCTCCGCCACCTCCCTGGGCGGCCCATTCCAATGTCTAATCACCCTTCCTGTGAAGAAATTCCTGCTGATGTCCAACCTGAATCTCCCCTCATGCAGTTTAAGACTACGTCCTCTCATCCTGTCGCTGGTTGCCTGGGAGAAGAGGCTGACAACCCCCACCTGGCTCCTTTCACCCCCTAAGCTTCTCCGGGCTAAACAATCGCAGATCCCTCAGCTGCTCCTCATGGAACATGTGCTCCAGACCCTTCACCTCCCTTGTTGCCCTTCTCTGGACAGAGATGGGCAAGTAATGGCTGGATAAAGCCTGGGGCTTGGATCTGTGTGCGATGTGTATGGCACCTCTGCACACTAAGGGTGGTGTTTTACATTAGAGTAGGGTGTTCAGTACAGTGATACATTGAGAAAGTCAGTGCGCTGGGGTAATTGCGCATCCTTACACCCTGTCAGCTATATGGGAATAAATCGGGAAAAAAATACGTGGATAGAAGTTCAATAAATAATCCTGTTATACAGTCATTTTGTAGTTACATATAATTGCAATAAACTGATCTTTCATGCACTAGCATTTCATGTGTGCTTTACTCTTTTTTCCTAAGCAGTGAAAACAGGTTATGAATAGTTGTCATAATGAGATTAATAACCAAATCAATGAAAAAAATATATTCTTGTGTACTGTAACAACAGAAGTCTGAACAGCAGAACACTTGTATGAACACTGCAGATTGGCTCAATGCAAATTGTTGCACTAGGTAAACATCACAATCTTCCCATTGAATCAAAACATTTCTTCCCTCTGCCATATGAAAAATGACTGTAATGAATTGGAGCCCTGTATTTTAGTTTGCCTGATTTTTTGTTAAGAATCTCTCTAAGCCATGAGAGAGAGTACAAACACTGATCAGAATTGTGGTTTCATTGAAATCAATAGCAAAAGTCTCATTGATTTCAACAGAGACAGGATTTCACCTCATATGTGAATGAAAAGACTTGGAATTAGTGTCTCATACTGTAGATATAAACAAATAAATTCAATAGCTCCCATGGTTCTCCTTGAGTTCTGAGAAAATGGAAGGAATTGTTGCATGATGTTTTCTTTATGCTGAGAGATCTTATGGGAAAAAATATTGGCAGTAATTCTAATTTCTAATATTTCTTGCATGTATCTGAATAATTTCATTAGTGGAGTGTGTAGCAAGTGATTCAGAAATGTCATGCTTTAATAATAAATTAGTTGGCATATGAATAGTCTGGAGATCAAACCTTGATATCTGTTCTATTTCCTTACAGTCTCTCCAATTTTTTCTTTACTGTTTTCTTTCTTTTGTTGTCTTCTCCTTTCTCCTTTTTTTTTCTTCTTTCCTTCTTTGCTTCTCTCTTTCAAAAGAAAAGGTATTGTAGGGGTGCTCTTCGCTTCTATTTTGTGGAGGACGTAACTAATTTTCCCTTTCTCTTTACCATGTGGAAGAACTTGTACTGGAACTAAGAAAATTTGTTTGAAAATAAGAAAATCAGTAAGTTTAAGAGTGTGAAACGTAAATCTGAAGCATTTTATCATGTTCCATTAAGAGTATGTATTTACTAGGCTAAAAGTATACTAATGTTAGAGAATAACCAGAAATAAAATCATTTAATCAGAAGAAAGAAATCCTAGAAGTTGTTGTTCTGGCATTGTTTCATTATATTAGAGGATTTTTGCTGGTTAGACTGAATCTACTGGCTAAGATTTCAGAAAGCAACAAAAGGAAACCCAAATCACATAACTTCCTCCAAGCCTTTTTGCAAGGAAATGAAGTAATTATGTTCAGTTTAAGTTTAGGTAGGACAAGGATGTTAATATCATTGTGGTGATATTGCTGATTAACTTTCTTTTTTAATGTCTTGCGTGTTATTAATTTTTCCTCCTTGGTCTTGTGATTGCTAATTTTTTCTTTGTAAGATCAAGATATACTTTTCCCTAGCCTGCCTTCTGAAATTACTATCTTTCCTGTGGCTTCCATTATTTTCTCCTCCATTATATCCTGTGTCTTCTCACTTGTACTGTATTTATGGATATAATAGCTGTGATAAACTGTTCTGGCTTCAGAACAAGCACAGAAGAGAGAATAGTCTGTGCATGTAGCCTTTCCTTCTATTCTCTATAGTCCTATCTGTCTCCAAATCATGAATCTCTCTATTTTCCTTCCAGTAATTGTTCTTAAACCAGAGCTCCTCCTTCGAAGTTTCGTGAATCTCTGCCACTTTATCTGATATGTAGCCGTCTCTTTGAATTTTTCTTCCCAGAGCCTCTTACTGCTGCATCCCATATTTTTCCTGAGTAGAAGCTAAAGACAGCCTTTCTTTTATGCCACAAAAAACAGTGGAAAAGTGATGGTCCATTTTTCAGTGGAAGTTTTCTGTAGCAGTAGAAATACAGTAACAGTTTGGTTCGATTTGGATAACTGTACTATTGCTTCTTTACAAATTCCAAAAGATAACTTTGAAACAGTAAAGACTGGCTGCACAGATGATTTAGTAATTCACAAATGGGTTACCTGACAGCCATCCAGGGACAGCTATAGATCTTCAAACTGCAAACATAAACAAGCTTTATTAAAGCTCATACTCATTTCCTGTCATGCAACTAATCTCTATTGAATGGTTTCTTGAACTGTGTGTATGTCATGGTTTAACCCCAGCCAGCAAGTCAGCCCCACATGGCCACTCAACCTCTTGCCCTGGGTGGGAAGGGGGAGATAATCAGAAGAGTAAAAGTGAAAAAACTTGTGGCTTGATATAAAGAAAAGTTTGGCAAGTAAAGCAAATGAAGTAAAACAAGGACTTCATTCATCACTTTGATTTGGCTGGCAGGTGTTTAGCCTGCCAGGAAAACAGGGCTCCATCACGCGTGATGGTGGCTTGGGAACACAAACACCACTTCTCCAGAGGTCCCTCCTTCCTTATACATTCCCCAGCTTTATATGCTGAGCATGACACCATATGGTAATGGATATCCCTTTGGTCAGTTGGGGTCAGCTGTCCCAGCTGTATCCCTCCCAACTCCGTGTGCACCCTCAGCCTCCTCACTGGTGCGGTGGGGGGAGAAGCAGAAAAGGCTTTGACTGTGTAAGCAGTTATGAAATACAGTTATCAACACTGCTTCCAGCACAAATCCAAAACATAGCCCATACTAGCTGCTATTAAGAAAATTAACTATATCCCAGTCAAAACCAGCACAGTGTGTTAGAGATTTGTTCCAGCCTTTCAGAAATGAAACTCTTCTATATGCATAGAAGTTATGTCATAGTCTATTGTAATTTTGAAATTTAGAAAACAAGGGTTTCACCTTCAAAAACAGTGGGGCTTGCCTATTTTTAAATTTGTGTTGTGAGATTAAAAAAAAAAAATCCAACAGGATAAACTAGGAAAAAAGTTGTAAGTATAGCCACTGATAACATACTGTACTCACATTAGAAAGTTCCATTTACTTTTGTATGTGAAGGTAATGTGTGCGAGTATATATTTATAATTAATTATAATTAATTATACTAGCAATAATTATACAAGGTCAAAATGTTGTATACATTGTTAGTACAGGAGTGCCTACCAAGCTTATTGAACTGTGTGCAGTTGTATGTATTGGATTTGTCTGAAGGTTATTCATTGGGCAGTGAGTACAGGAAATACATATCACATGATTTACGTTGGCACGTATTGGGATGTGCTTTTTCTTTCTTTCATTTCATACTGTT
Source organism: Lycocorax pyrrhopterus obiensis (assembly GCA_014706295.1). Lineage (NCBI taxonomy): Eukaryota > Metazoa > Chordata > Aves > Passeriformes > Paradisaeidae > Lycocorax > Lycocorax pyrrhopterus. Next base: position 75,999,279 of record JACSVZ010000004.1, read on the forward strand.
TTAAGACCTTTTCTGGAAGGGTATAGCCAGATAAAACATAGCTCTTTCTAATACTCTTTTGTTAGAAATAAAGTTATATAACATCTTAGAAGGTGAGGGGAAAGAAATTTTTCTCTCTGCCCATAAAGAAAATTGTACAGAAAGAATTTATGTATTGTTTTTAAGAGTTCTCCTGAAGTACATATCTATCTGCAGATGTATTTTATTGTGATTCTCATCTCCTTCAGAAATTAGAAGCCTCATTTGTGCTTCCTCTCTGGTTAAACAAACTGTGAGGAGACAATGATGTTTTCTTCTTCTGGCAGAAAACATAATTCAGCTCAGGTAATCTTATGCCCTCGTTTTTCCTTTCTCTTTTCCTTTTCTTTTTTCTTTTCCTTTTTTTTTTGGTTATTTTTTCAGCAATTGTAGAAGAAGAAGTAGTTCTTCAAAGGACAAGAGGAATTTTGAGATTAGAGGGTGATACATGCTTTATCTGAGTTACGTGATACTGGTGAAAAAAAGGGGTCAAAGCAAGGGAGAGTTTAAAAAAATATGACACACTTAGCCTGTGGGTACCTTATAAAAACATATACATTTGGATTCAGAGTGTTTAAATACCGTTTAACCATCCTTAGTTCGGTTAGTATTAAGAAAGGAAATAAATTATCTGAATAACATTTCGTCACACTTCTAAGACTAATCAAGCATTTCAAGCATTTCAGTCTCTAGTCATGCGGTAATGTATCATAGACTTTCAGAAGAAATAAGTACTCTTCTTGTTGAGGTGCAAGACAATTTATAGGTAAAATGCAACACACAAGCATAGATTTCCTTTGCTGTGTGTTCACAGTACTTCTTGTACTTTTAAGAAGCCCCCTTTAGAAGGCCAATTAAGTTTCTCATGATACAGCAGCCTAATGATTTTGTAATGATGTCCGGATAGCTCAGCAGGGTGAAAAAAAGTTCTTCTAGTCTTGTAAGGGCCCCATAACCCTCTCCAGAGTAGAAATAACTACCACCACTGTTCTAAACTCTGAGGTTTAAAGGGACCATGTACTTAATTGCTGCCTTTTAAAATAGTTACTATCATTAATAGTGCAATTTTTTTATTTGGTGGAACATCAGGATGAAAATGTAAAAGTATCAAATAATGTACTGTATTTGCACTTCCAACTTTTTACTAGCTTTTATTTTAGGAATAAATGAATCATTAATATATTTCACTTTGAAACATGTAACTGCCATACAAAAGTGATCACATTTTCATTTTGGCCAGTAGGTACATTATTAATCTATAGGTGAGTGAGTGGTAACAAATCTACTTTTTTTTTTTTAATTTAAGGATTGCTGGTAAGCAAAGATATTTATCTTATTTCCCAGTAAACAAGTTAAAATGCTTTTGTGTATTAAGCATAAATATTGGCTCAAGGTAAGCCAAAGGTGTGAAGTTTCTTAAGCCACCAAAAAGTACTGCATGAGCTGATAACGGTAGTACAGCTGTGATGACAGAAGACTACAAAGCAGTGTATATTCTGCCTAATTAGGCTGCACTGTGAAAGATGCTGACATTGAAGCAGTCACAAAGGAATGGGAGGAAATAATGTAGAGTTAGACGATGGAATGAGAACTTCCAGTAATGGAAGCACTATGCAACACAGATTTTCCTCATAAAGAAAAGAAAAAAAGATGTATTTGTGTTAAAGTATTTCTGTTTTCCATTCCAGTTAGTTTGAGCTCATAAGCTAGAATGGGAAGTGTTTTACCATTTTTATTACAGTTTTGTTCTATAAAACGGCAGTTTTTTCCATCTGTATGTCTGTGTGGGTGTAATTGAGATGCATAAAACATTAGAAGCATATTACAGGCATAGAATCTGTGTTGTTCTTTCAGTCATTTTCTATTGCACTTGGAAATGTATTCTACCTACAAAAATGTTCTGTATTGGGGGTCTCGTTTTGGAACCTTTATAGAATTTGGAGTAGCAAAGAAAGATCATGGAGACCTGGAATTGCTAATGAGTGCATAACTTCAAAAAAATCCCATTTGTACAGTATAGCGCTAAGCATCAGTGCCTAAAAAGTTGCCAAGTGAGTGCAGTAATTTCCATAATTATGCAGCTAGAACTGTCTGCATCATGAAGGCATCTGATTAATTTGAAGATCATATTATTTTATAGGATGAGATAGGATGAGCTCCATGCAGCTCGTTAGTAGTTGCCTCAAGACTGTAGACAAACTTGTCACTTGATTTATCACAAAGAGGAACCCTGACAGATCTAGCAAATTATCAAATACTGCAGCTTTCAGTATTACAAACACTAACAACTTTTGACATTAGATTATTAAAAGTGCTTCTTTAATAATAAAAATAAGAATTTATTACTGTAGCACCTAGTTGGATGAAAGTGCTTCTCAAAATAGGTGAAAAGAGATACTGCCTCTCCTGAGGGCTTCTCAAGCGTGATTTAATGTGGCGTTAGAAGTGAGACGTAGTCATGGGCATTGATGGCTTTATCCTGCATAACAGTCATTTATATATTGATATTTCCAAAAATGGAATAAGAGAGCAGTTTTTGTTGGCTAACTTCTTGTAGGATCTGCAAAATAAATTGGTCTGAATGAGGACCTTAGTGGCACTGCAGGTCAGCTCAGAAGAAAGTATATGTAGGATATTGGAAAATATAGACAAATACATAGATGAGTGTGAAAGCTGGTAGCAAAATACCAAATGGGGGCACAGATTTTGCCTTTTTGTTGTGGTTGTTCTACTGAAACAAATACAATAGTCAGGTGTATAGCTGTTTATGATTTACTCTCAAGGCACGATACTGTCAAAAGATGACGTGCCAGTTGGTGCTCACTTGGAAATATTTAGACTACTTGATTTTTCTGTGGAGTGTCTTTCTTTGGGGAAGAACAACTTTCTGTACTCTCTGTAATGAAACATACAGACTCTTCACTTTTAGACTTACTGTAGGATTCATTTTAATTTCTTTAAAATCAGCTTATGTGAGCCAAGAGGTTAATTAAAATACAGTTCACAACATAGATGATAAATTGAAAATAATTTTGTAGTTACTGATTTTCTATTGTAAAGATAGTTAGTCCTGCTTAATGAGACACTATTATGCTGCAGTCAGTATAGATGTTGATTGGCAATCTCTGCCATGGGACTGAATCCCCTCTAGGAATAAAATATAAAGCAAGCATGCTTTATGGAAAAAACATATCCCTTGATTAAAACCAATTCAGTGCATTTGGTAATTTTTGCAATTTTCCTACAAATAAGCAGATCATGAGAAATTACACTTTCTATTTTGCTGAGGTAGAAACCATTATAAAAAGCTTTTTATCCATAGGAGTCAGCAGAGGGTCAGGTATGCTATGAAAAGCTAACACAGCTGCAAAAGTGTTCAAATAAGTTCCAAGCGGTAGGCACATTTCAGCCTCTACTCTTGGTTCGAGGACATTGCTTTACATGAACTTGTAGTATGAAATCTGCACAGGTGATTAATCCTACTACCTTGAAGGTGTATTAGGGAGTAGAAACCTTGTTAATGGACATGACTGGCCATCATGATATTTATATGGGTATTTTCTTTTATGTTTCAGGGATGTTTTAGTACACACTTAAAAAAAACTACAAAGCACAGACACATTTCACTAGTACAAAAATTACTGTATCAAAGATAATATTTTATAACCTGTCTTGCAGTACGATATCATGTGAAGCAGAAACAATGCAGCACAAAGAGGGAGATAAAAGGAATGGTTTAGTGTTAGCACTGATGCATTTCAGTTGCTGCTTTCTGAAAGTTAACCTTGAGATTTTCATTGGCCTTCTAGAATTCTGTTCTGTTAATTTGTGAGTAAAAGCAGCAGACACTTGGAAACAACTGTTTGCCTCAGCCTCCCGTGAAAAATGGAGAAAGAAAAGAAAGGCAAATGATAGTTCACCATATTTGCTTTTCTTAGTGGGGTTGGAAGTGACCTGTTCTCCAGTTGGTACTGAAAAAAAAGAAAATAGCAAAATATGTAAAAAATTATTTATGAAACATGATATATTGTATATATAGTGATTCTTTGTATGCCTGTTGGAATCAGAGGTCAAATACATATTCTGACCGTCTTCTTTTATGAGTGGTTAGCAACGTGCTGGGAACTAAGTTATATAACAGTGCATTAGAAAATAGCACCAAGTAAAAGCCCTTCTACTCCTTTACTTATAAGTCATTATTTATTAAAAAAGCCTGATGGACTGTGACCATTAAAATTTTAGAGTATGAATGATCTTTGTGTTCTGTACATGCAAACCATGTAGAATAAGTTGGGCTTAATCCTTGATTATAGCCTGTGCAGTCTACTGAAATTAAAATAAGTGTGTTATACAAACATGTTTTTTCTGTCAGTATTTTCCTTCATTACTCCTGTTTTCAGTCTGCAGCAGAATATATTTAGTTCAAGTCCTCAGTCATTCCGTTTTTAGAAAGTGGTTTAGATAGTTTCTGTACTAGCTTAATTTACCTCCACCACAGCTATGACAAAGAAGCTATCACCAGAAGACTTAAAAAATTAATTATTAGTACTCAATCTTGAGATGTTACCTAAACAAAGACAGTCGGTGCCATCTAAGATCCACTAAATCATCATAAAACCCCCATACAACTGGAGCTGGAAGTTTCAACACAACTACAGACTTCTTTAGGCGGAAACTAAGTTCAAACTTTGAACCTTCAGTGACCTCACTGGGCCATCCAGTTGCTTATTTACTTATATCCATAGTTACTTATTTACTTATTTTTTATCCTTCCTTAAGGAAGGATTGTTAAGATTTTGGTCCATCACACCAGATTCTCACTGCCTCCTCCTGGTAAAACAGCCATGTGTCAGAATTAAATGTACTGAACAAAAAGACATCACAAGGCTGAGTATGTTTAGACAACTGAAGTCCACTTGCATTGCCTCCCTAGTGTTTTCTACCTTCTACATAGACTGCAAGGCTTCAGTCCCCCCTTTCAAGAGTGATGTAGATACTTCTGCATTCTTGAAATTCAGGTTCACTTTCTGGATAAGGTTAACTATACAGTGTGTCATGTTTCTTTCTGTATTCAGAGTTCACCAGGTACTTTGAACACTTCAGCATCTCAGCTCCTGCCTGCTGACCTTGCACCTGTCACATTGAATGAAAGTTCATATTTCAGTGGGTCAATACAAAATTCTTATTCTGAATCTAAATTTATAGTTAAACTAGAGCATAATTTTCAGATCTCTTTTTATAAATGTATGTGCCCTGTGATAGTCCCTGGCAAATTACTTTGATGTTTAATTGTTAAAAATTTGTGCTCTGTGTTCATTAGCTGTTACAGTGCCTTATCTCCTAGTCTGCTGCTTCATTACGTTTGAAATTTACATTCTTGCAGCAGTAGAGAGACTAAGTCACTCTTTGTTCTTTTGTTTAATAAGTTAAATTTAATTCATACCTCTAGAAGAGATGCCTCACATGGCTTTGATCATTCTTGTGAATCATTCCCAAATCTTCTCTGCTTATGTCTAGTGTGAACTCTAGGCATAAGAACTAGATACATCACGTTAATGGAAAACATTTTTTTCCAGTGGCATTTTTTCCCAGGGAAAATGTATCTTATAGGGATATATTTACAGGTACATTTGATCACTGGAGTAATAAATAACACTACAAGTGGTTATCTTGTCCTTGGATGCATTTCATGCATGAGGACAGTATATACTATAATTGTGTCACTCTTAAAGACTGGTTGTAAAAAAATTCCTTTAACAGATTGCACAGCCTTCCTAAGCAACCTGTTCTTACACTTCACTGTCCTCACTCTTCAAGATATTTTCATGATTTCTAATTTAAATCTCCTTTTCTGGAATTTCAGCTCATTGCTTTTTATTTGGTCTTCAGACTATACAAAAATGGATGAATTTTCTTCTTTAACACCTCCTCTTACATTCTTAAAAGATTATCATGTATATTGTAGGTCAAGATATGTATACCAATTTTCATTTCTTTTTGCTTCTTTTGGACTGTCTCAAATTATTCCATATCCTTCCTAAGCTGTATTCCTTCAAAATAAAAAAAAAGAAATGGGCCAGCAGATGCTTTAAGAGTACTTTTAGATGACTAAAAGACATATTCTGGACGTTTTTAATGCACCACTCTTGCATATAAATCCCAGAATTACATTTTTTTCACACGAAAATGATATTTTTAACTTCTGTTCAGCGGCTGTGATCCAGTGTAATATTAAATAATTTTCTGCCATATTGATGGCTATCCAGTCTAGTCTTGCATTCTTCCTTACCAAACTGTAAAAGTTGCTTTTCTTTTTGTTGTCTGACATGAAACCATAATTACTGCCAGTTTGATAGTGATCAGACTGGAAAATATTTTGTTCATCAGAAGGCTAATAGTAGTCAGAGTTTCTTTTAAGTCCTTATGTGTTTACTTTTAAGGTGAAAACTATAGGTTCAAATATCTGTTGTTTCTAGAGCACTCAACTTTCATCCTTGCATGTGAAAGGCAAAAATGAGGCATTTGTCACTCTTCTTCTGCATCAGGACTAGGCTTTACATAATTTCTGTGTATAATGCTGAGGACTATGACATCCTTAGAAATTTATTTCATACTTTAATAAGGAAGGAGAAATAATTCCCTTCCCTCATTTGCCATAAGGAGGGTTGTATTTATTGTATTTTATTTTTTATTGCTCTGAATTTAATAACCTTCATTCAGCCAGTAGTCCCCACAGAGGTTTCTTGTTCTTGGAGGACTAGTATGTGTTATGTACAATCACATAGAGGAATATTCAAAAGTATCAGGAAAGAATTGGAAGAGAAGTACAATAAATTAAATTTTCAGTCACTAAGAAGTTAGTAGAAAATGTACAAAATTAGACTGTTCAAGTAATCTGTTTTCCATGACGAGAAATACCGTCTCCCAAAGTAGGGAAATTCAACTCTCCTGCTCTTTTTCTATGTGTTTATTATGGTTTATTTTACCCAGCAGGACAATAAATCACTTTTGCTGTATAGGAAATCTACTTCATACAACTTCTAAAAACCAGAGGAGATGTATCATGTTGCTCTTTTCTGTCATGATAATAAATGAATGCACAATAAATTAATGTTTTGTTGTTCTTATTTTTAAAACAGCATGCCAATTAGGAGTAGTTTCATACAACATCCCTAGCACTGTAGAATCTGCAAATCTTTTGCAAAAATATCTAATAAAGAGGAGTGGTTTGTATGTGCTTGTATTGCTTTTGTGTATCTCTTCCCATCCCTAATAGTCAGCAAATAGTTTTTTCTTATGAATTACAGATTTGTTTTAGACATACAGACCTTGAAGTAATATAGGCTAAAGCTTTAATGTAATATAGGCTAAAGCTTTAATGAGGATCTGCCTATTTTTCCTGAGATCATTTACATAACAAAGGGAGGGAGGGTTCCATGGCTAAGTAATGTTTTGTTAAACTCGAAAAAGATGACCTGAAAGAAATCCACCTCACTGTTAGACTTTAAAATGTGAGTTTGCAAGTAAATCTTTGCATGCCACATACTACTTTGCAGGAAGGTACTTTCCTTTCAGGTTGTGACTGGTAAATTGGCTTTTATCCGTTTTGTGTGTTTCACCACACTCTTGACAGTCCACTTTCAAACTATGGGATAAACTTCTAATGTGACTTGGCAATGACTGCTTCCTGCCAGCATTAATAGTGTCAATTTTTTTCACTTATGTTCCAGGTTGTTTATGTTTTGAATATCTGCATTCTTGAATATTTTTGGAGATCTCCATAGCTTTTCTTTGAATTCCAGATGGTGCTCGCAAATGGTCATAATCACACACAGCACAAAAAAATCTCTTTGTTTTATCAGCAACTTTTGAAGTTAAAATATATACAGTACAATGAAAATTGCAAATAAATAAATAAACTAGGCGTCATTATTTGGGAAGCTCTCACGTCTCCTTTTTTTTTGCCATCTAGGCAGAATTTTAGAAAGTATTCATTGTGCCTAGGTTTCTTTAATCTTCAGAACAGGGGATGAGGTTGGAATCTGACAGGTAAGAGAAAAACTTGGACAACTGTAAAGATGGGTGGATGTGGATGGCAATTTGCAAAGCCTTGACAGAAGCAGACTGGAGCAGAGAACTTGGAGGAGGGTAAAGAAGTGAGTTATGTGAATTCTCAGCTGAGATACCGCTGTTCTGAGGCAGAAGGATGGTGTTTATTGGGTAAATGAGCTTCAAGTCTAAGAAAGACTGCAGCTGTGTGATAATACTGCTTGGATGTGTCTACACAAAAGGGCTTCTTGAAAGCATGTGACACACAAGGCCAGCTAATAAAAAAATCAAACAAAACATGGAAATAATTGCTTTATGAGGATCAGTGGCTGAGAAGCAGCATGAAAATAATGAAGTTTAAAATTGATGGGAAACTTAGAAATATATTCAGGGATGAGAGTCTATTAGTTAGGATTTCTGATGTAAGATAATACAGAAAAAGAAAAAGAATATTATAGTAGGAAAAGAGGACAATGGGAACGGTACTTTTCTCACTTCATTATCTTCAGTGAAACACATCTTTAATTAATAAATAGTTACAACAGTCTTCAAATATTTTTTGCATTTACTTTGTTACAACTGGCTCTCCTAATGAATAGCAACTGAACCCATTATAAATTTCTCCAAATATATGTAAGCCCATGATAGGGCAGAAAACTGGATAATAAAGGGACTAATGGAATAATTTTAGTAGTATAGTAATAAAGGGAATAAACAGATCACATAAGTGAGGAATATGCATGTTTTCTCAGTGTAGTATTTAGATTTCTCTAACATGGTATTTTCTCTGACAGCTTGAAAGGTGGAAAATACAGTATCACATTGTCTCTAACTTCCTGCAAGATAAATCTGAATACCTCTTTTGAAATTGTAACTGTAGTTTGCTAAGAAAAGTATCATTCAAATCTTCAATTACTGTTATTTCATACAGTATTTCTTAAGACTTCAGTAAAATCGAATACTTTAAGAAAGCCATAGTCTCCTGAGAACCTTCAATACCCAACAGCAAAAAATCTATTTTATAGCAGAGTTTCATAATGATTTTCTAAGCCATTGACTTAAGAAAGACTTTGTAGTTTCCTTTAGTCTTACATAATGGATTGTGATATAAAGTAGAACCAAATAAGGTATTCTATAAGTTGATTTTTTCTTCCTTTTGAATCAAACAGTGATTATGGTATAAAATAACAAGTTGATTCTCCCTGTTTTACATAGGATGCCATGCTGTTTATCACTGTAACAACTATCCTCCAGTGTTTCATTAAACTTGGGGACAGTGTTTGTGCTACTTGTTTCCCTTTTTTTTTCTTACAGTGAAAAATTGTATGGCAGGTTTTGCCCTGTTATTGCAGCTGTGCTATGGTTTAGTGCACATGTTGTTTTGTACTAATTTAGTAGAAAATAAGTTCAGAAGAAAGTGCTTGTATTGCTGCCAAGTTTTGCAATTATTTTAACTGCTGGGGAAAATTATATTTTGCACATCTGAGTTGTGAACTTTGTGAACAACACATGACCTCCATCTGGAGAAACAGCAAACTGTTGATATCCATCTTCTCTCCAGAGCTTCAGAAGAGTTTGAGGAGATGTCCTCTCCTCAAGGATCAGGCCTGTGAAATAGTGTGGGAATCCAGAGTGCAGAGAATATTTCTCTGCCTGTTTTGAAGGGTTCTACCCCCCGGACAACACTGTCTTTGACCTTCATCCATAGAGAAAATTGCCTGCCCTCTGGGAAGAAGTAGAATCTACGCTGGTGTGAACCAGGTGATAGAATATTATTATTAAGATTATTAATATTATTAAGATTGTCGCAGGGTGAAAAATTTAGAGGTGTTGGGTTTGTTAATATAGTAAATAGATAAAAAGCAAAAACTTCAAAATGGAGGATTGTTGTTGTTCTCCAGACCTTCTTCTTCTTCTTCTACTACTCCATATTCTGCAGTAGAAGTAGTTTGGGGTGATTGGATAAAGAATTCCGCAGTTCCTGTCTACGTGACAAAGTGATTTATTGAACATCGGTGGAAAAGTGAAAATATCTTTCGTTTTAAGTTTTCATTGGGTGATTTACCTTTAAAAGACTGTGTAATCTTGATAATTTGGCTTTCTCTTGCATTCTCTGCTTTGTGCTGTGTCTGGGTCACGTCAATGACTCTATTTCTCTGATAAGACTTAATAAACAACTATCTGAAAGCAGAGAATGCTGAAGGTCCCATTTGTCTCTTGGACTTCTGGCAAAGACTCTAAAATATCTCCCCTGTCCGGGAAGGTATAATTAAGGCACAGAAAGTGTCAAAATAGTTTGATATTCTTCACTCATTTTGGTACTAGGGTGGACAAAATTCTTTTTCAGCCCATATTGTCTTTTTTCCAGTGACCAGTTAAGTGCATGAGTTGATCGAACCCATCCTGAGTCCCCTAGAACATCCTGCTTGCTTTCAGCAGACAACTGTGTACCAGAGACTGTGTTCTCAGCTTTTTCACAATGGATTTGTCAATTTACCTTTTGAATTATTTTTTACCCTTTCTTTTCTACCATTGACTTATGCAAGTTTGTATGGCAATGTGGTTCTACACTTCAACTGCATGTTGAACGTGTTAGATGAAAATTCTTTAATTTTAGATTAAAAAACCTACAACTTGTTGCCTGCTAATTTACAGATTTTTTTTTTGATCATGCACTGTGAGAAAATGGAAAGTAGGTATTTCAGTTTTATATGAATCATGATTTTATAGTTTATCATCTCCCACCAGGAGTCTCCCCTCCAGCAAGGGAGTTATCAATTCGATTCTTCTTATAAAGAAGCTCTTTTGTTTCTGTGTTCCTCCCTGCCACTTAACGTAATTTTAATGTTTTATTATAACTTTACTGAGATGTGGAGATCAGGACCACACACAGCATTTGTTATCAGTCCTAATTCTGAGTTTATGTCATGGCATGATATTGATTTTGTGTTTTGTTCTTTATTTCTTTCTAACGTGCTATTTGACTTGCTGATCTCTCTTAAGCGACAAGTTAGATTTTTTGTAAGACTATCTCTGTGGCCCCTTTCCTTAGCAATAAATAGCAAGTTGATTTTGGTATTTTGCTTTTTTTTTTCCATTACTTTTTCAGTTTGTTTTGTTTTGTTATGAATTTATTGACATAGCCTTTCATCTGATACATTAATTCCCAGTCAGCTATTATCACAGGCAATTCTTTTCATCAGCTTTTCTTTTAATAATCTATCCTCTTTTAATAATCTACCCACTTACTTTTTAAAGACTGTATTCATATCTTGATATTAATTTACTACCAGCTTCTAAATGAGAGCATTTGAACAGTCTCTATACCAAGCACTTTTTTCTCTTTTACCAATTGTTTAAAATATTAAAAAAATTGTCATAATTCTTTTTCAAAAGTTAAAATATTACTATAGTGCATTTCTTTAACTTACAAATTTTTTAGATGATACAGAATTTGAGGATATTACAATCTTCAAGTGTCACATTCTGTACCAAATCTTATGCCAAACTGAAGACAAATCTCTCTTCTGGTGTGTTCCCTCATTAATCACTTCAAGAAGTCATCAATAGGAGACATAAATGTCGCCTCCAATGGATGTAACTGTTATGGAGTGTACATATGCCAGCCAAATCTTTCATTAATATTGTCTCTGACTTCTTAGCAAATTGTTCTCATTGTTACCATCCTGGGTGTTTAGGCAAAATGTTTTCCTTTATATTGCTACAGATTTCAGCGTGCTTAGTTTCTATGTTCCTTGTTGATATGGACCATGTATAGTTAACATGATTTAATGTATTGCTCCTTTCCTCTCCTGGTTTAACCTGTATTCTGTCTCTCTATGAATACCCTGTCATCCCATTTGTTATCACCTTCTAGTAAATTTTTGAGATGCATAATGACTTAAAAATACTGTTATATAATATCTTAAAATGTCTACATGATAAAATAAATTCATAACATATGTGGGCTTCTATCTGAATAAATTGACTTCTAAACTCTTTGAAAACTGGATTTGATCGCCGCAGCCTAGACTTTTTCATTCATTGCACATTTTAACGGAGGAATAGTTTAGACTATGTAAAACTGAGAGACAAAAATAATTTCAGTGGCTGGTTAAAATGGCTAAATTTAACACATCTACTGACATTACCTTATAGAACTGAAGTTAGTCCCTCAAAGTGAAAATCACTCAGGCAACCATAGAAGCTGATGCTTGTTTTGAAATGTTTCTTTGGGGGTTTATCTGTTAGGCAGTATTTGTCCATTGTGTCTTACAAGTCCCTGTGCTACAGCTATCATCTATAACAGTAACAGCTGTTCACAGAGTCTCTCACATCCTCAGAACATTACACAAATACTAATAATATTTAGTAAGTCCATCTGAGGTACTGGTATGTATTATTAAACAGTTTTTCATTACATGATTAGAAGATGTTCTGACAACGCAAAGCAGTACTGACAATTGTATAAACCTTTTTCTTGTGCACTTGGAGATTGTTTCTGATATTGTTTAACATTTTAACTATTAAACGACTAAGTGACTTCTTGGTTACTTTCAAAAGCAAAAGGAAAAACACTCAACAGGCTTTCCTAAAAAATTAGGAATATGCTTTATAAAGAAAAAAATTGTTTTACTGAGTGTATCCAAGAGAAAAGGACATCTTATCAGGTCAAACAGATTTTAATTTTTTTTAAAAAGGCTCCCTGAAATCTCTGATATCAATGGTATTTGTTGATAAATCTATGTATTTAAGTAAGTGCTGAATCTTTCTGTCCTTCATGAAAAACTACAATTCTTCTGAAGACTGAGATAAGTCAGGAAATTCATACTATCTACAGCTGATGAAAATAGTGCATATTAAAAAAAGGAAAAATCCAAATGGAATGACACAGAAGAGATTAGCATGGCTCCCACTCAAAGACTGCCTGCCAGTTCATGGACAGAAATGAGACTATGTCTTCTCTGAGAACAAACGATGCTACTCACCTGAAAGAACCTTCTGAAAGGCAGGTCGGCCAAAGAGAAATGAGAGAAATGGGAGTGTTGGAAAGAGGGATGTTGAGCAGGGAGTGAACACAGACAGGCCTCAGAGGCTTGGAAGGGAAATCTGAAGGCAGGGAAAGCAAATGGATAGACAGTGTTTAATACAACATTAAAAGACACTGAAAGTTCCTAGGATAAGGACTGACTGCAAACTTTCAAACAGAACTGGAAAAATTTGTTTTCAAATCTCTTGTTGATCTGTCTCTACTAGGAGAGTCATGCTTTGTCCCCTTAAAAGATAACTTATTCTAATTTGTATTCTAATAATATGTGGGCATTAAAGTTTCATAGGGCCTTTCAGAAGAAGTTGCTGGCATCTCAGCCTATACATTTGATCTATACATAAAACAAAATCCTTTAGGGTGGAAGCTACAGCTTCTCTGTGCGATGATGTTTATTAATCTTCCCTTGCAGTGAGAGTACATTGAAACATTAGGCATTTCACTGTGTAAGACATAATTTCTGCCCCTGGCTCAGGTAATGGAGTTTCTTGATTGCCTTAATGTTCTTAGGTGCTGTACACCGCCACTAAGCAGGTAAATATCGAAAGTAACAGCCTGGAATAAAACCAGCATTTTTATCAACCGGATGAATTTATTTAAATAATGAGACTTTTGACTGTGAGAATGAAAATTGAGTTGAGAAAACAGTAAGATGGATACTTTTGTTTCTTGTCCATTAAGTCAAAGCTTTCGTGTGCAAGGCCATTAGTCTATTTCTATGTTTCACTCTGTTCTTACAGGTTTAACATAAATTATATTCTTTCACTATTTAATGACTAGACTTGAATTATCAGTGTAGGTATCAACATCAGCAAGCTCATTTTGGTCAATTTAGAACCTCTCATGATTTTTATTTCCCTACCCCCCACCTCCGAATATCTTAGTATTTTTCTGTATATGCATAAATTATTTTATTATTGCTGTGATTAGTATTTAGAAATTGGTGCCTGAAAGATGACCAATATCATCAGAAGAACTAAGGCCACTTACTATACTTTTTGTAGCAAAATACAGGTCTTTTGTGTTCCTTGTTTTTCAAGCACTAAAAATCATCACATGGGTTTTAGAACAAATTATAAATGAAATGATCCACACATCCTTGGAAAATGATTGCTGTCGTGCTTTGCGGTAGACATGCACTTATTTCAAATTATGCTTCAGTAACAAATATGGAAGAGTACATGTTAAAAGCAACGGTATTCCTTAAAGCTTTTAAAGGGTAACATGTCAGTTGCTAATGAACTTGCTATAATTAAAATGTTTAGAGAGGACAAAACAGCAGCCTTAATACATATTACTATTGCAAGTGAGAACAACGAAGTGTACACAGATGCATTGCAAAGGGATTTGATTCCAAAAAATAATTCAGATATTTCATTTGGCAGTTAAACTCTGTTATTCATATGATTTTTGTGTTTAATTGAACTCATGGTTCCAGTAAACATTAAACTGAATCATTCTACTCAACAATATATAAAACCAGATGTTTCACTACACTTGTTGCAAATTTGGAGAGATGTAAGTTTAGTGAACAATTTCTAGAGATGATGATGTGCTATTGAATGCAATCTATACATGTTAAAGGATTAATTGGTTTCACTTGATTCAAATTTGAAATACTATGATTTGACATTTTAAAGAAAAATGGGAAAAAAAACCCCTACGGTTTTTCTGCTTAAGATCATATGGGTTGAAATGAGGTCTTCATGTTTGGATAGGTAAACCTTACCTCCTTGATTTGCATTTTGCTGGTGGAGTGACACACACGATATTTGTTGGAGACTGACATTCTGTTCCTGCAAACCACAGTAAAAGTTGAAAGTGGTTTCTTTCCTACTAAATTCTACTCACTTTTAATCTTAGAAGAAAACCTAGCTTTAATAAACGGATGTAAAGATGTTGGATTTCAATCTGGAGCAACAGAAGCTATCTGTAAAAGGCTATTGCAGTTATTGCCCATAGGGGAGTTCTGAGTCATGAGGCATTAAGGTCATGAGTATGAGTGCAGGCTGGATTAGCAGTGAAGCTAGAAAGGGAATCAAAAGTCTTCTATTCCTTGATCAGCGTCCTGTTCATTGGACCACAGCCTTTTATCCTTGCTCTTTCCACATGGGAATATATTTAGGTGCATTAGGAGTTTCCTGTATTTTGCTCTTCATGTTACTCCTTGAGCCTTTGTGACAGGGGGAATTTGATGGCACTTTCCACTATCCATCTATTTTGTGTGGTGTCATTATAGTGAAAGCAGAGAAACATTGATTTATTTCTTCCCTTGACCAACAAAAGAGAAGGAAGTATGCTATATAATTTTAATGGAGCACTGACAGGAGTCATTGCCAACATCACAACCTCTTCACCTTTTTTACCTGCCAGAAGAGTCAGAATTCAGGAAACCTCACTTGCATTAACGGGTTGTGTGCTTAAACGGTAACTAGACTGCTTGAGTGTTGATGTATATTCAGACTTTTTGAAGATATTGTCCTGGAAAGGGTTCTCCTCCCAGGAGCAGGGGTGAGTGGTCAGTGCCACTGCATCTGTGCTTTCATTTCAGTGGAAAGGTGGGAAATAACAGCACTTTTCCTCCAAAATCTTGTGCTTGCCTGCTCTTGGGAGAAGCAGAAATGAGAGCCAGGTCTGCAGCAGGGGTGGCAATATCAGCTGGTAAGGAATGTTGTTTCACCTCACCTTAGTCTGACCACAGCTAACAGAAGTCATCCTCCATTCTCCTGGTTTTAGGAAACAGCAGTAAACAGCTTCAAAGTAGCTTTCTAAACTTGTTTTCCAAAAATATTCAGCTCATGTATCAGTTTGGCGTGGCGGCCTGAGATGCAGGATTCCACAGAGTACTCAGGCCTGTCCAACAGTGTGCAAGTACAAACCCAGAGTCAAACCAACTTTGAATGTGTGAAATAGGTGTGACATAATATGCTAGCCATTTGTTTATCGTTTAGATGTGATTGGCTGTCAATAAGACAGCATAGATGCAGTAAAGGGAGAGGGCAGGGCAGTCTGGAGATTGAAACTTGATGGGGGAGAGCAGGAGAGTGGGAGAGGAAATAATTCAGTTTTCCTTAGATGCATAAAATGACCCTGCATTTCTTATTCAGAGTGGAGTATTCCCGCTTGTCCCAGCACTCAGTGCTTTACAGTACAGAGACGTGAATCCTGGGGATGAAATAGACTGAGAAATTCTTGGTGATAGGATAGGGAGGAAAAATAAGTTCAATGCTATGTATGTGATTACTATATAAGATATTTTTTCCCAAAGTAATTTGCAATGTGAAGACTTTGGTTTTTAATTCTATATTGTTTATGAATAAAGATTCATTCTAATGTTGGCAGAAAATGCTACTTTTAGGCAACAGGGCGTTTTTCCCACATTCTCTGAAATTTTAAGAAATAATTGTCACTACTGTTGAATCATGTCTGCAATATTTTAAGTGAACACAGCATGAAAATCTGACACCATATCTTTTCCTAAGAACTGAGGAAGGGATATACACATCCAGACTCTCTGTGGAATTGTTTTGGACTCTCTCTGCTTATTCTGCCTGCCTCTGTATCTCCTGCCTTAGCAGTCTCCAATCTGTGCACACATCCCAAAAAATCCCCAAACCAAACCCCAAACCAAACCAAAAAAAAGCCAAAAAAGTCTTAAAGAACAAGAGTAATTTCTGAAATAAATTTTTTAAAAAGTACATGCACATTCTTTCAAAATAAAAGGGGGTGATTATAAGACAAAAAAAAAGATTCTTATCTGCTGTTTAGGAAGGGGTAGAATTTAGCACCACTTATTTTTATCTCAAGGAAATTTCTTCAATGCTTTAAATTTTCTCATTAAAATTCACAAAGTTTATTAAAAATAAATCATACCTTTCTCCATGGGAGCTTCTCAAAACCTCTAAGGGTCATATGAAATTTCTTTCTCTCCCTTCATTCTATAGTCACAGTAAATTCTCCTAAGAAATAAGAACGAAAACTTGTTTATAAAGCTGGGCAGCAGATGAGGTTTATTTTAGAGACCTGTCTTCTTTTTTTGCTTTAACCTAATGGAGACATTGACATTTTAAATTTTAAGTTTTATGATCTCTCCTTAATAAATACTCTGATTCTGTCCACATAATTTCAGATTTTATGAACATCTATTTTTTTTTTTAAATATATGCACACCTGCATTCTGTGTACAGCTTCATTTGCCTTCAAAGATGCTTGAAATTTAATGGAATTCTGTATACTAGTGGGTAAAAATAATTGGACAGAATTAGCAAAAGTGCATTTTAATTTCCATCAAGATAGAAAATGAGAGGACTTCAGTTACAACAAGCAGGTAGTGGCTGGAAGAACAGCTGCTTACTGTTTACTTTAATTAAAAAAGATGGAACAGCTAATGGATAATTTAGGAATAATTAGTTTTGAAAGTGATTAAATCACTATTTTGATTATCAATAATTGAACAGAGATCCCAAAAGGGAAACTGGAAACTACGTTTCCATTCAATACTTTTTATTTTAGCTCCTAAACTAGGAAAACTATTGAATTATGCACAAAATACTGTTTGTGATTATGTTGTATGGTAACATTACTTTGTATATACCAAAGTTTAAACCACTGCACTTAAGAGCTTCTTTCTAATTCTTCGAATTTTTTTCTTTAAAAATATGATTAATTCAAACAAATTTGTAAAAAGTAGCTGCATAATAATCAATCATTTTACAAATTAAAAAAAAAAAAAAAAGATTTTTACAGGAAAATATGACTTGGTTATAACCAAACTATCCTGCAAAGGCACAGGTACAGTATACATCAAAGGGTGAAAGTCAAAGCCAAATTCAAGACTAGGAAGTTTCATATTTCTTATATATTATCCATTTCACAGTAAGATACATTTCTATAAATAAGATAATTGAGCTGTAATAATTTTTTCTTTGAGCATTTCTGTGCTGTGGACCACTTTCTCTTGTTATTTTCAGACCTACATGGGAGGGGAGACCCATAGGGGATTCGTGGGAGGAGCAAGGCCTTTCAGGTCCCTCAAGACATCTCAGAGATGTCTTCAACATCTGGGAGCCTTCGTGATGTCCATATGTTTTGGAGGCAAAGTACTTTTCAGATGAGATAGGGCAAATCTAAAGTCTCAGGCAGAATGGTTCCTGGGGCACTGCACATCAAAATTATTCAGCCAGGTGTATGATTTGCCTCAGAGGCCTGGCTGTGTCCCAAATTACACAAAAAGTAGCTTTAGTTCACCATGCTGTCTTGTTTATGCAGTTAGCATCAAGGGTCTTAAAGAAATGCAAAACAATATTCTCATAAACAGTATTTTAGATCCTTTTTTTCCCCTTAATATAATTGATGAGGGAAACAGTGAAGCATGTGAATGACAGTATTATAAAACATTAAGTTTTACTGTTTCATTCCTTTTTAGCAGGGAAAGTCAAGCCTGACTGGTCAGCCTCAGGTTTTCTGACTTTAACCAAATTCCATTAGAATCACTGAAGTTATTGGGTAATAGCCAGTTTATCATGGAGAACAATTAGCCTGACTTGCCTTTTTATGGTTTCTAATGGTGGAAAAAATCATTAGCCTTAAGCTATGTTTCCTGTTAAAAGAAAGACTTTCTGACCATGACCTGATTTTTTTTTCTAATTATATATGTATATAATCATACTGCCTTCATAAGTTGTTCAATTTTGTATTACCAGAAAGTAATTTGGTGATACAATAACTTTGAAGCTGCTATTCCTGATATTCGATACATGTGGTATCAGAACATATAAATGGACCATATTTCTTGTCACTGAAACTGCTTGAAGGGTTTGGAAAATGAGAGACAGAGAGATATGAGATTATTCTTGCAGATTTGAAAAAAGCTTTTTTTTCTTAGTACACGTTAAATGTGATTTAATTAGTGTTACTGCTATATGCTTTCTTGTCTCTTTGAATATTATTTTTTTCTTTCTGCATTCTCCCTCTTGGAAATTATATGTGGCATACCAGGAGGTTGAGGTTTTTGTCATAATTCTCTCATGTTCATAATCAGTTTGTATTCTTTGTTGATTAAATCATAGAGTACAAGTTCTTTATTTCAACTTAGAAGCTTTGTCCAAGGTTTAAATGTCTAGAGTGTTGTTCTTCAAATATATGAAGAGTAGTAACTAGACATGGGAAAAATAGCACTTTATAAACTACAGTACATATGTAGCAGCTGCCATAAATATGAGTTACTTCTGTATCGCAGATGTTTAGTTTGCTTTGGAGATAACTTGTGTGCTTTCTGTACTGTGCAAGTTGAAGTATTGAATTTAGTTTTAAACTTAACTTCTCCTCTGGGAATAATGGGTATTCAGTGGCGCTGAAAATATTGTATTGGCTGACTTGTTGTGACAACTAAGAGTGGTGATAGTTCTCATAGAATCATCGAATCATTAAGGTTCGAAAAGACCTCCAAGATCATCAAGTCCAACCTTCAACCGAACACCACCATGTCAACTAGACCATAGCCCTGAGTACCACATCCAGTCATTTCTTGAACACTTCTAGGGAGAACACAACCACTTCCCTGGGCAGCCCATTCCAATGGCTGACAGCCATTTCAGTGAAGAAATTCTTCCTGGTGTCCAACCTGAACCTCTCCTAGCAAAACTTGAGGCCATTTCCTCTTGTTCTCTGGCAGAAGAGGCCGATTCCCACCTGGCTACAATCTCCTTTCCAGTAGTTGTAGAAAGCAACATGGTCACCCTGAGCCTCCTCTTTCTAGTCTGAACAACCCCAGGTCACTCAGCTGCTCCTCCCTGGCCACCTGGGCACAGCTGGCTCCTGTCCAGATGGCTGTCGACCAGCACCCCCAGGTCCCTTTCCACCAGGCTGCTTTCCAGCCACTCTTTCCCCAGCCTGTAGCATTGTGTGGGATTGGTGTGATCCAAGTGCAGGACACAACACTTCACCTTATTGAACTTCATACTGTTGGCCTCTGCCCATTGATCCAAAATTGTTGAATACATGTGGAATAATACTTTAGTGGGTGATAATAACAGTCTTTGTTAACCTGGCTGGAAGTCATGATGTTAGTTTCTTCCTATATTTGAACCTTGTAGGGAAATTATTAAATATGCTGAGTCAAAACAAACTCAAGGTTTTCTTGGTTGTGGAGTGTTAACTTACATTCAGTAAGGAGGCGAGACTGTTGCTGCATTCATATCTAACTGTGAATTGCTCAGCTGTTCTACTCTGCTCTTCTTTTCTTGATAGAAGAGCTTTTTTGTTATAATAAGAGCATATAATCTAAGAGAATAATCCATAGGTTAAGCAAGTAGTCTATATTTGTTATCTCAGGATACTTGCTTTGTCATTCTTGTTTTCTCTCCCATCTTTCTTGCTATATGCTTTTAGCACTGTATACTGTTACACTGTATAGACTTTTCTACTATAAAAGATGATAAGCCAAGTTTTCAGGCTCTCTTAGCCCCATGCTCAGTTGAGTAGCTATGTTAAAATGTCTTGATATATGCCATAGAATTCAAAATACCAAGCTGCAAGATTCAACATTTATATGAAATTTGAAACTGAGAATTACTCAGAATGATGGAATTCCCTCATTAGAAATTTCATCAATAATTAAGGTAATAATCTGTGTCCAAAAATGCTTACAGAAAGAATTAACTTGATTATATCACACATTTTAATAACAAGTGTCAGATAATAACTTTAACTTTCTGCACTAAGAAACTGATACTTTAGTTGCTTTTTTTGTTAGGGCACTACGACATAAAGAGTTTGGGTGTTCTAAACTTCATGCAGGAGATGTGACTGTTTATAAATAACAGATAATTACTCAGTTGAATAACTTGTCTCAACATAGAACAGAGGTAACAACCTGGGAACATACCAAAATGACAGGTGGTAAGAAACAGCATATTTTTTCTTTTAAGGGGCTGAAGTGAAACAGGGAACATTTTACTCCATTTTACCCTGGCTTTACATTCCCTAACTTTCTTCTTAAGTAATTTTAGAGATCCTAAGTATCCCACACGTTCCAGGAGAAGATACACTGAAGAGGAGACGGCATTTTCCAAGGATGAAATGGGAATAAGCTTTATTCAATCAAATGGATGATCTAAATATAGAAGTTTTATTTCTGCCACAGCTCTTCAGCCTAGTGCTAAGCTGGGCTCGACTTGGGAACTCTCTTATAAGGTGTGTAAAGACCTTTTGATCTTCATTATCAGAGCAAGTAAAGTAATGATCAAGCCTTTCCTTTTTGTTCGACTGGTATTGATAAATGCTGCCTAGCGCTTGTAGGAACAGTAATATAGACACATTCAAAAAAAGTATCCTAAAAGGGTAATTCAAGGGCTTAAGCACATGCATTAATAATTTGAAAGTTTTGTCACTGGAGAAGAAAAGTGTCTGCATTCCCACTGCATCTAGAGTAAGCATCCTAAATTTCCTACCAATGTGAACTTATGGTATTATAAAAATGAAAATGACATTTTAGAAATAGCTGTTGTAATTTTTGATATATTTTGCTCCATGTAACAATATTACATATCTGTGACTTTCTTAGCTCTGAGATACTACATTGTAAAGATCCAAACCTCATTTTGACTAATGCAGGTGACCAAAACTGGTTTGCAAGTTCCAAGATATCTTCATGTGTTCTGCCTTACTCTTCTTTTTCTAATTATTTGGTTTATAGGACTTCAGAAAAAAAGGACTAAATATTGAAATCAGACTATGATCAATTAAAGAGCATCAAAATGAAAATTGGAGGGGAAGAAAGAAAGTAGGGCAGAGGGGAAGACAATATACTATGTTACTTATAGCAAGAACAAAAAGACCTTATCTGTCTGCCCTTGTACTCCCTTTCCTGAATAATTTAAAGCAATAAAGTATAACAGCCAAAATGTTATATCGACTATCTGAGTCAAAGTGGCTAAAAAGAAAATCTTGGCGTAATCAATATAAGTGAACTATTAAGCTGAGAAGGGTCTTTCAAAGTCACTGTTTATTAAGCTAAAGTACTGCTATATGTTAGCTCTCTTTTTGGTATTAATGAAGTTTATTTCATACAGCACCAAGGATCAGATATCAGATATAGCTCAAACTCATAATTCTATCATTTTTTATAGTTTAAAAAGTTAGATTTAGAAGCCCTGACATGATTCAAGAACCTGCTGATTTTAACTGGTATTATTTTGCTTCACTCCAATGATCCTTCCAAGACTTATCGTCTACTTTTCCTAGTTGAGTGTAAAATAAGCCTAAAATTATGTATCGATACACTGCAGAAATGCTTCTTATTTCCTAGTAGTAACACAGCACTAAAAATTTTATAATTGTATTCCTCTGTAATAGGTTACGTCATGTGTTAAATTAAGTGTGATAAAAATGTTTTAGGTCTATAATTAGAATATAATTGCTTCAGTGCACACCTGTCTAAAAATGTATTTGCCTTAGTGATGTGCATAGATGTACCTAGTCTAATAATCTGCTTTTTCCTTGTAATTGGATCTTCTGCAGCTTAAACTACAGCACATTTTATATTAACGTTTCCTAAGCTAGAAGGTAATATGGACATGCATGATGGAAGCCTATTTCCACTGGTTTAGATGAGGTCTGTTGCTTTTGCTGAACACTGAAAATAACCACTACTTTGCTTTGATATTAAAATTGAAAAGTGCATATGGAACACAGGATGACGACCTTCTCGGGTAGGAGAGTGCAAATGTGTTCTGAAAGACATGAGAAGAACACTTTTGTGTTAAAGAGCGAATAAACAAAACATTTTGAAGTGATGCAGTCCAGAGCAGTTCAGACCAAATATCAAACAAAACAGTAAAGGACTGAGTGTTGCTGTAAAGCACAATAGCAAAACAGGTGAGGTAGCATTTAATACTTACAATTAAAATTGGAAGTGCATATCTCTCCAATTAAGTCCGTAGTAAGGGCTTGGGACCATACACCATTTGTCACCATTGATTCCAATTAAACTCAGGGCTTCTCATTGTAAAGAATGGTGAGCAATCAATGAGCAATTAAGAGAAGAAGACCTTGAAAGTAACTTATTGTAGTAAATCTGGTGTGGAAATGTGCAGGCACATTGCCATTAAACCACTTAACGCAGTGATAACATGCTGCAGGTGACATCATTTGTTGCTCTTTTAGCCTAGACTGTAGTGCAAATAGCTTTAGGTTTAACTTCTCAAGTTCCTGGGACAGCAAACAACATCTCTGTGTAAATCCTGGTGTGGAGCTTGCTGGTTTGTAACCAGCCACTGTGACTCTCATCTTTATTATTAGTAGCTTAGAAAAGATAAATCAGGTCCTCAAGGATCACCTAAGGTTAAAGTCATTAAAGGCAGAAAAGATGCCAATACAGGGAGTGCCAAAGGTGAATTTCAAGAAAACTGTAGCAGAAGGTTCAAATACCTTAATTTGCCCTTATGTGCTGTAATTTTTATTCCAGGACTGAGGAAAGGATATAAGGTCAAATGAACTTCTGGCAAGCATCACGCATGCAAACATGATTTGCATAATAATTTAAGTTTTTTTTTGTCAAACACAATATCTCTTTAAAAGGCATCTTGTCACTTCAAAGAGTCTTTGTCATGGTGCCTGTCTGTAATCTTGCTCAATTAATATATTCCTTTTTTTTTTTCCTTTTTAATTGCTTCACTAGCACCTAATTAATCTTGTTCCTGATTTTGTTTGTTGGAATTTGTACCACGAGGTCAGCAGCTGTTTCCTCTTGAATGTGTAAATGTTTTCCCAGGCAAAATACACACATGTATGGAAAATATAAATATATGTATTTATCAACATAGTTTGGATTTATCATCTAGCCACTTTAACTATCCAAGTTAATTTAGGAAATTATTCTGCAGAGTATCATTGCATGACTAGTGGCTAATTAATGACTGGGAAACCACTATGCTGTCTGTATGTCTGGACATTTGTGTTTTCTCTAATTTCTGGTATGTATATTGTGTTTCATGTTACAGTATTATGTAGCCTTTAAATTACATTCCTGTGTATAACCTACCTGCCATAGTTGTTAAACTCAAAATGTCACTATGGACAAAAAGGAGGACATACATTAAATGTAAAACAAGGAAATTTATTGTTTGTTGCCTTAAAATCCTAACAGATTTTACTAAGATGAAACAAAGATATTATGATTAGTCCAGTTGAAATTATACTAACAGTTACTGTCCAAATTAATATCAAACAGATCCCATTATTAATAAATTTGAAATGGTTATATCAAGATTTGTGGTCATCCTTTTGTTGCGTCTCTGATCCTAAATGAGTCAGGGTGGGGCTGCAGTGAGTTGTCAGATTCCTGATTTCCAGAAAGGGAGGAATTTGAAGCTGGTGATGAATTTTTTTCCTCCTCTTTGAAGGAGTATATATTTTTTTCTTGTCACTCCAATGTTTGCTTGAGGTACTTTAATGTTTTCTAACATGATTTACATCTTCCTTTTTTTTTCACTGCTCTATATATGATATATCTTAATTTATTATACATACTGTATTTTATGGAGGTGAGATACTTGTTCTTTGTTTTGGGGCTTTGCTCATTACTCCAACAGCAATTTTTGCTCACCCCTGAAGTCTACATTTCATTGATGACCCATGAGCTGCTTAAGAGTCTTGGGGAATCCAGTGTTACTCTTTGACATTGTTTTTAAGATCATCTTTTTACACATAACAGAAGATACTACTTTTTCTTGGTATTATCAGACCATCAAGCTACAATGACAATAAAATTTTTTCTTATGGAAAGTTCTGATTATATATACCAGTGGAGTTTACCACTCCCAGTTTATATGCCTACCCAGCTGTAAGAAAAAAACCCCCAAATTAATATATTTTTAATGATAAGTACAAAGACTGTTTCTTTTCTATTTTTTTTTCTCTTCAGAAATATACTATTTGGGAAAGATATGGGTTTTTTTGTCACATATTGTATACAGGATTTTTTTTTTTTGGTTTGTAGATTCCTTATTGGACTGATGAGAAAATTATTACTAAAAATGAAGAAAGATTTTTCTTCCATAATCACATTAAAAAGTCACCCAAATTTGAAAAAAAGTAAAGATTAGATGTTTTTTAATGTCCTCTTACTGAATGTCAATATGTTTAGATGGAAGTATTTTTACAAGTCTGGCAATGAAATTACATACAGAAAATTGATTTGAAATAGTTCATGGGCAAATCAAATCCTCCCTGTTTCAAATACATTGGTTTGTTATTTTCTCTGGCAGATTAATTGCCTTTATATACCCCTAAACAGGGTCATAATGCTGGAGGAAAGAAGTATGTGTGGTTTCTGTATAAGGTATTCTTAAATTGGAAAACGAGAATTATGTGTGTTGACAGATTTATGTGCATTCTGTCCTGTAGCATATGGTGGTGTTGATAAGAACTTGTAATAGTCTGTCTAAAGACCTCACATCTTTGCAATGCACGGTGCTAAGTGCCTGACATCCCATGCTTATTTTGAACTTCAGTAGGAAGAAAAGGAAGATATAATACTGGAGATTGAATGATGGAATTCATGACACTCAATGTTTTTTCCTGGACAACACTGATAGGGTGAAAAAACCCACCACGACAAATTGCTTCGGTTACTTTTGCAAAGTGTCTTCTGTTGTGCCAAAATAAAATGTCTTGATTTAAGTAGGGAGAATTGATTTACACATGAAGTAAAATTATTTATGATAATGTTTTTTAGGTATCTTTGATTTAGGTAGTACAATTTTCCTGTATCTCTGGTGCTCTCAGAATATATTTACACTAATAGTACAGCTTTGTCTTGCATAGCAATTTGTGTGCATGCACCAGTGTAGCTTAGCTGTTCCTCCTCTAAGGAGCACTTTCAGAGGCAACTCAATTTAAAATGTAGGCCAAGAAATTTCAGGCTTGATTCAGAAATGTACGGACTCATCAACAGTGCTAAACTTGAAACATTAATCTCTTATACTGTGTTACTGCTGTCATGCCAAATGTTGTAGGTAAGGGACTGTCAGCAGTTTTAGCCTAAATGTGGATTTTTTGATGTTATGATTTATCCACTGTAGGGGTGGAACAAAAGGTGCTTGTTGAATGATCTGCCACTTTGGAAGCTCTAGGCCTCTAAGAGAGATGCGAGCGTTCAGAAGCTTTGTAAACAATTCATGCAGCTTCGATAGCTTTGGGCTGCAACCATAAGCAGGAGTACTGAGGGACAAATGGATGCCAATAGTTTTGTCTTTGATGCTGTAAAATATTGAGCCCTTACCTGAGAAGTCTCCAGAACCTAAAGAAACAGATTTATTTGTTCTTGTGAATGTACCAAATTTTTGTAATTTCTTGGATTTTCAGTCAAATCTTGTAATAAAAGGTTCTTTATTTTGGGATTGAGTGAAGGCAACCACTGTTGTCAGAGTTGTTTACACTTCAGAAAATGCTCTCATTCTCTACAGCATAGGAGAAAATTTTGGCATGCCCCTGTGAGGTAGGGAATACTCTCCAAAGAAGACAAAGAATAGCTGTGATTTTTTTTTTTAACATAAAAATGGGTAGAGCATATGAGAAAGGAAAATTTTAATAGTATATAAAGACGGTAATTTGGATGACATATAATTCATCAGGTCATTGTTTTTAGTGTAGAAAACTCAGCTTGAAGGAAACCATTTCAAATATATCTACACTGATTGGTAGTCTGGACATGAAGATACTAGTTAATATTGAAGCTGTCAGGATGTCTTTTGTAAGAATGCATTGTTAGTTTAATAAAGTGAAGCGATGCTATTTTAAGGGTTCATTTTGGCTTGTTTTACTGGTAGTAAATAAGGAGAAACACAATTAAGCCTTGCGTTTTATATATACAGTCATGCTATCTATTTCCACTTTAGGTTACTTGTCTATATCCTTTCCTGCTTTTAATTTGTGTGACACAATTATTTAAGAATTACATTATGCACAATAGCTTTTCATATTTTTAGAGGTAGTAAACCCATACATGTTATGAAAAACCTAATAACTTTTGTATATTTGTTACAAGGTACTGACATGCTGAGGACTACACATTAAGATAGCCAAATTGTAGGAAATAGAACTTTTGTAAGATGATAATCAAAGATTAACACCTTCAATAGAGACAAATTCCAATATTCCTAGGCATGATCATTCACAAAGTGAATAGAGAGCTTTGAAACTCTATACAGAGTGCCCTTCTCAGACAGTTACCCTTTTCTGGGGTTACTTTAGTCATTTCCATCTCACTAACATGTTGCTTAAAACAGGGGCACATGGTATTTTACAGATGGTATATTCATACCAGATGCAGGGATAAAACAATTTTGTATAAAGTGCACACCTCATTTTCATTAGTTATATCTTCATTTTAAGATCCAGCTAGGTAGCCTGAAACTACCCTTAAGCCCAAGTGATTCTTTGCTGTTGGTACTTTGATACAGGCTCATACTCAGATGTAGACAGGCAAGTGAATGTGCAGGTTTGGGACAATTTTCTTGCACTGGCTACATCTGCCATCATGTGTGCCACAACAGATCAGTCAGCCGAGACCTTCTTAGACAGTTCTCAGCATTATGTGTTGAAATGTCAGACTGGCACTTCAGTGGGTTCACCAAAGGGGACAAAGTTTTGGCTTTCTCTCTGGAACAGTGTGGACAGTCCGAGCCTGGATCGGCAGTGTGGCTGTGGAGCATACCAAAGGTTAGCGAGCTTGCTCACAGGCTTCGCTGCTTGAAAGGACAGCTGTAGAGAGAGCATCTGTCTTGGAGTGCCACAGTAAGCTTCATTTTTCAAGCAGGGGGATCACCTTTCACATTTACTTGATACCAAAAAGTCTGATAGATTTCATCATCTTCAGGCCTGTGCGTTTCTAATTCTTCTTCTTGTGTGTATGTGTAATTTTGTTTCATGGACTGTTCCAGGCACTAAGGACTGCCAATTCTCAATATGTCTTTCTAGCTATGACAGAAGGGCAGAAGCAGTGACAAATAGAGCCAGCACAGAGAAGCAGAGTTATTAATTCATCTTCCTTTCTTCCTTTCTTCTGACGCAGAAATTTGTTGTCCTGCAAGCCTAGAGCAGAGCAACAACTTGTGCCAATTCCAGTTGTGGGAAATATATTTTTGCAGTAGAGCAGGTGCTTTTCTGAGGACATTGATTCAAGAAGACTGAAATGGAAAGTAAGGAAAAATAGGCTATGAAGTGATTTCTCAGGAGGTGATTTTACAGGAGGTCTGATATACTAGAGAAAGCAGCTGTGCTTATAAACAGGGACTGTAATATCCTTGAATATTAGGGAATTCAGCAAGTGAGGAATTATGGTAACATTCAATTGTTACTTATCCTCATGTCCTTTAGTCTTTACTATTGCAGTTATTATAGACATGTTGATGGAGAATATTGAGCTGAAATTTGGTGGAAACCCCCCACCTCCAAACAATAAAACACTTCCCTCTTAAGGATATGTCTTTTGTTTTGCACAACAATAAATTGAATAGGCTGTTATTGGAGTTTTAATAAGACCATAAACTTTCTGCTCAATATGTAAAAAGAAGCAGTTGATTTAGTTTATAAGGACACAAACAAGAAAAGCTACTGTAAAATATATGTGACTCTCTGAAGTATGAATTTGATTACAAAGAATAATGCTGGAAAAATACACGGCATCTGATGCAGCTACACAAAAGAGGCAGGAGAATAATTAAAAAATGGCACACTGATTTATTTAAAACTCGAAGGTCTGCTTTCCAGTATAAACCAATACATTCTGCAAAAGACCATTTTGGAAGGTAACCGAAGTTACCAACTTGTACAAGCTTCAGCCAAGGCAAAATATGTATGCCTCTTGCAATCTCCTTGCCTGCAGGAATATGCTTTGTGCCAGTCATAGTTAATTTTGCACTAGAAATCCACATGGGACTGCCAGCTGGAAGCAGGGAGAATGAAAACTATGCATGTAAGTGCTTCAAACTGCTGGAAATATGATGCTTGGCATTTAGATGTCAAAAAAATTGCTACTTGTTTATTGTCAAATTAAATGCCCTCAGACTAAGAGCTCATCTATAATTGAACTTTATTTTAAAAGCAAACTTCAGCAACATCTCTTTCTGCCCTTGCCATCCAGTTTTATTGTCGTTGAGATGGAAATCTCACCAAAAAGATTTCAAGCTTATGTGTTTTCAAGGAACCATAGATTATGCTTAGATGCTTCATCTCATGGGAAGAGGTTGAGATCAGCAAGTTTAGTAGTTTTCTATTTTCACTAAAAAAAAAAAAATGGGGAAAAAAAAGACTATTTTAGAATTGTGGAGTAATTCAGGCTGGAGAGGACCTCTGAAGGTCATTTGGTCCAAGTTGCGCTGAGAGCAGAGATTTATATTGTTAGTTGAAATTATGTAAACAAAATGAGCTCAACATGGCTGAAAGACAGGAGATTTTTTTTGGGTTTTTTCCCCTCATCTATCTAGAATGGGTCTGAAGGCTTACAGGTCAGTTTTGAAACAGTCAGAGACATCTAGACTTGGAGACTGAAGCTGGTGAAGCTTCTCTAAACCAGTGTTTTTGCAACAAAATACAATTTTTATTTCTTATCTACCGTCCCTGCAAAATTCATGTCTCTTTTTCGTGTACTTCTCTAATAGTGCACAGAGCACAAATTCATGAAGGTTTCTGGTGAATGGAAGTCTATTAGGCTCTTGTTTCCTCTTTACAGGTGGCGATGGATCGCAGTAGAATCCCAATAGAATAGCATTAGGTAGCTCACCTAATTAGATCATCATATTACGAAAGAGGCATGTGATCTAGTTGATCATTCAGTGAGAGCTTTTATCTGTTGAATGGACTAGCCCTGTCCTTCATGAGGAATTCCTTCGACCTTAGGGATTATCTTGACAGAATCTGGCCCTTCTTTCGAGCTTTTATTTCATGGTGTGATAGTCCGTTTCAGCTCTTAGCTCATATGCATTCTTCGTGCATCGTTTTAACATTCAGATTCAAGGGCTAGGACTCTCAACAACTCCCAAGTCTGCTATAGAAATTTCGACTATAACTCTATGAAATTAAGTTTTTAAACTTCTCAGGCTTTAAAGGCTGCCTCCCAGACACCTTTGGCTCTTTGGCTCCTTCTTGTAGCAAAGCACTTGACTTTATGTGCACAGCAGCATGGCAAAAGCAGAGCTTTTTGGGATCCGGCCATCTCCCCCAGCTTTTGGGTGATAGAAAGAGATGGGAAAGGAGAAATGTAATACAAAATAAAGAGGAAAGGGAAAACAATCCAACTAGTTTCTAAAAAAAATAATGGTAACTGTTAAATAAGCTAGAATTATTTTTATTTCAATTAGGCAATTATATAAGGATAAAACATATGTTACTTTAAATCAAGGTGTTTTAAAAAGGCTGAAGTGACAGATTTAACATCTACTTAATTTTCTTTAAAGAAAACCAAATGAAAAAATTACAAATTTCTGCTATAACTTCCAAACCGTAACACTGCAATAAATGAATTAATTTTTTCACTACTTGCAATTTTATGGAGCTATAAGGCAAAGGCAGCCTGCCTGGTCTAGCCTATTATATTGCACCTCAGCAAAAAAAGAAACCCTGGAAACTTCAGGCAAAGCAAAGACGATGAATGAGAGAGGTGAAAAATAATTCTATAAAAGCGTGATTTATTAGTGATGGGGGTGGAAGAGTGGGTAAAATAGACAAGGTGTGGGTAAAAGGAAGCAAATGAAGCAGTTGAAACTAGTAAAGAAACAGCAGAAATTAAGAAGCAGGGAGAGAGAGAGATTCAAATGATTTCTGAACGTATTTTTTTCTTAGTGAACATAGTGTTTTCTTGCAATCATGCTAGGGATTAGGTTTGATAATGTTACCAGGGCATTACAAAAAATATTTTACTTTACCAGGATGCTTGATTTTGAATTAAAGACTTTCAGTCTGCCATACAGATCTTCTGAAGGTCCTTCATATTTTGAATATTATCAAGGATTTTTCTATATAAAGGATTTTGGAAACAATATGAATAAATTCAAGGATAATTACAAATTTGTTTTCAGTGCACCTGGAAACAGCTCTATTGTGTGAAATATCTCCCTAAAGAAAATTAGTATTCACTCATTGAGAGCATTCTTAGGAAAAAAAGAAAAAATCTAATCCAAAATCCTACCAGAACAGCTTTCAGAATATATTCCTAAAATATAGGAAGAGAGCTAAAGAGCTCTCATGAGTACCTGGATAAATGATATGGAGTAAATAAAAATTTTTGTAAATTATTGAGTATGTAAATATATTTTCTATAAATTTTGTATCTAGTCCGCTTCCACGATAACTTGCTGAAACACTTTACTTTCCGTTGCAATAGACCAGAGATTTGCATTAGCCGAATTTTTTTTAAAAGCTCTGCTAATGAGACAGCATCTGCTAAGCCCTGTTGCATGGCAATTTTTAATCATGGGACTATTCGTCATCATTTTGTTTTGCTTTATGATGATGACAGTTTGACATAATTCAACATACTCACCTTCTCAAAAGAAGGATTTCCTGAGAATGCAGAAGAGTGATCACCTGTTTCTTTCCAGGAAAGAAAACCTTTACGTGAACACCCAGGTTTGGCTGAGGAGCAGAAAGCAGTGGAAAACTGTCATCAGGCTTATTTTTTGTTTCTATGGTCTGAAAGTGAAAGCCAGCCTCTTCCAACTCAGAAGAGAGAGGTCACGGGGTTTTTTTGGGTTGGTTTTTTTTTTTTTTTTTGGTTTCGGGAATACCTAGATCCAGAAGTCTGGTATTTAACTTTAAACCCATTATTAACAGAGTAGGACAAAACTATCTTCTTTCTCCGTCTTTCCTATCAGACATAGGTCTGATAGAGCACCTTCCTTTTTGTCAGTATTTAATTTCATGCCCAGTGTAAAGTTACAGCTTATTAAATATTATGTACTTAGCATTCATCACATCAAAGATCAAAGAAATCATTAAAGAAATGTCTTTCTTTGCACTACTAATAAAATGAAAACACACAACTCCAAAATGTAGATGAATTGGAATAGGCCTTATTTGTAATATATGAAGTGACATGTGTTCCATAAAAAATGCACAAAATGCTAGATATTTTGTTACTGTTTTTTGCTGATCTATAATGAATTCTATGAATTTACTCAATTCAAAATAGGTTGATTTCATTCACTCAATTAAAATATTCCTTGTTGCAGCTTCTCTGTCACTTGTTTCCTATTATCTTTTTACATGTCTTTCTATGTCCTACTAATGAAGAACTATTATCCCTTGGGCTCTGTTTTTGCGTGGTTGTTTTTTTTTCCCAAATCACCTCCTTTGATTTCTTTTACAGTTATTTTGAGCTGGTAATGTCAATATAAGAATTTTATTTAAAATAATTTCCTATATATATATTTTAGGGTTTTTGATCCACTTGCGAAGGCTTGTCTAAATCTGTCACAAGAACAATCACTTAACGCTTCTTTTGCATTCTTCTTGACTCTCATTCAATTCCTGTTCCAAATTCCTAGCTAGAAGTCCCTCAGTTATTTTTTTATTGTGGAATATTTTGACTGTTTTCCTTTATAATAAGTTTTTTTTTAGTGCCCTCACCGAGGGGTGTAGTTATTCTGTCCCCTAAGCCTGAGTACTAAAGTGATGACAATGATTTAAAAAGTTAGTCAATTTCTTGGTTCAGTAGGTATGCGTGACTGACTTTTCTTACTTTTTTTCTATTTTTATAGAAAGTTCATTCTGGGAAAGAGGAGACCTGGCTTTCTAGGTATGCTATTTTGTAATAATACTCAAAAGTTACTAGAGCTGTCTGCTGTTATAGATTTCTTTCTCATTACAGGCAAGGTATTTTTGGTGTGTGTACAGTGCAAACTTCAATATAGGAAGCCCTAGCCAGCTTGGCTAGTGGAACAGAAAGCAATTTAAATGATTTATCTTGATGAAGCTGTATGGTGCCATGTATTTTATTGTGCATATGCGTACATCACTGTGGGCTAGAACCCCTGACAGGCCAGTGAGTGAAATTTATGCATCACTTGAGATCCTCAGATCTCTCACTTGCTGCCTAACTTAATAAAAT
The DNA here is from genome assembly GCA_014706295.1 of Lycocorax pyrrhopterus obiensis. NCBI lineage: Eukaryota > Metazoa > Chordata > Aves > Passeriformes > Paradisaeidae > Lycocorax > Lycocorax pyrrhopterus. Next base: position 76,032,500 of record JACSVZ010000004.1, read on the forward strand.
ATCTAAATTGCCTCAGAGTACTGGCACAGGTACTGACTAACTGTGGAAATGCTAATCCAGTCTGTCAAATTGTTGAAAGCATATCCATATGCTAATGTTCTAGCTGAACTCTCTGAGTAGTTTCTTTGCTCTGTTTATGAGATCTCAGGCCATGCCCTCTAAAGAAGACCAGGACTAGAAGGGAGTTTATAGATCTCTCTGAATGATGACTGCAATAGCAGAGGGCTGGAATATATTTTCATAAGTATATAAAACCCCATCTCAATAGTACTTTTATGCTCTTCCCTTGCCATTCCTTTCTGCCCCGTCTCCCATAGAAAAACTGCTTGAGGGCTTCTCCTGACTTGTCCTTGAAAGTTTATTCATAGCTGTATTTGTACTAACAATGTTCCTCCCTTGAAATCACTATTCTTCCTCTAGTATGTATCTCCTGAAGTATTTTATAAAGAAGAGTTAAATTGTCCCTCAGCCTTCATGTTGGTCTGTGAAAAAATCCAGAGGTGTTTTAGTCTTCTTTCCTATGACAGAATTTTCTTTGTCCTTACCAACTTAATAGCTCTTACCTAATTCTCTTCCTTTTTATTTAATGTCCTAAGATTGACAGTCACCGTATTCTGAATGGTGATGTGCCAGTATTGCATTTGCCTTTTAGGTAGCTGTATCACATTCATATCCCAGTATCCCATTAACCTATGATCAACAAATACGATTGGGTCCTTCTGCTTTCATATGGTAGAAATAAATTTGATATTAAAAATAAGTTTGAATCTTTTCAGTTATTATTGTACCGAAGTGTATTTAGTATTGCTGTATATCCCCTAACATGGTCCTTCAGGTCATTTACCCCTGTGTTTTGCTAACATTGTCATGAGCACTCCTTTTCTAGCAATGGGAATTTGTAAAAAGATCAGGCCAAAGGCTAATTTTCTTTCTTAATCAATCTCGCGCAGGAGTTTCCTGTTTAATTCTCTTTGGTGTTGTCTCCTGTTAGATCAATTCCTTATTCAGGTTAGATTTCTATTAATCTTTATCTGCTTAGCTAGACGACTAGATTTCCGTGTGTCAGAGTGTTAGAGCCCAGATGGATGAGCTCTTAATTCATTACCCTATTGTGGAAAATAATTTCACTTTTTAAAAGCTCATGTTACAGTTTTACATTTTTTAATGAACAAAATTGAGTCTACAGATAGATGGAAAATGTGCCCAATTTCAGTAATATGAAAAACTCTGTATTTATCTGGTTATTCTTTTCTCCTGAATACAGGTATTTTTCTGTTTTTCAGGTTTGTTCTCTTCTTATGGCAGAGATCTTAAAATACATGCTGTCTGACCTGCAACTTCATTTTTCAGTTCTTCCACAATTCTGGGCTGGAGTTCAGCTTGTGATTATGAGTAATTCATATATGTTTAGTTCCTTGAGATCTGTTTTCACTTCTGTTACAGTATTTTTAGTTTTTTGTTAATACCCACTTTTATTTACCTTGCTGTCATCTGCAAGGTCAATGTCATGCTCTGTTAAAAACGGAAGAAAACTGTTTATTTAATTATTATTCATTATTATTATTATTATTCATTCTACTTAGTCTCCACCTCTGTATGGTGTCTTCTTCTAGCTCTCATAAAAACAAGGTTATGTATCTTCACTACCCAAGGTCGTTTATGGCTGCCTAGCTGAGAATGAGTCACTGCCTCTCAGTGTTGCTCACGGAACCAAGGCTGGGTTGAGGTTGGAAGGGACCTGTCAACATCATCTGGTCCAACCCCTCTGCTCAAGCAGAGACACCGAATCAGCTGCTCAGGGCCATGTCCAGATGGCTTTTAAGCATCTCCAAGAATGGGGACTCTACCACCTCTCTGGCCAACCTGCACAGGTGCTTGGTTACCCTCACAGTGAAAAAGTGTTTCTGGGTGTTCAGAGGGAACATCTGGATGTTCATTTTGTGCCTGTTGCCTCTGGTTCTGTCACCGGGCACCACTGAAAAGAGCCTGGCTCTCTTGTCTTTGCACCCTCCCTTTTGATGTTTATATACACTGATGAGATCCCCCTGTGTCTTGCCTTTCAGCATTAGAATTTCCCCATGTATTTTGTGTGGTGCCTGGCCTCCCTACTCATGGCTCTAACTCAGCTGGAGAGAAGGGCGCCTAAAAGTAGAATTTGGCAATAGCTTTAACAGAGCGGTCCCAGTAAGATTTTAGTTTCAGGTTTGAACGTGTCCCTTGATCATAAATGCAATTTAGCTGTACAGCTGGACCCTTAAAAAATTGCAATACATATTTACTTATATAGCTGGCCAAACCAAAATTAGTGCTAAATTAAGGTATTGCTCCAGTGAATTTTTATTTATCTTTTCCCCCCATACTTTTGGTAAACTTGCAAGTTCAAGTTCCTGTTATTTCCAGATATCCTAAACCAAAAGGGTTAGTGCTGAGAACACCAAAATGTTTGCAGAAAGTAGCTATTTGTAGAAACAATAAAGAACAAGCAATAACATAGATTTGACCTCATGAGAAATGTCACCTAATCGTCTCCTTGGCAGAGCTTAAGAGAAAATTGTTATATTATTAATTGATATTTTGATTAGAAGCTTCTATTTAATTTGGGGGGTAGGGTGGGGTGGGGAGAAGAAAAGAAAAGGCTATTTTGGAGAATTTTTCCGCTCTATTACTTTTCTCGTTCATATGCCTGGATCACTTCTGCTTTTAGCAATGGACATTTTGCCCTCTAGTGGTTTCTTTCGGTTACAAAATATCCGGGGAAAAGCTGTGTGCACTCAAATTCATCCACTTAGATTCTGGTGTGGACCTGCAAAGCAAAAACTTTTAAGATTATTTTAAAAATGATGGTGTTCTTTTTTCTTTTGTCTGTATCCATCAATACACCTTTATGACTTTACCTTTAATTACACTGTGCTCAGAATATATTTTATTCACATGGATTGTTAAGGGGAAGCTAAAAGCCACTGCACTTTAATTTGAAAGTAGTGGCAAGAAAATTAACTGGCAAAGATTTGGATTTTGATTCAAAGCAGTGACACTGTATCGAAATTATGGATAACATCATTTGCTGCTTTATTTAACGAAACAAAGCAATGAAAGCTGTGTAATAACCCAAGCTGTAATATACTTGCCAGAGCAGCATGTATGTGCTGCAAAGTTTTCCTTTAATTCCATAACAATGGTCCAACTGTGCTTATTTGGGACATGACTTGTGGCTAGACAGAATGTATTTAGCTTTATTCTAGAGCCTTAGTCACTGCTTTGGTGCTCTGGGAGTATGAAAATGAAGGGGTACCATTTATATTTTAGTTCTTGTGACACCAGCATACTGGTTTTCTGTTGCAGTATTTCTATGCATTTTTTGTTATGTGAAGATTTGCTGAAGTGAATGGCATGTTGGCATCCTCAAGGTATTTGGAGCCATGCCAAGAAGAAGTAATACTGCATAAAATACGTAATATTCTTATAAAGGTTGGAAAAATCCTAATTAACATGCTTGATGCAGCACCAATTGAGATTAAATATGCATGCTACTCAGGGTTGTTCTCTTCAAGGCAACCTAAAAATAAATATTTAGGGGATATTTCAAAATGCCAACTTCAAGACAAAGTTTCATTGCATCTATGAGTTCAAGTGCTTCCTAATAGGAATAAGAAATGTTTATAGATTAATGCTCTTCAGTTCTCTGCATCATGGTTCCCAAAATATTCAGTTTAACCAGTCCCTGAAAAGGATCACTGATGGATTGATGATACTCAATGGTTTTACAATGATTGGATTACAATAAACCTGAGTTAGATGAGGCTAGAAACCAACAACTGTAACAAAACTGCGACCACACTCTTCCTTACATCATAATAAAAAAAATGTCCATAGAGGAAAATATCCTGAAGAAAAAATGTGTTTCAGTTGTGCTTTAAGACTTTGCAATAAATGAAAATGCCATGTTATCCTTTTCATGGCTCTATTTTTACTTGCAAAATGTTTGTTTATAAATATATTTTTAAACCCTTTCCCTCCACTTTAAAATTAGTAAGACTGTATCATCCAAAACACTCCTACTTTATGAAATAAGAGTATTTTTTCATAGAAATTCCCAATTTTATGAGAATAATGAGATTTTTAGAGAAAAGTAATAGAGAGGTCTTTCCATGAACAGTATAATTTTGAGGTTTACAAATACAGGACAAACGGGCCACCAAGTAAAGAAAATTGTTCTTGAGGCTTTGAGGTGCTTCAGCCCTTAAGAATAAGGGCTGTGGGTCTGCTAAAGTGGCATAAGCAGCCATGGCATTGGGAGAAAGGTGGATTAAGAATTTGTATGGTTCAAGGGTAATCAGCTTAGGAAGCTGAGAGAAGTGTATTAATATCAGAGAAAATATCTCTATTTCTTATTTTAAAATTTTTCAGTACCAAAATGTTTCAAAAAGGAGCAGAATTTTAAAATAAGGACAAGGAGAAGAATAGGGATAGAAGAGGTGTGTCAGGATCAAGGAGAAAACAATGTAGTATTCTCCTAATTAGTTGTAAATGTTCATAGAATCATAGAACACGCTGAGTTGGAAAAGACCCATCAGGATCACTGAGTCCAACTCCTGGCCCTGCAGAGGGCACCCCAAGAGTCACATCATGTGCCTGAGCATGTTGTCCAAACACTTCCTGAACTATGTCAGATTTGGTGCCTTCCCTGGGGAGCCTCTCCCAGTGCTCAGCCACCCTCTCTGTGAAAAATCTTTTCCTGATATCCAGTCTAAGCCTCCCCTGACTCAGCCTCATGCTGCTTCCTCAAGTCCTGTCACTGGTCAAGAGAGTGAGGAAATCAGTAGGGATATTTTTTTGTCTGTAGCTGCTTCTCTGGTTTCCTGCTGCTGTTTTCTTTTCTTGTTTTGTTAGTTTGGGGGGTGGGGGAGGGCAAGGGGCTGCCTTTCATATGTATTCAAGGCCACCTCTTTTCCCAAGGATCTTATGATCTAAACTACCACTGCTGCTGATGTTTCAGATCATCTGTGGTGGACATTTCTGGTAGTCAGGTGGACTCTGCAGTTCAAAACCATCATGTCTCATACGTGACCAAGGCCTCTGCCTACAGTTGCAAGCCGACTTGGCTGCTCCAGTGTGGCCATTACTGCCCAGAACTACATGTTCTGTCTTCCTGTGGAAGGCATCTGCTCCTGTACCTGGAATGAGTGAAACAGTTCTGTGCCCAGCACTTCAGGGCACTGATTTGTGGATTCCTTCTTAAGAACTACTGCCAAAAACACGTGCTAATAGGAGGGGCTGTTTAATCATAGTGGCTGGGAGATGAATGGTACTCTCACAACTTCAGAAGCATGGCCCAAAACAGGGGATGTTTTTAGGTATGTATCACTTCAGTACCACTGTTTGGTCTCCCTGGAGTCAGAACTTCAAGTCTCCAAAGTTGGACCTGGAGAAAATCCAATGAACCACAGATCAGAACAAATGCAAGGTCCCTGTGGATGCTGCATTGAAGTCGAGGTTAGTAAAAAGAAGTTTATTTTGGACAGGCTGCCATCATTCTTATGTGAATAAAAGCAATTTTTCTGAACATTATGTGAGATGAACTATGGTGAGGATTTTTGTTTTGATTTTGTTTTTCCACTATCATTTCTACCCTTATCCCTAATTCCTACTTGTAACTTTTAACATTACAATTTTCTGCTTTCTTTGGGAATATTTTAACAGCACAAAATATTGTCATTTTTCTTCCTTAACACATAGTACAAAAATAAACACTGAATCAAAAATGAAAATTGTATGTCAGTTTTGTTCTCTCTTCATGAGAGCACCATAGATCTTATGAATTTTTGTCTTATGCTTTAATATGCTCAGCAGTTAGTGGTTGTTAAGTAGATTAATCAGATGATGTTAATGTTCAAAAATCCTATTGCAAATAGTATAAATCACATATTGAATATTGAAAATTATGTAATTATGGCCATTTAAACTGCAATTAAAAATAATTAAATTATCCCATGCAAAGCAGGTTTAGCAAATAGAAGAACACATTTAACTTGATTTTATTTTAGTTTTCGTTCTTTAATAAATTATACTAGAGCATTAAAATGTCCCCTGGGGAACAAGTACTGTAGGTTATTAAAGAATAAAATTATATTGCAAAGTTTTATATACATGTCATATGAATATCTAGATGGAAGATAAACAGCTTTTGAAAAATTGCCTGAAAACAGCAATCCATCATGTTTAGGGAGAGTTTTCTTCCAGTTTGCTATGCTAGCATTTTTGCTATAGTGTCAGTGGTATTAGGAAAAATGGGATTGCCTGGAGATATTCTTTCATCATAGTAGAAATTTCAGCCAATCTAAGTGCTTTTAGAATAAGAGTGGAGTGCAGTTAATTCTGAAGAAAATCTTTTCTCTTCATTGCACCTGCATCTGTTATGGTGCTCTCTGGCTGCAGTTCTGATATCCTTCTCACCTCTCCCTAAGGCTGCCTGAAAAAATGGGGCCCTCAAACGTTTTAATTCATTAAATTAGCTAAATTAAATAGGAGTTTCTTTCCTGCTTTGTGAGTCTTTAGTCCTTTCAGAACTATGCAATGCTTTTGTACTTTTGTGCTGTACCCATCATCTTCCTGCTCCTCGGAGGTTTAATGAGGGTTCTAGATATCAGGACACCATAGTTCCTGCTTTAATCAGTCTCAGGGACTTCAGATTCAATAAAGATTACTGCAAATGATACTCAACAAAGCTTAGTGCACATTGTCTGGTCTCCAGAGAGAACTTGAGTCCTAGTTCCTCACGGTGAGGTGTGCTTGTGAAGAAGGGAAATGCCAAGATATTTCTGACTCCCTTCCCCGCTCTGGAGGTTACATACCTAAGCCAAGCCTGCACATCTTCTACCCAAGCCACAGCCCCAAAGCTGGGGCCTTGGGAAATAGTGGGCTGTTGTGAGTTGCTTCCCTCATTAATTATTAGAGGATAATTAAAAGATTTTCCCATGGAGTTGAAAATCCCATTGAATGTGCTTCTCAGCCACAAAGGACCTTGCTACCCATCATTTTAAGCGTTAACTTTAAAATATGTTTGAAGGATTTGAGATGAAAAGTTGTACAACAGAGTGTGAGGTGATGCACTTTAGCATTAATAACAACATTTCTGCAGTAAGCCACTCAAAGGAAAATAAGAGTGTAAAAAGTAGATCAAACTCACAGATTTGATACTGAGAGTTATCTGCAGTGGTTCAACCATGAAAATAGCCAACTAAAATCTAAATTGTGTCAGAAGAGGTATTTAGAGTAAAGAAAGAAAAAGTTGCTATAATGATATGATATTGTTGAGTCAGTTATGTTCAAGAAAGATAAATTAAACATCTGAGTTCAAGATAGGATTGGCAAATCTTCCATTAGAGTAGACAACCTACAAGAGGGAGCAGAAATGATTTTCCTTTTTTTTTTTTAAGATCAGCACAATGCAGGCTGAGGTAGGATGTATTTGTTGCTTGCAAATACCTTGGAACAGTACGACAAAAGGATAGAGGATTTGTTGAAGTAAGGACAATATTTTCATGAAAACAGACGTACATATTTTATTTGAATTAAGCTTGAATCTGTGGTTCCCTGAAAGCAGGAGATTTGCAGCTAGCTCAGGTTATAGAAGAGATTGTATACTGGATGACCTGTCAAGCTCTGTCTTCAACCTCTCACTAATCATCCACAGGGGAAAAAAATATGAAGCTTCTAAATTGTAAGAACTCACATTTTCTGATGACTCTTACTGAAAATGTGATCTACAGAATTAACCACCTCACTCTTTCTACTATGTGTTTCCAAAAGATTTTGCAGCTCAGTTAAAGGCTGTGCATCTTGTTCTTGCTCATCTCATTATGGTCTGAGAAACAACATTTCAAGTTAGATGCTTCAAGCTCTTTCAGATCACTAAGAAGGTTTCTGGGGCGGTGTACTAAGGGATGTCAACTCGGCAACTTCAAACCCAGATTTTTCTGATGCCCATCTACTGGAGACCAACCCAGGAGCTTAGACTTTTGGGGGCTCAGTCCGAGGCTGAACTGTTTGAGACCAAAGTGCAGGAAAGATAAGTGCATATTCCAGAGATATGGGCATGATGATAAACCTTTTTTGTATGAGTCACAGGTTTGGGAGTCTTTTTCTGGTCACTAGAGAGTAAAATGCTAAGATTCCATGGGCACCTTTGGAAGGAGTCACTAGAGATATTTCTCTCCCCACCTGCCTGCTTTAGAAATACAGTAGATGAATAGATCACAAGTACGTAATAAGCACCATTCCTGGGCATTGAAGTATGATCACCCACATTATTAAATGCTCTGAGTGTTTCTTGCGTGCTTTTAGCCTGTCTCAGTGCCTTCCCAAAGCATACTGAGGCAAAGCCAATGACTGGCTTTGTGACAGCCCTAGTTTTGCGTGCCAGGATAGTTAGATACCAGTATAAATGCATTCCATGCCTTTTAACATTCATACCCAGGACTCTTCCTGGCCAAATTTAATTTACTAGAGTGAGCCTTAGAGATTTTCTAGTAGCACCTGACACCCAAGATTAGTTAAAGGAGAGTCATTTAGCTCTCAGTTCCCTGAAAACAGTAATTTGCTGTTATGTTAGTTGCTCTTAGCTGTCTGAGCCAACTCCATGGTGCTGATAGACATGATGCAGAACCAGCAGAAGATCTGCAATTATCTGGAGTAGCAGTGGGAACCTGGGCAAGCTATGCTGGGACAACTTACAGAATGGTGTTTTGTTTACATAACTCAATCTCACCCTTATCACCTCTGTTCCCAGTCATACCTAGGATGTAACTGTGTGAAGTTTAATATTGCTGATTATGTCAGGGAAAGGACATTTTGGTAATGTCCAGGTAAATCAGAGTGGTCTAGACAGTAGTCCACATGCCAGACCTCACACATGGGCAGGGTTCCAGGACTGTATATATAAATTCCTATGGCATGTGGACAAGCTGAAGTATTTGTCTGCAAGAGATGTCACTAACAGCATTACTACATGTTGTGTTCATGCTCATATGTGATGTAAAACAGAAAAGTTGTTGGGTCGCTCTAGGACAGGGGTTGGGAAATGTGGATTTGTCTGAGAGAAAATACTTTCTGTTCACCACCCTCATACTGATTTAATCAGTGCCTCTGTCACTATCCCCAGAAACCTTGCAAGACAACATACCAGTGAGAATGCTCAAGGGTTAAATATCATATGTTAAAACTTATTTTTATAGTTACATAAGCTTTTATTTACATAAATCCTGTTGCTTTGAGGTTCATGGTAGGATATTAATTTGTATTTCTGTCCTTTATCTTGTTGTCATTGATGATGCAATTCCTAATCTGTGTTTTTCTAAGCAGTACAGTTGCATTGACTATAGCAGCGACACCAGCTGGTGTGCCAGGGTGAAAAATATGTTTTCCTTTTTTGGCTTTGTCAGAGTAAGGCTATATAAGCAATTGTATTCTTGAAGCAGATTTCATAACAGCTGCTTCCAACTCTAATTCTTTCTTTTTCCATCTGTCTTCTCCTAATTCTGCTATTAGAATGGCTAACAGAACCCCAAGGGCGCTGTGAGTTTCTGAAAAAAGTGGGCAATCTCTAGCAGCATCTGAACAATGAAAGCACAAAGTTGCATTTGAATTTAACTCTACTTTCCTGCTCTAAATAATGACCTGAGGGAAATGAGAGCTGCACAGATGCTTTGCGTGAAAAACACAGACTTAAAAGAGGTTTAAAGTTGGATTAAAAAGCAAAATGAAAGTTTATGTAACTCTTTTAAATGAAATTAACACCACCAGGCACCTGAATCTGACTAATCCAAAAAAAAAAAAAAATTCTTCTACTAAATTCTGTCTTCAAAAGTTCTGTTTCAACTAAATTTAAAAAAAAAAAAAGTTAAAGAAATCCTATACATATTTAAATCAGGTCACCACACCATCTCTACTGTAGCACTTCTTAGTGCTACAATAAGGAAAAAGTGCTATATCTTCAGAAAATGCTCAACATAGCCTACAGACATTTTAAAGATGGAGGTTCTCGTAAATTAACCTTTCATGTAATGTGCTATGTAACCTACAGATTTACAGATTTAGAACCTATTTTCAGCTTTTAATAGAGCAATATTTCTTGGTGATTTCATAGTGATCAATGTTTTTCACTGAGGCTGGCAGTCTGTCACAAGTGAGATGTGCCCCCAGGACTGATGGAGCTAGGGCTCCATGCTGTTCAGCACCTTTGTAAATGATCTGGAGGATGGGAATGAAGCACAGCAAGTTTGCTGATGACACTAAGCTGAGCAGTGAGGTAGACAAGCCAGAAGGGAGATCCATCTTAAAGAGAGACCTGGGCTGGCTGGAATAGTTACAGTAATGGTACAAAGTTTAACAAAGACAAGTGTAATCACTCACCTGGGGTGACACAACCAAACAGCTCAGTACAGGCCAGGATCTGTGTGACTGCAGAGGAGTCTTGCTGAAGGCGACCTGGAAGACAAATATGCCAGCTGTGAGTTGCTACAGCAGTAATGGCATATCGGAAACTGGGCTTTACCCACAGGGGCATTCCTGGCAGAGGTAGAGACAAGAGCATCCCACTGTACTCAGCACTTGTCAGGCTGCACCTGGAGTGCTGTGCCTGGTTATGGTCCCTGCAGTTCAAGAAAGACACCGACTGGAGAGGGTTCAAAGGAGGCCCATGAAAATGACCAAAAGGTTGGAGCACCTGCCCTATATGAATACACTGAAAAAATTAGGGTTTTTTTTCCCTGGAGTAGAGAAAGCCTAGAAGAGGACTTCATTCATGGTATCTCAGTCCTTAAAGGGCAGCTGCAAAGAGGACAGAGGCTCACTTTTCACAAGGACCCACCTGGAGAAGATACAGGGAAATAGGTTCAACTTGTACCGGGAGAGGTTTTATCATGATATAAGAAAGGAATTTTTTACAGCAAAACCAATCATTTGGTGGAACAACCTCCCCAGAGATGTGGTAGAGACTCCAGCACTGGAGGTTTTCAAGGTGCAAATGGACAGGGTGCTAGATAATCTCATTTAGTTTCCCTTTCCCCCAAAAGCTGGACCAGATGGTCTTTTGAGGTCCCCCTTTCAGCTAGGGGTGCTGTATAGTTCTGTCACATCTATCAAATGGAAGGGCAAGGAAAAAGTAGCTTTTTAGGAGGCAGCTTCAGTTCTTATTTCAAAAACACTAATCGTTTAATAACTGTTTCTACTGAATTATCTGACTAACTACCCAATATCATTTTTCTTCAGGGTAAGCAGCAAGGTACTGACAAAAGGCAACCACACACTAGCACTACTACTGACTTGCTCTTCCAGCAGAAGCTACTTTAGTTTTTTCTTCACTGATACCTGAAAGGGAGCGAACATCTCTCAAAAGGAAGTATTCCATATATGTATATTTTATTCTCTTTCTGCCTCTTAACTGATTGTTACTATTTTTTGCTGATGAAAAGAAGTAGCAACTGGAAAAGTTTGCAGTCTGAATTTAACATAAAAATATCTTTTTTTCAGCCGTGTAAGATATGAGATTGACAGAGTGATCTGCTCAGATCTGTTGCCTATTTACAGTGCATGCATCTTATCTATTTGCAGCAAAGTCACTGAAGTATGAGAACAGTGATCTCTCAACATCTTCAATTATTTTGTGTTAGGCTTGTCTCCTTTCTAAGTTGTATGTCCAAGTTACCCAAGCTTCATTCATCACATCCTCGGCTCTTCATAAAAAAATCCCATTGTATGCATTTTTAAAGCTTCCTATAACCACAAATAATTTTTTCTTTTTAATTATTTTTCCAAATGTCAGCCAACAAATATATACACACTTTGCTGCAAATATGATAAGACCATTATTTATTATAGTATTTCATATTAATTTTCCTCCAGATATTAAGAACATACGATGCTGTATAATATGAAATCTTAAACAGTTGGTGCCATTCTTTTCTGCAAAAGACTGCCTCTTTTTTATAAGTCAAACAGTATAGTAATGGGGATTATTTTTGGCTAAAAAATTGGGAAGGAAATATTTTTTCCATATGATGTTAAAAACAAGGAATATAAATCACCTTGTAGTAGTGAGAGTAAGGAAGATCAGTCATGCTTCCTGAGGGGAAAGGAAACAAGGGAGCTGCATTTTAGTCAATTCTCAATGGAATATTTAATATCAGACTTCAATATTTCTTAGAACTGAAATTCAGTGCATCATTTTAATTGTCTCCTGACGATGTTGGGCAAAAACTGATTAATAAATTAGATAGTACTTAATTTTCTCACAATGAAAATTCATTCTTGTATATAAAGTGTTGACATAAATTTCATTGGGGTGTTTTTTACGGAGTAATTATTCTGTTGGCTTTTAGTAAACTGACATCAGATGTAATCTTTTAGGGTGACATTCATCTTGTCTAATTTTATTAATCTAAAAACTAGATAAATTGTCTAAAGAAACAGTCTCGGGTTCTTGAGCAGCCAGTTGACAAAGAGGCATATAATCTCCAAAGCAGATTTACATCTGTACTTTAAATTTGTTTAAACTGTAATTTGAAAAAAAAAAACAAACCCCATCAATTTTTCTATTAAGGTAGCTGTTTATAGCACTGGAAAAGCCTAAATTAAAGCTATGATCAAATCAAAGTTTGTTGATAGCTGAGGTTGCATACAATTCCATCTTTTATCTTCACACAAGCAATCATTTGATCAGCAAGAAGAAAAAGACTGCATTTAGTTTATGTGACTTTCCTGATATTCTCAGCACAATGAGATAATTTTACAGGCATTACATCTTCTGTAATTTTCAAGGCAGAACCCAATTTCACTTGAAAACAAAGCTTAGCATGTTTGTGACTGATCTGATGTTAGATGGCTGTGTGAGGATCTTGTTATCACAGGAATATCTTTAAATGTTTTTCTGTAAATTGGAGCCAAGGTGATGGATTGATTTACAAGAACTATTGTCATATATTTTCAATGATTTAAAAATGTCTGAAGAGGGATTATTTACACTTGCAATACATGCTATTCTAATATGACAACAATAGAGGCCACTATGGTTCCAGAATTCAAAATATAAAGAAGTCTATAAATTACTGTTTCCTGGAGAATAAAAACAACAATAGTGATTTTCAGGTAATGTTTGCCTTTTAAATTCTAGTAAAACATTAAATAAATATGTCTTGATGATTGTAAATACTACATGCTTGAAGATTTTGTTTGAACTGGATTAGAAGTTTAGGAAATATTATCCAGGAGGATTAGGAGACTAGTATAAGAATAAATCTTTGCATTTGGAGGTGCTGGGGTGTCTCTACAAAGGTAGAGAAGTGAGCATCCTTGCCTCTACCTCTATGCTGTATTAAAGAATGTATTTTGACATTTATTCTTGTTAACACTGGTTCAGAGCCTGCTAGTAGATATGTGGTAGTGGAGCGGTTATTTTATTTTGTTTTGCATTCTAACATTACTATTAGGTCTTGCAGAGTAGCAAGGAGTCATTATTATAGATTAAGCTACTAAATGCATGGGTAGATACATGTTCATGTTTACACTGCGATTTTTTTTGTCACTTACTTGAAAACTCTGAAGTGTTCGCTTTGAGTTATTCTAAGCGCTAAACACTGGTAAAATTAAAGACCTCTCAGGGATTTCGCTAGGCTTTGCTTATTTTCTGTTGGCTACTGTGGTTCAGTATTACAACTCCCAGTTCCTGAGCACAGCCACAGGAAACAAGTAGAGGAATGGAAAGTTGTTCAGTATATGGCAGACTGCCCAGTAATTAAATATACTTCTTTTAGAATGCATCATTGTCACTTGAATAGTTGCTTCTTTTGGAATTTGTCTGGAAACCGGGTGTGTTAGACTTGACCTAAAGTACAAACTGATGCTTGTCCACTTAACATGCTCCTTGTGGGAAAGGCTTAAATTTTCTCAGAGCTCCAATAAAGGCAGTGATGCTTGATACGTCCACAAGCACAGAGAGTAATGGGGACATAGTTGAATTGCTATAACTTTGATACCTATCAATTTCACCAGGCAAAAGGCCAATTACTGGAGGAGCTGTCTAAGGGAATACAAGATTAAATGGTGATGCTATCAGTAAAAGTGTCGCTCATTCGGGTTGGGGAAGATGTATATTTTTATTTGGGTATTGTCCAACACTGAATTAAAGTAATTTTACTCCATGCATTGAACGGTCATCAGATGGCTGTTGGCTGCTTTCACGTTGAGCTGGATTTAACTGTCAATTTAAAGATGGGAGATTTAAATCCTTGAAAACTAATTCTGATATCACTTCTGTGTGGTAGCTCGTGAATACCTTTAATTTTAGAAATAACTTCAGTGAAATTCTCTCTCTGCATTGAAGTCATCATGTTATTTCACAGTTGCAATAGCAGAATCTAGAAAGAAAGTAATTGCAAGCTTATCTTGCTTTCTTTCATTGTACAATAACAGGTGCTATGGATGATATCAGAAATCATGAAATTAAATATGGGACAAGTCTTAGGGTAGCTGGAAGGCTCCTCTTAATCTTTTATGTTTTCTTTCCAGTGCCTAATGAATTTTGTATTTTTTTTTCATTCTCTCTATGTGTGTCCTCTCTGTGATTGCTAGTAGGCTTTTTAACATACTCATACCTATATCTCAGATTTTTCTCACTGTATTCTGTGTCCACACATGCTGACAGAACTCTCTATCTGAGATACTTCATATATGTCAAAAGGAGAGCTTTGTCAAAAAAGCCGCGTTACCTTTGTTAGGTCTCGGGCTAAATTGAGAAAAACCTCTGGTTTGCTGTATCCATTCTGGAGATTTTGCCAACTTGTACCAGTCAAGCAATGTGATTTTATGTCCACAGACTTTTTTTTCCAACATGACTACATTGGCAGAACATGGTAGTTTCACCTACAGAGTGCATCTGTTCTGCCATGTTGCAGCTGATTCAGACAGCTCGTGCTCATACCTCATGAGTTTATTCAAATAATCAAGGATTTGAGGATTTTGCATTTTTTTCTTTTGTTTATTTCTTTCAAATCTCTTGGATAACCTCTGGTACAAAAAGTTACCTAATCCTTACTCCACAGTCATGATGATAATGAAAGAAAAAAAAACCCAAAAAACAACCCAGCAGAATCTGAAGCTTTAACCATGCAGGTCAAATAGAGTTGGAAATTCCCTTTAGGGACATGGATTGTATTTCTATAGAACAATATATCTGTTATTTATTTTCCCTTAGGATGTCTCAGTCTAATGTAATCTTCATCCTGGCACGTATCAGAACTAAATTCTCTACTACTGTGGATTGTTTGGTTTGTTGAAAACCTGCCACAGTGTAGCAACAGCATTGTCCCAAAACAGACCAGTTGCAATTTGAGGATGCTAACATTAAGACAATTAATCTTCCAGCCCCGTGGACTGATTCTTCACCTGCCCAGGCTAAAGCATGATGCTAAAGCATCATCTATAGGGCCAGGTTTGACCAAAATCACATCAATCAGTGAGTACTCTTTTAATGGTTGTCAGCAAGGGGAAAAATGATGGAGAAAAGGCAATTGCAGTAAGAAAAGTGTTGTTTGAAAAATTACTTTTCTATAGTATGCTTCTGTGAATGTGAAAAGTACAGTCTGTAATCTGTTAGGTTTAAGAATGGCCAGAAGTGGAAAGATGTTTCTCAAAGTCAGCACAAACAAGGAGGCAGATATGAATATTCTATGCTTTCTATTAGAGACAGAAATGAGGGGGACAGAGGAAAAAGGGTTAAACAAAATTAGATGCAGTCACAGGTGGGTAAAAAATAGATACCTAAAGTATTTTTCTAGTCCTGCCATGTGTCAGTTGCTAATGCTTATAGTAAGGCACATGCTTATGAAAGCAAGGACTAGAGTGGGATGGCTGTGCTATGTGACATTACATTACAAAACAACACACCAGCCAGTTTCTCTGTCAGCAGGGATGTAACTCTTCAGTAGCTCAAATTAATGAGGGAAACTTCAAATTCCAAAAAACCAAGAAGAGAGGCTTTTCTGGTGGCACTGCAGCAGGAGGAGGCCTTACTTTTTCCTAGTGATTTATTTTGAATGTGGTTCTGCCATATTTGTACTTATCTCAGCCCATATCACTGCAGGGATACCACTAATTACTTGAGGTAGAACTCCTACCAGGGAGCACAACTGGCTTGTAAATCTAGGACTTTATTGCAAGGCTCTTTCATCCCTGAATGATATTAACAGAACTGACCAGAGTGCCACTCAAGAAGAGTGATAAACCCTCTCCTGGACCCTTATTGCTAAAAGCATGGTTTGCAGAAAGCAAGGGAACTCAGAAGGAAAACAAGGAATAAGAAACTGAGAATGAATTTAAAAACATCTAGTCCGAAAATAAGGTTATTTGTGCCAGATATCCTGGTTTTGTTAGGGAGGTTAGGCTGTGTTAGCAATTCTACTGCAGCCTTTAGAGTGCCCTGAATGTAGTAGCAGAGTTAAACCTTGTCACCTTTGAATGACATAGTTCAGTTGAATGCTTGTAAGGTGAACAGTTCATTGCGGCTCTAGTGCAACATTCTGGTGCTCTTGAGGCAAAGATCAATAATTAATGTTCCACTAGAGACCTTAATGGCACAATTACCATCACACATTGTTGTGTTTTATAATGAAATCTCTCATAACACTAATTATTTATGAAAGCATAATAGTGATAATACTTGAAGGAAGCAAGTTAACAAAAAAAACCCCTCGGTATCCTCCCTGCGGTCTCCTTCTTCCCAACAGTGGATGCTTGTATCTGTGATGGGGATCCTAAGGCAAAGTAAATATTAGATAGTTCTTGTTACAGAACACTAGGTGAAATAGCCGTTGAGTAGGAAAAAAAGCAAGCGTACCTCATGCCATGTAAAGACAGTGCAACCTCACAGAGACAACATGCGCAGTGTGCTGTCAGGTATGTTTGCCTCACGAAGACCTAACAGACTTAGGTGGATATGTCCTCAAATCATAGGCAGGATCTCAAAAGCTCAGTCATTGAGCACGCAGAAAGTAATAAACCAGCCAACTCCTTTCTGGCACTCTTTATTTTTTAGGAAGCATTTCGTTCTTGTTGTTTCCTTGACAACGAGTTTCCATTGTATCAAATGTAGGACAGTATGGACCACTCATCTTTAAAATTTTACCTTTACACTGAGACTCCAGTCAAATATCAGTAAGAGAATGACAGCACTTGGTATTCACAAATGGCCAGTTTAGCCCAGGGAATCAAGTACCTCCAGGCTTCCTCTGCAGTTGGTGATGAGGGAGACCATGATGCAAGGAGCAGTTTTGATTGTGTAGATAGAGGATACTGCTCTGAATCCTTTCAAAACAGGTCCTCTAGCAGTGTTTCAAAGTAGGAATCTAATTTTCACTTTTTCATCCATCCAACATTATTTTTTTCCATAAGGATGCAAAACAAATTTTTTAAGCCTCATCCAATCAGCATGTTCTGAGGAGATACAATTTCAGTGGAACTTTGAACCATCCCCAGGCATTTAGCAGAAATATCTGAACTGGATGATCAGACATCAATTTCCTGCTCTGAGGCCTTGATTTGCTCCATCCTTCCCTATGAACCCCTTTTCCTAAAGGGAATATGTGTGTGTGTACAGGAGGGGATCTGCAGTGCACTGTGTGAGAGATTCTGCCTGGCATGAGGGGTAAGGACTGTGAAACATGAACACTCCTGTTTCGTAGTCTGGATACTGTCAATACATCCAGTGCCTTCTGCTTCCTCCCTTTTCTCTTGTGCATCCAGCCACCAGCAGGAATGGTTTTGCCTTTGGTGAAACATGAAAAACATTTCTTTTGCTGATGTACTTCTGCAAGAAATGATTTCATTTGTGTACAATTAAACCAAAGTAACCAATGAAACTATTCTTCGTTGGTTAATCCCATCAGATTTATTATATCATACCAACCACTTTTTATGATGGGTTAACATATTATTTCATTACACAATAAATGCAGTGAAAACCATTCCATTCTATTTATCCTCACTGTGTTTCTCAAAAGAGGAAAATTAATAAGGTAGATTTTAATTGAGCTATTAATGATGAAGTTATACGTGAAAGGGGTCACCCTAATATTGCAGTTCACAAATCAAAGGAAAAGCATGGATAGTAAGTTTTAATACATGTTATTGTAATTCTTCACAAGTTTGTTTCATTTTAAGACATTTTATTTTTCTTTCTTTTTGTACAAGTAGTACAGAGTTTAAAGTCCTGTCAAAATAATTCAAGTCCTGTAAGCCTTGACTCCCACAGTTCTGAAATATTTGGATGATGAAACATGAAATTGCCCAGGAATTCAGCATTAAGATTTAAGTTGTCTTTTTCAGAGCATATTGACTATGGACCAAAGTGGAATCCCTGCAAGTCTGGGATTTCATGTACTGAAAATATAAGTATATTGTTGCAGAAAAATGTGATCCGTGTACCTTATGTTACAGCAGGTGTGTTGGACTGAAGATAGTAAGAAGATCTGGATATTTGTTCTATCTTTACACAACTTCATGGCAGTATAAACAGTGCAGGCTTTTGTCTGAGACACTCAGTGTACAGTTATTATTGAAATTTCTCTGAAACTTGATATTATATTTAGAATCATCATTGTAGATTATGTTCTTGCCATTTTAAAATACATATAATTTTATTGATATACATTTTATTTTAATACATATATCAATATAAATTAAAAAGAGTGCAATTTAAGGAATCATTTAGATAATGTGGTGGACTGAATGGTAAAGGAGTAGCAGGCAATGTAGGATGTGTCTGCTACGTACTGGTTCTGCACTGCACATACCCATTTTAAATAGCAACCAATGGCTAATCAACCATTAAATCCAAAAACTGGTGTTAGTGACTACAGTGATTGATATGGATTATAGTGGCAGATAAACTCCTTTTTGGATAAAAAATAGGGATGCCAATAATAAATAATATCCCCATGCTGAGGAAGAATCCACATAATACATATGATAGACTTGTCCCACAATTTGTAAAGAATCTGCTTAGTTCTGCCTCTGTTTTGGAATGTTCTTACAGCAAAGCATCATCTCTCTGTTACACTCTGATTCAGGAGTAATGCAGGTTTCCAGCCTCAGTACTTAGAGTTCCTCTTTTATTTCAGTGCCAGCTCAGTATCCAGACTGAGCACAATTTCTGTGGTATCTTCTGTGCTTAGTAACTAAAAGAGGACTAAGCAGTAACTGGCACATCTATGCTATTATGATGGAAGGAGTGGACAGAAGAAGTCAGAGGATTCTGGTATCTAATTTGGGGTATTTTCCAGTCATTGACTCTACAGGAGGAAAGAACTCAGAAATTCTACATGAGTAAATTGAAAAAAACCTGCTATTTTCTGGTGTAATCAAAAGATCAGGAGCAGGTTTTCCTCTCTATCACATTTTGGCTTGCTCTAAGAAAAAAAAAAATGAAGTCTAAGTAAGCTAGGGACTCTAACATAGGTACTTGACTCTCCTACATAGCTGGTCCAGACTTCAGAGGCCAGCAAAGGCCAAGATAATGGAAAGTACTTATACAGGGAACAAATAACTTAAGAAGGCACTTTTCAGCTGGCATCTAGGCTATAAATGCTGTTAAGAGGTATAAGACTAGATCCTTATTGACACTAACACCAGTGATAATGTGGGAAAGAAAACCAGCCTGATTTCCCTGGATTTCTGTGTTTAACTGGGGGCTTATCACTGGTTTAATCTTATGCCTTTCCTCTTAAGAAAGCAGTGATGATGTAAATAATATAAAATATAAGTAACTACATATCAAAGCATTGAAATGAAATACAGAATGGTCAATTCAGAAAAGAAACGTAACAAGCGCTGAATAATCTTTCCTTGTATTATTCAGTTTTCTGTTTCATTTTCTATAATAGGAACTGAAATATTACTTCCTTTAATATTAGTTTTTCTGAGATATCTCAAGAATGACATCTCAAGTCCTGTACCACAGTCTGGGAAACCTGTTCTTTTGTTTAGTCTTGGAAACAAGGTTTCCCTTTTTCCACTTGGTTTGATTTTTCTAAGGGCTTCATTATTAACAGTGACAACACGCTTTTATTCACCCATTTACAGTCTTTTTGTAACAACTGAAATATGAGATGTTTAAGAGAATATTTTTTTTATATTCTAGATTCCTTGATTGGAAAAGGGTTTGATATAAGGCTAGACAGTATCAATAACCTTCATGTCATGACAAAGTACTGAATGTTTTTCAAAAGATCGTGTAGAAGACGGCTGACATTTGTCCTCAGTTTTTGGTACTAACAGACAAGAAGAAAATAGTAAGAATATAATGGAGATACAAAGTAGTACATGTTATCTTGTCAGAAAAGAACTTATACTACAATTGCACTCCGATGAGCAAAGTGAAAAAATATGTCCTTATATGAAGAATCTGAATGTCACTTCTCTCAGCTGCTTTTGTTGAAGTGCAATCCTGAATTGTGATGCAAAGTTCTTGATAAAGATACTTAATTTCCTGGAGGCCAGCTCGCATTCTGCTTGGGGACTGAAACTGGGGATACAACATCTGCAAATAGAAATACTAAGGTTTTTTAGGCTACTAGATCTTGAACACAGGGTCAAGTCTGTCCAAAATTTTGCAAGAATTAGATAATTCAGCAAAAGAAAGGGAGTTATGCTTTGGTCTTAATTCAGTAGGCTAAATGGAGGAAACTTGTACATTTGAGATGCACGAGGATATCTCAGTCAGATATAGGACTGAAATACAATAGTAGATGCATAGTAGATTGTTACTAATGGCCCATCTCTGGAAATGTTCAAGGCCAGGTTGAATGGGGTCTCATGATTTAATGGAAAACTGGGGAAGCAAAGGAACAAACAAAAAACCCCAGCTCTACAAATTGAATGGACAAGATCTTGTTAGGAATTGCAGATAGAGGTGAAAATGACATAAAATATATATTTGAAAGGGCCTGCTCTACATATTTAAGTTATTGGATGGAATGTATCATTTAGGTCCATGATGTTGATTTCATTTTGGCTAACATTTTTAATTGTGGCTATAAAAGGTATAGGCTGCATCCCTGTACTTTTATCAAATCTGTGATGTCAGGAAGCAAGGATAATTGACTTAATTGCAGAATGGAGATAGATTACATTCTAGGATTAATCTTCTAACTCTGAAGGTAGAGAAGACTACTCAGGTGATATCCTAGTAAAACATATTCATATTCACAATCAGCACATTCAGATTATGTCTATATTTATGTCAGAATCTAAACTGTTCTTAAAAATCTCTCTCTGTATAAAGGAAATACAGAAAAAAATGTATTTTTTGAAAGGAAATGAATTAAAAAAATCTCTGAAAGTTATTTTCAGCCATGTATTTAAATTATAGGATTTTCTGGGTTTTTTTTTCTAGGATTGTCCTTCGAAAATCTATCCCATTCTAATTTAATTTTGCAAAGTAACACTTTAGGTCAGTATCTTTAAGGTAATAAATGTTTCATTTAATTCTTTGGACAGACAACAAGTGGATTTTGTATGCCCTGTTTAACTCGATCTTGTTTACTTTTGACCCCATTGAATTAGCAAAACATTTCTTTCAAATCTAACATATAGACTAAACTTTCTCTTATATTTTAAAAATATTGTCACTGCTGCCAGATTTATGGTCCAGTGCCACCCTAGCTGACACAGAATAACTTAGTACACAGAAGATTTTGAATAGGAAACCAAAGAAAGAGCTTGTTTTCTTTAATTATTGAATTGATATAAATTACAATTAACATAGTGCTTGGAACCTAATTAGACTACCATACAATAATTTATCTTGTGTTTATGTACCATGTCCAATTTGCTTGTGTTAACCCCTAACCTGCACATTATGACTTGGCATTATGCATTTGTAATAACAGATGTTCATTTTATTTTTGTAATTACCTGAATATGAGATTTAGGGTAATTATTAGTGCAACTTCATTAATAACACAGGGTTTCAAGACATTGCTAAAGAAAAAAAATTATCAGTTTACAAACACTTCCTATACTAAATGTATCTGTTTTCAGATTTATTTTAATCAACTGTAACCTGCTGTTTGAAAACAACAATGGAAACATAATGAAATTAGAAATAAACAGGAATTCCAGCAGAGCTATTTCATGCAAAGAAAACTAGAAATATTAAATAAATTGCCAAGAGCACTGATGCGATCAGTATAAATGGATTCATGGAGGAGAAGGAGAAATTAAAGCTACAGTGACAGTATGGAAGGGGGAGAAGGAAATAAATTTAGAGAGCTTGCATGCTTGGGTCAAGCAACCTGACTTAGCTAAGTAATTACTTATTGATGTGTTTCCCTCACCAGGCCTGTATGTAGATTCACAGTTTTACCATCAAATTCATTTGTTAACACAATGAAAGTTCAGACAGGGTCAAAACCAAGGTGCAGAAGTTCAAGCTGGGCAAGAGGCCTTTCATGCTGGAGCAGACGGTGCAGTAGCTGTTGGGTGACTGGTGATTTGTTTACCCTGTATGCTGACCTAGGATTCTCAGTGGCATGCCTGGAGATTTAGGGAAGGAAATAGTTCAATTACACAGTACATCAAGGCTGCCATAGGTCATGGCTATTAGTGGCCTACTATGCTTTTTATTTGACACAAACTCATAGAGGAAAATCTTTTTGCCTATGGCAGCAAAAAAACCACATTTTATCTACTGCATTTCTTTCATTTAGAGACCCTGCTTTTCAGAAGGAGTCAGCTAATATTTAAGAAAAATAAGAATGTTACTTAGGTAATTTTAAAAATATTTGAGGCTTGGCTGGGATCTCATGATATCATCAAAATATCTGCAGTAATTAAATATTGCTCTCAGAGGATGTTTTGTACACTAATTTGCAAATGCATCAACTAAGAAGCACTGGAATGTCTTATAGCATCTCCCTCATTTCTTCTATATAGAAGAGAAAGAGGCTGCAGAGAAGGGATAGAAAAAGCTGCAACACTCACTGCTTTTAAAACATTCCTGAAAAGTTATCAGAAGTTTGAAAAAAGTTGTGGAAAGAAGTATATTTTGCAAGGTTATTTGCATTTTAAGGGATGCACATGAGAAATTAATACAAGTAATTGTTTACTGTGACACACTCAGGTTTTAAAATGAGACAACTCAAAAGATCTGTGTGTATGTACATATATATATACATATATATACATACAAATACATATAAAACAATAGCTGTTTTTTGAACACTTCAGGAGTTGGACTTACTTGAAATATTTCTTTAACCAAAAAAAAATCTCATTGGCCAGTTGGGTGATCATTTTGTTCTATGCTTTTCAGTCATGGAAACCAATTTGTTTTTTATTGTTGGTTTTTTTTTTTTGCAGCCTAGAAAATTTTATAGAAGCATCAAACTGAATTTTTAGTCAAAACTAACCTTACTAGCATTATTCTGAGTTCCATCTACAGACCACAGTGAGCCACATTTCTGTTCTTTCCATATTTGGCTAAAAAATCAGCATTTTCCATTCATGTGAGAAAGATAACAAGAATAGAACCTTACAGGAAAAATCCTTATTTTATCACCATTATGCCAAACCTCTGCAGGGGTTTTGGAATAAGGTCTGCATAAGCCAATGAGAGTTAGTTATATGCCAGCATCTAGTTTAGCATTGCCTGGGTGAGGAAGGTGCTTACTCATTAGCTTAACTGTCCTTAAATAAAAATAATATTTGTAAACAAATAAATATGTATATACTAAGGGGTTTTTTTGTTTGCTTGTTTCTATTTTTGGTTTTTTGTTTGTTTGGTAAGTTTGTTTTTTGATTAATTGGGTGTTTTTAAAAAAGCAATTTTAAAGATATGGGTCAAAGTTATGATACAGGCAGAATGTTTTGGCACATCTTCTTATTTTGCAAACCTGAGCTTGATCCTGGGGTGTCTTACTAACTCTTACTATAACTTAATAACTCACAGCATGAAGTTGGTAATTTATTCAAAATAGATTAGGCCTTCACTGTGTAAGTTGTTTTGTCTCATAGGAAATGATCAGTGCTTTATAACTCACAGTAGATGATTGTAATACAAGTTGAATGACATTTATGGCTGTGTGACTTTTAAATTGTTTGAAAAGATGAGCTATTGATAGATAGCTATTAAAAGTCACTGTAAACAGCATAGATTGTCAAACTAGGGAACTGTTTATTGAAAAGAGTAGAGCAAAAACTCCCTAATGATTGTACTAAATCAAGAAAAACGATTTCAAACCAGTATAAGACTGCAGCAATGCTTTCCATCTTGGGATTTCATTTCAAGGCTCATATTTTTTAGCGCATTGTCACAAACCCTTCACTCACAGGATCAAGAGGTTGCATGAGAATCTGCCTGTCATATTGAGAGAAGAATGCTTGGAAATGCTAATTAAATGAACTATTAAAACTGAAGAACTAAAAGAAGATAGGTAAATGTAAAATTTTCTGTAAACTTTGTGATTGTTAAACCAGTCTATGAGTTTTTAAAACATGAGTCATGCTTTTATGATTGCCTGTGGCTGCCAATAGACCGAATTGTGTTTCAGTCCACGCAGGTTTGTCAGTGAAACCAAAATATAACCAGTGTTTCTGACAGAAAGCTTCCCATTATCCATCACTTCTTTTATCAGTTTGGTTTTAATTAAGAGGATCTTCCATATAGTCAGAATTTTAGATTTGACTGTGACAGTGTTGTCTGTCAATTTGCTTCCTCTTCTTTCATGATTAGCCAAGGCTCAATTTGAATAAGAGCACAGGCATAAAATAGTGTTGTAGAAATAACATTGTGTGCTAAATTGACCACTCGATAGTTAGGAAATTCAGAAATACTTGTACCTCTGCATTTCTAAGTTCTTTCTTTCATGTCTATAATGCAATCCTTAATTATGCTGTTGTACTGTGATTTTTTTCCCCCATTAATATTTACTTTGTTTATCACACTAGAGGGACCTCCTCTAACTGAGGCTTTACAGTTAAGAAAGCTACTGAAGTTTAGAAACATGAAATGGATGTATCAGAGGACAGTACCATAGGATCAGGAATGTGATACCAGATGTGAAGGCTGGGGTCAAAATTGTCTGGAGGAAGATCCTAGTTTGTGAGCTTCTGCTCATATTGTGTATATGAAGCAGAACACAGCTTACAGGAGGGATTTCAAATGCCTTTCACACCATCTGCTTCTAAATAATCCAGGGTCTTTTAGGATTTTGTAAATTTGTTTTTAGCTTTGCCAAATTACCCATATTAAAAAAAAAATGCAACATATTTTTCTCAATTTGTGGGTGACTTGTTTCCAGAATAACAGAAGGCTCATCCACACCTATTTATCTCTCCTCAAGTTTGTAACTGCAAATTGTCTGCAACTGCAAATTTGCTCTGAAGTGTCAAGTCTGTAGCATTTCAAAGTGCAGATTTGTTTGCTTGTAAGTGAGAATAAGCATTTTTTCTTATTCCATCTCAGCATGCCCATGACTAATATTAGTAAATATTGGCCCAAGACAGTAAAAAAGAACTTTGAATTCCATATTTCATATTAAATGCCAAGTGTGCTTTGAGACAGAAACAACATCAAACATGTGGCAGAAAAGGGAGAATTGAAATGTGTATAGAGATCACAGGGGATGTGGTACATTTTCCATCTAATCTTTTTAGTTCTGCATATATCGCCCAGTTCCAGGGTATCTAAGCACAGCATGATCTATAGGTTTGCACATTGCTCAAGATGCATGATCAGATCTCAGGAAACAGCAAATGCTATCAATAAAACATGAAGCAAAGTTAATTACAGGCTTCCATTCAGAGTCACCCCGCCGCTCATGGTCCATTATAATGATTCATTCCTAACATGTGGGAGAGATTGACAGACATTTTATAAACTTTTTATTCTCTAAGCTTTCCCAGTGTAATAAGTGCCTGCTGTACACTAGGAAAGAGAGTAACTATCAATTCCAAGTAGAATAAGGAATAAATGTTTAAAAGACTAATGAGACACTATTTTTACTGCTTAGAGTACTGTGACTAACCAATGAGTCAGATGAATGTTTCAGTCATTTTAATTAGTCATTGGATTAACCTCTATTTTATCCTTAAACTCTAATATTTTTTTTAACTTTTCAGGAATGCACTTTTTGAGTGGTGAGACCAGCAACTTCTTTTTCAAAGGTCCTGATGGAATAAACATGTATTACATGTTTGTCTGAAAGCAAAGTAATTTTATCTTGCCAATTCCTTTTAGGTCTGTGTTTGTATGTCACTGTCACATCTAGGACGCAAATGTTTACAAGTCAAAGTCATCTATATCTGTTATTTAGTTTCTTAAAGACCCAAGTATCTGAAAAGGGTTTTTCCTCCTGCAGTCAGTCTTTGTTCAAATGTGGAAAGTGCTGGTTATCTTTTCTTCCATTTCCATAACCCATTGATTCAATTAAAATGAATGCTAACTCATTTTTCAGCACACATTCTTGCAAATTGTCTTAATCTGGCACGTTAAATGCATGAGGGTATGTGCACATTCATCTTCTGAAGATAACCTCATTTAATGAGTTTTCTAAAAATTCACTGCTATATTGAGACCAAAATGGTGAAAGTCTGTTCAAATTGCTGCTTTTTTGCACAAAGTTCTACAGGTAAGTCATCATCTTGGGAAAATTATCCCTTGTTCCTTAATTTTCTTTTTTTCCTACTATAATTTTGATTTCGCTTTGCCAAAAAGCATTAGCCCTTTATGAAACTAATGAAAAGTGTGCTGTTTTATCTGTGTTAAATTATGTCAGTATATTACCAAATTGTAGAATCACAGAATATGCCGAATTGGATATATCATTATATTAGTAATTAATATTAGTAATTATAATAGTAATTAATATTAAACTATACTAGTAAATCCATTGTTAAAATTTCAAGCACTTGAACACTTGTGTCAAGTGGTTTTGGTTTATTGTCTGTAATACTAGCACTCATATGTATTTTATTTAATATGCCTGGGTGGATTTAACATCTTGCATCTTTTGTATTTCTTGCACGTACTTTTTTTTTAAATGAAATTGATGAATTTCAGAAAGGTAGTTGATATTGATGCCAAACTGATTGTAAGAGTAAGACTGTCAGTCCAATTTACTGTGAACCTAGCAAGTGATGGAGCTTCGGCTTTTTCTGGACTGAAGTGGTGAATCTAGATTTAGAGGTGTAATTCTAATGTGGGTATGCACAGAGAGAAATGAGGGGTCTTATCTGCACCTGTCCGTTCTCCATTACCCACTGGCTGCCTACCCGTCAGTGTTGCTAAAGAAGGGGAAGTAGCCCACTGCCTGTAAAATCATGTAACTCTGGGGGCTTTGTGGTCCGTTTTGTGTTTTATTGACACCGATGGGAGTCTGATGCAGCGACTAGCTCAAACCCTCCTGTTCTAGCTAAAATGGTGTCTTTAGTTTTGGTATTCTGAATCTGAATTTTGAAAGGCTATGAATCACCATAATGGCAGCTAAGTTTCCCCCTGTGGTGCTCTTGAAGGTTTCATCTGTTCGTATGAATTTTCATTGTCCATTGCTTTGAACTGTACCTCAGTGGCCCAAGTTCTTTCCTTTTTAAGTTAAAAGCAGAAGTGAAGATTTGCGAGCAACACAATGACAAAACTTGGTTTTCTCTAGGAGGCGTCTGTACCCCAGTAACTGACAAAAAACAGTATAGACTTTTACAGTTTAGAGAAATGCATCTAATCAAATGACTGTCTTGAAATTCTGGTGTGACATTAACACAATTTGGTATCTCTAAAGAGAAAATAAAGTGTCATCTTTTCTTCTGGTTGAAGTCCATGTGTATGTGGACATATGTATTTGCAGACACATGGATTTCAAGTCTCCATATCCCAGACTCAAAGTTTATAATATCCATCTTGTAGAAATCCAGCCTCTCTATAACAAAAAGATAATCTAAATAAATGCTTCCATTATTTTAATGTCATATTTCTAAAGAGATAATAAGAGAAATTTTGACATTTGTAGTTTGTTAGTAGAAAGGTAATTGATATGTGTGGTGTTTGACAAACTAAGATTAATAGATATGCTTATTTCATAGTCATGTTGGAGAAAAATAATTCGGTGTTTTTCTTTGCTGCATTGCATTTCAGAAGCCAGTTTGATTAAGAAGGGTAGTTTTCGGCTGCCTTTAAAAATAGTTGATAAGCTACAAAATAAGGTACATTAGACTGTATAAATTAGATTTGTTTTAGAAGACTAGAAACTAGTTAGACCTCAAATAGTGTTTCTTGTCACAAATTCTAGGAGGCTGTATGTGAGACAATGTGGTATGCTTAAAGAAGTTAATACTTACTGGCCTGGAGGCCTTTATTTTTTATTACCAAGGAGTTCAAATAAACCTGCTTGTTAGGGTGGAAATTTAAAGGTCAGTCCTCAGATGTCATAAATCATAAATCTAGGAAGAAATAGATTAAGGAAACTTAAAATACTCGGTCACCATCAACAACACAGCAGTGTTGCTTTAATTCTGCAGCAAAGAACTGATTCCAGTTATTATTCTGTTCCTCAGGGAGTAATTTATTTCTAGTTCAGGTCTTAAGAAAAACATTGCATAAGTTATATTTCCTGAATTTTATCCAGGTTTAGGTTTTACTCTTAAGGATCCATAATAATTTTAGTCCTTCCTCTGGTTAACAGTGTTTCATTTCATTTTTGTCAAGAGATAAATTGATGTTTCTTAATTTGTTTTTAAATCAGTACAAACTAGCTTTATTTAAATGCATGTATAATTAATAAGTGCATGCTTATTCAATTTTAATATTGTGGGCTCATAATACTACGTGAATTTTGAGAGGTCATTTAGACTGTGATCACCAGGGATCCATATTTATGTCATTCCTAATATATATTTCCACGTTTCTAGTTCTGGAGATTGATGCTTTCCAGAGCAATCTAATACAGTGCACCATTACCTTTGCAAAATATACATTTTGTCTAAAATCTAATCTGAATCCTCCTTTCTGCAATGCAAGACTGTTATTCCTAGTTCTGTCTGCCACAAGCATGAAGAACAAATATCTTCTGGAAAAAAAATATGTATTTATGCATTGGGTATATAATGAATATCATCTTGTAGTTGTCCCTTTTGCTTGTAGCCTTCTCTACCTCATGCTAAGTAACTGAGATCATTCAATTGTTCCTGAGAGGGCCTGCCAACAGACCTCTCATTGTTCTTTTTTTCCTCGTGCTTTGTTTCAACTGATAGGGACTTGAAGTATGGTGTCCACGGTTTGAGACAAGGCTACAACGGTGGCCTGACAAGGGCTCGACAAAGAAGAATCTGTTTTATAGACTGTGAAGCAGACTAGGTAAACTCAGTGCTGTTCTTGGGCTAATTCCATCTATCAGTGTTGTTTTATTCTCATTCCCTATAAAGGTTACCTTGATCATTCTAATTCTGTCAAAGAAGTGTACTTTCTATCTTTCTCTTCCCACTGAGAAAATTATTGTTATTTTCACTAATAGACTCTTGCCAGTGGTGTCTAGTCAATTAGAGACTAGAAAAACAGGACACAAATTTAAACACAAAAAGTTCTGTCTGAATATGAAACCTTTTTCCATTTTTTTTTTCTGTGATGGCGATTGAACACTGGAACAGGTTTCCCTAGGAGGCTGTGGAGTCTCCATCCCTGCAGAGAGTTAAAACCCAACTGTACACTGTGGCTTCAAGTAGCCTCTTCTAGCTGATCCAGCTTTGAGCAGGGCACTTGGACTAGACAATCTCCAGAGGTCACTTGAAACTATTTTGTGTTTCTATGAAACTAATACCTAAGTAAAGGTTATACGTACAGGATTGTCCTTCTTAGCAGAATTAGAAGAAACAAAATTTTCTGTCCTGAAGATAGTGTAAATTTTGTTGCTTTCCTTTCTTTTCTAAATCTGAAAAGATTTACATGTTTAAAATCATAGAATCACTGAGGTCGGAATAGACCTCCAGGAACATCAAGTCCAACCTTTGGCTGAACACCATCCTGTCAACTAAATCATAGCACTAAATGCCGTGTCCAGGGTTTTCTTGAACATTTCAGATGGTGACTCTACCACTTCCCTGGGCAGCCCTTTCCAATGCTTAACAACCCTTTTAATCAAGAAATTCTTCTTGATATCCAACTTGAACCTCGCCTGGTGTGGCTTAAGGCCATTTCATCTTTTCCTGTCACTATGATGATCTTTGTGGGTGCCTTCCAACTCAGAATACTCTATGATTCCATGATTCTGTGATACTTGCCTGGGAGAAGAGTCTGACCCCCACTTTGCTGCCATCTCTGTTCAGGCAGCTGTAGAGAGCAATAAGGTCCCCCCAAGCCTCCTCTCCTCCAGGCTAAACACCCCCAGCTCCCTCAGCCACTGCTCCTATGATCTCTAGACACTTCAACAGCTCCATTGCCCTTCTCTGGACACGCTCCAGAACCTCAAAGTTTCTCTTGATGTGGGAGCCCAGAACTGCACACAGGAGTATCTAAGTCCCTAAAAGGTTAAAATATCTAGAGGTTAAAGTAGGTCCTTATGAATTATTACTGTGCACCACTGTATTAAAATGATTAGCAGACTCAAATATGTTTAATTAAATGGTATGCATTTTTCATATGAAGAAGGAAAGCTAGGTTTGTATTTGGAAACATGCAGGCTTATCACTGTTGAATGAGGAAGAAAGGCATGTTGATTCTCAGTGCTTTAACTAACTGTAGACAGTTGTTCATCTTGCCAAATATAAACCTTTTACTCACTTTTAATTAGGCACTCAAAACATATTTTTGCATTTTGTTGTATTTTCCATATCTATTGTCCATCATATTAAGCGACAAAAAATGCTCATTTCTGAAGAAAAATTAATCACTGACACACTAGCTTCTCCCTTGAATATGATCCTTTACATGAAATTATGCTTATTCTCATTTAATGAA
Organism: Lycocorax pyrrhopterus obiensis; assembly: GCA_014706295.1. Classification (NCBI taxonomy): domain Eukaryota; kingdom Metazoa; phylum Chordata; class Aves; order Passeriformes; family Paradisaeidae; genus Lycocorax; species Lycocorax pyrrhopterus. The sequence continues at coordinate 76,063,491 of JACSVZ010000004.1, forward strand.
AGATCATTATACACTTATTACAATACTCTGTTAATGTGCTCTATTCAGAAAAAAGCCATGACTGTTGTTGGATGTGTGGCCGTGTGTGACTGAGTTAGAGTGAAGCTTAGAGAAAGAATTTTTTTCCCTAATGTAGACCATTAAGATTTCCAGTCTTCTGGACTGGGAACCAATCACTGCACTTCCATCACTACTTTTATAATTTTGGATTTGCTATGGTTTCATTTCAAGAGCAGTTATCCCGTTTGGGTTGAAAACCAAATCAAACAGAACAAGATTTTCCTGACCTTCAAAGGTTTTGTTGTTAGACTGATTTCTAAGGTAGGATCTTATTTTTTAATGATAATATGTTATGGATATGGTGTGACTTGAACCTGATCAGAGAAAAGAGTTTGGAAAAACTCAGTCTAGGAATACTACTGCAACTGTAAGTAGACAGGCTATTTACAATAGTTTCACAATAATATTTGCTGGAAATATCTTAAGTTATTAAAATATAAAAAATAATTACAAAATATTTTCTGATTTTGTCCCTACTGGTATTTAGAATATGAGGTTATTTTAGCTTTTTTCATTTTTTTTCCCTCCTTGAACGTATTTACTTAGTTATAGGCAAAAATTTTCAAAATAGCTCTTCTGTTGACAGCTGGCAGCCTGTTACAAGTTGTGTTCCCCAGGGCTCTGCATTGGGTACAGTTCTGTTTAATATCTTTATCAATGATCTGGATGAGGGTATTGAGTGCACCCTCAGTCAGTTCACACATTACACCAATTTGAACAGGAGGGCTCATCTGCTGGAGGGTAGGAAGGCTCTGCAGAGGGATCTGGATAGGCTGCCCAGGGGACTGGTTGTGTCACCATCCCTGGAGGTATTTAAAGGACAAGTAGATGTGTTGCTTCGGGATGAGGTTTAGTGGCGGACTTGGCAGTGCTGGGTAAACTCTTTGTCTTCATGATCTTAAAGGTCTTTTCCAATTTAAATGATTCTGTTACTCTATGGCTCTACCCCCTTGGTCAATCATTCTGTACATTCAGATCCTCTCTTGTGTTCTCATGCTTTTGTCAGTTTTGATGTCTGTAAATTTGATGTCTGCTTTCACTTCTGTTCCAGCTTATTTTTCCTAATAAGAAATTATTTTATCCATACTTGTTCACAGGTATATTGCATTTTTCTCATCTATATCTCCCACAAAAAGGATGCCTGCAGAAATATATAGGAATATATACCTAGGTGGGAATGAACAATATTGGATTAGCCATGTTGTATTGTAGAATAGAAAGATTTGTCAAGGCATGCATGTCATAAAGCGTTAAGATCATGTCACCCATTTTTTAGGTGCTGAAGTACTACATATTTGTTTGTTGTCATTACTAATGGTTTTATTAAGGCAAACATTAGAGTATTTTGGAATTTATTGTAGTTACCCATTGCTCTTAATGTTATATTTTTATTTTGCAGATTTACAGTTACATCTAAACTGGTCTGAGTGACTAGAATACAAATGTATTTTGCAAAATGTAAAATTGTTTAATTTCTATAAGTTTCAGTTAGTATTCCATGCTGTCTTCTAAGGCATTTCATTTGCTAGTGGAAAGTTGTATGTATTTTTGTTTTCCAGATGTATTTCAAGAAGTGCAAATCCTTCTGATTTTTCTGAAACAGATGTTTCAACATATAATTGAATTTCTCATAAAGATAATTCAAATCAAATTCTAAGACAAAGAATGCTTAGTTAAAGTAGTTTTTCTGCTGATTGCATAAAATTTATATGATTAAACAATATTTTAAAAAGTACTACATTTATATTTTATCCCTTTCTGCCTTTGGCATTGGTTGCAATTTAAAATATGATACTAGAGTGTTTTTTGTCTTGTTTTAGATGAATGAATACTTTATGTCATAGAATGTTAAACTGGATTAAATTTTCTTTTGCAGAACTATCCATAATGGCATCAAATGAAAATTCAATTACGGAAATGGGAAATTTCCCACTCTTAGGGATAGCATTTTAAAAGGAATAACTTTTGAGAAACTTAATATTCTGTTGATGGCCTACTACTGAGCTGCTTGAAAATAAAATTCCCTAATTTTCTCGTTAGACGGCACGCCAAATCCAAGCCTATTCTGCAGTCTGGTATTATTAAACATATTGATATACTGGAATTGTACTGATATGGACACTGAATACAAAGCTTGATATGTGAAATTCAGTTAAATTACTAACCGGGAACAAATTAACCATATATAGTTTTTTGTTTGGCTGATTATTTATCTTAGCTGCAGGTGGTTTTGGTTTTGTTTTCAAGAGCAATAGAGCATGAATAAATTAATCTTAGATTAAATATCTCTGGTACAACAGCTTTTGAGCTGGACAGTTGAAACAATTTTTTCATATTACAGCTCAATGTGTTTTTATACAATTTGCTGGTTTTTGGTGGGCAGAGACACCTCTTCCAACAAAGGTGGGATTGGTAAATCAATGTGTACTAATACTAACCAAAGCTGACAGTGACTAGGATGACCCTGTATGACATCTCTTTTTATTGCATTCACATTTCATTGCATAGAATTTCCAGAGCCCACTTACCATGTCAGTTTTCCTCCAGTTCTTGTTACATAGAAACATGGAACTCCGCTTGTAACCCCTGGCTCATTTTCATATAACTGATCTCTATCTTCCACCATTTGCTCCAAAGCAGAAAGTGCCTCTAGTGCCTCTTTTGGCTGTATTTATTGTAGACTTTTGTAAAAATAGCTGTCTTCTTTCTTCATAGGAAATCATTATTGCTTCTTTCAGCTTTTGCTCTTCACTGCTTTCAGTCATCATCAAACCTTCTTTTCATTTCATGAGATGTCAAAACAATTATCAGTTAGATATCCTGATTCAGTTTTTTTCATCTTTCCGTGTGTTATACATAAATTTCTGATATATGCACTTTTTTTTACTTACTACTAGATTCCTTGTTTATTAATTAACTTCCTTTCTGCCTCCTATTTTATCATGTTTTAATAAAACAAAATTGTTTTAAACAATTACATAGCTGCCATACTTCACAGCTACTTATGTTTGCCTGCAATTTTCTTACACATGTGAGCATTTTATTTTACTCTACTGTTTGGAGAAGTCTGTTTTTCATAACACCAATGTTTTTCAAGCTCAACAAATAATTGATGGTGTCTTCTTATTGGCTGGCACAATTAATTTGGGTGAACTCCCCGCAATCAATATATCCTTCTTTGTATTGCAAGCATGCAGATTGTTCTTCTCTGGCTATTGATATTCTCCTGCTCCCAGGGGTTATAGCACTCAGTGTTTTCAGATTATTTTCCAATAATAAAGATGAAGTACAGTGCATTGTAGGACTTTAGCCAGTGTAGGAACATTCCCAGACATATAAAATGCCATAAGGAAAAACATGGATGAGTGTGATTTGTTGTTACCCTGTTCCACAGTGCTAACTTAAGAGATCTTTACCTATTCTAATGCTAAATGGATGCATTTGGTGAAACAGCTGAGGTAAGTAGAAGTCATATACGCTGGGGTTTTTCTACATTTCATACATGAAATTATCCACTTTCATATCGCACAACACAACTGATAGCACATTCGTGCTATCTCAAGCACAAGCCAGGCAATTTAATTTCTTCACTGAGTTCATTGAGAAAGATTTGGTTTTCCTTAAAACATAAAAAAAAGCCAATGTAGATTAAGAATTACTTTAGACTGAACAGATTAGGTAGGGTTAAGCCACTAATATCCATGAAAAATAAAATGCTGTACATATAAAGAAGCAATTATCTTCTCTTTGATACCATACATAAGACAGTGCTTATTCTTGCTATGAGAGAAATAGTTTCAAATCACTTCAGGACTCTGAGCTCTGCTAAAAGGTACTCCGGACTGAACTTCTGTTAACCTTACTTTATGGATTATTGAAATATTTATTCATGGAGTGGTATAGTACAGATTCTTCAGGATCAAGAATAGGCCAGCCTTCCAGACTCAGGAGATTGTTCTCATCAGCCGCTTCCCAAGGGTTTGTGGGAAAAACCAGATGCTCATCTTTATTAATGATCACAGAGAACATGTTATGAAATATGTGTTCTTGTGTGTGTATCTGTGTGTTTGTGTAATACATATTGAAGAGAATATAACTAGAAGATATCATATGTATGTAGTTGCAGACTTAGAAAAAAAGAATATACAATGTTGTGAAATCTCATAGTATGCAAATTCTTTAACCTCACACCTATGAAAAACTGATCAAAGCCTTGCACTTCTAAAGGAGAGAAGAGGGGATAACAACATTAAACACCTCCTTTCAGATCTTCTGCCAGAAATCCTTGTGTTTGTCATCTTACTGAACCTAGTTACTTTTTCTAGTAATCTAATTATTATCATGCTTCCCTGCCATAAGCCCCTATGCTTGATGCCATATGTTATAAGCCAAGACCTACAAAACTAGCTGAAATTCACTACCTACTTATTTAATTTCGAAGTCTTTGTTGTAGTAGTTCTCATCAGCCCCTGTGTAGCTTTGCTGCCTTGATGATTCACTTTGCTGCAGCTTTGAGAACAGCTGCCATAATAAAAAACTAAAGCAAGGTACTAGGAATATTTGTTGATTCGAGTTTATGAAAATTGCAGCTGACACTGTAATTTTTTCAACCGATAGACACCTAAAATATTACTAGAAGGATCAATTCTCAAGTAGGTACAGCTTGTGAACTTACTGAAGCAATTTTCAGAATTTACATGTTAGTAGGTGTAAACAGTGGGAGAGGAAATAAAAATATATCCTTTCCAAGTGAAATAGAAAGTTGGTTATTGCTATTAGAGCACTAGAATACCATACAAGTCTCTTTATAAATGTGTAGCTCACAAACTCATCATATTCTGCTAATTTTGAGAACGTTTTCAAGTAAAAATAATTTTCATCACATACAAGGTTTCTTTACACTTGCTTTTCAGTCTTGCAAAGGCATTCACAGGAGCAGCTGAATAAACATATGCCTTTAAAGAGTAAAAGCTCCTTTGGATGTAGAGAAAAGGGATCTGAATAGTTTTTACCTGTTCTTCCTGACATTATTTTTCACGGTACATTAGATACCATCTCTTTCCTGTTATAATACCTCTTTATACCTAGCCTATAAAATAGATTAAATTTGTTGCAGTGTGATGCTTTTCATTTTTTTTGCTGCCAGACATCATGTGAAAATTCTTTGTCTACTTCCTCTAGTGCCTATGACTACAGAAGAGATAAAACACTGGGCCAAAGACGAAAAAAATCCACAAAATAGCCAAAAAATCTTAAGAAACTCAGAGTGAAAAAATAAAGCACTAAACAAATTGGAGACTAACAAAAAGCTTGTGCAGCCTTCTGGCATGCCCAAGTGCGGGTTTTGTGGTATGGAGTGACTTCAGAATTGCCTAACAATACAGGTGGGAAAATATATTGATGTCTTCTGCAATAGGTATTATTGGCCTCTGAAGAGTCAAGTACAGAAATTCTGGTTCTGTTCTTTGTTTGAAATCTCCTTTCAAAAAAAGTACTATGGGCCTAGTACTTGTCAAGTAATTCTTCCATCTGGTGCCATAGATGCTGCAACCTCTGTCTCCTTCCTTGACTTACTGCTATTTCATCAAACATCCAGCAGTTTTCCACTGTCTGCTGCATGCCTTTCCTCCTTAGTCCCCCAGAAAACCACTATCTTCCAGTTATTTTTAGGATCTGCAAGATTTTCAGTATGTTTCAAAATTTTTTCTGTGGTCTTTTGTGATACTTCCCTATCAAAACTGAGACTATCAAGAGGATGTGGTCTTCCAGCCCAACTATACTGCAACTATAGCAAAAGCAAACTGAGATACCTACAAAAAGTTCATTATTACTTATAAACAAACTGTTTTACTTTAGCTATACTAATAACAGTCTTTTAAATTATTTCGCAGGGGCAGAAAAACATATATTGTATCTAGATGAAGTACGTACAGAAGCAATTTAGAAACAGTCAGCTACATTTTTTTGGCAGGGAGAACAGGAAGAATCCCAAGAGCATGGGGATGAAGCAACCTCAGAAGGGATGTAAGTCTATAGTATGAATATGCTTACATTCACTGGAAAATTCAGTCCATCCTATGTATCTAGCCAGTACCACAGCTCCAGATTGGACCCTATGGACCGAAACATTTGTATAATATATAAATAAATATTTATAACTATAATTAACAATTATAAGAGTTATTGTTTCTATTTTTTCCAAAAAAAGCTTGTACTTTTTAATAAAAGGATCATTTGTCCTGAATCTGTGCAGAGAAGCTTACCAATGTCCTCACGAAGACTATTCATTTTAGAGTTAAGTAAAATTTAAAATACTCTGGGCTTGAATCAAAGAGTTATAGCTCCTAAACTCAGCTCCTTCAGTCCTCATTTGGTGGAAGTTCATATAGCTGTCCATGTAGCTGCACTGTGCAAGTCTACATCAGCTGATGATCTGGCCTAATGTTCTCTGCTTTGGTTTAAAACGATAACGATTCTGGGACCATCTAGAATTCTTTAGTATTCTAATTACATAATGCATTACATTGCATTCAATTAACCAGAGCAACCTATCTTGGAGCACTAGAATTGAACCTTAAACTCAGGGAAAATGTGTGATTTGGTCCCCAGTTCCCCTTTCTGGGATGGCACTGTGGTCTGTAGGCTGTGTTGACAGGGCATGCCTGTCTCTTGCTGTCTGTCTTTATTATGGTCTCAGCAGCACCACTGTTCGCTGCTGCTCACTCAACTACTCGTACAGACAAAACTAAGTAACAAAGAGGCTTGCTGCCACAGTGTAATTAATCCTCTGGAGTCCCATAGGCAACAAGCAACTGCACAAACAGCTGACTAATCTGCCAAAGTACACAGGTACCTTGATTTGCAGCACGATCACTTGGCTGCTGGTAGCTCTATACTTAATTGTCATTTGTCATATAGCAGAAGTGAACTCTTCTTAGCTTTCAAGTACTTGGAAGCCACTGTTTGTTGCCTTCATATTTTTACAGCCAATTGTCTATTTCTAGCCTTTTTGACATACCTCCTCTTCCCTTTAAACAGTACAGGGCAATACCCTCATGTCATGTAAGCATGGAGAGAGCACTTTTTTTATCAACTACCCTCTAGAGTTTGGTGTTCGTTATGCTTTGTATATTACCTTCAGCAAACTTTTAAAAGTAAATTCTCTAACATGAATAATTACATTGTAAAAGTCCACATTGAACACTTTGGATTGAAACAAGTCAAGTGCTAAAAAATATGATGCACAGAAAATGAATTTTCCATTTTCCTGATATAGATCTGACCTTTGGTGTATAATAACCACATACGATGACAGATGACCTAAGCTGTAAACCTCTACATGTAATAATGATAGATGTGCTTAGATTTTTTCTGACATTAGGCAAACTATGTAACGATAAACATATTGTTAATACAGAAGGCACATTTTTACATTTTCTTGAGAAAGAATATATTTTTTTCTCCTTTTATTTTCCTAACAAAAACAAATGGTTGTTTTGTGCCTATACTCATGATTCATAAATGGGTAGTACTCATTCAAAATACACTACTATTTTTCTCAATTAAAATGCAATAATGTTTGTTGAATTTTGTAGAACTTAGTGTGAAAAGAAAAATATATACTTCAGGTCATAAGAGAATTCATCCTCTAGAAAAATATAAGAGCATAAAAATGTTTTATTCTTAATTGGCATAACAATATTGTAAGAATTTAAATTACAATTTTCAATTACAGTTACAACTCTTGAGCCCACTGAAGTCAGTCAACCAATGCTGCATATTTAAGGAGGAAAATCAATTTTTGTAATATAAGTTTGGAATATATTTTTGGAAAGACCAAATCAGCAAGAGCTTGTCTTTGGAGCAGAAAGAAAAGAGATGAAATCTGAACTCTAAACAAAATTGCATTTTCTTAATGGTATGAAAATGAATGGCATGAAAGAAAAGGAAAAGAAAAATATAGTTGGAGTATTGATGATAATGGTAGAAAGAGATCATTGAATCATTTAGGTTGAAAAAGATCTTTTAGATTGTAGTCCAACCTTTAAACCCAGTGCTGCCAAGTCCACTGCTAAACCACGTACCCAAGTGCCACATCTACACGTCTTTTAAACATCTCCAGGGGTGGTGACTCAACCACTTCCCTGGGCAACATTTTCCAACGCTTGACAAACCTTTTGGTGAAGAATTTTTTCCTTATATCCAAACTAAACCTCCTCTGAAGCCACTTATGTCTGGATTATCAACGTTAGGTTGTCATGTCAAACTGACCCATAGATAATTTAGTAAAAGTGATTATCCATTCAGATCACTAATAGAACTTGGAGGGTTTAACTAGTCTTTCTGGCATCAGTAAAGCTTTGAAACAGGACAGCTGGAGGTGTCTCCAAGCTGTGTCTTTCAGCTCTTTCACATTAAGTATTTCCTTTTGAGACAAAATATTGTGCTGATTAAATACTTACACAAAAATTGGAAGCTGTTATCAAAGCAGAAGATTGCAGACTTCATAAAATAAATTTAAAAACTAAACAAACAAACAAAAGAAAACCCCAAACCCAAATAAATTTTAAAAGTGAAGTAATAAAAAAGGAATCAAACTAAAAAGAACAAAATGCCAGGTCTGACCCTCGATGATCCATAGTAGAATGTTTTGTTCTAACCTCAGTGAGCATCACCCGCATATGGGTTGTATTCAGTGTTCTACCTGAGCAGCAGGCTGAGTTAGAGCTGACCAGGGCACTCACTGCTAAAAATGCAAAATTTGATTATGAATTGAATCAAAAAACTAGAAAAAATGGGAAGTGGTAGTGCTGCTGCTGTGTAAGAACCCTCCCATACAAAATCCCGATCAGACATATTCCAGAAAGCTAAACTGGGACTGGAACAGAGCAGGAGAAGGACTGCAAAGATGCTTAGGAGACCGTACCTTTTAATGGAAGAGATTAGCTTGATTAGCCAAGGAAAGATGAGAAATAATGGCTTTGTTAACAAATATCTGGAGAATGAAGAAATGTCCTTTAAACTAAATAATCATTTTGGCACAAAAGCAGATTTGTCTGAACTAGATATGAATAAATCCAGGCTGAAAATTAGATTAATATTGCTGCCCAGTGGAGCACTCAGGTTTTGGATCTGTTTTCTGAGAGTACTAGGATGAAAAAATTTAGCTGTTTCTAAACTGCAGATTATAAAATGTGGTATCTGTGATAGCAGGGCATGATGCTTGCTATCAACTAAGTCTTTTTAGGTTTTCTTTTTTCTCAGTACTTAGGAATTTATTTCATATATCTTATATTCAAGACACAAAGATGCACCTACAATTTCAAACAGAGCAAATTTTCCTTCTGGAGACCTTTTTTCAGTTTTAGTGTAAATAATTACAGTTTATTTTAGAATGAAAGTAGTCATTAAGGTTCAGATCTGCAAAAATACTTATATATAGAAAAGGATAGTTTTAAAATTTCCTGTTCTGCATTTGCAACTTACAAACCTGATGCAGTTATCTAAGTAATTATGCTCAAATACTGAGCCAACTCCTACACTGCAGTGCTTAAAGCACTACAATTCCACTGAAGATAGAACTGTGGCTGATTCCTGAGTATACATTTTAAGGCATTATAAGCAGACTTGACTGTTTCTTTTAAAACCACATACTAGAAATTGTGGCTATCTTGAGTTTTTCTCTTTAATTTACACACATGATATTTTCATCCAGTTCTCAGTGTGGTTAGAAGCTGTTTCTTCCAACACCTCACTCAAATCAAGGCCAGCTTCTAGGCTGCAAAATGGGCTTGTCCTTCACTCAGAGGTTTGTCCATTTGACCTCTGAAACATCTCTGAACATGGAATTTATACAGGCTCTGCAGAGGAACCCTGCCACGATGTTTAACTACCTTCTTGCCAAAGAATTTTTTCTTGTCTCTAACCGTCAGGGTGACTCATGGATCAGGATTTCCCTGCAGCTGGGACACCAGGGTCAGGACTTCCCTGCAGCTGGGGCACCAGGGCCTTCCTGGGGTCCATCAGGGCAGCACCTGGCAGCCAGCACTTGGTCCACCAGGCAGGCGTCCACCAGGGGCAGAATTGATTTCATAGAGAGCCTTGGGTCTTGTGCCTACTATTCTTTAAAAAACTAGGGACACATTTTTCTAGGGAAATTTCTTTCCATTCACTAGACCAAATTAGAATTTTAATTTGAAGCTCTAAATTTTGACAGCTGACTTAATTGGGAAGTACGCTGTGGAAAAGAAAACATAGGTTGCAATTATTTGGTTATAAGATGCCATTGGGATAAAGAGACTAGTAAATTTAAGAAGCTATGAGACCTATGAGTATAACTCAAGAGGCTCATGATAGACATTTGTTTAGATTTTTGTTTAGAAATCTCTCACGGTTCATTAATTGCTGTATATCTTTTGGCTTCTTTTTTCTCTGTCATTGAGCTTCTTTGGTTGGTTATGTTCTGTCAACCTGCCACTTTGAACCTAGTCATTCATTTGTATGTCACTTAAAGCATTGCCTTAGTGGTTAAACAATTCCTTTCTGATGCATATTTACCTGTAAAATTTCCATGCTTCAGTACATGGACCAGCAACAACAGTTTATACCACTGCTAAAACAAGTCACTTGTATTGTTATTTATGTTTGTTATAGACTATTTACACAGCAAGCTGTAACCATGATTTACAGAGATCACATTAATTGACTACATTTCACTGTGCACCTCAGCTGCCAGTAATTTGGCCATAATTTTTACAGAACTTATTCTTGTTTTACAATGTGGGAAGCCTGTTGGCCTTCGGTGAAACTACACGATCAGTGGTATTACACTAATTGGCTGGCAGAAGTGCAAAAATGGTAAAGCCATTGTTCTCTACTGTAAGGACAAAGAATGAGATTCCAGCACTGTGCAAATTTTATATCAGGCACAGAAATCAAAGTTTTGTCTGGTGAAGCTGTGACCCACATATCCTTCAAGGTAGCATATGAGGCTGCAATCTTCTGCACCACCAGTCTCTGGTAAATACATTAAAGAAAGTAAAGATTCAACACACAAGCATTAAGTAAGTCCACTGAGTTGTGCATTATTCTGAAAGTTGCTGAACAGCAGAAGGTAATCATTCAGTAGAGTCAAGATGAATAAAATAAAAGGCTATCTCATGTTACAATTGATTTCAATCTGCTGAAATATGCACTGCACATTTTGATTAGCTGGGTAATGCAGTGTATGCTTCTGCCAGGAAGGAGAAATCCAACACTTTATTGTACTTCTTTTGGCTGCCTATCCATTCATCAAAGCTTTCCTAATTTGCATTCTATTTCCTTTGATACAATCAATATGAACAATAGAGGGTGTTACCTTGCATTTCTATACTTTGATCTGATTTGGCATTTGTGATCAACACAGTCTAGCAATGTTGCAGCTTAGAAAACATTTTGCTACTGCCATCAATTACATTGTTCAGTGACCTTCCTTCTCCCTGCTGTGCTTTGAAAATACATGTATATATTTCAAGATGTCTTTTTTCCCTACACTATTTGTTTTACAGAGCAACACACTGTGAAAATGAGAGATGGTAAACAACATCCTTAATGTTTAAGATGAAGAAGCCAATGGCTACTTATCCACTATTATATTGATGTACAGTTACTCTTACAGTGAATATAAATAATAATGCCATTAATCCTCCACGTCATAAAGAGATACATGCATAGCCTACAGCACTGTGGTATGCATTACCAATTCCTGGACTGGAGTTTTGCACTCCTCCGGGGAGATGTGTTTGTTGATGTGATCTCAGGTCTTGAAAATATTGAAATGTAATAAACCTGGTAGTGCATTATGAAATAACAGCAGTGGTTTTTTGGTTGTTGAGGTTTTTTTGTTGTTTGTCTTGGTTTGGTTTTTTTTAGTTCTAACTGGTGAAAATGAGGAATATATGGATGTTTATTATTATTTTTATAATTGTACCTAAGCAAATGTATGACTCATTGTGTGATTATTCTACAGCACATCTTTGGATGCATCACTCCCATGCTGTATACCTGAGTTTTTCACTGGCAGAAAGGGATAATAAAATTAATTTGTCACTACTTTAAAATTCCCCACTATAAAAGGAGCATTGTGTGCATTATATTAGCTCACAAGCCAAAAGAAATATTGATGATAATTAAAGTCATAGGCAACTTCGTCTCCATGAAGACCTGAGAGAGAAAAAAATAGTTCAATTAAGTCACTATTCTCTCTATAAACATTAGAACATGTTAAATCTAATTATGACACTACTGTTTTTATCATTAAGCAGCCCAAAATAACTTTTTCAAATCTGGGATCAGAAGTAAGAGTGGTGCTCCAGGCTTCCCAGTCAAACTCCATCTGTAAGACATTTCATCTTTCGAATTGTAAGTTTGCATGTGTACTCCTGCCTGCTGATCTAAAACAGCTCTATAATATTGTTCTCACTAACTTCATATTCCTGTCTGATTTTCTATCCAAGAAACACTTACCTCTGAGGATCTGGGAAGATCAACTAGTCCTGAAAACATCTTCTGAGCCTGGAACCTCTGTTAATCCTGTTTCAGGTTGCCTACACAAAGAATCAAGGGGTGGATAGCTGTCAGAGAGAAAGTCTTGTTCAAATGGAGGGTAGCAAGCAGAGCAGAAAGAAATGCAGGACTTGTGAAGAAGAATAAATAAAATAAATAAACAAAAAAGAACTGTTGAAAATGCTTATGGAAAGTAGAAGTATCATGCCTGGATGTTTTAATGCAGTTTTCTATATAGCTCATACATTATTTGCCCAGAGAACACCCCCCAGAGATGCATTTGTCTTATTTGAAAGAAATACCTGGGTGTCCACGAGCATATGGGCATGCTAACATGAATGATACTAGCAAAGTACATTTACTTTTATCTTTAAAAGAGAACAAACAGGTAAAATTTAATAAAGTGCCTGTTTTTATGTGTAGGCTAAAAATACTTGAAAATCTAAAGGGAAAATCTATCAACTGTGATGGAGAGCAGCAGGGAAAACATAAATTTCTGTAATGTGGGTTATTTATTCTACTTATTACAGCAAACACTTGCTCAGAGGTGATCTATTTAAGAATGCATACCAGTTTTCTTTGCCACCTCCTGCCTTTTCTAACAGTCAGACCTGGGGCTGAAGTTTTCCATTCTTTTCCTAAAAAAGGTGGATATATCATTCCCTTTCTTTTACCAATTAACACTTTTCTCTAAATCCTTTCTGCTCAGAGCATCACAAGCTCTCCATTAAATTGTCCTTTTTCTTTTTGCTTCTTTTACTTTCTTTTCTCCCTTGCCCTCTTTTTCTTACTCCTTTTCCTATTTGTAGTGTGTACAGTATTTTGATTTAAAAAATCCCGCAACCTAGACACTAATATTTTACTCATTGTCACTATGCTGTTCGTATTTTTAGCCTGTCTCTGGTTCTTAGTGTACTGGGTGTTGTCCCGGTGCAGTCACCCCCAAGACAGGTGTTTGTGCTCTGGTGTTGGCAGTGGGGGCTGCAGGGCAGCCTCTGTCAGGAATGGCCAGGACTGTCCTGTGCCAGACGCGGCTGATTCCAGCCAGCTCCAGCTGACCCACCATGGCTGAGCTCTGCAGTCGAGGTCGTGGCACTTCTGGGAAAGCATATTTAAGAAAGGGACAGGCAGTGGGGAATGAGGGGAAAAAATATGCAGGAAACCACCCTTCTAAAAAATAAGGAGAACTAAATATTTTTAAAACCATAATGAAGTTCGATGAAAAATACGGCTTTCTGAAAAATTCAGTCCCTTCATGCATGAAGGAATTTATCTGAATTACAATATTCTAGATGAAGGATACAATTGAAATGGGTGAATTGTAAGAGAGACCTTGGAGTGATTGTGGACAGTAAATTGTAGATGAACTCAGTGCATCGCAAGGAGGAATGGCAAGTGGGATTTTTTGTCTGCTTGCACTAAAGAATGAAGTCATGCAGAAATGAAGTGTTAATCTCTGCACAGCTCTTACCAGGTCATGGCAGGAATTCCGTGCTAAATTCAAGCATCTAGATACCAGAAATATATGGACAGCTCTAAGAGTATTTCTAGGCAGATAGTTCAGGGAGAGAAGTACTGAAATGACTGCAAACCAGGCAGATTGATTTCTGAGAAGAAAAGAAAAAGCAGTATAAAAGCTAAATGCACAGCATACATAAAACAGCCACAATGTGGTTGTATAGAGGAAAGTTTGATTTACCTTGGGTTATTCATTTTGCTCTTACTCAAGCAAAGTGTGATATATCTTTCTGTGATATAAAAAGACAGAAAAGCTAAACCTACCAGGACAAATGCTGGACAGTGACTTGACTTTTGGAATAACTCCAAATATAGGGATGTACATTATACATTTTGGAATTTTCACTCTAAGAAGTATTGCTAATCTCTGGATGAGGGCAGAATCCTTGTGGTCAGTGGAGACTTTCTTCCATTAGGTAATTATTCCTCGTAATTTTCCCTCATTTATCTCATGTGCATAAAGTCAGAGAACCAGGTAGCAGAAATTAATTAGCCTCAGAAGGAAGACCTGTTTCCTTAATGAACAAGGCTAAAGAGGGAATGCACAGAAAACTTTTAAAACAGAAATGCTAAGATATCTTCATATCTCCATTGGTTTATACCTTAAAATGATCTTCTTTGTAGTTTCCTATTCATGCTTTAGACCTCACTCACAAGTAACAGAGAACTTGACTCCAAGAGCAGTCCCAGCTATCAAACCAGGAGAAAAAGATGAGCTCCTTGATTCTTCATGCAATCATTTCCTCACTGTAGTTTATCTGTAGGAGTTCAAAGAGGTGTGTTTTGTGAAGCAGCATTGCAAAAGTTGAATGACAGGCATCTATGGTTTCATTACACTGAAAGTAGGCCACTTGCAGTATATTCATCAGTTTGCATGCTATTCCTCTTGATGGCAGGTGAAACAATAATAAATAATGCACAAAGGAAGTTAATCTGTTTCCAGAGTATTTTAATAAATAAAAGGTACAAAAGCATTCAGGCCTTGGGCATCTTGCCAGAGCCTGATGTGAGAGAAATACCAAAAGCACATGAACCACCTCCAAAATCTGTTAAGCTGCTTGTTCCAATTTCAAATTTGTATTTATTTTTTTCTTCTCATACAGTGTGATTTGATTTCATACAGGACTCACACTAATAATATAATGACTTTGTAAGAAAAGATAAAGTGGAACATCTCTACCAAGGGAAATTATTGTTGCATCAATTTCTAATTATTCCTTCTATTCACCTTTTAATTTTTTGTGGCTAGTACTGTAGAGAGAAAAAAAACTCTAGAAAATCAGCTATGCCTTTTGTCGAGGGCTCATGTTGGAATGAACTGCACATGGAGAGGAAACTGGAGTTGCACACATTAAGAGCTGTAAATTCATGTTCTGCTGCTCAAGGAGAAGATACTGAGAACGGAAGCAAAATGTTTCCCTTCACTTGCATGGAGTTTCTTTGGGTGACTGCTTTCAACAGAGTTGTGTATTTCCCAGCCAACTGCTCTCCTATGTCACCATGGGCCTCTGCAGCCACCTTTACTCATTTTGTATCACAAGAGAAAGATATATGCTTGCGTAAGGACTATAAGAAATACAGTTCTATGAAGATTCATACTTTGCACCTCAATAGAAGAGGTAGAATATGCCATCACCTGCAACTAAGATAGATACTCTCTGTATTAGGTATACACAAATAAGTGCATGAATCACATTGTTCAGGGATTGATTAATTAAAAAAAAATTCTGTGTATTTTTCTGCTGTTAATCAAATGCATTTCATAGAATCAAAACAAGTAGTAACATCATCTGTAGATTACTAATCAGTGTAAATAAAAGTAAACACAAGTTAATATACAACTGTTTTGAAACACAATATTGTATAGCATCATTGGTTCAGCCTCAGAATATTCTTATTCCACTCCTCACTTCCAACAGGTAGTTTATCCATTATCTTGAATGGTTTTTTCTTAAAGGACTGTGAGTAAATGGATGCACCTGTCCCAGTTTTTGTGTTTTGGTTCAGGCTATTAGGAAAATAGTACTTATATTTTTTTAAATTTAGTGGCTTAGTAGCCCAAAAATATCTTCATTAGCAAATAAGTGTTATCAATATAGAGTAAGATTTGTTAATAATTGGGAAAAAGCAATAATAAAAACTAATTCCAGTGATTTAAAAAAAAATCTTTAAAATATGCCAGGTAATGGAAAAAGCCCACAGAAACTATATTATTTCACTCAATGTTTTCGAAATTGTTCAATTTTCCCAAAAATATAAAGTGGCAATGCTTAATTATAGTCTCAGAGTCATGACTAAATACTAATGCATGCTGGAGACATTATTATGGGTAAATATGCTTTTAAAAAATGGAAGAAGCAATTATTAAAAATTCTGAAAGTATTCACGGCAAGGGATTTAATATATTCCCTATACCTTATATTTTTTACCGGAAGAGGTAGGGTGGGGATCATTGTGCAGCTGAGAGCTCTATTGCTGCAAAGTATGAATTGTAGAAATATCACAGCATATTTAAATCTAAATGTGGTTAAATGCATCTAACAGAATTGCATTCTTTAGAAAAATGTTATAAAATGGACACAGTCAATTGTTGTTCAGTATCTTCAACAGTGGCCCCTGGCTGTGCATTTATATATCCATATTTTATAAAATTTTTTTTGTCCCACCCTGTTGGATCCGCTGTGTGAAAAGTCCTGGAATCGGGAACATAATCCTGCTGTCACAGATGAATGTATGAGCTCCCTGACTGTTTCCTACAAAAAGGGAGAGAAAAACATTTGTGTTGGGTTTCTGTTTCTTTGTTGTCATTGTCACTCGGTTTGGGGAATGTTTTTTTCTCCTTTTTGGCATATTTTAGGATTGTTCTGACAACAGCTATAGGTTCATGGATATTGAAGAGAGTTAGTACTACTACTTCCATTGTGCACAGAAGTGGAGCAGCTTATAAGTGGTTCTACATGAGAGAGCTGATGACTGGGTCCTGAGGCTGAGCAGTGAAGGGCAGCATGAATCCAAGCACTTTCGCATTCAGGCAGCAGTGGCCTGAAAGCCAGCTTAAGCCTTCTTAAAATGCTTGCAAGTTTAAAAAACAGCAACAACAAAAATGTCTCTCCAAATGATAAAATCGTGTGAAATATACAGCAAGGATGTTTCTAGTGGAAAGCATCAGGAATGGCCTATGTAGTTGTAGTTCCAATGAATGTTGGAAGGATTTGAAATCGTTCTCTGTTTCAGATGATGCCACAACTGTTGTTCTTGGTATTTTTAATTAAAATGTTGATTATATATATCTTCATCTTTTCTCCTGTATCCCCCCCTCACTGTATTTAGCCTCCTGCTTTCATTTAACCTTTCTTTTCATGTTACGTACTGCTTTCTCACTAATCTTTTAAACTGAATGACTTATTTATAATGCCAAGTTCTCCTGGAGCCCTTCTGTGTTCAGTTGAACTGGTTGCATATATGCCACATCAGTTTTCTTTTAATTTCTGCACACCATGAAATCAAAATACAGGTGTTGTTCCCTAGCATATCATACAGGTTGTTACTCAGGAATATGCCTACTCAATTAATCCTGACCATTCCTTGCCTTCTGAAAAATTGGGTCAGCACTTGCAGTTATGTTGGTATCATAACTCCAGCTGTTCTGGCATTCCTTCAAGTTCAAACTTACATATTCTGCAGGTCCCATGAAAACGACCCTTCGGAAAACCCTGTACCTAAGAATTTGTCCAAGAGTATTTATAAGCATGAGATTAACTAGGTTTTGATACATATATGAGGTTTTAAAATGTTATTAACAACAGTTAAGGTCAGATCCACACTCTTTTCTGAATATTAGAAATTTTTAAATTTTTGTTTCAGTAGTTCAGTCAGCTCCAATAACAGTCAAATTTTAGAGCTTGGAAGATGAGTGGCATAGGAAAGATCAGCATTTAGAAGAAGAAAAGTTGAAATTTGTAGTTGAAGAAAATTTCTCTTGCCTTCTGCAGGGCGTTGTAAGCAACAGAGAGGAAACAAAACAAGACATGACATGGTACTTGACTGCAATTTTAATGAGTTCCACTAAGGGATCTTTTAGGTTTTTTGACTAACACAATGCTCTATAAAAATACATCTAATTGAAGGGCAGTTTTCCAACCAACTTTGTTTTAGCAGCCATGAAGCACTAGGGATAAGTGAGGAAATAGTTCCCTCTAACAAATACTTACAAAGATTAATTGCAAACAATTCAAATTAAAAATATAATTCTTTTTTTATTAAGTGTGATTTACAAATAGATCATAATTTACTTTTAATATATTATTCCACTTTCACTATGCAATTTGCAAGAATAATTTTTCAGCTGTGGACCCCAAATGAATTTCTTTTTACTCAGTAGTGGACAGCTAGTTACCGTCATCATATTGCATTATCTCTGTTTTCAGTGATAAACATTCTTAGTGCAGCAGAGCAAGTACCAGCCAATAAATATCATTGATGAATAATTTATACAGACCTTTTTGGAAACAGTTTCACCTATATCTATCACTGTTTAGCTAACAAAACCAAGCACTATGTTCCTGTGGATAATGCAAATTGAACCTAATCTTTTGTTTTACAAACACCAAAATTCAAGGGCCTTCAGTAATGAAAAGAAACATACTTTAGCTCAAATACTCATAGAATTTCCTGTAACAATATTCTTCTAAAACCAGATTTGTTTTGAACCAAGGTTTCAAGGCTAAATGTTCTATTTTGATATTTCTAATGCAAAAATGTGTACATTTTTTTGGTGAATAGTTATGTTTCTATGTGTATATACATATATGTTACATGACCACTAAGATACTGAATAGCTGTAGCTCTATTTTAGGATACAAGGTGGTGCTGTTTCTTTTTAAAACTGAAAATAATGTGTTGATGTGATCCTTCAGAAAGCAGTAGTAGGGACACAATATCTTATTAAGTGTAGTGCTTTTAAGAAGCCAACTTCTCTGCCTCCAGTTTATTTAATTGTTATGCAGTTAAATAAGACATACATGCATATGTATGTTCATATGTACACATGTTCATACATTTCAATAAGTAGGTTCAAAGCAATAGCAGACTTTAAGTTTGTACATAATGCTGAATTTGAGTATTTTCATGTAGGGGCAGTGTCTTACATAAAAATTAACTTAATTTTTATTGTAGAACTAAGGTACTGGCAACTTCTTAAAGAGTGATTCTTTTCTCTATACTGTACATGAATGAAGGATATTGGAACATTTGAAACTCCAACTTTCCATAAATATTAAATTTATCTTACCTATTTACTTATGCTTTTTACAGTTACGTCAATTAAGTTCCTGTAAAACAATGTCAGAATGTATATTTTTAATTAAAGTTTAGAACTGTGATACCTTACTTCTCCCCAGTACTGTTACCAACATAAATGTTCACCATAAACTGCAAGACTCATTTTAGATTTGTTTTTTTAGAAAGTTCACTAGGCAGCCAGGTGTTGATAATCTTTTTGAGTAGCAGAATATATTTGGTACCTGGAAGAGTCAGGCCCTTGCACAAGGTGCATTTGGCCCTTTCATGGCCCTTCTTACAGCTCACATTTTGAGAAAGAATTCAAGGAACTTTAGGCTGTGGGTTAATGAAATATCAGGCTAAATGAACAAAAAGAAACTATTAAAATATAGTAATGTCATCATATTGCTTTCATTAGCATAGATTTTTCAAAATGTCCATCATGTTAAGATTCATGATCCGGAAAACTTGTGTTATAGTCATACTGTGCACATGTACAGTTCCACTGAAATGGATGTGATTACATAAAAGACATTCATGGCTAATTCTTTGCTGAACTGCAGACCTTAACTTCTATAGATAGTGTTAGAATACATTGCTCATCTTGGCAACAGATTCTTCTTATATAATCAGGCCAAAAATAAGTATTTTCAGACACCTCCACAACATAAGTTCTTACATCCTGAGTATCCTAGACAGCATCTTCTGGGAGTAAAATACTTTGCATTAAGCAGACTGTTAAAATATACTACTAACATCAATGTGTTTGTTTGTTGGTTTGTTGTTTTTTTTTTTCATTCGTGGCTTCTGCTGAACTGTAGTCCAGGTAAAAGTTTTATTGGTCTGTCTCTGCAGTTACATAAAGTTGTACATAGCCACAGAGTCCTGATATTTGATTGCAGTTCACCTCTTTTGCTTTGGATGGTTAGACCTTTAGCTCTTCTCTCCAACAACTGCTTTTAACCTGTAATGTATATAAACATGTGCACAAAATATTTAAATCCTTTTACAAAATAGTCTTAGTGAATCACAGTTGCCTAAGCAGGTAACTAAATCACTTCCCCAATTATCAGGAAACAGAAAGAAGTACACAGATTTCAAGATCAATAGCTACTATCATAAGCTGTTTAATGAATGACTATTTAAATCATTAAGCCTGATAAAAAACCTGTGTGGTTATGCCTAAATAGAGTGCAAGTGATTCTCAAATTACACAATAATAATGAGGGGAACAGATCTTTCAGACACGCTCAGAATTCGATCTAATAAAAACCTGCAGCAAGATATAAATTCCTCTGCCTTCTGGTGCTGTGACTGGTACTTCCCAATATTTAGAGTTGATAACAATTTATGGGCTTGAGCAATTTTTGAACTTAGATGTCAATCAAGGTAAAAAAAAAAAAAAGCAAAAACAAATAAAAAAAAAGAAAGCAGAAAA
Source organism: Lycocorax pyrrhopterus obiensis (assembly GCA_014706295.1). Lineage (NCBI taxonomy): Eukaryota > Metazoa > Chordata > Aves > Passeriformes > Paradisaeidae > Lycocorax > Lycocorax pyrrhopterus. The sequence continues at coordinate 76,084,333 of JACSVZ010000004.1, forward strand.
CAGAATAGCAGCATACCTAGGTAATTCTCTGTAAAGGATCTCTCTCTCTGAAGCTGATGACAGTCTCTAAGATGGGAACAGCTCTTTCTGGGTTTTGCTGCCGGTTACTGTACATTTGTATCTCAGTTTTGCTACAAATTAGCGAAAGCTTTTGACACCAACTACTAATTTGAGAACATTAAAGCAAACACGATAGAATTTACCTTATTTACCTTTTGTGACATATCTCTCTTTTCTAATACTTTCTTTTAGGCTGACTTTTTCTTTCCGTTTTATCAGGTTATCTAAATGGGGATATCTATTTAAAGAGCAGGGTAGAATGTCCAAAATTATGATAAAAGGTATAATTTCCTAGCAAGTAAAGGTGAATAAAGCTAAGTCATAAAGCTAGATGACTAAAGTAAGGTTAATTTAACTGGGTCTAGTAAATCTCTACTCAATAAAAGGTGTAGAAATCTAAGAGAAAAAGAAGAAATAATTGCATGAGAAATGTGTACTACAATATTATCATATCTTACATAAAAATGTAGCAGTAGGGATAACATTAGTTATGGGAAAAATTACCTTGCTGGCATGGATAAAGTCGTCTCTAGATAATGATGAAGACTAGACAAAAACATGAGTCTGACAGCTTCTGAGTCCTAAGGGAAGAGTTTGAGGTAATGGAAAAGGTTTTGTCTTTATCAGGACAGAATCACAATTGAAATCTCCACTGAGTATTGCACACATTTAGAGTGCAGAGGGGAAGGGATAGATTTGCAACTACTAGAAGTTATTATTTAGAGGATGGATATATATTTTAAGGTAAAACTCACAGATTTTAAATACATATGGAGTCACATACAAGCACATTAGCTATGACACATTGCTCCTTTCCCCATATGAACTAATGATTGATGGACAAAGGGGAAATTTGAGCTTTTGCACTATACTCTAGAATGCATAATGCATTATATTTTCCAATTATGCTTATCACCTAGTGGAAGGTCACCAGCAAGCATAAAATTGAAATGCTCTGATTGAGCATGCTGTTCAGGATTTCCCATTTGTGTTTTTCTTTTTCCCCTACCTGCAATTTCCCATTATGCATGGTAGTTTTCACACTGTATTCATAAGATACGGGTTTATTTTTGTTCTCTTGCTGATTATTTATGATTATTCCTCATATCAGGAAGTCTGACCCAAATATCAATGAGGACAATAGACCTAAGTTTGCAGCTTTGTTGAATTTTGTGATGATTATAGTAATCATTAGAAGATCTTAAAAGTAACTTTCATTCAAATGAGATTGACGTTAGATATTGTTATATTTTTCTGACAGTTAGGGAAAGGTTAGCAAATTTTATTTTGCTTTATGACAATTTCCTTAATGAATTAATCTGGAAAACACTTAGTTGTTCAATCACTAAGAATTAACTTGAAATCTTTGGGATATATGCTGGCCACCCAGGAGAAAATTAATTACATTAAGTCAATAGATTTGGGACATGTTCAAGTATGTACAAAACTGCTGACATAACTGACCACATGAAATAAGGTTTGTTGTCTAGAAACCCCTTCTTGGTTTCCCTGAATCAGTCAAAAATATTAGTATAGACAGATGTCAGTTGTTGTTTATCACCAAGACCATGGAAGAGACAGCAGCCATTGTTAGTGTGACATGCAAGTATAATATAATTGGTCAGAGAGGCTTGATTTAAGTCTACCACTAATAGCAGAGGTTCCAAATGTCCAGTTTTCATTCTCCAAGCAGATGCCTTAAACTATATAGCAACCATATGGCCCTGGCATTCCTGTTAGACTCCTGAGCCATGAAGAATTATCACCACAGTTGAAAGAGAAGAAAATACAAATAAGCACTACTCTATATTACCTAGTGAATGCTGACATCCAATTGGGTGTCTAGTATGTTTATGTTTATGTTTATGTTTATGTTTATGTTTATGTTTATGTTTTTGTGTTTGGTTGGTGTTTTGTTTTGTTTTGTTTTGTTTTGTTTTCCTTTGTTTCTCTTGTGCTGGGAAAGGTTATGGAGACAAGGAGAAGTGTTTCTCCCACACTTGGATCACAACAATCCCATGCAATGCTACAGACTGGGGGAAGAGTGGTTGGAAAGTGGCCTGGTGGAAAAAGACCCTGGGGTGCTAGCTGACAGCTGTCTGGACGTGAGCCAGCTGTGCCCAGGTGGCCAGGAAAGCCAATGGCATCCTGGCCTGTATCAGCCACAGTGTGGCCAGCAGGACCAGGGCAGTGATCATCCCCCTGTAGTCGGCACTGGTGAGGCTGCACCTCAAATCCCGTGTTCAGTTTTGGGCCCCTCACTGACAGAAGGACATTGAGGCACTGGAGCAAGTAAATAAATAGGACAACAAAGCTGGTGAAGGGTCTAGATCATAAGTCTTACAGGGAGCAGCTGAGGGAGTTGGGAATGTTTATCCTGGAGAAAAGGAGGGTCAGGGGAGACCTTATAGCTCTCTGCAATAGAAAAGAGGTTGTAGACATGTGAGGGCCACTGTCTTCCCCCAAGTAACAACGGATAGGACAAGAGGACATGGCCTCAAGTTTCACCACAAAAGGTTTATATTGGATGTTAGGGAAAGTTTCTTCACTGAAAGGGTTATCAAACATTGGAACAGGCTGTCCAGGGAAGCAGTGGAGTCACCATCCAAAGAGGTATTTAAAAGATGTGTAGACATGACACTGAGGGACATGGTTTAGCAGTGGCTTAAAGGTTGAGTTTCACGACCATACAGGCCTTTTCCAACCTGAATGATTTAATGACTCTATATAAGCAGTTTTGACTGATATATATTCATTTTACTGAGTTTCAGAAAAAAAGAGAATTATCTTTGTGGCTGCAAGCTTATTTGTCTTTGCTGAGTTTTATGGTTCAACCACAATTAAGGACTAAGCCATACACCTGCTCCTTATCTGTTGACCAGCTCAATCTGCCTTTTTCCATTGAATGGATTTTGCTGGGCACCATGATGTGATGTTTTTGGTAAGACATAAATTATTGTGACAAGTAGAACTATTTACAATTTCATAATGAGTTTTCAACTCCTGCTCTCTTCAAATCTTATTTTGTACATTCAAATACTCAAAAAGGTGTGTTCTACATTATCGAAACCTCTTTCTGCTTTTATTTATGAGATATTTTGTTGCAAAGTTTATTTTTTGATTTTAAAAGAAGAATAAAAAATTCATTCTAATTACAAAAATATTTCATTTTTGGTTGATCAAGATGCTTTTCTTCAGGTCATACAAACATCTTTCATTTGTGTTCACTTTGATGAGAGAAAAATTGAAACTTTTCCATCTTTAAATGGAAATAAATAATTTTTCTTTTCATGTCTTGCAACTATCATCAAGTCTAAATTAATGTGTGTTATCCACGTTACAAATATAACATAAATTTGAATTCAAGGCAAAGGCAAACAGTTGTTTGTTTCTTTATTTCGGTTTTTTGGAAGACAAAAATTATTGGGATGGTCTCCTGATGTAATGTGAAATGATTGTTTTGGGAACTAAGATCCCTCTTTTGGCTTAGTCTCTAAATAACTTGTCTCAGCTCACCTTTTAAATCTGATGAAGTTAGGGACTTAACGAAGTTCCAGAAGTATTTTGCTAATACTGTTACCTTTCTTGTCTCTTACTGAAGCTTGTGAAGAGTTTTTCACATAGCCCTTATGCGCACTTCTGCCACATCTTTGAACACCAAATATGATGGAATTAGCAGGGGATTACATTTAACCTCTGGTGGAATCCAGCCTGAAGTTTCTCCTTTATTGAAAAGAGCCAATTCCCCTCTTTATTAAATGGAATCACTTTGTCCTCCCTGTAAAACTGACTATTATAAAATATTAATTCAGGTAGTAGATGTAAGTTAAGTGAGTCTTGATATGTCCACAGCATGGAAGTAGCAACATAATCATTTGATGAAGATGCTTCAAGAAACTAAACATTAAACTAATGGCTTTTATTTGTAAACAGGTGACATAACTTATTGTTACACTTAATTATATCTGGCATCTGCAATACTCAATTATGTTGGCACTCATTTACCCAAGTAAATACTCATTAAAACAAATATCTATGCTACAAATAGGAATTTATCTTACTCTTGCTATTGAAAAAATCTAAGACTGGAAAAATCTCAAGGAAAAGGAGCAGCAAGAGCCACCTTGTAGACTAAGATCAATTTGAAAACCCAGATGTTGCAAATAGACTGAGATATTTGTATGCAATAGTTTTAAAGGGCTTATAAGGGAAGGACCACGGGCTTTGGAAATGGAGATGCATTATTTTAGTCCAGCTGAAATACAATCAGTAAAAAGTGGAAGAAACAATTGTCAGTTGAGCTAGTAACAATAAGTAGCAAATATGTCCTCTGGGTTGCCTAATTCTAGAGCAAGTAGCAGAGTTCTTGTATCTATTTAGGTACTTTAAAGGCATCATCGACTTTTTCTATTTCACCTAACCTGGCTTGCAAGAAAGCAATATTAATATCAAATATCAAATTCAAAGTATTCACTTTGAAACTTAATTATATATTATTTGCTAAAGTAAACATTTTGGTCACAGTGGTGACAGATGAGCCCATATAATTGTGTATTTTTTAAAGTATCCCAGAACTCTCAAAGGCTAGCTGCTATAATATATGGTGCCAGAATAATTGCTTTAAAAGACACTTATGTCAGCAGTGAATGTAGATATACATTTTTACATATACACAAAATTCTTCACATAAGACAGCTTTCATAGGTATGTCATTGCATTCTACATTATGTTGAAATTTGTATGATGCTGCACTTTTCCTTAGCTGAAAAGGGAATTGGAAGAAGCTACTACTTTTCTAGCACTTGATATGAAGAGTCAAACCCTTTACATTCATGCAGCAAAGCACTTAAACACAGACTTCCGTTTAAATGGTAAAACACAACCAGCCAGGAGTATGAACATATTTAGAATCACCCAAGTACAACTCTGGACATTTAATGCCTTGTGGCACCCAACCATTATGCTCTACAAGTAGCAGACATGAATGCATTGTTTAGCCTTTATGTGAGGAAGAAAAAAGATGCATGGGTCTGTCAGTGACATTCAGTGTATATTGTAAACATCTGCAGCTGCACTATTTTTAAAGCTTGGCTTATTTTTGCAGCTGAGTGAAAGGTACTGCTTGGTTACAATGCACAGAAAATCCAATTAAGGAAATGGAGCTGCTGGAATTCTTTTTACATTGAGATCAAAACTAGCTTTGCTAAACCATGTAATTTTTTCCAGTAAGCATAGAACAGAGACATTTACATGCATTAAAAGGAGTTTCTCCATTCAATAAATGTTAGACATTAGCCATTATCTTCTTTTAGTGGTGTATTTGTCATTCATATGAAAGATTTGAATAATGGTATAGTGAATGAATCTCAAGAAGAACATAAATTACAGGTACTGAGGAAAACATTAGAATTCTGAATAACGTCTTTTTTATTTATTGTCATTGTACACAGCATTTGTATTGTCTCTGAATGTGTCTTTAAACATTTCCACTTATCCATACTCTGTAACCACAACAGTTGCAATTAGTTCTTTCACAGTGAATTTGGTCTCTCTTCAGTGAAAGGAAAAAAGAAAAATGAGGGATGTACTGTAAGGCATGGAAAAGGAAGCACAGCAAATGCGACAAGTTTCTTGCATGCCTGAGAATTTTGCCTTGGCATTTGGATGAGGTGACATGGAAAGGTAGGCAGAATGAGAGATAACATATCTAAACTGGCTTGTACAATGTGAGATCCCCTCTTCGTTCCAAGTGTCTCCAAGCAACAACAGCAAAATCTCTTGAGTTAATGTACCAAAAAATAAACCAAAGCAGAACCTTTCCTATTTTTTAAAGAAAAATAACCTTTAAAAGAGAAATGCAGAAGGCAAGAAAGGAAAGATAAAGAGATTTCCTTCTGATAGTTTAATACATTTGTGATTCTCTTAGGTATCACAGGGACGATCTTGATTTAGGAGTGTAGACGACAAGGAGCAGATGCTAAACAAGGTATGCTTTCCTCAGATGAACCAAGGTGAATTTTCTGCTGTGGAATCCAGCATAAATCAAAGATATTAGATTAGTAATAATTCATGTTTCTTTAGCAATGTTGCTGCTAGCAAAGAGGAGAGGGAGACCATTGTGTGTTTTTAATGCATTTCAGTTTACTTTCGAAACTTCTGAAAACTCCTTGAAGTGGACTGGAGATCAGGAGAGTGAAGATAGTTTTGTAATACTTATTTAGTTCTATCATTTTTTCCCCCAAGTCCTCTTATCTACAAACAAACAAACAAACAAACAAGTCAATTTCATTGCATGGATGCACAGCACTTTAGATCCATAAATGCTGCTGTATTTATGGGTTTAGCCATTCACTTAGATGAAACCTTTCAAAGTATTTTAGGAAAATATTAACATTGTTACCTTTCAAAAACCAGAGAGGACTACTTAAAATATATTCACAAGTCCTTGCTGCTCTAGTAGTGTTATTACGATCCTTAAACAATTTCAGCTAAATTAATAACTTAATATCATGCTGTACTAGTTAAGTGATAAGAAGCACACATGAAGAAAGAACAGAGAAACAATGGCAGGAGGACTAAGTAATCTGCTTCCCACTCATCTGCGACAAAAGACCCTCCATCTCAACCAGACCAGAGGAGCATAGGGGCCCAATGAAAGTCAAGAACCCAAATAAAGGGTTCTGGAGGAATGTCTGCCTTGCCCAGGCTCCTTCTGGGACTGTCCCAGCAGTCACTGGATCTGCTGTCCTGGCATGAGACCCACCATAATGACGGGGAGCAGGTCTCTGGACCACCGTCAGACTAAGGGGGGATCACTCTCTAGGAATGTGTAATATATTATTTGATGCATGGAAAGAGCATGTTTGGTATTGCACAGGGCTTATTTTAGCCTCCAGGGGAGGAACCAGAGGACGAAAAAGGGTGGTATTTAGTTGTGTGTAGGAACAAGTAGGGAAATAGAGGGATTGTCATGTAAATAGTTTATTGGTCAATACATTTGTCTGTCCATGCCCTGCCCTGTGCCTGATCACCTCAGCTTTTCATATCTCTTTCATATCATTTCACCAACTCTTTTCAATAAGGGGTTCTTCAGTCTGTGTGTATAAGGGAGTCAGTGCAGATGTTTGAGTGAATGTGTGAACAATAACAAAGATCGAGCTGGACTAACCAGTTAGTAGGTGAAGTGTCCTGAGAGCCAAGAGGGTGGGCTGTGTGGGCCCCAAAGGGACAGCTCTGGATGGGGAAGTACTTCTGTCTCCTGTCTCCAAGGTCAAGGTTGGCTGTGGGGGGGTGTGTGTGTGTGAATGAGTGGGTCTGTACCAGCCACTGCAGTGGGACTCAGGCCTTGTATATCAGAAGCCAGCAGCTGGAGAGACTGGGATTAAAGAACAGCTACTGTGCAGAATGAATGTCTGAGCCCAGGTGCTGGGCTGGACGGACCCACCTTTTACATACACACATAAACATTTTTGCACAGTCAGAACCCCATCCTGCTCAGTCAAAGCGGGGAGGAGAATGAGAGCATTGGTGCTCTAAGTGTTCATGTGAGTGCTCTGTGTGTCTGCTGTGGTCTGTGGTCAGACTTTTGTATATGAATATATGCATATATATTGTGGACAGCATAAACTACTTGTCAGGTATTCACACTCAGACTCACTCCTGGGGAGACTGGGTGACTGAATCAGACTAGAAGGAAGGCAGACCCTAGAGACTGCCACAGGAGGTCTGGGCAATGCAGGAGGGATCCTCTAGATTTCCAAACTTGTCCAATTGTGCAATCTCTACATCACTCAAGATAGCATACCACCTGCAATTCAGAGAATTGCTATTTTTTTTTTTATTTTTATTTTCTGATCTTCTGTCACCCAGGGCACTTCTATTCATTTTAGCTGCACGACTGCAAAGTCAATGCAAAGTTGGTTTGTCTTTTTATAAATGCGAAAGGTATCCAGAAGTGACTTTTTTTCCAAAGCTTAACAACATTAAAGTTCTTTTTAGCTGGCTGAAAATGTTAAGATTTTATTGGTTTGTCAGTTTTTGCAAGAACAGACAAAACCGATAATGATGAAAAAGAAGCAGAAATATAGATTTTCTTGCTATTTTGGCAGCCTTTCTTCTTTAGGTTTTTGTTTAAGGTATGTTTTCAAATCAAATCCTTTTTTCATGCTACCTTTGTTAAGTAAGTTCATTATGCCCAACACAAATCCTCAAGAAATAAGAAAACATAATCACCTGCATTTTACAAGTGGGGTCAAATCAATAAGGGAGTTCCAAAGCCTGAAATTAGGTGTCCTGCTTCACAAATAAGTTCTGCTTTATTTTCAATAATTTATGACCTTTGCAGTGGGATATTGTGTGCTTCACAGCAGTAAGGTTCAGCATAAAGGAGGCAGCACCTCTCTGTCAGCTTACAAATTCTTCTGTCATACCTTTGAGGCTGCTCTGTTTGTTCCAGAGAGATGTTCATAACCAAACCTACCATACCCACCAAAGAATATTAAGGGTTGTACTGTGTGAACAGCAGACTCCTCAGCAGGCTCTTGTGAGGGAGTGACCATAGGAAAATTGAAGTTCTTGGTGTTAAATTTGATCTCATCTAGCTCCTCCCTCAAGTCAGTAAGAACTGCTCGTATTTCATTACTGACAGACCTTTACCTTCTCTGTTTCTAAAGCCCACCAGTGGCAGTGATGACCCTGCTTCCTCTGCCTTTATTGTCTGTTGTCCACGGGTCTGACTTTCTGTTCCAAAACACTGTTGCATTTCTCCAAGAGTTTCCATTAATATTTTGTGCTGCAGTTTTCTAGTTCTCGTATCCACAATGGTAAAAGGAAAACGACAGCTTCTTCACCTGCAATAGCTTCTTTTGTACTTGAGTAGAATTGTCCTTCCTCCTTTTTCTTAGACTAAAAACCACATAACTTTTAAATAAATTATATATAATATTTTCCTCCTCTTGTATTGGTGCATAGTGCCTCTGGAGGATCTTCTACTTGTTCCAGAGCCTTTTTTCCCTCTCTTGCTTACAATATTGTCATATTAATCAGTGTGAAAATCCATCCTATAGTCCAGATGCGTATATATCCATACAACTTCTTTCCTACCCACAAGAGCTGTAAGTCAGTTGTAGCAAGAATTGTACTTTGCTGAACATGGTTTGGTCTGACATATATACATTAGTTGCTTGTTATCTTCCCCATATTTGTAAACTGGTTATTTGGTTATTGGTTTTGGAGTTCTTTTGAAGCTGGGATCTATAATCCTTGAAATGTTCTCCTTTGGTGTGCTGAAGATCAGCACAGCATTTTTCCTCTTCCCGGTCTTTTGATCCGTTTGCCATTCTCCACAAATTCTCAGGAATAACTGATGTCATTTCAGAGATTATTTCAGCTATCTTTACATTGACCTAGTATGAAAATCATGAGACCCAGACAATCTGAAAAAACTAAATTTTGTCTTTTAGTTTAAATTTTCTGTTTGAAAAACTCAGCATTTGTTATTTGCACTAATTGGAGTTCTTTTTGATTTGGCAAATGTGTCCTAAATTATACTTAGGCCACTTGTTTTTTAACAAGTGTTCCCCCTTGTGTAACAGTGACCAATTACTGCCTTGATTTCATTTTTTTTTGCTCTTATTACTGTGAAATTGATTCTTGATACTTTGGATGTCTCTTCCTACCTGGGTCCCATTTCATGTCTGACAAATCAAATTCCAGTTGATTCCAAGGAGATTGGTTAGCTTGGTTTTTAATTCACTCTTTGCATGCTTTCCCCTTGCTTTTGAATCAGTGAAAAGTACCACATTTATCCAAGTAGGTCTCTTGTTGCATCTCTTAGCTGTCATAGTTCACATGAGTGCCCTAGAAGTAATTTGTTTTGGAAAATATCAAAAGAATACCATGACATTTTTTTCTCTTTCTTCATGTGCAGTGTCTCATATGAACTGGATTTATTTATTGAGAACAATTTTCCTGACCTTTTTTTCAAGAATCATAACATGTTTTGAAGATCACTCCCTAACTATCTTTCAGCTCTTAAACAACCCTTTGCTACCGATTGGGAATAAATCTACAGAAATTTTCCCCCTACTGCCCTGTTTCTTTCTATAGCTTCTCTGTCACTTTCTGTAGTATTGGACATTAGCCTTAATTGACCTAGAGTATATTTTTGAATTCTAAATCTACATATCTTAAAATAAACAGTGCCTTGAAATGTTCAATTGCACTGAAATGTGATTGTTCATAACGATAAACTGCTAGAATGGATCCTGTCAAATTTATTCTAAATTGTTACTCAAAAATCAGAGCATTCTAGGAGTCATTCCCATTACGCAGTTTCATGCAGTCACCCTGTTCTGGAGAAAAAGAGAGTTACTCACAGAAATACTGACAGTTTTGTGCCAGCTGGTCATAGTAGATGAATCCATTTACTATTATAGATACATTCACTGAATCACCACACTGAATGATACCTACATTTGGAATTGTACTTGATTAGCTCTCAGAAACTGCTTACTTGGTCATTCTTACCATCCCTTTCATGAATACTGAAAATTCCTTCTTTTCATAATGTAGAAATATTAGATGCGTCGATGTCCAGGGATGGCTCAGATTGCAGTGTGTGGCAAAACAGCCCTGGTCCCATTGTTGTACAGAACTCCATTCCTTTACACAGAATTTGCACAGAAGCTTACTGAGATTTGTGCTTATTGCACCAGATGAACTCCTTGTTTACCATCCAAATTTTTTATCTTTTCTATAATCACAATACTCCACAATAAAATTTCTGTTACAGATTACCTCATGCTTTTACTGCTTTATAGCTAAAATTTTGATATATTATTGTTCTCTAGACAACAACTTTGACTCTTTACCATGGTATATAATTCATCGTACATTAGAAAACAGCATCAATAAGAAATTCTTCCTCACTTCTAGTAAGGAAATAAAATAGCAAAACAATTTTAGGGCCAAAAATTGATCTACCCCAGGGTTCTGAGTGCAGTTTGCTTTATAGACTCTATTTGCTGAGAGAAAAAAGTAAAACTTCGGAGTAACTTCATAATATATACGGTATAATGTATTTCCACAGTATTAAACATCTTTTGGAATTTGTTCAAGCCACTTGAGGTGACTGGACGATTCAAGTACCAATTATGTTTTTGTGTAGAACAACAGAAGAATAAAAAATATCCTCATGGACCTGCTAAGCCAAAAGTCCTGATTCAGCAGAGTATGTAAGTCAAACATAGTAACAGGAGTTGTATGATTAAGGAATGCTGTGTTCTCTAGCCAAAATGTGAAATAAAACAAGATAATTACTAATATATCTAGTAGTTTTCTAGACTTGGTCTAGTATCTCCAGACAAAATGGCTGAAACATATTTATAGCTGTTTCATCTGGGGGAAGCTCTCATCATGGTACTTGAGGGAAAGTCAGACTCAAGTCTTCAGAAATATAGTGAGATACTAGAGTCTTTCCACTATTATAACATTCCTAGAGAAGCATTTAGTAACTACATTAATTAATGTTTACATCAAGCATTTTTTTAAATACCTTAGTGATAAAGGATCCAAGTAGCTACAAATTAGAATTATCAGCAGCCCTTTTCCTCTCTGACTGTAAATTAGTCAAACATGATTGAGAGTTTGAACTAGGAGAATTATTTCAACAACATATAGTATCTGTGGCAAGTTACACTCACAGCAGGGTAGCTGAACACTAGGGTTGCATTTCAAACATGAGAGTTGTTTCAGGTTACTCAATAGTGTTATCAACTTTTTCGCAGAATCACAGAATCATCAAGGTTGGAAAACACCTTCAAGATCATCTAGTCCAACCATCAACACAGAACCACCACAATCACCCCTAAACCGTATCATGAAGTGCTATGTACAGATGCTTTTTGAACAGTTCAGAGATGGTAACCTCACCTCTCCCTGTGCAACTTATTCCAATGCCTAGCCACTCTTTCAGTGCAGAAAAATTTTCTAATATCTAATCTGAACCGCCCCTGGTGCAATTTAAGGCCATTTCATCTTGTCCTTTCACTTGAGAAATGGCAGAAGAGACCAATCCCCACTTGCCCACAACCTCCTTTCAGGTGGTTGTAAAGAGCAATAAAGTCCCCCTGAGCTTCCTCTTTTCCAGGCTAAACAACCACAGCTCCCTCAGCCACTCCTCATATGACTTATTGTCCCAGACCCTTCACCAGCTCCACTGCTCTTCTCTGGACTCTCTGCAGCACCTCTGTACTTCTCGTAGTGAGGACACAGGACTTGAGGCATGGCCAGGGGAAGAACCACTTACCCATTCTTGATACAGACCAAGATGCCATTGGCCTTCTATTACTATGAAGCAATTATGTTTGCTGAAAAAAAAGCAAAAAGGGTTGAATAAGGGAGTTTTTTTTTTAAATTCTGATAGAACTTAGACAAAGAGTGCCGAGGCCTAAATGTCTCCTCAACAACATGCATTTGTTAAACTCAGAAAATATCTGAATCATGAACACAATGTTAGTAGACGCCCTTGATAGAAGAAGGGGTAACGAGACAGTGAAATCTGATGCTGATATAAAGGCGTTTCAACACAGGGGATGATAAAAATGTTATACAGGAAAAGTTGACTACTTTCAACCTTTAACAAAGAGAAATTGGAAGTAATATAATAATAAAAGCAAGTTCAAGGTCACTTACTCAGGAGTTAATAGGAAAATCCACAATAAACTTGGGCAGAGTAGATGAAAATGACAGAGGAAGAAAAAGATCTGTCCATTTTGATTAGTCAAAGAGCATCTCTGACATTCAATATGATGAAAACTGAAGTTTAATAATTATGTATGTCATATGACCATAGAGAAAGTAATGGTTATCCCTGAGCATAACATATAAGGTGTTACTGAAAGATTAGAGAGAAACAGGATGTATGTACTCACCATGAGTAAATTTAGATGAGAAGTTAGAAGAAATTCCTATGTTATAAAGCAATCAGGATCATCCTTTGAAATGACAGTGGTGGTAAAAAAATTGTATGTGTTTCTAGATGGAATTAAAACAGCTAATGACAGAAATAAGATGCAATATCTGATGATGCAAGAGGTTATTTCTAGTCCTATGCTGTGTCAGTGCTATTGTTTCCAAAGAATAAATTTATTTGAGATAAAAATAAAAACATGTTATAAAGTTCCTCTTATTATAGTGGTTGCTATATCATAATTTTGATTTTTCTATTTTTCCACCCAAACTATCTTCAAAAAACTGTTAGATGCAGCAATTAAACAAATAACTACGCTTCATGTCCCTGATGTCCTCCACAAAAGAAAGTATCTCACTTTTTATCAGTGGTGAACCTACTCTAGTGTGTGTCCACTGCTTACAGAGTAACCAGGTGGCTGGTAGGTTGATGGCAGTGATGTTACCAGATGTCTTCTGCACCTGGTTACGATGTCCACCCTGTCATCTAAGAAACTCTTCTTGTCTGTAGTCACTGAGATCTTTGTAAACTTCTAGGGTTTTCAATTATATTTCTGGTGCATGTCAAAGCTGACTGGATACCTTCATACAGTGAAACCAGGTCTGGCATATTTAACTTGTCTCTATGCTGTGTGAAATCATTTGCCCAGATATCCTTAAGACTTTTTCCATGGTGTTTTATTGGCAGACACCTCTCAAAACACTGTTTTCCAATAATAATTTCCTTCTGTCACAGACTGTCAAAGAAAATTAAAAGTTCCTTTCTGAAACCTGGTTTTCTGTATTCTGAAATGCTTATGAGGACCTAGGTTGTTTCTGGGCTGAAAGTAATGTTAAACTAATAACACTGAAACTGGGAAACTGAGAGATGGGAAATGATGATAAGGCTGAATTAGTGATGTTTGGGAGCAAGATGCAAGAAAAAGAGCAGGATTAGAAGTAGGAAACAAAAGAATGAATAGTAAAGGCACCAAAATGGTTTTCTTCTGCCTGGTGCTCTAATTTGTAGTATTTTGGAATGGGAAATTCTAGCCTGTCTCTGAAAGGGAAATGGTATGAAAGAATTTTTTTAGTCTTCACTTCTCCTGTAATCATCATCATTTCATAAAAAGATAATTATTTCTAATCTAAACCAGTTTTCCAGGTTTTCTCTTAAAAATATCAGGAATTTGTAAAAACTACTTTGAGGCCTGAAATAAAGATTTTGTTTTGTTTTATAAAAGTTCCACTCAGTTTGAAATTTAAATGAATAGAGCAGATCTCTGCATATCCCAGAGAATGTGAAAGTACAAGTGAAAGAGCAGAGGGGAATGTGAAAGTACAAGTGAAGGAGCAGAGGGGAAAGAAGGGGCCAAGGACACTTTCATATTTTCATAAATCTAAGGGCTCTTTGTGTTTATAAAAATGTCGGGTTTCAGCAGAGTCATTTATGTATACCCTCATTTAGCTGTCAGAGCAATGACTGCTGTGGGTGCATATTTAATCCTAAAGAATGACGGTTTCTGATCTCATATGCAAAAATTCATAAATGATGACTGTAATAATTTATTTTTGAATATTAACATTTACCATTCCATGCACTTGATGATTTTTAAGCTTATTTTTAACATGCAGAATGTTTGGTACATTTATACATTCCACAACGCTTTTTCTTGATGATTTGAGGACTGTAATTCCCTTTCTTATCATGTAGCAAAGTCGTAAAGGAACATCTCGGGCTATTTAAAACCTGAGTTCTAGCACCGAAACCCAGGTGGTGCCTCTGGGAAAGCATTTTTAAGAAAGGATAGTGAATAATGAGAAGACAGAGGAGGAGGGGGAAAAAGTGAGAAACAGAACTATGAACACCAAACCGAGGGAAGTAGGGTAGCAGGTGCTCCAGGCACCAGAGCAGAGTTTTCCCTGAAGCCCATGGGAAAGACCACAGGGAAGCAGATAACCGTAATGCAGCTTTGGGAAGACCATGCTGGAGCATCTAACACATTCTCAGAAAGAAATATGTCCCAGAGAAGCATGTGGGAGCATGGGAAAAGTGTAAGGGAGAGGATTGTTCCGCTCTGCTCTGCACTGGGGCAACCTCACCACCTCTCTGTAGTGACCAGTGATAGGACCCGAGGGAATGGCCTGAAATTGTGTCAGAGGGTATTTAGGTTGGATGTTAGAAAAATCTTCACCCACAGTGTGGCTGAGCACTAGAACAGGCTCCCCAGGGAAGTGGTCACAGCCCCAGTCTGACAGTTCAAGAAGTGTTAGGACAATGCTCTCAGACTCATGGTGTGACTCTTGGGGGTGGTCCTGAGCAGGGCCAGGAGCTGGACTCGATGGTCCTTGTGGGTCCCTTCCAACTCAGCATGTTCTGTCATTCTGTGATATGGAAATCTTTCCCAGAGTACTTACTTCTGACTGTTTAAAAGGCACTGTTTATGTAGTCCTGACAGTGTTCTGCTCTTTGATGGTCCATCAATATGTCACTTAAGAATGTGTTTTAAAACCACAGAAATAAATGTTGATTTTCCCAAAGGCTTAGCTGAACTGGAATATGGTATTGCAGAAAAGTGTCATACATTACAAAAAAAATAAAGTATTAAAATCTTTTCTTTATTCCTGTTGAATCACCACTGCATTCAATAGAAATTGCAGTTTTTTGTATGCTCCAGTGTTTATTCCAGAGTGAATTGAACCAATGATCAGAATACGCAGTTACACAGGCTACTGCAATGGATTTCAGTGTGACATTTCACCAGTGTATTTGATATACACAATCTAATTTTTATAGGTCTCTCTTAAGTTTACCACCATGAAAACTACTACCTACATAACATTAAATTTGAAAAATAACTTGCATGAAATATGACCCTTAAGCATGGTACTTACCACAGTAAATACAATCTTCTTTGTTGCAGTCTGATTGTCACAGTGAAATGGAACTGGGAAGTTTATAGGTAAGGATGGTACAAATATCAAGCACATTCTTATGTTCTTTTTATTTATTACGAAGAGGAAAACTGAGACAATGTAATTTCTTGTTTCGTGTGAATATTTCTTACACAATACCATGTTTTGTCTTTGTTCCTATAAATTTTGGCAGTCAAGAAGAGGGTTTTTTCACACAGGAAATATTCAAAAAGAAATTAGTATATATTGTCAGACCATGTGGTCCTGTGCCTGACTTGCACAGTCACCAGTGCCAGAGCTTTCAAAAAAAGGGGAAATTTGTTAACATAAACAGAACTGTATGTCTTTGGTTCTTCTTTTAAGTGTTCCACAGTAAATTTTATATAATCCTATATGACAGCTCAGCTACCCCACAATAAATCTGCGTTTTCCCATGTGACTAACAATAATCTTGCATCCCCCTTCTTATCAGCTGGGAAGTTCCATTTGAACTTCCTCAAGGCTTTGTGTGATTCCTTCAATGGCCTATCAATCAGGAACCTGAGTCCTGATCTCTGGTGTTGTCTCTGTTACCTCTTGTGCCTTAGAGGTTGTATACCTGTGTGTTTCATTTTTTCCTTCTCTCCCTTCTAGTGTCTCACGCTAGACCCTCATGCTGAGTATGCAGTAACCAGATATTCTCATAAATCACATACCATCCCAAAAAAGTGATCTCCCATAGTAAGTGTCCAGCTTACGTCTTGAGGCAAAGTACTAATGCAGTCATTCTCAATTTCCTCATTAGTATTCTTACGATGCTGGAAATGAATCCCAGAGTTTAATTACACATGATTCAAGGAAATATTTTCTCCTACTGTTTCTTAAAATCCCTGATTCTTTTATTACCATTATGCTGTCTTTTTAATTGTGGTATAAGACTGGAAAAACAGACACCCTCTGCAGGCCATTCGATATTTGATATGCTTACATCATAGCTCTTTCTGTGAATGTTTTTTGTAAAAAAAAAACCCAGTCTTTTCAATCTGTTTTCAAATTATTGTCTTCCTTGATCTTGGCCATTCTCTCCATGCCTCCCTTTTCCATACACTTTTTGAGGTAAGTAACCAAGAAAAAAATGGACCTTATTGGGACAGGAAACAGGACATTTAGATAGCATCCACCTTCATCCTCAGGTGCCTTATTTTGGTGTTGGCAACCTATTCCCTTCATCTGTGCACAGAGTCTTCCTTAATCTTTCAAAGTCTGGTAGAAGCTGGAATAATAGATAAAGGCTGGGATCTTGTACTAATCTATCTCCTAGAACCATGCTGAAATGTATATGTGTAGTGTTCCAGATGATGCCAAGATATTGATTTACACAAAAGAACTTTGAAACTATGCTATTCATCATTTTGCTTCTTATGCAACTTAATGCTTTGTTTGCTTTCTGACTGCAGTTGTAAATTAAGCAAGTATCTCTCAATTACTGCAATGACTAATGGTTCCTTTCTTGAGATAGAGGTAAGCAAGCAGTTTAAGATTTTCTTCATGTATAAATTATTTTGCACTTATTTATTCTGAATATCATCTCTCCCTTCATTTGTTTACTTCTCTCTAACATTTTACTTAATCCTCTAGTTTGGGAAACTAGAGGATTAAATAAAATAATTTTGTAAACTTCAGATTTTGCCCTTACCTTGCTTGTTGTCACTTACAAAAAGTAATAAGCACTGTGGGATTTCAAATGAAAATGAATGACTTGATAGCAGCCAGCACATTAATACTCTGTTTAGCTGTGCATATCAAAATTTAGGGAACAAGTTTGCCTATTAGTGTAAATTTGTAACTGCATGAAATACGTGTAGAAGAATTGCAAAGCCTAATTATCATTATTGTAATGTCATTTGAATTCCTGAGTTTTCCAGTGTAGAGAGTACACAGTTTTTCAGAGTTTTGTTACTAAAAAAAAGTTATTAAATTTTGCTGACTTGCTTTGACCAAATCTTTTGCAATTTTGCAGACATCACTCTCTTTAAAAAGAAATCTGGTTTTGCAGACTGGTTTAGGTTATAATGTATTTTTCCAAATGTCATGACATGTCATCCAACTGTAAATTATAGCATAGTATAGCATTCAATCTGTCCTCATTTTCCTAACTATTCTCCTGTCCTTTTCCTCTACTAAAATCTTTCATAGTGTGGAACTGACTTGGATAAAATAACCTTGGAAGCAGCTCCTGGTGTGAGAAGCCCTGACACTGAGTCTCTAGAGAATTGCAATCAGTCAAAGATGTATAAATCAAATCAATACTTCCAGCTGACTTCATTAGGGATGAGACTTGGCTTGTTTTTGGGAAACAGTCAACGCTTTCTAATATTATTCTACAATTAAATTTCATCCTACACTATATATTTAATACAGGTGTCTGACACATATTCTGAATGTGTTTGTTCTTTCCCTTTATCCAGAGAGAGAGCCTCTTACTTGAACTAACTCTGATTGACAGAAGAGGTGAGATTAATCTGATTTTTTATCACCCATTTATATACCGGAAAAAACCATAATTATATAATGATCAAATATGGTATTAAAATGTCTGATTTAGAAAACAGCTCACAATATTTTTGCAGTAAAACACAAACAAACATATTTTTGGAAAAAGTATGAACATTATTGAAATTAAAAGCATCTCAGCAATGAATGACTAACAGCCTTTTTCTGTTTATATGATAGAGCAATGACAGATGCTCTGACATATATTCAATCTGTTTCAGTAGACCATCACAGAAAAAAAATGCATTTCTTTTTCAAATTAAAAAAAAGACAGAAAAGTCCCTTTTCCTCAGACCTTTGAATACTTCAAGCCACATTTTCACTTAAAAACTTACTTTTTCTTCTACTGCCTTGTTTTAATGCTGAATCATTCTATAACACATCAGAGTGTAAACATCTCTACATATTTTGGAAAAGAGCATATTTTAACCAGCACAGAAAGAAAGAACTCAAATAGTGTTTCTTGAGAAACAGCTTTAAAACAATGTGTAAAATGGATAGATTTTTGCTTCCATGTCCTCTACTTGCACAGATAACAATCATGTCTCTCAAGACAAACCCAAGGACACTGTCCTTCACAGGGCACTAACATTCAGAGACTACATAGCAGAGATGTCTGGCAAAATACAAACAGGGTAATGCACAACTGTCCCTAGACCTGTCATTACTGCCTTTTTCTTTTGTCATAACGGCAAAATATCAGTAAATTTTGCCAGCAAATCTCTCCAACCAGGTATCTCAGAGCAAAGTAAGAGTCTTGGAAAATGTCTTTAATTCAGTTTGGTAGGTCTTAAGCTAATATTTAAAAAAGCGCTGATGTTGTTTTTTTCTTCTAAAATGCTTTCCCAGCTTTCAGAGGGCATTACACTACCCTGAGAGGAGGACAATGGTAGAGTACTCTCAGACTGTTAATAGATGTAGTTCTGCTGTGGGATAGCTCTCTTGTGCTTTCTCTTCCTGCTTGGTAACATAAAGAAGAGTGGACTGAATGTCCTTTCCTATTTTCCTCATCCCAAAGGTCTGTCTCTTTAGCCTGGCTGCTGGGTTTTATGTTTGGAGTCCAGAGCAGATGTACCCTTCTCTGAAGCACTAGTTGTTTTACACATCCAGAGAGTGGATTCTAGATTTGTTGCACTACTAAATTTGATATTCTAAAGTTTGTAAGTTTTAATTGCATAAAATCTTACAACAGGACAGTGCTACACATTTTATTGGGTCTGTCTCATATATATATATATCAGTGTAAGTGATCTTCAAAATCGTATTAATTTGCCATATTGAGTAAAGTGCGTACAGGAAAATAATGAGCAGTTCTTTTTTAAGGGAAAAATAACTCTAATTTGAAAACATTGCCATTCCAGTGTGAGAGTTTGTGCATCTGTCTAACATAAATGGAAATGTAAAAATATTCCTCTTACTGTCATAAAATTCTCTACGTACATTTGAATATTACAGGAAAAGAACTCAGTAAAAACAGTGAAACTGCCATTAAATAGAAAATATAATATGCTCATCAGGAAAAAACCCCAATCAGTAAGTATCTAAATGTATTTAGTTGAGCAAATAAAATGATTGCTATGGATTGAAGGATGTATAAGCATGCACACTTACATAGGTGTATCAAATGGTATTTATTGCACCCAGAATAAGATTTCAGTGCTTTTTGCCATCAGGGCAATAATGAAGACTTCAAGTTAAGTTGAATTCTGTAACAAGAATAATAAAAAAACCCAATAATGATCTTTACTAAATTGCCTTCAGCTCACTAGTGTGATTCAATTTGCCATTGAAACACATGGTCTAAAGTGAATATAATGAACATGTTTAGAGAATGAAGAGTTTCAAAGTTATTCTTTCATATAGATGTATTCAGTGAGATGCTCATTAATCAGTGTATTGCCTTGGTCTAATTAGATAAAGTAAGATAAACCAAGGAAAAGAAACCAGAAGGAAGATGTCAAAGAAAACAAGGATAAACCCACAAAGCATCTTCTCTATATAAGCTAGTAATTCCAGATTTCTCTGCAGTTAGCAATTAATATGATTTCGAATGTTTCAATGAGGTGCACTCCTCAGGAAAAAAAAAACATATGACAATTTTGTATCGTTTGTTTCTTTTATAGTTCATGCATCTAGAAAAAAATAATAAAAAAATCAACACCAGAACACTTTTCTTGCTGATACTGTGTTTGTTTAGAGAAATAGACATAAAAGAGCAGATTTCAGGTTTTACTGACTAAGTGGAGCTGTGTGCCTGATTAGACAAATTATGTTGACATCAAAAAAAGGTCAGATTTCAATTGATACAAGTTGATAAAGGTTTGTTGAAAGAAAGGGCATAGATCAGGACACCTTAGCTGAATATCTGGTCTACACCTTTAAAAGAAATGAGATCATTAGTCAGCTGCTTTGTGGCATAGACTGAGCCTGTGAAAAGACACTGTCATTGTCCTTTCAACTGCTGACAGTAGATTTCACAGAGAAGCCTATAACATTCTTAATTAGGACTTTGTATTTTTTAATAAGCTTACTAGAGAGCTGCTAAATTTGCTGGCTTGTCTGTAGACCTGTTATCATATGCTCAAGAGGCAGAAATAAAAGCCACAATTTTCAGTGGAATTTTAGTTTGAGTAAACACTGCATGATTGGACCTCAGAGTATGGTTAAGTATTCCACTTTGCTACTGCAAAAGCAAGAAGCTGGTATCAAAAATTAACTTATTTACTTTTGGAGGTTTGAGTTGATTCAAGTCTTGCTGAGGTCACATGAAAGGTTCTTAATGACTTCAATATATTTTGGATGAAGCTTCACATGTAAGAATAGGATACACGATACTGAGATTTCCATGATTTACTGGTGAGATGGTGATTTTAAAATCTCAGATTTTATAATTGGCAATATGGTGCAGCACTTTATCTGCTGTGACAGAGTTTTCTAGTATAGGGCTACACCAAGTGTATGCCTGTTGACAGTCTGGCAGGATGCAGCATAACAAGAGAGAGGCCCTCTATATTGCAAAAGAGAATTTTTATGGGGGAAATGAAAGAGCAGATGCTGTTAATTGTTTGTATTTGAAAATAAAATTACTTTTAGCTTAGTCTCTGGCTGTCAGACGTCACCCTTTTTAACAGTGCCTTCAAACAGTCACATTTATGAAAGAAGACTAGGTTTTCGTGTTATACTTCCTGCTTCTACTGAAGATGTTTGCAACCTGAAACACTTTTCCACTGTTCAGACTTCAGAGATGTGAGGTGGATAAGATTTCCACATGCAAAACCACCTAGGCATGCATGAGCTGTGTGAATGAAAGGTGTGTACCTGTGCTGATGCCACATTACACATGACTCAGGTGTTCTAGCTCACAGTTGGCCATTCTGATGTAGTGTTAGTGGTACGTGACGTTAACAAGATTTCAGACATTCACCAGAAATTCCATCAGTACAGGAATAAGAGTCATTGTATGACAGAAGAAATTCCTCAAAACCTCTCATAGGGAGAAATCATTTTCCCACTCTGGGCAAAGGTAATTTCAGGCCTGGGGTGAATGGCACAGATTGGACAAGGATTAACTTCAGTTTGCAGGAACTGCTGTGTTTTGTATTACCTGAATTAAAAGAAAAAAAATTGCACTTTCAAAACACCTCTTCCACTAAAAAAAAACCCGAAACAAGTAAGTCCCCCAAACGCAGAAGATACAGGAAAATTGTGTTACTCTTTTAATAAGCATATTAGGTCTGAATGTTTATTCTGTCTATGGATTTTACAGACCATGAACAACAAGCACAAATATGTGATTAGAATTTGTATAAATGAGGAAAAATACTTCCTGAAAGCATTTTCACTTTCCTCTAACTAACATGATTATGTTAGATAATATAAATACAGTCTTTCTATCACTCTCAATTGCTCAGCATTAGCGACAAAAGAAGTTTCAATAGCCAGCCTTTTTGACTGTCATTGTTGGGTACATAATGTCTTTTTTCATGCAGCATCTTTTTAAAAAAATATCCCTTCACATTTTTTCTGAGGGGCAAGATCCTGATTGAGGCCTTTCAGTACGTGATGGGAGACTACAAGAAAGATGGAGAGACTATTTACAAGGGCATGAAGTGACAGAACAAGGGAGAACAGCTTCAAACTGAGAGTAGGTTTAGATTAGATATTAGGAAGAAATCCTTTTCTGTGAGGACACTGGAACATATTACACAGAGAAGATGTGGATGCTCCATCCCTGGAGGTGTTCAAGGCCAGGTTAGATGAGGCTTTGAGTAATCTGGTCTACTGAAAGTTGTTCCTGGTCCCCTTAAAGGTTGGAACTACAGTCTGTGACTGATTTTTAATTGTTTTGGCAAATATTGTCTCTTTGGTTTCATTGTGGAGTTCATTTAGAATTGTGGTGTGGATTCACAGCATTTGTCTTAATAGAAGTGTCTCAGATACTTAATTTTTGGACACTATTTTGTGCACACATTAAGGCAAGATATTAAAAAAATATTCTTTGCAAATTTTTAAAGATTTTATTTTGGATTAACTGACATAAATATTAACTATTCAAAAAGCAGAAGTGGAGTTTCACAGGATTTTCCAGGCTTCCTCCATATGAGTTGGAATGATAGATAAACATCTGGGTAATTCACCTCAATATAATAATACACAGGGATCAGCCCTCTGAGAAGCCTACATTTTCAATAAGCAGTAGCAGGAACCCTGATAACAAAACAGGCTAGATTTTAGATAACTGAATTAACTGAGGTGAATCCCACCATTAAGATGTCACATTGGCATTCTGTTGTTTGGTTTCTTGCTTTTTGAGGCCTAGGATTTGCACAGCCCCAGTGACTTGTTATTCTTTATAGAAAAATAGTTTTTTATTTTTTACTTCTCCTGCTGCTTCCTATAATAATTGGTGATTTTAAAATCTCCACAAATTTTCAGGTTCCTGTATTAATTTCTAGTTTATAATTTTATTTATAGTTCAACTCACTCCCTAATGTAAAAGTATGGATTTTGCCTACATCCTCATTTTCCTCTGTAGCTCAGTTTCTGTTCATGTTTTAGTGAGCATAGCATGTCATTGCTCTCATTCTGTTTATGCTAATATATGAATTCTACTCTCTTAACCTGCTATTTAGAATATAATACAGTAGAGTTAATTATATTCTGAGAGTAATGTAATTCTGAACTCTGTGTGATGGAAACAGTACTTGGATTTTCAGTATCTTTGCTATCTTATTACTTCTAATATTTAAGGAGAGTTAGTTCAGGTGAATTCATATCAGAGATTTTATAAGTGGACTGTAGACATCAGCTTCATATGGGCTTAGTTATGACTTATTTTTCAGTCACAAAATGACAATGAGGTCTTAAGGCACTGCAAGTGTAAAGAAAAAATCTAATCCCAATTCCCCCAAAAATCCATACATATTTGAGACCCAGTTTGTTACCACTACAGTCATATAGTAGCTTTAAATGTGTTTTCATAATCTAGCTCTCTTTTTTACATGACCCAGCAAACATATTGTCAGTCCTGAGGAAAGGTGTTTACTCAGAGCTACTTTTTTTACTGCTGCTGTTTTTGATATGTTGTATTTTAGGAAGCTAGTGGCAGAAAGCCTCAAAATTTTCAGTGGTAGCTTCTATTGCAGTACTCTGAGTAGTGCCTTATGACCCAGGCAAGATTATTTAAGGTCAACGTTTTAGATGTTGCTGCAATATTTTTAAAGAAAATTTTCAAGCTGTAGCTTTGCCTTTTTGTCTACCTTTGAATGTGATTGTGACTATGAAAACTATTGGAACACAAACTCTTCCACTGGGCCTATTATTATTGTTATATGTAATTGTGAAGATACACTAAAATTAGAGGTTATGATTTGGCTATAGGTTTTTAAGAAAAGCATTTAATCTTTTCTTAGAGACAGGAAGGGTTTTTTTAATTTGTTTTTTGTCTGGTTGGGGATTCTTTGTGTGTATGTCCCAGGCCTATAGGCTATATAGTACACTTCAGCATAGCTCTGCAATAAAAATATTGGATCACATTATCCTGTTATAATTTTTAAATGTCTGTGAAAACAACATTAAACTGTTTGGAAGAAGAAAGAATAAAGGAACACGGATTCCACTGCAATAAAAAAAATATTAACTACAGCAAGACTTAGCATTTTCAGACCCCTAGTATTGAGATGGAGTAGGTAGGAGTGAATGATATGGAATTCTTAAGATTGAAATGTATATGTTTTCATGTACTCATCTGATGGATCCTTAAATAAGCCTTACTTAGGGTTATTGGAAATGTGATTTTCTTTATTGTCGTGTGGTGTGTCTATTCTTGCAATAAAATAAAAAGTTTGATGGATCATGTTGTTTTCTTCTCTAAAAAATGCAGTGTGTTGTATCTCTGGCTGTCCCACAGAGCTGTAAATTGCTTCCATTAGTTTCCTTGCTTTTTACTTTTGTTGTCTTGGTAACAAAACATAATTTGTTCTTATACGTGTATTATAGTCAAACTCTATAAGTTAAGGTTGCAAAATTTCTTTCGGTAATAAACTCATATTTCCACCTGGACATAACTTTTTGGAGAAGTCTGACATTAAACTAAAACTTTCTTGGCTGAAGTTTATGAGAAGTGCATTTTATCTTTAGAAGTTAATAGAAAATAATTTGCTTTATACGAATGATGCACAATGGCAAAAAAATATTTCCTAAGGGAAAAGAAAAAGTAATAAAGATGGGATTCTTCTCCATAAATTTAGACATCTAAAAGTTATCCACGTAGGTCTAATAACTTAAGGGTCATGCTCAGTGAAGAGAAACAGACACCTCCAGACATCTATTCGTGACATTCCAAAACAGGATTTTAAAATAAGGGAAAGTGACTAGCTGAATTGCTCTGTGGAGGTGTCAATTTCTCTCCTTTAATGGTAAGTAAAATGTGGTGAGATTACCTGAAACTCGTCTGGATAAGTTTTAAATGCTTAAACTGGGGCAGAGGAATCCTGTCCAAGCATTCTGTTCTTAATAAGGGAAACTCAAATGTATGTGATCTAAGAAGCTTCCTGTTTTGTGTTTTGCCAGTTCTAAAGAGGGCTTTTTTTATTCCATGAACTTGATTTCGAATAGTTACGAAACTGTTCATTAAAGGAGAGATTCTTTGAAGCAAGAGGAGTCGCACATCCCTGACTATACACCTTTTTGTGTAGGGCTTCATATAGGTGTTTTACTCAAAGAAGATTGAATGTCAACAATTCCATTCCACCCCTCCTACCGAAATCATCTAATGATTTTATAGTGCTTGCTGGATGCTTTTCACATTTGATCATGACAAACACAGAAAATTTTCTAGGAGACGGAAAATGTTCTGCTGAACTTCAGGCCACAGAGTAGTCACGGATCTTTAAGCAGTCATTGAGTCTATCCTGCTCTGTCAAATGTATCACCAGATTTGAGCCTGATGAAGAAATTGTACTGATTGCTTTTCAAATTGTTTGCTCTTTCTTCTTTAAATTAACATCCTTATATGGTTTAAATTGTCTCTTGTCTGTTTCTGTACACCACTCTAAATATTCTGGTCTTCTCCAGAACAGTTAATGAGAATTTCAACTTCTTATGACTTTTTAAAAGATATTATTTTTCTAAATTTATACTCTTTGCACAATAATAACAGCATATTAATTAGACTGTAGATTAATAAGGCATAAACTCTAGTGACAGACATCCTACATCTTACTCAAAGCAAGTTATATGTTTCCTGGCTAGACATATTAGAAATTTTTTATTCTTTGGTCAAAGGCCAGCCCTGGTCCTGGAGAAAAATGTTAATTTGGTTGCTTGGGTTTGTTTCTTTCTCATAGAAAAATCTGAGATCCTGAGCTTGTAAAGGCAGGTTTATATATTTTTCAATAAAAAGCTACATTTGCTTTATATGCAATATTCTTTGGGCACTCAAATGTTAAACCTACCCTTCTCTTAAATCTAACCTTCTCTTGATGACCTATGTCTGCCCTTTTTTTAGGCCTTTCAAGGACTGTCCCTTTTGAGATTTCCATACAGACTTCAAACCTCTCTAGAGGTTTCCACAGACACACAATGATATTTTCTGTTTTGTTGCTTTATCCTTTTCCAATAATTTTCAAAATGTAATACGTCTTCAAGGCAGTAAGTCACTGAGCACTGAGCTTGAGAGCTTTATAAATCTACCCACAGTGACTCCAAGCTCTCCTTTCAGAGTAATAATAGCCAACTATTGTTTGCAAACAGAGGAGGACTTGTGGGTGATGTGATCGTAAGAGGCTGTCTGGGGCATAGTGATCATGAAATGATCTAGTCTTCAATTCTTGAAGAACTAAGAAGGGAAACTTCCAGAATGCAGACTTCAGCCTGTGAGAGAGACTGGTTGAGGAAATCCCTTGGGAGGCAGTCCAGAAGGGCAAAGGATTCCCAGAAGGCTGAGCATTTTTTGAGAAGGAAATCTTAAAGGCTAGGATCAGGCTGTCCACATGTGCCAAAATATGAACCAGTGGGGAAGAAGACCAGCTTGGCTGAACAGCATATGACTAAAAAAAGGGCAACAGAGCTGGTGAAGCATCTGGAGCACAAGTCTTATAAGGAGAAGTTGAGGGAGCTGGGATTGTTTAGCTTGGAGAAAAGGAGGTCAGGAAGAAATTATTGCTCTCTACAACTGCCTGAAAAGAGCTTGTAGCCAGATGCAGGTTTGTCTCTTGTCCCAATAAACAAGTGATAGGACAAGTGTGGGGACAAACTCAAATTGCACCAGAGATTTTGACTGAGTATCAGAGAAAGATTTAGTCACTAAAAGACTTGTCAAGTTTTAGAATAGGTTGGGAAGTGGTTGAGTCACCATCCCTGGAGATATTTAAAAGATGTGTAGATGTGGCTCTGACATAGTTTAATGGTGGGCTTGGCAGTGCTGGGTTAATGGTTGGACTCAATTATCTTAAAGGTCTTTTCCAACATAAATGATTCTGTGATTCTGTTACAGCTGACTTAGAATACATGATTATGCATCAATACCTAATACTGGTTTACTCATGGGCTTTTACATAACAATGGTTATTTTATTGCAGTGTGAGATCTCCCTGCATCTCTCTGCAATCAAATTTCATTTTTACCATGCCGCATAACTGCATACTCAGCAAACTTTTTTTTCTCTCAATACTTTCTTATCAAAGGCTTTTGGAAGTCTAGTGTGCTTAACAAATGGATCATCATCCTGCACGTCTGCAGACTAATTCAGAGAACTCGAATAGGTTTGTGAAATATAGTAAAAGCTGCATTGATTCTGTATTGTAGTTTATTTAACTGAATATTTACTTACTCTGTTCTTATTATAATTTTAGACAATTAACCTATTTCTGAAATCAAAACTATTAGTCTGTAATAGTTTGACTGGCCCTGAAGCACTTCTTCAAAATTGCTGTAATTTTAGCCATTCATTCTTCCAATTCTGCAGCTAATTGGTAGTTTATATAACACAGTTACTACTTAAAGAAATTTTAATTCTGAGTTCCTTTAATGCTTAGAATTAAATGGTAACTAAATTTAGCAAGAAGTTACTATTTATTTTATTTATTTAGTCTTACATTCAGCTGAGAATGTAATTTGAGATAGTTGCTCCAAGATATTCTTGTAAAGAAGACCTCTCACATGGGACTATTCCTAAATTTTTCTGTAGTGAAAAGTGATGTAAATCACTGCTTCAGATTCTTTACCATGGTTTCTTTCCTATATTAACTATCCTTCCTTTCCTATATTAAGTGTCTATTGACCCTGCAGACTTTGTGTCAAGTATTTTGCTTCTAACGTGTTTGAAAACATCTAATTAATAACTTCACGCCTTTGGCAAATTGTTCTTCAAAGTAATTTTTTGTCTTATTAAAGTCTCAGAATTAATTTGCCAGGGCTTATTTCTTTTCCATTCACCTTATCTGGACACAATGCTCATTTTCTGAAAGATAACGCTTTACTGCTGTTATCCATTTTATTTTTACTGTTTAACTATTGTTATTCTCTACTCTTTCTATTCTTCAGCCAGACTGATTTTATAGTTTCTTTGTCCCTTCAATATGGTGTCTTGAAGGAAACTCCATACTATCTATAGAAGATTTGTTCTTTGGCTGATTCTTTTACGTTACTGTAAGTGTTCTGGTTTTGCATAATTTCTCTTTTTGACAATGAAAGTCTCTGCAGTGGTTTATTTTGCAGGTATGTTTCGCTACTGCCATAGTTTTGAACTAGATTGTATCATCCTGAGAAAGGCTCTTCCAGAGATACATTCTGGAACAAGTCCAATTTACATCTCACAAGAATTATTGGTTACTCCCAAGAGTAGTCTTTCTGAGTAACTGTTCCAAGAAGTTGCAGTCTAATAAAGTAACTTTAATCATCTGAAGTTTGATCTGACACCATTTGTTCAGATGTCTATCTAAATCTTCCTGGAAATAACTACAACTCCCCGTCATTACAGTGTTTATTGCTCTTGCAGCTTTTCTGGTCTTTCTTATTCACAGTTAGTGCCTGAAGGCTCAAAATTAATATGAGAGTTTTAACCATCATTCTCATTCTGTTTAAGTATTATTTTAAATTACTATTACTTTTTAAATCATGGCTTATTACTCATTACTTGTTTGCTCTAGAAAAACCTTTGTCTGGCCTGCTTAAGTAATTTGCAGCCTGACATGACATACTTGAAAGATCAGCTTTCTTCCCCAAGTTCATAAGTCTTCATAAGTTATCCTCATTAAAAATCAGGCAAACATATTCACCTATTTTATGTTTTACACTTCAAACATTTAAATAGGTGAGTGTATTCATTTCCTTTTGGGATGGCTGTCTCTTCACATATGACATCCTGAAAAGGAGGTGGGTGTTTTTAGAAAATAAACTTGACTTTTAAATTCCTCTTTGTTTTATAAGATCCTCATTCCTCTTTAATTAAAAAGTTTATTTCAAAGGAATCTATGTGCTCTTCTGCATCTCTGAGCTTTCTCATAGTGTTTAGTGTAAAAGTTCCCCATAAAATTTTAAGATCCAGCGTCATGATTCTATTTTCACTTAAATGTAGCTCATCTGAAATAACAGACAGTTTTATAAAGCAGACATCCACCTACTTGATGAGATTTTTTCCAGTTTCTATTGTGTTTGATAACATTTTCCTCACACAGCTGTCTACAGATGAAGAGAAACTCAATCTGTCCAGACTGGTGCATGACTTTGATCAGTCTCGATCTTTTACTTCTCACCCGTTCATTTAACTTTGGCTCCAGAATCTCTATCCTCCTGTCCCATGTCATGCTACAAATGTAAGCCATGTAAGTCATATATGACCATTATTCCACTGTCTAGACCATGATGTTCTTTGCTGTACTAAGTCAGCATACTCTCACTGTTGTCATCACAGACACATCTGTCTATCTACATGATCTATGTCCTATTGTTGTTCACTTCATCACTTCACCAGATTGCTCTGGAAGTTCAGGATATATCTTTCTATCTAGTCAGATCTTGTCGGCTAAGTATTTTCAGCCTTTTCTAGAATCACAGAATCCTAGAACATTTGAGGTGAAAAGGGACCTCTGAAGATCAGGTATCCACCCTATTATTCAAAACAGAGTCCACCAGGAGGTTTCCCAGTACCATGTCCAGTAAGGTTTTAATATTTCCAAGGATCAAGACTCCACAATGTCTCTGATCACCAGTGGAGCTACAGATGCTTGTGTCCTACTTTGCTGTGAGGGCACATCACTGGATCATGTTCAACTGGCTGTCCATCCAGACTCCCCATTTTCTGCAAAGCTGCCTTTCAGCTTCTTGGCTCCTCAGCATTTACTGGTACATGGGCTTATTTCTCTCCAGGGTCATGGCTTGGCATTTCCCCTTATGGAACTCAATATCCTCCTACTAGGAAATGGTTTTCCCCAATGGCAGCATTGCTAATGGCCTGGATGTGGGTCTACTTAGGATGTCTGTGCACTTCCTCTGTGAACAATAATGCCACATATAATTTATGTCACTTATAAAAATGAAAAATAAAAGGAACTAAAAAGACAATAATGTAGTTTTGACCCTGGTCAGCGGTCTGTGGTAGGTATATTCTACATCACCATGCCAGTTTCTTTATTTCTAAATTTATCTGTATATTTCTGTACCAGTGCTGCTCAGATATGTTCTAGTTTGATATTATAGAATTAATTATTTCAGTAGGCTAAATTATTCTCATTCAGGTTTTCTTAACATTTCTAATCATCATAATTTGACTTATACCATATGTTAGCATATGTGGTCAGCAGGTATTGTTCAGTGTCTTCTAGTCACTTCTGTTTAAAGAAGTGAGTAACAGTGAATTCTTCCATAAAAATCTCCCAACATTTTTTTTCCCTGATAAGCAAAATCTATATATTTCCTTTTTTTTTTTTTTTTCCACATCCTGCTAGGGCTGTTCCTAAACACTGAGTGATAGTCTTGCCACCATGGCACTGCTCAACAGAGCTTGAAATTAGCAAGAGGAGCTCAGGCTGTCTGACAGCTAGTCCTACCACGGCCGCCAAGTCTGAACAAACAGCAGCAGCTATTTTGCTCACAGGGGAAATAAGGTTAGCGAAAATATTAAAGAAAAGTGAATGCCACTGCTGGCATGGCAACACTTTGCAGTAATTGGTTCCTTTTGATTCATGCTGGCCTGATTCTGAGAGCTACAGATGGGAAACTTAGAAGATTTAGGTTGGAAGCCCTAGTTTGGAGCTTATAAGCTCTTCTTAAGAAATGGCAAACAGATCAAAAGTTCACTGAAGTAAGTGTAATTCTGCAAATTCCAAGAAAATTTCTTGCTAATTTACTTCTCTTTGAGAGACTTCCTCTATTTGAACATGTAGAATAGCAACTACTGTAACCATTCAGCTGCAGGTGCTGTTTTTCATGAAAAGCTGCAGTCTTTGATTTTTCCTCAACTAAACTCTATCTCATTCATCAAAAACTGACCCTGACCATTCCTTCTTATTACAGAAATCACATTTCTATAACTAGATAATATGATTAATTTTGAAAGATGTTGCTGAAAATTTGTTGTAAATATTATTAAAATTACTAAAATAAAAAAACTTGTGTTCAAAGGTTAGATACAAAACCAAAAATCATTAACTAACACAGACAAATGGTGAAAACAGCTTGCAAAAAATAAATTTCTAGCTCAGATGTGCAAATATGAACCATATCTGAACTGTACAGCTTAGCAAACCAAACTGGAGTTCTCAAATGAATTGACTAGACTCTCAGTAATGTTGAAGAGATTGTTTGCTTTTGGTACTCTGTTGCTTGGCTAGGAGTGTGGCAGTTGATAAAGTTTATATTTCTCTTCCTGGTTCTGCCTTAAACTGTGAAATGGATGAGAAAGATTAAAAAAAATAAAAAGAGTGAATATACCAAGCCTTTTCCAAGCCTAAAGTTTAAATATGACTTAAATTTAAATTGCAGACTTGTTCGAGTGAAATTAAATCTGTCATTTTCAGAGGGCTAATTTTGCTTTCTTGACCTCATCAAACTTGTACTGAGTGACAAACACGATAATGCTACAGATTGAGGGTGATAATTAATAGGAATTCCAGAGAGGTTGTAGAGTCTTCATCCTGGGAGGCACTCAAAACCCAAATGGACACATTGCTGAGCAACTTGTTCTAGTCAGCCCTGGTCTGTGCAGAAGGGGTGGACTAGACAACCTCCAGAGGTCCCTTCCAAACTCAGACTTTCTGTGATAATCTAGGTATAATCTCCCCCCAGAAGATCTTGATGAATTTAGCGGCTGTGATATTTTTCCTAATATGCTTATTTCCTGCAAAGTTACATCAGAGCCCTGATCTCTGAGTCAGCGTGGGGTCTTATGAGGCAGATAGTTATCTATACTGAGCTTTTTCATTTGCTCCCAGTTCACTTATATGCAAAAATATGTAATTAGTCTGAAGCTGAGTATACAACAATGTGTCAAGAAAAAGAGTACTTTAAAGCATATTACTGTCTTCTCAAATCCAGAAATGTTAATCTGGGAATGTAAATGTAAAGTTGTGTTTTAAGAAAAGCACACAGTGTGAATTATGCAGCATAAAACAGCTGCCTTTATAACCCTGACAATTCAAAAGGAATAGAGAGGGAGAACAGAGTGAAGCAGTGTGTTTCAGTCACTGTATCAGGTAGATGTAACACCACCCATGTGGCTGGCAGCTACTGAGCCAGAAAATCAAGCTTTACCATAAGTGAAAACCTAGATCCCATGAGTCTGTTTTCCATTCTAAATGGTTAGTTGCTTTAGTGGTATTTCATTAGGACTACTCACATCATCACATCCCAGTGATCCTGCTCCACATCTGCTCTACCATCAGTTTCCAACAAAATTCTGCTATACTCTCGTTTGATTACCTGCAATAGGAAAACATATTCAAAGATGACCTTTCAGTGAATTATTTTATATATGCTGAGGTCAGTTCTATTTTGACATCTGAATTACAATATAGAGAATATAGCTAGTCAAGGCTTCAGGCATTTTATTTTCAGCACTGTAACTACAAACAAAACTGCTTTAATTCTCCACAAATAATTTAACTTTGGAATTAAATACACATGGTAAATGTGATGGTCCCACACCTCAGATTGTGTAGACTTTTAACTATCCACTGGATTATTTGTGTTTCCAGATACCACAGAAATTCAGGCTGCCAGCGCAATTCCTTAAAGACTTGTCATGCCTACCCAGCAAAGCAGCACTACAGTTGTTTGATTAATGTCCTGATATTCTGCTCAAATTAGCAGCACCATTTCAAAGTATTTCATCTCCTGAAGGGAAATTGCAGCCTGATATTCAAGGGACTAAGCTGAAGATAAAACAATTATCTTTTAATGACATCTTTCCTCCTCATTTTCATGTTTTTTTCATTATAAGGCAGTAACATAATTTATAAACAGAAGAAGGCTTTGTAGCCTTACATTTTTAGAGATGTTGCATATAAAAGTCTTCATTGTTTGTCTTAGCAATCAAACAAAAGAAAATGTGACAATCATTCTGCACTTCAGCAAAACCATCTTTTATTATGACTGTAGAAATTCAGCAGAAGTCTCCATCTTCCTGTAGATCCTTTGTCATGTGGCTATTTTAAAATAAAATGTTGAAAACCAGACATATTCATGACATATTCTGGCTAATAAGAATCAAATTTCTTGTCTAGATTGAACAGTCTGACTGAGCTCTCTTAAATAGGCCAGAACTGTAAATAAACCAGCTTTTATAATGCTCTAAAGGGACAATAGCAGATACATAGATAAATGTAATAGGAGGAAAAATCTTCTGAAGAGTATGCTTAAAAGAAGAACATTACTGGAAACAATACTGTGTTATAGTAAATAAAAACCACTGGTATAAAACAGCAACTAATTTTATTCAGGGTTTTATTCACCAGAATAAATAAATACATTTTATTTTTATCTCCATTCAGTTAATGTGAGACAACTATATATTAACCCACTGTTCATACTCTTATTTGAACCCTTTCTGTGCAGGAACTCAGAGGGATGGGTGTAGTTTTAATCTGAACAAGCAACTTGTCTGGCTTTGTGGCAATGACAATACTGTACAAAAAAAACATTCCAGACACTGCAGTGAATAGGGATCAGTGAGGCTCCCGAACTGTCAGAACACACAATGTTTTGACTTGGTAACAGCACTTTGGATGCTGGTCTCCTGGTCCTTTCAGAAGAGAAGCATGGGATGCCAGGGTTTATCAGCAGTTATTTTCCTGTCCTTTCCTTAGCCAGTTCTTGGTGGCGGGAAAAAAAAGTTATCTGTAAATTCTTCTCCACTTGCTAATCTCTTCTCATTAGGTTTAATGAAAATGATAGGCACAGCTTCTGTAAAACACAGGCCAGCCTTACCACTGAATACAGGGCCTTTTCTGATCTTTGTTAATTGATCTCTGTTGCAATGAGTAAGGGAGTGTCTTTGGAGGATGTTCTACATTTAAGTGATTCTTTTGTTCCTTTCCTTCTCTTTGCTCAAACCTGAAATTGGTTTAGGACTGGCTTGTGAGTTGTGCTAGTTTCTGGCCACGGAAGAATAAAGATGCCACATCAAGAGTTGTATTTATTCTAAAATATCACAATTCCTTCCTTAGTATGAAACAGACAACTCTAAAATGCTTTCACAGACCATTTCATTTGAAATAGATGTGCGTGCAATATGCCGAGTTTTCTTCTGTGCAGTTTTTGCATTCTTCAAACGCTATTTTTTTAAACTCACAAGATGGAATGTTACGTGTTTCAAACAGTGTACCAAGAACATTGGTGGGGCTTTCACTTCTTGTTAATGTATGTGTGCACGAGGGAAAAATGCACTCCTGTCAATATTTACAGTAAAAAGACAAACTTAGGAGTACACCCTGAATAAAGAAATTTGTTCATGGTAACTTCAATAAAAAATAAGATACACCTTTTAGGAAAATACTACTGCTCCTGGATATATTTCAGTTTTGCATCAGTAGCACCTCAAGTGCCTGTTTCTGTACACATAAAAAAAGCAAGCTTGAATTTTTTTTTACAAAGAACTAAGTAAATAGCAGTGTCAAATACGCAGCACAATCGCACACACACACTTGTGTGTATATGCACACAATCAAGACATTAGAGAACATACAGCAAAATCAAACACTGTAGAGTGTGGAAATGTCGAGCAGTTTCCCTTCCTTCCTTTATTCTTTGTAGAACAGAATACCTATGAAACTTTTGCAAGCTTTGTTTTTCTTTTCCCCAAACTCAGAGCAGTCTGACTTCACTCTGATGGATTTTTAGCAGCAGTAAAGACACATCTCAGACACAAAGATCATCTCCATCAGTCAGCAATGCATACCTTGTCACCCTGAAATAAGAATTGCTAAACATTCTCAAGAAGAATCTTCCAGAGTATTTTTAACATAGGCAAAGAAAATACATTTACTTCGTGTGTTCTTAGAAATGTCTGAATCATTTTGGCTGAAGTTTTTTGGTTGTTTCTTCAGTGACAGATGGACTAAAGATCTGACAGATGAGCTAAACTTTCTACTAGAGAAGTAAATTCTCATGTGTGTGCCTTTTGGGTATTCAATCTGTCTGCATAAAAAGTTAAAATACATATTTCCATGTCTTTACATATGTATTTCTCACTCAACCAAGCCACCTTTGGATGTGGCTTTTGTTGTTGTTGTTTAATTATTCATTTATTTCTTTTCCCCCTTATTTTTATCCATAACTCATTAGACAGTTCACTTCCTTGGGTTCTAAGACTGTACTTTTCAGTCTTTTTTTAAAATAATTGTCTCCTTTTAGGAAAGAGATTCTAAGATAGGAATTTTAAGGCAGGCAACAACACAAAGAATCTTTTTTTACATATGAAGAAACATATTTTGTAGAAATAGGGTACTTGTGCAAGAGAAAGAGAGAAAAAGGAACAGAGGAATGAATTTTGTATTTTGCTGATCTAGTACATGGAGCATATCAATGGCACTCAGAAACATCTTATTGAATCCTGCTCAGGTCCCTATTTTATGTGTGACCTTGGTTTCTCTGCTGCTCAGCTCCAGTGTGTAAGGTGGGGACACTGTTTCTCCAGTATAACTAGGTCATTAGAGAGAGAGGCACCTCTGGAGGCCATTTTATCCTACTCTAAAACAGGCATTTAAAACAGAGGAAATAAATCAGCAGAGGAAATGGCTGCCTCTCTCCATTGCCTTAGAAGGAATTGGGAGAAGTAACTTAGATTGGCTACCAAATTTATAAATAGATAAAAGAAAATGAAACATATCACAATATTTAGGAACAAATTGCGTTTTCTTGTTAAAGAATTGTTTGAATTTTGATGTAAATACTTAGAAGTAAAAATATTTGATAAACTTCTACGTTTTCAAGTAGTAAAGTAGATTGCTTTCCTCTCTGTGCTTCCCTTGGATACCCACCATATGACTCATTATCACTGATTTATGTTTTAGCATTTTTTTTATACTTTTTGTGTCCTGAGTTTTAATCAGTAGCCTTAAATCTTTGCAGCCCTTTAATCTGAGTATCTGGTACCACCAGTGTGAAAAGCAAATGATTCATACACATTCTCTTAAAGGTAAATGTACACTGTCTTCTGTATATAATTAAAACCAGATCTTCATCAGACTTCTTGTTGTTTTCTGAGTGTTACTTTTTTACTTCTTCCTTTCTTGTTCTTCTTTTTAAAAACTATTTTTTTTCCTAAACTGTGTCTGGCAATGTAAGAAATTTCTCTTAAACTGAACAAGAAATTAACATCTAGCAAGAAATAAGTTCTTTTAAAATGGGCATTTTTCAGATACACCCTTAGATAGGAAAACAATTCCTAAATACACAGCATAAGAGGTTCTAAAGATTCAGTTATTTCCTCTAGAAATTATAATTTAAACCATATGATCTCTCCAAAAGAACATTGTTCCTTTCAGAGACTATCATGGTTAATTTAGCCCCCAGAATAATTTTATAACATTCATGGCTTTACAATACACCATTATAAAGGGAAAAGAGGAGAGAACTGCCTTGTTGAATGCAATTTTTCAAGAAAGACATCCCTTTTCCACTTTAATACATTTAGAAATCTCATGAAAGTATCTATCCAAACAGCTATTAAAAGCTGACTACAAAGATCTTGCTGCCTGAATGCAAAATACAGAACATTTATGGTAAACATAAGCAAAGTCTTTATCATATTTAAATAGTTCTCCTTCATAAACATAATGGACTTCTGAAAATAGATTTTTAAAGCCAGAATAGATCTTAGACCCACTGATTTCAGGGGTTGCATATGGTGGGCCACAGAATATCATCACAGTTACGCCAAATTACTTACAGTTGCCTAAAACAGATGTCCTAGACATTTCTTTATCTTCTCCTGAACATTTCAGGAAATGGAAAGTCTGAACAAAACCAGAACTGTCTATCTGTTTTCACAGGATGAACTGACTTCTGACCAAATAAAAACCTTTGTAAAAGCAGTACAAGCTATCTAGTGGGCTTGATCAGAGATTGTGGAACATCTACATTATGTCGCTGGTCCAGGGGAAGATTGCAACTGAATAATTTCTTGATCTGCCACCTTTGTAAGTACTTGTGACTTTCTACATGCACATCTGAAAGGTTAAAGAAATAAAGTTCAGAGAACAGCTGAAGGTTAGCTCTGCTAACAACAGTCCTTGACAAATCTGTATCATAGATCTTTCTCCATAACATGATTTGGGAAATGCAGCTATTAGAATTACCTTACTGAGTTTTCTGTCTTCTGACTGATGCACAATCTCAGAGTACTTCCTCTTATTTTGTTTCTCCAATTAGAAGTCTAACAGATTAGTTGAAACCACTAGTGAAATTAGTTTTAGCAAATAAATAACTTCATTGGAAAGGGCAAGTAAAGGTCATATAATCAATCTGAAAACAGGTATCTTCCTCTGGATCAGTCTATGGCAATAGAAAAGGTTACTTTTGTTTAACTGTTTATGCTTTCCTGAAAAGTTCTGGCCCTCATTGATCTGTCAGTTACATAACTTGTATGAATACTCCCTAATTTACTGAAACAATTTAATACCACTTTTTTTTTTTTGTCAAAAATAATGGAGCTGGTATTCATAATGCTGCGATGATGGTAGGTTTGCAAGAGACTAATGTGCTTTATGAAAGTGTTGAGAAGAAGTATCAGATACTAAGCCAGCTGGATCAAAGAAAGACATCTGTCCAACAGCATCATTTGCATCTTAGAAGCAGTTTAAGGAGCAGGTGACTGCTTTCTCAAAGCAAATGAGGCACTGATGGTAACTTCTTGTTACGAATCATGTTAAGATGTTAAACTGGATGACAGATATGCACACAGATGAGACGAGGATAGTGAAATATTTTAACAACTTTGCAGTCATCAGTTTCAGTATTTGTCCTTATCCGTGGTTTTAAGGAAGAGAA
The DNA here is from genome assembly GCA_014706295.1 of Lycocorax pyrrhopterus obiensis. Taxonomy (NCBI): domain Eukaryota; kingdom Metazoa; phylum Chordata; class Aves; order Passeriformes; family Paradisaeidae; genus Lycocorax; species Lycocorax pyrrhopterus. The sequence goes on from JACSVZ010000004.1 coordinate 76,122,775, forward strand.
ATAACTTTTTGCATTAATAGTTTTCTGCTTTGTTCCATTTCCCTCCCTACCTCCACAGCCTCCCCAACCCCCCCAGAAAAAAGGCATATTTGCTTGAACAAGTCTTGATGCTCGATTCCTCTCATGGTATTGTGTTCCATGATGTGATCTGACTGACTCCAATTGAGTGTGAAGCACATTCTGCTATACATGGTTTTGAACAGTGAGTCCAATTGCAGTTGCTTGATATATTCATTTTTATCTTCGGGTCCACTACTCTCTGCTGCTGACTACTTGTCAGACTTTTTCTCATTTAAAAAAAAATGATGATAAATCTGACATATATTTAAAACACTTGTCGGCTCTTATTTTTCATAGCTATTGTGTAAAGGACTGTGATTTTTACATTAAAAGAAAATGCTCTTAGTAGAGTGTAAATACAGTGTTCCATCCAGCACAGTTTAAATTGTATGTATTTTCCATTTTTCATGGAGTCACTAAGTGTTATAACTATTCATTTTGTTGGTCACCTCTTCTGCTTCAAAGATCAAAAGAGAAATGAACATTAGTTTTAACACATTTCATTATCACTCTGGTGATGTATAAAAAGTTTGCTAGAATTTTTTTCTGGAAAACTTCAAACTAAGATTTTAAAAAATGACATCACCTCCCTTTCCCATCTGAATTTAACACGGTGTGGGCTGAGAATGAAGTTAGTGCCTCAGTTGGCCACACTTGATTTGATGGTACTGATTATTAGACTTGTTTCAATTTCATTGCTCATTGTTAAGTAGGGATCCTATGTCATACTGCAATTAAAAAGACAACTGCAGATGCAGCCAATAGACTGTTTTGTTATCACAAAGGAACAAAAAAGGAAGATTTATTACCACCTTTAAATTTAACTAGATTATAATTTTTCCACACATCCTATACTTCGCTTACATTTCTCAGAAAATTCTGTAATTCCAGTTGAGCATATTGATATCTGACTGTTATTTATGTATTTATTTATTGATTGGTTTAACAGAATCAGAATATGTAAGACAAATGAACACTAGGAGAAGAAGTTCTTGCCATTTCACTAATTTGTGGATACATATAGATGAGATTTATAAGGTGGGACTGTAACACCTGATTTTGCTAAATCTGAAAAAGAGACAGCTAAATAGGGACCGTAGTGCTCATCTTTAACACTTTAATGGCAGAGTATAGTGAAGATGGAGTCAGACTTTTCTTGGAGCTGTGCAGCAAAAGAAACTTGTGTCTGAAGTCAGTACATCTCCTGAACAAACTCTCGGAGTACTAGTTACTAGGAAAAAAAGGGAAAAAAGAAGGAAAAAAAAACATCCCAAAGAGAGTCAAACATGAAAGGTGCATGCATGAAATCATCTTTCCCAAATTTGTGGCCTTATACTATAAAATAATGAAATAATTATTACTTGTAACATGGCATCATAAAATCTTTTGCTGGACTGAAATGTAGAAGGTAAATTCTTAAAACCTTATATGTTTGCAGTCCCAGTTAATATGCATAGAAAGAAACCATACTGGAATGGCTGAGTAGAATATTATAAAATTACTGTTTTATCTGCATGAGTTTTTTTACGAGACTCTTAAGACGAATAAAGCTTTTTAAGTCCACTCTTTAAACAGAAAAACTTTCAGTTCTTGCTGTTATATAACTATTCATATCTGTTCAGAGAAAATTTCAGAGACAAAGGAATAGGATAACATTAGAATTTCATGGTACTGGCTCTGTTAGAAGCCCTGCTATGAAAATGGGGAAAAAAAAAGTTTTGACCGATACTGTTTTCAAACCAACTAGCAAGCATTCATGAAGTCCAACAAATTGTAATGATTTCTGTTTTATTTCCCACTTCATCCTGGCACCATAAAAGTATATGGGTTCAACATCTTCTGCCAGGAGTGTACACAGTCACTTCCATAATTTATGCTTATCTCTCACAACTCCATAAGTTACCATAAAATTCATAAAGTGCAAACATGTTATTAAATTTTGTGCATAGTATACTCTGTGGAATGAAAATCTGAATGTGAATCTGGGTCCCCAAAACAATTGTTTCGTTCTCAGTGCTGTCACTACCTTCAGGTAATTCTTCTCTTGTTTTTAAGTTCACCACATCTAAAAAGTGTTCTCCTTTTTCTGTGTCAAAATATCTATTGCTAATACTTTTAAAAAATTCACAGTACTGTGTAAGTATTGATTATTTTTTCTGCTGTGGGCATTATGATAATGAATCAGCTCAGTCAGATGAAGCAAGTTGCAACATCACTTCGTAGTCTTAGTGACTGGCAAATTAACCTGCTAATTTTCTTTAATAAACTTATTTTCTAAATTAAAGAAACAGAGGAGATGCCATGCTTCTGGACGTTTAGGAAAATATCAGTTCCATAGCAGAGATAACTACAATCATTAATTAAACCAGAAAAATGAATAAGAAAGAACTAGCTAAAATGAAAAATTTAAATAGGCAGTGATATTAGGAACATTATATTACTGTCAAAACTCCTAAAGGATCAAAATAGGATAAATATTAACATCAGTGAAGAAATGTGTTGTTCAAATATGCTAATATTCTAAAATTCAGAGATACCACTACAATGAAAGCTTGATGGAGTACCAAAAGACATTGAAAAAAATTGTCTAATGCTTATGAATGAAATTTAAGGGTAAGAATTTCAGAAGACTCTTAGGAACTAATAATAAAAACCTAAGTGTTACTCTGCAAATATCAGCAGTTGGAATTTACTATGGAAGAAAAGGGATTTTTCACATTAATTGATTACAGGGCGACTATGAGCCACACGTATCATATAGCTGTGAAAATGGAAATGTCATCCTAGATAATGTCAGTCTAAGTATTTCCAGTTAGTTTTGGAAACTTTTCACAAAATGTAGAGCCCACAATTTAACAGATACTGTGAGCAGTTCTGTCATGCAAGTCACCCGTGTCGAGGAAGAGTAAATTTAACCTCAGTGAATGTAAACAACAACTGCTGTCACGATCTAGAGTCCCTAAACATGAAGTGTATAAGCATGGAGTACAAAATGCAAATCAGATTAGCGGAAGGAAGGAAGGAAGGAAGGAAGGAAGGAAGGAAGGAAGGACATGGTATGTCAGTGTGTATGTATAGGGGTGTGGGAAATGAGGGATATTGAGGGAACCAGAAGCATAGCTGATTTCATTAGTGGACAGTGATGGTACTAAATTAAGTTATCCTGTACCTCAAAATTCCAAGGGGAATATGCAGGATAAAAGTAATTCATAAATGGTATTTGATTCATTAACAAGTAACTTGTGATGTAATAACCTTTACAGGACTGGATTCAAGAGTCCAGAACTATCCCTTCCTGTAAAAAGTGCTCTTTTCTATGAGAAGCAATCACAAAGTCAGTTCCTACAAAAATGATCTGCCTTAGGACCTTCCTTAGCATTAATGGGGCAGAAAAGGGGAGCTGTAAAGTCACAACTTTCCTTTCATGTAAACGGAAGAGATGCCTCTGCTGAGATACAAAGTAGCTTTAGAGCAGCACCTCAGTTTGGATCGAGAACATGTATTTGCTTTCATTCGTGGCACAAGAAGATCTTGGACACATAATTTAGGCTTCTTTCTGCTGAAACTAAAACATATTATTCACTTTGGGAGCCACCTAATACACTTCATGCCCAGTTGACTGCTCAGTCCACAAAGCAGCAAGTCAGAAGTAAAATTTCCTGTAATGTGTTGTGCACACTGGATCCTTACCACCAGCTGCTCCTCTGTGTGGATCTGATCCCTTTGGTAGCTGCTTATTAATGCAGATGTAACCTACGCGTCACCCAGGGTCATGCATGGCAAAGAAGGAGCGAGCCCCACACTTGTGAATGCTAAAAGCCTGGCTGCAGAGAGATTTCTCGGTTTTCTGACAGTGTCTGTGTGAAAGCCTTGCTTTCTCATGGACGCTATGGGAAAACAGCTGAGAGATTTTGTAAACTATGGTATTGTTAGGATACCAAGGAGAAAATATCTGAAGTAAGTGTTGTTGGGTTCAGCCAATCCCTCTGGGGGGTGGTTGGTCAGTGAACCAATAACCTTATGTCAGCGTGCTAAGGTATATAAGCAAATTTGTAAATTAATAAAGGGTCGGTTTCTCCTCATACTAAACCATCCATGTCGCTTTATTCCTTGGTCTCTGCTCGCTAGCAACACACACTGACTCCGGAAATCTGCCAGTGGGTGGCAAAGGACATGGCTACCATTCCTGTGTACCAGTGACAACTGGTCTTGTCACAAAGCTAGAAGTATCTTTATGAGTTGATGAGCCCACAGGAGTGAATCATGTTAATGTTTGATTTTGTCCTGGGGAGTGGGTTCCCAGTACAGTAACCATTTACTCGAACTGTAATGAATGAAATGAGATAAATTCCATCCTGCTGTAAGCTGTCCCAGCAAGATATTTGACTTTGGCTTGGATGTGTATGTTAGAGAAGCATTCTAACATTTTTCAACATGCACCTTTTTTGTTGTTGTGTGAATGGTTCTTTCTGGCAACTTCAAAAATAATAACATCAAAATCATAAAAAAATCAGATTTGGATTTTATTTACTGTCCTTTTCTCTAAACTGTAGTCTGTCTTTTTTTTTTTTTTTTAAGATGAAGACAGCTGCAAGCTCTGCTTAATTTGCTTTCTGCACAGTGCAGGACTGTATGAACAACACACATATGAGCTCATTATGCAATAAGGAAGAATTTATTGTGGTAGCAGCATGCTTTCCTACTAAAGATGAGCTGTTAAACACTGTCTCACTTACACGTGGATTGTCTGTGATGAGTGATACCAGATGTAGATAAAAGTAAAGCAGCTGATGTAGATAATCTACTTTCATAACTGTAAATTATATAATGTGTTTGCATTTACTTTAGAGGCTATCAGAAGTAACAGAAGATAAAGATGACAGGTGGTAGAAAACATGTTGACCTTTTCCTTCATCTTCATACACTTGTGACTAACTCAATAGTGTTTGCTATATGAGAATTCCTATTGGAACATGTAATCTCCACTCTGCCAAAGGAGATAAACATCCAAGCCAGGTGAGATCTTCTTAGGCAAAAGACAGTCCCAGAAAAGGATTTATGCTGGAACCTTATTCTCCCCCTCTTTCATTTTAGTAAGCGTGTCACTTTTGGTTTGATATTCCCTGAGGGAACCTGTTTTCAAATTAGGAAAGCTTTAACTCATTCCAAGGCTAGACTGCTGTAGCTGTGTATGACTGTATGTACTTCAGTCTCTTCTGTGGAGTCACTCTGTATGGCAAAGTTAATGAAATATTCACTGGCATAAAGAAAGACTGAATGGATACCTGGTCGATCTCTAAATTTTCTCTTTGTTTCTCCCAGTAAATATTTACTTTATTCACACAAATATGGGGAGCTTCCATAGAAGGAAGAGAAAGAGACTTTTTAGCCCCAGGCTTACTTCTTAGTGGAATGGCTATTATATGTAGAAAATGTTGGGGTGTGACTTCCCCAGAGAGCAAAAGATATTGGGACCTCATGTTCTTAAAATTTTAATTGTCCAGCCAAAGTCTGCTGGATAAAATAGGGCTGGTAGAAACATACTCTCTTGGTGTTTGCTTTCTGATATGGCTTGTGTATCACTCCCAAACTAGTGAGGACAGACTGAATTGCCTAAACATAGGCTATTTTACATACTCTGGGTTATTCAAGACATCTGCTTGGAATTTACACATCCCACATCCTTCTGGGGTGGCAGCTGAAGGTATTTATTTAGACAACTCATTATTAGTGCTTCAACATTTTCTAATTCTCTGTCAGGTTATGTTCAGACACTGTGATTATGGAATCTACAAGAGTTGAGGTAATACCAGTGCATGCTCACTGACAGAAGGACCATATGAAATGTATGGATATAATTTGTGGAAATATGGGCAACCATTACACCTCAAGACATGTCTAGCATTTGAATTCTGAAACTAGCATTGTGAGGCTGCTGTTTGAACAGATTCTACACCTGAATATGACTTCAAGGGGCAGAGGAGAAAGCTTCTTGGGCATCCATACAAAGGATAGTGACTAAACTTAGCCAAGTTATCACAAAATGTTACTTTAGCTAGTGTTTCCTCATCTAGACAGGTCAGCTCAACAGAGAGTTAGACTAGAACAGCTTGAAAACCATCAATTACTTCTCATGTGATAAAGAAATAGAAAACCACCCCCCTAAATCAGAAGACATTAAGAAAAATGAGTTTGTTCTTTTTCTAGCAAAACAAACCCCACCAAACCCCTAAGTTTATTTTTAAGATTTCAACCTCCTGTTTCATGGTTTAGCCCCCACCAGCAGCCAAGCTCCATGCAGCCATTGGCTCACTCCCCCACCAGCAAGAGCAGGGAGACAATCAGAAAGGTAAAAGGTAGAGAACTTCTGGGTTGAGACAAAGACAGATTAATAGGGAAAGAAAAAGTCATGCATACTAGCAAAGCAAAACGAGGAATGAATTCACTGCTTCCCAAGGGCAGGTGGGTGTTCAGCCATCTCCAGGACAGCAGGGCCCCATCACACACAACAGTGTAACAGTGACTTGAGAAGACAAACCCATCACTCCAAATGTTCCCTCCTTCTTCCTTCTTTCCCCCACTGTATGTACTGACCATGATGTCACACGGTCTGGAATGTCCCTTTGGTCAGTTGGGGTCACCTTTCCTGGCAATGTCTCCTCCCAATCTCCCAAGCACCCCCAGACTCCTCCCCACCACAGCAGTATGAGAAGCAGAGAAGGCCCTGGCACTGTGTAAGCCCTGCTCAGCAATTAAAAAAAAAAATCTCTGTATTACCAACCCTGTGTTCAGCACAAATTCAAAACACAGCCCCCTATTAGCCACTGTGAAAAAAATTGACTCTACCCCAGGTGAAACCAACACACCCCCATTTTGATTTTTTTTTCTCCACTTCCTTTCATTAGAATAATCTTCTTGGTTCTCCAACACAAATAGTTTTGGTGTTTGAATTCTTTCTGGTTAAACAGGAATTACAAAATAAAGTAAAATTTCAAATAAAATGGATTTTAAGAAATTTAGACAAAAATAATTTTTCTTCACGGTATATGTTCATGGGAAAATTTTGTCTGTCCTATTTAAATCCTGGGATGTGGCTGCAATTATTTCTGCTATTTTTGTGTTCTTTAACACTTACGTTGTCTAGACATATGTATTTAATAAACTAATTCTATACTAGTTATGAAAATTGAGGGAGCAGCTAAGAAATAACTATTATCTTTTCTGTAGAAGTTTCATAGAATTGTTAGGGAATGCTCTGTATTTTCTAGAGGATATGCAAAAAACCCCAAACCAAACTTCAAACTTAAGAAAAGTTTAACTTAAACAGTAGTGTTATTGAAGTACATGTAAAGACAAACTTTATTTCTAACAGTTCTGTAAAATTATCATTTTGATACAAAATAATACTTTTCACTACTATATGTATACCTTTTATTTTATTTTATTTTCTATTAAGTTATTGATGAACATTATATTTTTGGTATAGTCTTTTTAAAGCAGTTTTAAGCGGACATACCGTGAATATCTTTTTTTTTTATTACCCTAAAAGAGAGTACTGTTTTTCTCTACTGAAAACCAGAGTTATTTTTATTTCAGTAACTTTTTTCAGTATTAAAGAAGGAGGCTTATAGTTCACTGCTGACAGTTTCTAAATCCAGGACACCACTTCAAAGGAAACAGCTATGCTCCTTCTGTCACAATTCTGACTTATATGGAATCTGTAATTTCTCTTGAGACCTAGAATGTAAAAACAATTGCTGATATTATAAGAATGAAAAATAAGAATCATTATTGTGAGTTCAAAAATAAACAAATAAATTTGAGGGAAACAACTCTGAATTTGTATACAGCTGAACATGTAGACAGAGCAAGAGCTTCAGGAATCAATATTTCACTTGTAGCTTTGTAGTAATTATTTTCTCAACTGGCTAGGCAAGACAGGAAAGGAGACATGTGAGACTGTTGAGAAAAGTGCTGCATTACCCTTCAAGAAGGTAGGGCACTGTCACCCAACACTAGGAGGACAGGTACTCATCCATACAGCTATGTTCCAAACTCTTAACATGTGATACACGTGTAATTGTGGCTCAAATGGGTCATCATGGGCTTTAAGTATTTTCTTCACCACTTATCTTCCTCCCTTTTATATCCAAGAAGCTTTATGCACACAAGTAAAGGAACAATTTGGACATATGGATGTTTTACTGAAGTCTTGGTGCTTAGCTTAGTTTTTTATGCTTGTATGGGTTTGGAGCTAATGCGAAAGAGACTCATTCATTATCTTCACAACTCACAGACGAACTGTCAGATCATTATGTTATTTATGGCAGTCGTATAGTATTGTGAAACAAGGAAAGCAGCTGCCTCACAGTTGCAGCAGTATAGCACAGATTTATCAAATCAGTAATATAAAAATTCATTTTTAAATAGTTTTGGTAGCAAGTTAAATCCATTTATTAACAGATTCTATAACAATTTTATCACATACTTAAAAGAGTCTTTAATTCCCTCCCTTTTGTAAATTAATTTTTAGTGTCTAACAAAAACCAATATTCACATTTAAAGTAGGGTTGCGTTTTGCACACTCATATTTGAAACTTGCTTGATTGGTGTAAAGCTTGAGTAGCAGGTTTTTTGTGTTTTAGATTGTGGGGTAATGAATCAAAACCTTTATGTTTAACCTCACAACTTTATGCAATCTGACCTCTCTTTGGTTTGGGAAAATATCTACAGGGCATAAAAAAGCCTGATATTCTTCCATACAAATGTCTTGTTCTATTTCAAAAGTTTACCAAAGCCCACTCTTACCACTGTATTAAAAAGGTCTTATCCTGGAGGGGGCAAGCATACCTGGAAGAATTTAAGAAGCAGAAAGGACCAGATTAACTCCTGATTTTTGTGAGGAGATAACCTATTTTTCCTGTTGATCCTTTCCTGTTTTATTATTTCCCACCTGGTAAGTCCACATTAGAAAACTTTGTTGACCCTTACGTCTTATGAATAATGACTTGAATTCAGACAGATAACTTATACTGTAATACTGATGAGATCTGGCATTGAATACGTATCCCAAGATCAAAATTCTATTTCTAAAGATCTGCAATTTCAGTCATTTCTCCTTCTACCTTTGTAGTTTACTAACTACTGCGTCCTTTGTGTGTGTTCGGACACACCCACTCACCCAGGAGCGATGACAGGCCCAAATGCAAGTGGCTGTGTCCAAGTGTGCACACCGAAGACGAAGAGACTGAGAGGGGTCCTTTGTATGGGTTCTGAAGGGTTTATTCCAGCAGAGGGCCCAGTGACAAAAGACGTGAACAAGTCACGGCCTAGGGGTTTTACAGGGGTGCAGTTAACCAATCAGGTTTGGGCAAAGGGGAGGGGAGAGTACAAACGGACCAACCAGAGACAAGGTGGGAGGAGCAGTGAGGGGGGAACCAATGGGGTATCGAATAACAGAGAACTTTCTAGAACTTATACATATTCAACAGGGTCATGCGTATTCAAGCGGTCATGCATAAAATGGGGCAGGGAAATGATGAACCAATGATAGCTGAGTGTTTAACACAAGGGTCTGTGCGTGCTCACCTTAACCATCGAGGGAGGTATCAAACCTCTGAGCCAGCCCACCATGAGTTTAATGCTGTGCTTTGGCCCTGTGGCTCTCCAACAACTTGGGCAGCAGCAGCCACCACCGCAATACCTTAGGTCTTATGACTAATGACTTGAATTTAGATGGATAACTTATACTGTAACACTGATGAAACCTGGCACTGAATACGTATCTCAAGATCCAAATTCTATTTCTAAAGATCTGCAATTTTGGTCATTTCTCCTTATACCTTTGTAGTTTTCTAACTGCTGTGTCCTTTGTGTGTGTTGGGATAACTTAATTCATTGAGGCACGAGCAACTTATAAAGTGGTTGGGACACTGGATCCCTTATTTCATTGAGACACTCAAAATACTGGTGCATTAATAAAAACAGCTGAGAGGTGGGTGGATAGAAAACCTCACCAACAAAACTGGTGAGTGTAGACCCATTGGAAACACAGAAGTTTTACGGATCAGCATGTCCCTTCTTCACTAAAGAAGTAGTAGGAGAATCAAGACCAGGTGGACTAAGAAAAGGCAAAAAGAACTGTCTAAAAATTGATCGTTTGTGAGTACAGTAGCATGTCACCTGTGGTGTACTGTTCATGAAGAAGCTTTGATTTGTGAATGAGGCATCATTCTTTGGATTAGATAAGGTAAAGACATACAAAACTGTGTCATAGGTTTGTTTGGGTTTTCTTCCTTTTGTCTTTAGAAGAATAGAAAGGAGAGGAGGACTTCACTCAGTATGGGTCCTTTGTGCTTATTGAAATAATAGATATCTGCTGGCTTGCTATAATTAAATTTTCATTAAGACATTTAAAATGTCAGTGTGTGTTTTCAATCGGTTTGGAGGAAAGAAACTACTATTGTACAACTATTTAACATTGAAAGGATAGTTATTTTGAAGGCTGTAATATAATGAAAATAAAAAGAGGTTCTGAAAACCTCTGAAGACTATTGTTAAAGTTTTATTATTGTTCAGCGATTTGCATGCTAAGAAAGGATCCAAACTACACAGAGGCTACAAAAATTTACTTTATATGCTATTTATAAAGTCCCATCACCTCTCAGTGTAGCTGATTAGAATCACTTGTAGCTATGAGAATGATTGTATAATCAAAGACACATAAACATGGTGGGTTTTTAATTATTCACACCTGCACACACTCTAAACAGCACACTCTGCTGTATCTTTCAGATGCTCTAAAAACAAACATTCTGTTCTGAATCAGTGTGCTATTTTTAAACACCCACAATTTGTTAGTTAAAGCACAATTGTCACATGGTTTAATTTTTTTTCCTTAAATATAGCAAAAAGCTCTGTTTATCATGCAGAGAGATGTAAAATTTTGTTTCATTTCATATTAAATGCATTGTTTCATCAGAACTGAAAATAAAATGTTTGATGTTGGGCTCTTGTAAGAAATCTAAAGGTAAAGAAAAGTGGATTAGTTGAATATATATTTCATCCAGCAATTTGGGAATTAAAGAATTCCCCCAATACTGTGAGACATTAATTCAATTATTTGAAGAGAGTTCTTTGAAGAGAACTGAAGACATACCAACACCTGTAATGTTACCTGTAATTTTGTGTTAAGGCTAAAGAATTGTGGGATGGTGGAAGAAAACCAGTTCTTGTCATATAAATAATTGGATAGTTCTAACACCTAATTGAAATCACCACATTTTCTAGTGAATATGTCAGATAAAGCCCAAAGGAACGTTCCAGTGCATGAGTTCCTGACTCACAGAATATATAAACAGTCTTTCGAGAGAGAAGCCAGTCTAACAGGAAATATAGTCATTATGGTGCTTAATTAATAAATAACTTCCCTACCTGGCTCCGTAGATGCACAGGCAGGTTCAGTATGAAGTCAGTAGCAAAGAGGCGGGAAGGGAATTTGCTTTTCCTTCATTCCGAGAGTTTATTACATCTTCACCCTCGAAAGGCAGGCAAGGAAATACAAGGAACAATGGCTCACCAAGGGTTTTTCCTGGGGCCGGGGGAAAGGTGGGATCAGGGAACGGGGACCAATGGGAGAACCCTGGGGCAGTGACGAGGCTGAAAGCCAACCGGGGAATTCAAACCAGGACAGATCATACTAAAGGACAATGAACCCCGAGGGGAGCCCACTCCGGTCACCAACACAAAGGCATGTTTACTGGCTCCCACACTTAATAAGCAAATGCTTCTCTTCATGCTGGTATCTAGACTGACTCTGATTCTGTAATTTGTCTTTGTCTGATTCAGAACAGGGATCTGACTTGTGTCTTCCACTCTCTGCTTGTATATGTTAACTACACTAGGATACTAGCCCACTGGTGTCTCATAAGAGTAACATATCTAGAAAAGAGATGCTGGTATTTTGTTTTGACTGTGATTTTATATGAACTGTCCATTGCTTCTGTTTTTTCTCTATGTCTTATATATTCAAGGAACCCCTGGGAGTCTGCTTGGACTGTCCAGGCACAGCATGGTTTACTATTTGAACTTACTGAGCCCAAAGGAGGCTGCTGGACACCCTCCAAGACAGTTGTCATAGCCACAGAATCTTGATGCTCTTTATTTGTATATGTTCCCCAATGTCATTCCCCCCACAGTGATAATTCACATTAGACCTCCAGGATGTTGCTGTTTCTGTGCCTTAAACTCTGTCTACATCACCTATCATTATTTTCAGGTCAAGCTATAGCCAGACCTTTTTCTTTTATGGTTAGTTGGTGCTGCTGCTTTTCACATTACCTCATCTGGCTCTCTTTCTGTGAGAAAAAGCAGAGAAGAAACTCGTAGACTAGTACTTTACTTGCTCTTTGCTTTCTCTTTTCCATCTTCCCTCTGGGTGGGCATCTTTTCTCACTGTTTTTTTCTTTCGCATTCCTGTCCAAATAGTGATGGAAAAGAAAAAACCTTCCCAACAACAGCATAACTCTGTCCCTAGACTTCTCCCCCAGCCTTCAATATTTATAACAATATTTTTAACATTCCCTCTACCCAAACAAATGCATATATTACTTTAAAATCAATCTATGCAGTACACTCTGTGTAGCCGGTGACAGCAGTTCAGCCCTGAGCAGGCGGCATCCCCAAACACAGCAGGACTGAGCTACCAGACAGAAAAAATTCCCTCCTGTTGTGGAAAAGAAGGAAGAGGGAGGTGGGTAGTCCGAGTCGCACAGAGGGGCTGTGGGCTCCAGGGTGCGTGGTCTCCCATTTTGTTTTACACCAAGTTACTTATCTCAGTTCACCAGTCAAAGCCCAAAGGCTGCCAGTGCCTCCGGTTTGTGGCCTTGCCCACAGAGGCAGTCGGCACGAGGGCTGTTCACAAGTGCTCGTGTAAGACTTTGGCTGATGTATCTGCCTAGAAGCTGGTGGATTTAGCCCAAGAACGAGTAACCTTTTACAAGCTTTCCATGAGCAGCAATATCTGTCTAAATTTTTATTCCCTTATACCTAGTGCCTAAAGGAGAAAAATCAAAAAGGATATTGATGAGTTCTATACAACGCTTTAACACTTTCATAATTAATTCTAGCAAGGAGGATGGTGTGGCTTCATTTCTTCATAAAGCCTTCGCTGGTGGAAAGCTGAATTAGCTCACATGTGAGGAGACCCACAGAAGGTTTCAGTTCTGACCTGCTCACGCTCCTCTGCTTCTTCCTCTTCTGAAATGCACAGGCTGCAATTTCACCCACTGAATATTTACTGTAGATAAAGCTGTAGATTGTGAGGGTTTCCAAGCCCCCTGCTAGATACCTGCCCATCCTTCCCATGCCACAGCAGCACCTGTCTCCAGCTGCCCACAGCTCTGTCCTGCCTGGCCACAGTCCCTCTGCACCAGGCCCACTCATGGGCCCATGTCTCAGCGTGAGCTTTACCTGTCCCCATCCCAGTGAGGTGCCCAGTGCCTCCTGGCTGCCCTGCCCCTGGGAGTGGCACTGGCTGGTGGCCCTCCAGGAGACCCTGGCTCTGACTGCAAACAGAAAACTGAAGGAAACTTCATGAGAAGGCATTTTACAAAAGTAGCAAATTTAAAATAATGAAATGCTCCTTAAAAGTTTCTTTTCTTGAATTTCATATAACTTTACATAAAAACCTGCAAGAGCCTTATTGAACTACCATAATCCTGCTCTGGAGCAGGCATGGAACTGTCCACTCAACTCTTTCCCAATTGATTTGTACCCTGACTGTATGTTTCTGTTGCTTTTCTTACACTGACAACTTCTTAATTTTTAAATTTTTTTTCAGGAGGCAAGGGCTGGGAGGCAAGCATGGCTGAGGGAAAATGCAGGACGTGGGTGGTCTATCTTTAGCTATAGCAGCATGTTTTTAAAATGACTTAATCTTCTGCAGACATTCTAAGAAACTCTAGGTTCACCCCTGCTTCTACTAATACCTAGTGATCGTGATGGTACAAATATAAACCTTCATGGGAAGATTCATAGGTGACTTAAATAGGGAGTTATATCACCTCATGGATGGAAATCATGTAGAGATAGGACCACAACATGAAAACAGCTGAGAAAGGTCGTGAGAGTGAGCTGATGCATCCTACTTGTTAAACACTGGAAATAAGTACTGGGCTGTGCTTGGATGTGCAGAGCACTCAGCACTGAATATGCTTTCCTTTCTTAATGAACAAGGAAATAACTACTTAGTTGTACAATAACCTATCAGCTTATGTTTTGATTGGTTTTGTTGTTGTAGTTGTTGTTTTTTAATCTACAGAGTTATTTCCAGACATATCACTTGTCGAATGCATGTGGATAAAGGTAATTTATGGTGCACAGAGATGTAAGTCCCAACTTCCAAGCAGCAATGTGGAAGCAAGATACCTTTATACTGATGAGGTTCTTATCTTAGCCTTAATGTAGTCTAAAACTAACATTTCCCCATCACCTATACTCCATGGTGTCCCTGGCATGTATATATGGAAAAAATAATGGAAAACCTGAGTGTTAAAATGTAACTATGAAAATTGAGAAATATTAGAAGCAGTGTGCAGTTTAACATGAGACATACACACAAACCACAACAGGGAGCACTCCTAAAAACCTCAATTAAGAGTTTCCAGAACGTATCAGAGGATAGTGCAAATAAAAATATTACTGAGTTTCTTCATTGGCAGCCATTGAAAAGAACTAAAAATCACTAAGTTATATAAAGAGCAAGATTAAAAAATAGGGCAGGGATGATGGGGGCGAGTGCAACAGTACTTGACACATTCAGGACAAAAGACTCCTGATGGACTGTTGTTGTGGTGCCATTGCCAGGTCAGAAGTATCTGCTCCAGATACCAGTCAGGAAAAATGTCTAATTTCTGTCTGCCTGTTTAAGTGCATATGCCATACTTGTTCAGGGGGCTTGCAGAGTACCAGCTGAAACTTACTGACTTTTGGTCTCATATCTGTTCAAAAAGAAAATCCAGGTTTCTCTGATGCAATATTACTGCCTACATTGAATATAAATCTGGTATGTATTAGTCTCCTTCGTCTTCACCCTCCCCAGTTATCCCCAGTCTCACTGGTGCAGTAGATTCTCTATTTGTCTTTGCTTGCAGAAATTGAAGGTTTGCCACAGAGAGTAAGAGAACAGGTTTCTTATTGATAAGAGAAATGTGTTATCTACACACCAGATGATATACATTTTTTGATTTAATTTGATAATGCCTGAATTTCTTTGTTTTTTAGTTATCAGTTAGGAAGACCTAGATAGATTATCAGAACTGAAGTAACACATCTGTCCTCTCTGCTTCCTCCAGTCCTCTACTTTTAGAGTCCTTGGAGTCACTGCAGCTTCTTCCTGGACATTTTGTACCTTAAAGAGTGTCCTAAGGCCTATTGTTCCCTGTTGTCCTGATGGAAACCATCTAGGTCACAGCCTGTCTTCTCTCCCCTGGCATCTCTTTGGAGGTATGTGAGAGAAGGATTTATCTTTCCCTCAGGGTACTGTCACTCTGCTAGTCAGTAAGTGCAGCACAGGGAACCTAACTGGTCATATTTGCAAGAAATGTTACTGATGTTATTCCTGATAACTTGGCACCTTGCCTTTCTTCTTTATTTTGAATGTTTTTGCCATGATGTGCTGTTTACTTCTGCAGAACTGTGATGAAAGCAAGTTAACACACTTATAGAAGAAAAAAATAATCCTCTCTAATGGGCTGTGGTGATGCACTTGGCTTTTTTTTTAGCCCCTTTTGTTATGGTAGGATTTCCAGTAGTGGTTTTCTTTGGGTAGGAAATCAAACTAGTCTTTTTCCTGACAGAAAGAAGAGGGCCTGCAGCTGACTGTGACATCGTTTTAGTGGTGTAGGATTCTGGAGGAACAGGGAAAGACCTGTGCACACAAAACTTCTGTATTACTGATTTTTCAAACAAGTATGGAGAATTACATGTATTTTTTTTAAATGGGTGTTTCTTTCTGTTTTTTTTTTTTTCCATATGACAGGTACAGAATTTTCAATCTTGAGTGCTCTTGACTGATTTTAAGAATTATAGTACTTCTTTCTTAGCAAACCTATAATGAGATAAAACATTCAGTAAGTGAAATTTAATAATCTCTAAGTTAAATGTCCATGCACCAAATCCCCAAGCCCTTATTAAGTGTTATTCAGCATCAGCCTTCACACAGGCGAACTCTCCTAATCTCTGTTCTCATGATCCTATATGTTATATTGAATTCTACTTTTCAAGTATTTGCCATTGTCTCAAACAATGACTGTTAGGTCAATAAGTGATTAGCGTGGTCAAAATTTTTTATATTATATGTTGTTTTTTAAGCCAAAATTCCCTTTGCTTAAAGACTGAATGGCAAGAGAGTTCAATTTCTTGAAATGCACACTGATGTGTGACTAAAAGGCCAAAGTGAAATGGAGAACTTCTAATTCATTACCTACTGCAGGATCTTCGAATCAATCTAGAGATACTTTATTGTTACTAAAATTAGATTCCTTTTTCTTTGCAAAGTTTTTTTCCCCTTGATAAGAAAGGGTACTCAGCGTTTCTTGAAGGAATCGTTTCATGGCCTCTAACCAATGGTCTGCAGCTTGACAAGGGAGGTAACATGAAAAAGCCTCAATATTTTGTAGCCTGAATTTAATGTTTACAGACACCATATTAAAAAGGACTGTTGATTTTTTGTCACTGTGTCAGAATACATCAACAAATTATATATGAGATTTTGTCATTTTAAAATAAATTCCTAAGTAGTTTTTGAAAATGCTTTTCTTTAATACATTTATTTTTATTGACTTTACATTCAAAGTCTCAACAAGTTTCAAATAACACATGTTATATGTGTTAGAATTGTGCATGACATCTACTAATGATCAGTAGGTTAAACCTCAAGTGTTTCATGATTTGCAATTATAAAGGTCAGAAATTGCATCTCGAGTATAATTAGGCATTTGGGAATGCCTGTTCCTTAAACCAAACATAAGAAAAAGTATTTAGTGAAAGTTTTACTTAGGTCTTTTATGATAGCCTTCCACTGATGAACACTTCCCATAATCTCCTGAGAATATACATCCTGTAAGATGAACAGGTATATAGCATTTTTAAAGCTGGAAAATCCTCAGAAAGTATTTTTAGAGTTGGTCTTTTTTTTTTTTTTTTAATAGTGACAGAAAAATAACAAAGCCTATTCATATTTATATCAAAGTAATGTTTCAGGTGCAAGCTGAAACTTTGTCTGTCAGAATGGATGGGCAGAATTCCAGAGCAGAATCCTGGCACACTTGGCAAGGGTGAACTTTTTAAAGCCATTAAAATGTAAAGCAAATCTGTATCTTGTCATGTGACTGCTGCCAGCTGCTGTTGCAGCATAATGTATATATTAAAATTAGAATAATAATATAGTATCATAATATTACAATAATAATGATAAAATAATATCATAATATTAAAAATGTGCATAAAGTGCATATTTATTTTCCTCTGTATATCTATTACAAATACAAGCATAATGAAAAATAGATTGAATGCAAGTGATACTCTGAGCATAAGATTTTTGTCCCTTCTCTTATCTAAATATTCTCTACATTTCAAATATTGTTCACCATCCTGAACACCCCTTACCACAGACTACTTATCCTTTTCTACATGGCTAAATTCTTTCTTTCAGTTTTCTAGTAGATTTGAAGGAAATGGTGAAATGATGAAAAATTATAAATAAAAATGAAAGAATGTTAAAGGCTTGAATTCTTTGTTGATCTTTTAAATTTATTTCCTATATTAAAAATTAAGACTGATCCATTAGAAATGGGAATATGCACCTGCTAAATCAAGCTTTTAGGCACTTAATATTACAAGTAGATGCTAGCATCTAAATATTTTTTTAAAAATGCTTTGAATACCTTCATATTGTCACCATCAAATCTTCAAGTTTATGTCTTGGCATTATTCTCAAAATATCCATAGTCAGCTGAGTAAGTAGGTTTAGATCTCATGACACTTTGAGTTATAAAGTCTGTAATTCAGGCATCCAGCTCTGAGACTATAATTCAGTTTTCCAACTGAGGTGCTACACGTATCCCTGTACTTGCCCCTCCAGGAAGAAATGCAATTAGACAGAGGCTGATGCAGAGAAAGCTGCATAGAATGTTGAATTCTGGGATGCTTTCTTTAGCATCTTAGAATGAAACACATCAAAGACAGAGGTGCAACTGAAGTGCCTTTCTTCAGGATCTTGCTTAGCGGCTTCTGTGCAACTGGGATTTGGGGTTTTCAGCTTCCATTTCAGTTCATATGCACAGGTCATGCTTTTCCCTTAAAATACAAGCAGGTAAAAATTCTGCCTTTCAGGAAAATAGTTCAGTGGCAGGACCGCACTGCAGGCATCACAGTACTTGGTACGGTTCATCTTAACTTGGGAAGATCTGACCTTCCATCTCCTCCCTCTCTTTTAAACCAATAAATAGAATGCTCTAGGACCCCCAAGGTAAGTGGTGTGACATAACTCATGTCCTTGTGGTGATATTCTCTTAGGGGTCCCATTCATGCTGTTTAACTATAGTAAACCCTCGTCTGGCTACACCTGGGATTGTGACTAGGAAAGTGCCAGTGTGATACAGGCTGGTATGGGCCAAAAATCATGCTGAAAGCAGGCTGATGATAGAACACTATGCATAAGAAATTGCCAGTATTAGACCCCGTGTCCTGCCTCTGCCTAATTTAGTAGGCTAGACATAGTCATTAATACGAAGTTCATGAGTTTCCGGGGTGTTCCATGTCCTCGTCACTCTTCCTTTTGAAGCTGTGCTGCTCTGCAGTCAGGAATACTTGATTCAGAAATCCAGAAAGAGAACAAGTGAAAGACAAGTGACCGTGTGAGTGGAGTTTAAAACATTCAGTGAACAAAGAGAAAACGAAATCTGAGTCTTACTTGCTCGACAAGTGTTCTCAAGGCAAAGTAGAACCAGCAAACATCACCTCCATTTCTCTCCTTATTATTTTTTCAAAGAGAATAACAACTGCTCAGTTCCTTGAAAGCATGTTTTACCCTGTGTATTCAAAGTGGATGAACTCACCTTCAGCTTGAGGAGATGAAAGATAGGAATTCAAAGATTTCCATATCTCCACAGTTTCCTGATTGTGATTCTACAATGCAGATTGCACTCACTTTAATAGGCAAGGATCTTTTTAAACCCTGGCTAATTCGTGCTGCAGATTTTGCATTTCATTCACCAGATCAAATGAGAGGTAATCACTGAGATAAGATAGATTCTGTTATTCTGGTCTGAATTTTGATAAAAGAAAGCTGCAAAGAAATCTTGAAGGGTATTATTTAAAGATTTTTTTTTTCTGTCATTCTCCTTTAATCACACAGCTTGTGACAAATATGTATAGATATAAGTAGAGGTGAGATACTTTTGGGAGAAAGCCTGCAGTTTTTTTAGGCATTGAGTTTCACAAAGCTGAAACACCATCTACAATGTGCAGAAATGTGCTCGCTATGACCAAAGTCCACTTTAGATCACAGCTCTCCGAAGAACTCAGGGGTCTCAATTATTTAATCCCCTCAGATGCTGTAAATTGTGTTAATTATTTACGTATAACAGCGACAATTGCCGTGGCAGTTTTGTCACTGGATGTTGGCAGATCCTTTCGGCCGGGTCATTAAACACGCTGCCCACTAGGTGGGGGTAGACAACCTCCTACAAACAGCCGTGTCCCTGGAAGAGGAAAATGTGGTCGGAGATGTTATAGAAACCAGACTAAGTGCGGATACTTTGAGAGGCGTTTTGGTTTTGCTTTTGTTTTACCGGGGGGGAGTTGTGTTTTTTCTTTCCCTTCCCTTCTCCTCCCGTGGTTATGTTTGTTTGTGTTTACGTGGTTTGTTTGTTTTGTTTCGATAAAACAAGGATTACTATTTGTGAACTACTGGGCTTTAAAGGTGACAATGAACTGAGAACACAGGCAATTAAGTTCAGTTTGAGTTGATGGAGAACTACCGTTTTGCACCTCCATTATCACAAGTCAGGCCATTCCTACAGCAGTACAAACCCAGTATTTTGCTGGAAAATAAATAAGTAGGTGCATTACTGAAATATACCACATGGGTATGATATGCATGCAGGCTAATGTGGGTTAATTATTTTCAACTGCTTATTGAGCATCAGACTCAGTTGATTACAACTGGTAGTCCATAATAGGTAGATCCAGTAATTTTAAAGTTAGTCATAGGCACAACACAAAATGATCCAGCTTGTCAGAACACAGTGAGGCACCGTAAGTCAATGAGAGTATGATTTAATTAGCAAGTTCATAAGACACAAATTGTATGTGCACCAGACACACTCCACGTGTCTTCTGCTTCTGAGTGAAAACTGAAAGGAAATCCTAACTGGAGTCAGAGTGGCTTAAATTTCTAAGCTGCAGCACAGCTGAATCATGCAAATAAGACCACATACATTTATTGCAATGAAAGAATGACTGCTTTTTCTGTAGGTCAGCAAATAAAAATGTATTAAATCAGTATACTTAAAATATTATGAAAGCCTAGCTGGCAGGAAGTGTCAGTTGTTTCAAATTCTAGAGGCCTTTCATGAAGTAGGTTAGTAGGGAATAGGAGGATATTGTCAGATTAATGTTTTTCATGACGTCATTTAGCATTTAAAAGGTGTGATACATGAAATCAAAGGTTAGTAGTTTAATCTACTGTTGTTTTCCTTTTAAGTAGCATCTTTACTGCCGCACGTGTTTCTTAATTGTTGTAAACATAGTGGGAGTTGAGACAAGAAATTCGTGATTTTATGAGCGCATTCAGTTTTGCTTAATTAGACAAAGCCAATATGTTGTTTGAGAACAGACAATTAGAGTTCACTTTCCAGGACTTTCAGATTGTCATTGCAAAAAAAAAAAAAAAAAAAAAAAAAAAAGCAAGCTAAAAATGAAATAATGTTCCAAATTTCTAGTAGCTCAAATTATTTGTGTGCTGTAGATGGTCCCATTTTTAGTTTAGACAATTTTTTTAATGAATTTTATCACTTTCCTTCCTCAGAGTGCAAAGGCGTTCCATCATTTTTTTCACTCTTTGTCACCCGTCTTTTGCTTAAGCTGTAACAGTCCACTTCCAGAGGGTTTGCTTTGTTTCGACTTTTATGTTTCCCTTATTTGTGCTGATAAATGACATTGTATAAATGTTAAACTTGCTTCTCCATGGTAGTATTTTCCCATAATTGAACGTTACATATAGAGGCATTTTTTTCTATCTGCGAAGAGACACATCAACTCAAATTTGAAACTAGCTTGCTAGCAGTTGTAAAAAACCCACTTGTAACAGCTCCAAGTCCTACCAGTGGTAAAATGCTTCTTTCACTAGAGCACTCAATAATACAAGAAAGGATGGACAAAGCCAGTGCATATGCTTTGAAATAAGAAACAGTACTTCAGAATTAGCATAAAATATATATCTGTCTGATTTTTGTAATGTTCTGTGTAATAATATTGAACTACAACACATTACAAGTACTTTAAGAAATTAATATTATAAACTTTAAATATACCTTAATCAGATCTTTTCAGTGATGCAAATGATATATGAAAGTGTATTGAAGTACTTTAAACTATGAGCTCAATCATATTAAATAATACCTTCTACTCAGATTGGTTTAACACAGGTTTAAAGGGCTTTTAAAGAGTTTTAAAATTTAATTTGTCATGAGAACTAATCTCAAATGTGCCAAAGCATCAAGTGCTGAATTTGTTTGCATTGCTATCAAACCACCTTTAATGTTCTACCTTTTCTAAGACACATTTCACTGATGGGTTACTTAATACGGCTTAAGAAGCATTTTCATATACTGAAGTAATTCCATGCATGTCACAATGCATAGTCATATTGTATTCATGATGAATATTAACCACTCTTTAGAGTATCAGCTTGGTTGTCATAAAATGTGCACTTTTCTTAACTGATTCTGTGCGGGTTGGAAGACTATATTCTATTTCCCTCTGTGTTTTAGTCAATCTACTCAAGAATCCCTTAAGTAAAGATATATGCCAATGACCATAATTGTTTTTCACCTTCTTTTGGCACAGTGAGCTACTCTGCAGCTACTCTGAATGATGGGATGTCTCACTTCTTCCTTTACACATACTTTTTTCGACACTACACCTGCCTCCACCACTCATCAAGTGGCATAGCCTGAACACCTTTCTAATCCAAATGTTCCACAATCTCCTTTCACTTTTCCACAGTCGACATAATCCCAAACCTACTGCAGTTAAGGCACTTTGTACACTTCAGCATAATTCCACAGTAATAGCTGCAGTAACAGCAAGAGAGAAATCTGGATCTCACTGAAGTCAATGACAGCTTTTGCACCCTGAATTGGTTTCACTAGCAGCCTTTTAAATTGTAATCTAAATATTCAGGTCAATTTGAAAATACCAAGTCTCTTTTTTTTTTTTTTTTTTTTTTTGCTGTCCCCAAAATCCCGAAGAGAAACGTGAATGAACATACTGTGAACTGTGCAATGCTAAGTTGTTAAATTTACCATTTTCTGCATGCACCATGTGAACACTGAATACATACATGTGTGCCCAGTTCAGCGCTCGACAAATATCTCAGGTGTGTTAAACACCTACTGATGCACTCTGTGAACAATCAGTGCATTCCTGATGATTTCAGCTCTATGCAATTGCAGAGAGGTTTAATTGCTTTTTGTTTTAATTTATTTTAATTGCTCTTGCTCTGATGGAGCAACTGTACTTCTGGGAATCCAGTACAAATGACCAAATTTCTTCTTTCCCACCAAGATAAATTCCTTTTTCTCCAGGCAGGAAAAAAAAAAAAAAAAAGGCATGCTCTGAGAAAGCAGGACACAGAGCTACATCAGAAGCAGTAAATTAAACACTGTCAAGACCTTCATTCTGTCTTTGAGGCCAACCAACACAAATAAGCCATGGCTAATTAGCCATTACTAAACTTTCTTACCCTTTAGAATACGGCATCTGCATTCAAACTGGTAACTGGAAATTCTCTCGGCTTTAGTACAAACTTCAAGCCACATCTGGGAGGACACTGGTTTCATCAGGCCAAAATCATGCCAAAGCACTGCTCTGACTACTTAACAGGATAAGAAAGGATTTGTCAAGGTTTAATATGTTAGAATACAATGGTCACAATGCCTTCAAGAGTGATGTTGATTGGGTGAAAAGATTGACCTGAAAAGACTTCTGCAGTATTAAGTCTCTGCATTTGCTAGTATTTTAGCAATTAAAACACATTTTAGTTTTGTGTTAGGAAATTTTGGCTTTCTTGACTGTACAACACATTGTGATAAAAAGGTTTTTTTTTCCTTTTGGTTTGGAAAGAACTTACCAAACCTTTTCCTACTACCTGAAACTACTCACAAATTCAGATTGAATATATATTTCCAGCTGACAATACATGAAATGCTTAAAAAATCAGAGGAGGTGATTACAGTCATTTCTAGGTGACATATTCTGATTTTGCTCTGCAAGCAGACGTGCTGGGATTCAGGTGTAATTCCACAAAATCAGGCCAGAATTAGACAGGTCTAGGGAAGTTTATTTGAAGGGACAGACTACTGTAGAGTTCTGTCTCTTCCTAGCTCAGAACACAAACCTTGACAGAAATTTTCCCTCTCTCAGCAAAATGCCTTAGTCAGCAAGTTACAGAGCAGCCTGGAGTGTGAAGCTGTTTCAATTTGTATTAATTGAATGCTTATTAATTCAGAACGTGGTAGCCACCTACCTCCTCTTCCCAGATGAGTGCCTGAATCACAAGATTTGTGATAACAGGCATGAAAAAAATGAATACTGAATGGTATAGTAATACCATCAAAATTTTCTTTTTAAAATGTGTGTACTTGAGACAATACTCTTCTCTTGATTTTGAACATTTTTCTGATTTTCAAGAAAGGTGAAAAAACCCCCTAACCTCTAAACTGAATCAAGTATATTGGACTGAATTTATTTCTTTTAGGACTGTCAGAACAGCAAGTACTCAATTACCCATTGGATTTGAAGCAGAAAAGAAGATTGCCCGAAACAGACTTCTGCATTTTATTTTTACTTGAGCCTTTGAGATGAAAAAAAAGCTATTGCTTCATGGTACTTACTATTCTTTTTTTTTCTCCCAGTTCTCAACTGAAGTTTTGAAATGATTTGATCATACTTTATTTTCCATGTTTTAGTCAGAAAGTCAGCAAGGACACTAACATCCTGCACATCCTGGTGTGTATGCAAAATAATAGGCTCAAAGCATACTAATGACTGCCAGTTCACGCTGTCTGCGGAGGATTACTAAGGATTACATGTAATTATCTGAAATTGCACACTGGTTTTTGCCAATTTTTTTAAAAAGTGGAATTGATAGGGCTTCTAGTTTCCTGCTAAGATTTTACTTTTATATTTTGCATTTAATATTTTCTCTTTTATGAAAAGTAAGAAAACACTATAATAAATGAAAGAGTCCATGAAAGTCA
Source organism: Lycocorax pyrrhopterus obiensis (assembly GCA_014706295.1). Classification (NCBI taxonomy): domain Eukaryota; kingdom Metazoa; phylum Chordata; class Aves; order Passeriformes; family Paradisaeidae; genus Lycocorax; species Lycocorax pyrrhopterus. The sequence continues at coordinate 76,147,380 of JACSVZ010000004.1, forward strand.
CTTAGGGATTAAATATATATAAATCTCAAAGCTGAATACAGAACAATACCACTAATTTATTTGATATTTTACAGAATCTTGCACAAAATATGCTTTTTTAATGTCACTAATGAGACCATGGACCAGATTTTGATTTTCATTTCTGGTTTCAAGGAGCCTGTGTAGGAAGTAGTGTAACAAAACTAATTGTAAGAACTTATGGAAGAAGAAGGTGACATTTATTTTGAAAAGTTTCTAAGTGATTTCAATTACTCATATTCTCACGCTCCTGTCTTTGTAAGCTGGGGATTCACTGTAGCAGTTTAGCTAGGACCATTTGTATACCAGCTACTGAGTCCACATCACATCTCTTGTGGTATTTTTGATTAGTGATGAGAAACTAGTTTTTCTGTTAGTTTTTTTTGTATTTTTAGATGCCAGCAGTTACTTAAGTGATTCTTCTGCATCAGAACTCAGCTTATCAAGCCCCCTTAAATATTAAATAAATAGTCAGGGTTGCCAGTCATTGCTTCTTTTTCTCTGTTTGGAATACACAGCTCTTTATGGTTCCAGCCTGTCTTCCTTTTGGTCTAACAGAAGAAATAATGGTGTGTGTGGTGTACTGTAGCTTTGTTTTCAGTCTCCTCTTGTTACAGTACAAACAGATCCTTCTGCCAACAGGTTGTCTGTACTCTGGCCTTATAGGCTGCAGGCTTTCCAGTTTTGGTAGAAACAACACATTTTTCAATTTTATTGCTGTGAACAGTGGTTTTTTTTAATATTACATGCCACTGTCTTCACCCTTGTTTTGCTTTTTCTTCCAATATTTATGTATATACATTTCCATTTACAGATCATATCAATCTTTGTTTACCAATGTTTAAAAAAGCAGAGGAGATGATTACAGCCATTTCTAGGTGACATATTCTGATTCTGTTCTGCAAGCAGACATGTTGGGATCCAGATGTAATTCCATAAATTCAGGCCAGAATTAGACAAGTGTAGGGAAGTTTATTTGAAGGTTCAGGCTACTGTCCCTTAATATTCCTGTTAACGTTCTCCTCCTCTGTTGGCCCTAAGGATATTGGTGTTTATGTGCAGAGCTTTAAGAAAGACTCTCAGTAAAAATGTTCAGCTTTAAATGTTCGTGGTGGCCAGTAGGGATGAGCCTGTCCTGGTCACCATTATCACACATACTTCACCACGAATTAGAAATTCTGTAGTTCAAACAGGGAAAGAGAAAAAAAAACAACAAAAAAACCCAGAAAAATCTTTACATGAGACAGGGCAAAACCAGGATACTTTTAGTCTGTTGCAAACATTTTAATCACACCAGTCCATCTCTCACTAAGGTACTGGCAAAACAGAATTAAGGTTCACCAGGTCTAGGTGTAGATTCAAAGAGCAGAGGCTGAACAGCCACCAGCCTTGCTGACTCTTGCTTAGCCTAGAAAGTTTGTGCTGGGATAGGAGAGAGATTCCGTTATTTAAAAATCCTTGGACCATATTTATTCCCAATGTTATAGCTGCTGTGTGAAAGGCCACTCAGCCTTACTGCAGCATGAGGTGCATGTGGCATTTCGAGTTACTGTAGGAGTAAAAGTTATTTGCTGTATTCAGTTTTCTTAAGGTCCATCAAGGAATATCCCTTGAACTTTTGCCAGAGAAGGCCTCTAACAGTTTCTTTTGGTCATTGGGTTTAGTCCTCTACATTTTACAAAATCCACTATGTCTGAAATAAAAGGCTTCCATAATTACAATGCCCAATTTTTCAACTTATATGGAAAGCCTTATTTAAATTTTTTGTCACTGCTAATGAGTGATCTGAGATGATGACTGGTACATTTTATTTCCCAGTCTAGGGAATCACCATAATTAGACTTCGCAATATAATTCTCGTCACTTTACCATGAATCTCAAATTCCTGGTAGAACGTTATTATCACAGGTTCCAAAAATTCATCAAAAATTTGCACCCATATTACACCTTCATTAGCAATTTTAATTAGCAGGACAGTTACAGGAAAGGAAGAGGAAAGAAAGCTTTAGTTCATCATCAGTCAACTAAGTATTTGACAGACTTAAAGAAAATCTGTATAAGAGGATTCATAAAGCAAGAATGCTGAGTGAAAATCAACACAATATTTGGCAGAGGATTTGAAATCATTGAGCATATCATACAGGCAAGTAAGAAATGTTTCTGTCACATCTGATGTGCTAAGCAATGCTTTCGATACTGTAATGATTAGAGACCTGCTTGGGGCTCACCTGGTGAAACCAAAGTTTTCAAAAGTATCAAAAATATGCCTTGATTTCTTATCTAAAAGCGTCATGATTTCTTATCTTCACCATTTGATAAAGTCATGAAGCCTGCTTACACAAAGGTCTTCTCCTTTGTGTAACCTTCATCTGAGGACTATGCAAATATTGTTGGTCAAGGTAAAAGCTTAGAAATATAATTTCTTTTTAAAACCTTGTTTTAAAAAAAGACTTTTAAAGACTAAAGAGAAAGTTATATAGGAAAGTCTCTGATTTCCTTTGGGAACTGACTGTGCCCTTGAGAAAATTCCACTGAGAATCAGTCAAAATTGGAGAACATCCCAGAGTATCATCTCACTAAAATCCTTTGGCTGCCCTATATCAGCTGATGAGGCCATTAGGGTGTGAATATGTTATGTGTAAAGAAAAGGACAGAATTAGTTTTTGAGGTCATCCAAAACTGTAAAGGCTGGTGCTGACTGAAGGGAAAAAATGTCTCCATTTTATTATTTATTAGGACTGTATTGAATTAAAAATTATGTATGAGTTTGGTAAGAGTGCATGTGGAATGGGTTCATCCAAAAAAGCAACATATGAGGCAGATAAAATCTAACATCTCAAAATGTCCATATAGTTCCAGCTTTGTCAGTTGGTCTAAATTCATATCATTCCACTGAAGTCTGAGGGGTTATTCCTGTTCATCCCTGCTGAGCATTTGGGCAATTAAGTATCTGAAGTCCGGGCAGTCATGTCAGATGTCAAGGAAGATGCCAGTTTGAATGAAAACGTAGAGTTAGTGAAATCCTCCACATGCAGTTAAAGAGTCGGCTGCCAAAAGGTTAAATCAATGCACTTTATATAAAAAAAAAAACCCAACAGAAAAAAATAGCACTTCATAGTTCAACACTCAAGGAATTAAAAGTGAATCAAGAGCTCATGAAAGGTCTAAATGCTGAGGTTGGGGAAGTGCCAGAGAGAGGTACTTGGGAAGATGTTCCTATTGCAGGACTATCAAGGGGCTGATTAAGGTTCCCACGGTCTCCACTTCCTCAGATGGTTTGTAACCTCTATTAAATCTAAAACCTTAAAATGTCTCGAAGGTCAAAACAGTTCAGGACAGATGCCCTTAGGATTTAAGAGTGACAGTTTATGAAGGGAATACAGTGCTAAAGTCAGGTCTGAACAGCAGTACTCTAAGCATATCAGTCTGCTTGGATTACAAAGAATTTTTGGGATTTGGTTGGATAGGAAATTTATACCTATGGGAGGCGATGACTGTCCTATCAAGAGTGTTGAGAACATTCATGATGCTTTTTAGTGAGCACTTTTGATAGCAGTGTCTCATGAAACTCTTCAAGCCAGGTAAAAATCCAAAGCCAACAAAAAAAACCTGAAACCAAAAACCCTGTGGGAGAGTCGCTTTCCAATGGGGAAGTTAAGAATGCGAATGGCTTAAAATACAGATTAGAGAGGATCAGCAGCTGCTGTCAGGATGCCGCAGGAGATGAACACAGACCCGTAAACAAGAAGTGAATTGTTAACACGTCTAAGAGCAGCAAGTGACAGAACTAATTCCGCTCCGACATGTGCTTGTGCCGATTCTGCTGCACCCTGTTGCTTTACAGGAGGTAGATGTGTGAGAACCAAAGACTAATTAGGGAAAACTGATTAGCCTTTTAAGTTGGCCACCTGGTATCCACCCAGTTCCTGCACAGCTATGGACCCATGCTGCTCATTGTAAGAAATGTGTAGAATTCTTTTTTATTTTCTTTTCTTTCCTCTTAATTTTCTTTCTTTCAAAAATATCTCCTCAAAACTAGGCTTCACTAGGACTGTCAGATCAAAATCATATCAAAATCTAATTAATCAAGGCAGACTCAATATAAAATTAAAATTAAAACATTAGATTAATTATAAAAATGATTAATCTTTATAAATTTTAAGAAGTTTGCTGTCTTCTTGGGTATAAATTCTAATTAGATAATTTGGTCAAGTCAATCAATACAATAATTTAAATGTTTAATGCTGAAACCAATATAATATCTAATTTTTAAACCAAAATTTCAAGAGAAATACTAAAGTTTCTTACTTAAAATTCTACTCTTATATGAAAGCTAACTGTTTCCTGCCTAAGAGAAGATACTGACTAAAAGTTCTATAAACACCACTTGTAAGAAATTGGGGAGGAAAACTTTAATCTTGGTAGGGCTTTAAATGCAGAAAATAGAGTATACTTTTATGGTTCATTTTGAGAGACAAATTCTAAGTTAGATTGAATCTAAAACTTGGTTTTTTTGTGCTTTCTCCAACATAAAAATTAGAGGTCTATGAATGTGCCTTCAGAAAAAATAATTGGAATTTCAAGCCAGCTACTTAGCATTTATTAACATTCTGCAAAAAGGAAAATAAGCTCAAATTTATGATTAGTAGACTGACATCAAACTGTTCTGAAACAGCATTTTATGTTGATCTTTCCCTTTTGGAGTTGTCAAATACCTTATCTCTGGGAACAGGACTATCCAACATTGTAACAAGTGCAATATTTCACTGTGTGTTGCTCAATGTCTGATAGAAAATATGCCTAATAATGTAATGTGATACTGGCAGAAATTGGGGTTATGCAGAGTAAATAATTTTACTAATAAAAATGTCACTTAAAAATGAAAAATAATTATTTTTTGCTTAATAAGATATTTCAATGTTCAAACATTTGTATTTTATATTTTTATGTCATGTTAGACCTCAGTTTGATCAAAATTTATAAATGTATTTTTCTCCTACCCTGCATAATATTTTATTTTCTACTTTTGGAGAAGAGGTTACAAATTTCTTGTTTATAAAAAATTCTGTCTCAGCTTTAATTTGACATTTGGAGCTACTTGAATTATTTCACAAGGAAAAAAGAAGTATTTTGGTGTTTGTTGTTGTCATTTTTGTTATGTTTTATTTTGTTGGTTTGGTTATTTCAGTGTTAAAATTATGAAGACCAGCTACTTTGTATTTGAAACCTAGAAACCAATTTTCTGGTGCATTGACCTTATCCCAGAACTAATGTTTTGGAGACAGATAGCACAAGACGCTTAAGATACATTTTCAGAACCTGAAACTGCAAGGAATGTTCTGTAGCCATTTGTATATTTGAGACTCTGTATGTGCATGTTGACACAGACGTGTGTATATATATATGTATATTTTTCCTCATGACACAAAAGCCTTTGAAAGTAGTGGAACTGTTCATAGTTTCGTATCCTAATTTGAAAATTTAATATTTTCTAATTGATCTTTAAGATACTATTCTAAAAATCTCATAAGCTGTTTTTAGTTTATCCAAATTTCTTTGATGGTGCTGTTGCAGTTGCTTCTTATTCTACTGAAATATGAAAGAAGGAGGAATAAAATTCCTTCAGTCAAGATAAAGGGAATATTCGTGATGATAAATAAGAATGTCTTATATGTAACCAGCAGACATTCCTTCCTACCCCTTTCATCATAAGCCAGAGAAATAAAAGCTAGCTCCTTAATAAACTCTAAGAAAGGTTAACGAGTCTGCCTTCAGTGAATCATGAGAGGGAGTAGAGAATGGCTTTCTCAGTGAAGGATCACTCACAGAAAATGCCTTGCTTCTGCTACTAACTTCTTTTAAAATGAGCAGACGGAAGTTCAAACCCCTGCACTAAATACAGTAGTGGTGCTACCACATGCAGCAAGAGAAAACCTGTCAGCCAGCCATAACATTAAGTCTAAAATATTCTACCTCTAATCTAACTTCAGAATTTAGCACCATCACTCAAGCAATAATCACTTACAGTTAGTAACTACATTGAACGGTGTTTTCTAGAACTTTTGATTCATATTGCAATGTGTAGGTAATTTTATTTGGATCAGTCTTTCTAACTTGATTTAAGACTTTAATTATGGAAATATTATTTGCCCTCCATTTCCCCTTTAAAAATGTACTGCGTTCCCTGGAAGCTTTATTTTCTTTGTAATAGAATTTAATCTGAGGTTAATGACACATAAATTCTACCTGAGTACTTAATTCCATGTTTAATTCCTTTTTTTTTTTTTTTTTTGTTTAACTTGGTTACAAAATACTATGGTAGAACTGAACTTAGCCCCTGTGCTTTTTAATGCTATTTTACCTTTTGGTCTACTTCAAAAATATTTACTCTTCAATATTTTTCTGAAAGCGAGGGGCCTTAATCATAGTAATTCCAAGTTCATAGGTAAAGTGCATTGCTTCTTGAAGGGCTCGCTAGAGAGGTTTAGCAGGATTCTGTTGGTCTCTATCCTTTGGTCACGTGAGAAGCTCACATAACCAAAGTTACAGAGAGAAGTTATAGTATGGAAAATTGAACTGTTGGGATTTTTGTGTTTGGGAATGCATAGTTCTAGCTCATTTTTCTGTTCAGATGGAACTGCTGATACAAAGCAGATGAAAGTTTAAGTGTTTTTTCTAGAATGGAGAGTTACAGCGAAGACAAGCTCCTTTTCCCAAGAAAACACCAACTTGTATTTGTCAGAGACAAATGCAGCTCAGCGCCACGCAATGCCACCTTACACCAGGGCAGGAGACACAGCTAGGATGGACAGAGCCATGTTCTGCTGGGAAGATCAACACCCTTGCTGCATAATAAGTAAGTGGAAAAAGAAAACATGGATTAAATACATAGACAAAGCCATGCTTAGCTTTCTGGTAGGCTAAGAGCCTACCAGATCATTGCTGCCTAAGTCTCTGTTGTATGTCTGTATCTACCTCTTGTCCCAAGTCTCCTATATTATTGTATACTCCCTGGTGGATTTTTGCTGCCTAAATGTGTTCAACATCTATAGCAAAAGGGTTCCTTGATCTTTACTGTGCTCCTTATTGTTCACATATGACAAAAAAAACCCCATAAATAATAATAATAAGCAGAGACAGGTGTAATACAGGTGGAGGAACTGCTGCCTGAGGCAGCAGGATCATTGGATCACAGCTAAATCATGGCTTTAAGAGGGAGAAATAGAAGGAGTGAGCCCTTTCAAGCAGGGTTCTGCAGGAATTTCAAGGGATGGAGTTGGCTGTCCAGAGATGATCCTTCCAGGATTGCTGCAGGCTCCCATAATCCCTGCAACAGGAGCCTATGCCTGGCTCTGCTCTGAATCCTCTCTGGCTGCTGCTGCTGGTTGTGGCAGGCATACACACTGGTTTACTTAAAGAGAGGAATGAACACTCAACTGGCCATACTCTGTCTCAATTTTTTCTTGGTTGAACTGGCTATAGCATTTCTTTTTGAGAGGGGTCAGGCAAGTTTTTTGAATGGGACTAGAGAGTGGGCACAGCCCCCAAATAGCCCCAGTCAGTTGGGCAGTATAGTTACTTGCTGAGGACAGTGCCTAGGACAGTCACTGTCTGATCTGCCTTGCTGAGAAGCCTAAAACCAGCCCTGCACAAAGAAAGGAAAAATCTAGGAATCCCCAAATTCAGTCAAGGTCAATGTCTGACAGGAGGGGTCTGGTATCGCTAAAACTGCTCAGGAAGTCTCTGAAATGATGTTGAATTCATCAGCTTGGCTCTTTCCTTGAGAAACACCAGCATCCTACACAGAGAAAAGAAAATATATCTTCAACTGAAACTCTTGGGGGGTATGGTGAAGAGGTGTGTGTAGAGGTTAAATCAAACTCAATCTATTTGCAAAGGTGCTAACATCAGAAACAAGGAGGAAATGCTCAAAATGAAATGGGAGCCAGATCAGAAAACGTTAATGGAATAACGAAAACAAGTCACTGTGTCAGGAAAAAAAAAAGGCAGGCTAAAAGAAATAAAATAGTACTCTGCAGTGCTAGCCAAAATAGATTATTTCAAGAAATCTCTAGAAGATCAGTCATGAAAAATCCCAGCTCACAGATCTCAAATACATTATCAAGATCTGGAGAAACATGTAGGAGACTCCAGCTGAACTGCACAACTTCAAATGAGTTCAACTGGAGATTCAATAACAGGAAAATGCAGACACAAATAACAAAAATTACTAAGACAACCTTTAAAAACAAAGAACTGGAAAGCACAAAGACCAGATGTCATCCATGGTTTTGGATAAATTATTTTGCCCTGCTACAGTCTCTGTTTCTACGTGTTTCATAAGAAGAAAAATCATTCAAAGGACGACACACACAGCAGAAGAGCACCAGTACTGAAAACCAAAAGCAACTAAGTGTTTTGTAACTACAAATATGTCTCCCTTCCTTTACCTTCCTCAGAAACTGCTAAGGCTTGTTTTATAATGTCAGATTTTGAACTTTGATTGACATTTAACATAGGATTAAAATGTAGACAAATGAAAACCAAAATACATGAAAGCTCTACTTCTGATTGACCTCTCATTTCAAAGACTGTTCAGTCAAAGTGAAGAAAATGTAGCTGGGACAGAATTTTCAGAGACCCCTGCAAAATATTTGATTCAGCAGCCACTAGGATTGTTGTGACTGTTCCAGCTTGCACCTGGGTGTGTATAATTTACCAGGGAGCAACAAGAGCTGCAAGATGTGTTTTCTCACCAGATTAGGCAATGTTTTTTAGTGAAATGTTGTCTTGTAAGTTGTCACGTTGTCCTTAAACTGACCCCTGGAGCAAAACAGGAAATAAAAATCTTGATATTCCCAGATTCATCTCAGCTTATGGGCTTTTGAGATTTGTCAGAACATCTTATTGCATGTACATCCTTTTTTCTGCAGAAAGCAAGTGTCTCATATTTCTCAGCCTCCCCAACTTCAGTCTTAAAAAAAAGGAAGAAATTTAAAGTCGAAAGCAGGCAAGTATGATCTGGAGATGCAAACGTTGAAACTCTTGATTAGAAAGCCAAAAATAATGTTACTAAATTGGAAAATTAAAACAGTAAAATATGTTTCTTATTACCTTGTTTGCACCAAAGATACCTGCTATTTAAGCTATTTGATAAATATATGGGCTTTAAAAAACAAAGGCAAAATTCAGCTGAGCATTCATCCATCTTCTAGATGCCAGCATTCAGAATAGGAACTAAAATTAGTTCAGCAACCAGTACATTTGTGTCCTTTCTCATTTTCTGCTGTTTTTTTCTGAACTTACTATGTTCAAGATTTTTCTCTCTCATTTTAGTTTTTATATAGATCAAATTGTATCTGCACTGAATTGTAGTTCAGCACCTTATCTACCTTCATAGGCATTGCCATAGTTTCATTTTTTTTTGTATACTTTCCAATTTACATGTCCTTCTATCAGCAGCACTTTCATGATGCCATTAGACATATTTCATAAAATGCATTTCCTGAATAGATGTCTCATAAAATATAAAACCTCTAAGTTTGCCTTGAACTTTTTATAGCATCATGACATAATACTTATTGAACAACAACCCGATCCTCAGAAACATTTTTTCAAATCACCTTTTCCAAAAATTTCGGAATGCGTGAGAATAGCATAAAAGACCAGACACAAAATTTTGGGGTATTTCTCTATCGGCATCACTGATATGAAAACCATATCAGAAATTAAGAAAAGGCTACATCAGCCAGGTCATGATGTTGAAGTGGATACTAAATTATTTGGCAGAATCAGGCCTTTTCAGCTGCATCATGAAGTTGGGCTTCGGAAAGACTGACAGCACTAAAGAGGATGACAGGCAATCAGCACATGTAGTCTTTTCCTTCGTATATTGTACCAGTTGAAGATCAGCTTTAGAGATGATAGGCAAAGCCCTCTTAGATGGGCAAAAGTGTTAGGAAGCTGATGAGTGTTCTGTTAAATGATCCAGAGCAGACTACTTAAAACTGTTCATTTGTTACAGACACACAAAGCCCGGCTCTTCACACAGATTCGCTAGCACATCATGTTTTGAACCAGCACACAAATGACAGAGATCCAATATATAGTGAGATTATGTTTCTGAATGGTGCTGGCAGATTCAGGACAAAATATTGGGGTAGTAAAAGCAAGCCTCCACTGGGACCTACATGGCTAATGCTACCTCCCTACAAAAGTGAGGTGATGGCAACACTGGCATGGAAGCAGGAAACACTACAAGAAGCTTTCACCTAGTGACCAGCCAAATTATTAAACTATGCCTCTGTGAATAAGATGACAAAAAAATACACATGAAAGACACTCTGTAAAAGATTTGCCTGCCTGAACATAGTGATCCTGTGTGATTTTAGACAACCTAAGATATTTTACTTCACTGATAGCTGAAATTCCCAAGCTGCATTAGATGATAATATTTAGACACCTTAATCACCCTCACACTGCGACACATATGCTTGCCCCTGGAACGAACACCTGTCAGATAAGAAAAACAAATAAATTAATGAAATAAATGAATAAAATAAATAGAAATAAATTTTAAAAAAAAAATCTTCTTCCTAGCATTGATCTTCAAGAAGAGGGAAATAGTCAACATTTAAAGAAAGCAAAGAGTTAGGATCATCTGCAGCTCCTCTCAAAAGTAACCATGCCACGGTTATTTCCATCAGAAGTGAACTTAAAAAGTGGTGTTATTATGAAGAGATTTTCTGTACTGGTAGATCTCACTGGCCTCCTAAAGATCCAGTTGCTTTAACATCTAATGAAAAATTGCACATGACAACACTGGTACACGAAGGTGTGATTTGGCATAACAGGGATGGCGGTGTAATAAAGCTGCTCTGATTACACTTGAAACATTTATTTAAAAGCTTAGGATATATACCAGTCTATAACAAAGTGTCATAACTCCAATATTTAGAATGTGCTGACTACATTTAAATCTTAAATGTCTTTTCTTAGTGCTACTCATTCAAGCAAAACTGATTGATTTCAAAAGGTGTTTTGGCTGAGTTAGAAGCTATGGACTCTGTAAATATGTAGCCCAGCCAAGGTGAGGAGGCAGATTGCTACAGCAAACATAATTAAAATCTCAAAACAAAGATTAATTCAGCTAGTGAATTTTAACTTCGCAGTAGAACCATAGCAGGAAAAATGAAACAAATCCTCTTTCTAGTATATGAGTATACTCTCAACCCAGTTGAATAAAAAAGGTTATTCAACGAAGTTTCCCTGCTGCCAGTCACTGGAAAAGAAGAGGAGAAATCCTGTGAAATGAATTCTCAGAGGATAAAGTTTTTCATGAAAACAAAAATAAATTGAATTCAACAGTTTGCTAACTGCAACCTGCTAACCTTATAAAAATATATCAATAATGTTAAAAATAAAAAATGCAGCCAAGGGAAACAGCCAGATTCCTGAGGGAACAGATTGAATTCTCACCAGTAGTGGTTAGCCACTCACCTTTCTTATCCTGATAAGCAATTAAGATGCTATTCTGTTAAAGCCCAATGCCATCTACTCTTAATTTGTCTCAGCTTAGATGGATAAATGAGCATGGACTATTCCTTCAGTTCCCTGCCTTTTTTTATTAACTGCCTATGCACAGCAGGTTGGCAGATCTTGTGCAAGAAGTGTTAATTAAGGCTGTTTATTTCTCTTTTCTTTTTTTGTTTTCCTACAGTAGAATTAGAATTCTCTATACACTTTAGCAGCCAATCTCCACAAAGAGGTATAGATGCAGTACTCACACTAAAGGAATTGGAAGTTTTGAATATCAGTATGCTGCAGAAACATATGTTTTTAAATGTGGCTGACAGGGATAGATTGCAAGCCTCTTGGACTTCTTTTTTTCCCCTCCCTAATTTTATCCTGAGATACAACAGATTTTGTTGAAGAATTTTTAATACCCATAGTTAGAGCCTTAAGAGCGACTACAGTCTGACAGTAAAAGCAATAATAATGAAGATCATTGTCCATTTCTCTCTACTATTCAATGTTTACTTACACAAAATGAATAGGCCAAACATGAGCAATATCCACATCGCAGCGGCTTGGGGGTTAAACCATCACCTGTCACTGAGAGGAAAAACAAAGCCAGAACCTGAACTTTTTTCACTTACTTTTCAACAGAATATCATCATAACACCCTAGTATTTCTCTCTGTATGCTGTCCATGACTCACACCCACTAACCAGCTGTCTTAGGAAAAACCTTTCTCTTCAAAAATTTCAACAGAACTGGTATGTTTTTGTTTGTGTGTAAAAAAATTTAGTTATGATGAATATTCTTCCATAAGAAGAAAAAAACCCGAACCTGACAAACAACACAGCTGAGAAAGAGACATTTAGATGACATTTCTTAGGGGTTATCCTAACCCTGGCTTATCTGGCTTAGTATTGAACACAGATTTTATACCTCACTCATATCTTGACAGTAAAATAATTTCTGACTTTTCTAAGCCCACCACCGGATTTAAGAAGGCTGCAGCTTTTTGTCATTCATAGAAATAAATAAATGGTTTGGAACTTTCATCAGAGCTGAGAGCCAGACTCACCTAGCCAAGGACAGTGTGAGGGTTGTGTCAACACAGACGACTCAGAAATTGTCACCACCATAACAAAAGCTTTGACGGCACCGTTTCCAACTGACAGTAGAGAACAGAATGCATTTTCAAGCCTCTATTGCTCTCAGAAAAAAAGCTCCATTGAATCTTGCAGAGACAGCTGACAGGATTATTTTCCTGCAAGTGTTTGCCCTGCCCACCTTCTGTTTCACATTTCTTTCTAACATATTAGAGCTAACAGCTGATGAGGGCAGGTTGGCGGTAGGAGAACATCATGTGAATGGGAGGAATGAGAATCGGGGATTTGCCATTCTTTGCAGGATACCAAAAGGCTGTTTATGTTGCTTTTGCACCAGATGCAGTAGAGTTATGAAGAGGAGAAGGATGGTCTAAAGCATTCTAGAAAGAAAGCAATAAGAGTCGAAGTTACATATCTGCCACTCTGTGCATGTCAGCAGTTCCTAACACTCTTATGAATTTGGTTGTGAGAAACTAAATGGTGTCAGGATTTGGATACAAGCCTGACAGAAATTGAGGTGTTAGCTGCAAAGAGAAGATTGAGAGAGTCTGTATTTTGTTGATAAAGGGTGAACAGAGAGTCTTGAACACAGTTTCTGCAAGAGTATAACTGATACTTCAGAAGGTCCCCTCTCATGTCTCTGCATTCATACTTCTCTGTAATTACTATAACTATGATATTGTATTCTGATATATATTTAAATAACTTATTTTAGAGCCAAGGAAGAAAACTACCGTTGACATACACATTGCAAATGAATCTGACATAAAATGATAATTCTGACATAAATTATTTATGCTGCTTCTGATTTTAGGATTAATAAAACTTAATTTTTACTATGCTGACAACATTTTCTCTTTGGATATTATGATTAGACTACATTCAAATAAAATAAAGATTTAAGCATCGGAATTAGAAAAATTGTCCCTTTCAAATTTACAGCTGATTTGAGAGTTTTAGAGACTGGTTCTTTATCTACATATTATAGAAGAAAAAGTGATCATCAACTATAGGTTAAGCTTCTTCAGAGGCTTATGTCATTTCATTTAATTCAGTTTTGCAAGGAGGTGGGTGTTCTATGCATACTCCAAAAGAACGTTTTGTTTTCCTAAGAGCTGGCTTCAAACTTTGTGGAAGATTCAGTCCACATTTTGCCACCACCAAATTTCATTTCAGAACAGTCCTTTCTCTGGAACTGCAAGAAGATTGAATGAGAAACCATGGAATGGCATCAAAAAGGTGTTTTCATTGTCTATGTTCATCATATGGCAGCAGAATGAGGAACAAAACTGACAAGTATGGTTCTTACTGAATTATACTTTTGACTTTAGGCCCCCAGGTGTTCACCTAAATGCAGAAATCTAGAACAGCACAATGACCAGGAATAGTGTTTCAGCTGGTAATGTCTATCTCTTTTCTTGGAGGCTGAGAAGCTTTGGATAAGTGCCTAATAGAGCTGCTGTCTGGTTGCCAGACACATTTCTTCCTACCTTTTGGCTCTGTGTTTACGGCATACACTTGAAGATAGGATCTTCACTGTAGTTCAGCTGAAATCAGTTATCCACTAATGCATAACATACTTATACAAAACCACTTTCTCTATCAACTTATGCTGCTGTGTTTACATGTATTCCCATAAAATCCACACATCAAACTGCTTCAAAATACCTAATGACTATATTAGTCCTCTGAATAACTGTTGTGTAATGTGTGGTGAATATTGAGGATTTGTGCTCTGAGAAATGAAAGAAAATAGAAAACAAGAACATATTTTTTAAAAAGGGATAGAAGACAAAAAATCCTCTATAGTTACTTTTATAGTAAAAATATGGTCTAAACATGCTTGGGTTTGTTATTAGCAATGTCCACATTTTTTCTTAAAGGTGCGACAACCTTATTTAGGTATCAAATGTTCTTTATTTCTCGAAGTCTTCCTATGTACTTTTTAGATTGAGGCTGTATCCATTCTTTGACTGTGAATGCAAACTTTGGTGGCTCTGTAGACTGCTTAATCCTTTCATGGAACATTACAGTTTTAAGTTTCAGAACCGCTTTACTATTTATTGTTAATATTTTAAACAGCACAGAACATGCACTTCACTTATACACTTGTCATGAAGACAACTTGATTTGCATTCTTACTGCAAGAAGTACCAATTCTGCTTCTTTGAGGGAAAAAAAGAGCCAAAAATCTGACCTCATCTGCAGAACTTTAGCCTCCTTTAGGTTCCATAGGCCTGTAAAGGTATTTTGTTGATGTCAGTCAGATTCCAGTCTTGTAGTATTACCAGAAATGAAACAATAGATTATTTTAGTATAAAAATTTAATAATTAATAATTTATTACAATTTTCACATTTTCCATTAATTCCTTTAAGTTTTTGCAGTATAATGTTGCTATAGAAAGCACTTACAAATTAATACTTTCAGAAATGAAAAATAAGGGAAAAAATAAGGAATAAACTATGGAGAAAAAAGTTTGTGAATCAGTAACATTATTTGTGACTTATTGGCATCAAAACACTTGCAATTATTTTACTAATTAGATCCTGTTTCCACCAGGCATGAAGTCATGCTACATTTCATATGCAATATTTGTTTTTCAAAATTAATCACTTTATTTTTTTTTTCCAAAAGGATTTCACAGTCAAGTGGTGCACTTGAGCTAGTCTCAAGCAATGCTTATCCTAGGCTGTGCTGCGAAGCAGTGAGCAGAGCTGGGAAGCTGGGAGTAATAATGGAGATCAGAAGTGACCTGTCTGAACTTTGTTGAGGGAATAGTGGATGTTGTTAAATAAAGCTAATTTCCTTTGGCTAATGTATTGTAAGAGGCTGTGTGAATTCCTGCATGGATGAGACAGTGACACAAGTGTCTTGAAATTGTAAAATCTAAATAATGGAATATAGCATTCATTTGATATTATAGTGACCTATGCATTTAATGGATTAATGACTACAGGTTTATTTTCTTAATTTTGTACAAAAGATGTGTGTGAATGGGATCAAATTAAATACTTTCATGATCCCTTCTTTTATCTGATTACAGGAAAACTAACAGTACTTAGTGATTTAAGATATCTGTATAATTTTTTGGGCAGACTTGTTTCTTTGGAACCATAAGAAGTCTTGCCTATTGAAATCTTTTATACCAGGACATTATATTTGTAATATATCTTTTAGATGTAAGGCTCTCATAATTTCCATTTAAATGTCCTGACCTTATAAAGATTACCTGGTCTATAAAAAAATTGGGGTCTGTTAAGTTTTTGAGTAGGAGATTTGAAAGGAAGCTACCAGGATTTATGTTCTTGACATGTAAACAAAATGTCCTGAATGGAATATATGGAGATCTACATGTGAAGATTCTTGTCACCTGACTTTGACTTCCTAAAACTTTACTGTCTACTTTACACTTAAAATTGGGACTGGCTCTATGGTCAGTGGGTGAATTCTTCCCACCCTAATGTGGTAATTGTTTTTTCTTTATTGGTTATGGGAGTAACTTCAATGGTTAGTTGTGATGTCTGAAATCAGGCAACATGAAGCCATGTAATTATTATTTGATTAGTTCATAGCAATTAAATAATTGCTTTCATGAGTATTTAATCAGAATTTAGTACTGATATGGACTAATTTTAAATCAATATCTAAAATTATGTAAAGAAGGGAGTGAATTTCAAATAATATGCAGCAATTGTAATCCTGGGATTTCTGGTTCATGAGTCTTGGCATGTGATAGAACTAGTTGCACTTTGTCCTTTAGACTGTTTTTCTGTGAAAGAAAAAAGGAAGGAAGAAATCAGTAAGCTGCTGCCTTCACAGCCATCTACCGTCCATCAGATCTAAAGCCCTCCAACACTGTAACAGTTTCTCATCTGGTTTAATCTGCCTGCCCCACGGGAAGCTTCTACTGGTAAAGATAAGCTGCCAATTCCTACCTTTGGGCAACAAAAAATGTCTATCTTGTCTTAATCCTCTACCTCAGAGCATTATCTGGAGTTTAAGGAGCTCTCATGACATCTGACACAGTAAGAGGAGAAAAGCAGTGAAGTCAGGGACTGAAAGGCATTGCAAGAGTTTGTAAGAGTAAATGGGAGTTTGGAGAATGAGTGAATGAGGAAGAGCAGAGGCACTCAGCCACGTGCTCTTTCTGCTGCAGTTGCCTCATTGGGATCGACTCCTCCCTGCCAAGGGAACAATGCTCTGCTCTTTGCTGTCAGAGCAGACGTGTAGGATCCCAGAAAAGAGGTTTGAAACACACACATTTTATTCTAAAAAAGATAGAGATGAAACCCACATGGGTGAAATGGGTTTAAATGGTTACTTTTGGTTCTTCAGTGTAATCTAAACTTAATTTCATAGGTGCTTTCCCAGCTCTACAGATAAGCCTTTGGAAAAATAATTACCAAACCCAACAATAAAGATTTAAAAGGAGCTGAAAAATCAGCCTCAAACAGTTGTATCAATGGAGGGTGTAATGTATGTGTGAACATTCATCATGCAGTCTTCTAATCTAGGCTTAAATCTCCTTCTCATCCTGCATCTGAAACAAACAAATTAAAACAAAAAACCCAACAAACAAATAAACAACCGAAACCAAACCAAAACACCCCACAAACCACAGAAAACTCATGTATGTTTCAGAAAATGTAAAAAAAAAAACCCTAAAGAAACAACAACAAACCAAAATGAAGATCTTTGGATTTCAAGAAGTGAAACTAAACCTTGCAAGAATTTAAAGTAAACTTCACAAGAATCTTATTTGGTTAGATGTAGCTCATCAAAACCATAACATGCTGAAGTTAGCTGCTTCTCAATCTTCCTCCTTAAGGAGAAAAGAATGGAATGTAGTCATCTACTACTCCTTCACAGAAAGCAGGAGGATGTAGAAGAAGAAAAGGTTAATGAACACCATTCAACAGAGATGTCCTCAAGGAAGCTCCAGAGCAATAAATTATTAAATATGAAAGCATAGCACCTGCTGCAGCCAAGCTAATGGTGAAAATATTTTAAAAACAAGAGCTGTCCTGGGGTATAATCCATTAATATATTCTGCATCTAGAATTTTTATTGTAATTCTTCAGAAGTCACAGATTAGGCAGCAAAAGCATTCATTACAGTAAAATGCTTTTACCTGTACAGGGGATAGGCCTCGCTGTGATTCTGTAATTCTGCCAGTCCTCTGTTTATCTTTGTTCTGGCTGTGTGGCTCTAAATCAAGATAAAAACCAACTCAACATGAAGGAAAATAAAAGGAAGGTCATTTAATCACCACGTTAGCTTAAAATGATTATTGATTCCTGGAGGTGATGTCTAATTCTGCCAGAAAATCCATTTCAGTAATGATTACTGCCCTCTGCCTTATCTATTATACTGGAGGTTATTAAAAGTGGGAGTCTCTAGGGAAGTATATAGCTTTAGACCACTAATATCATATTTAATATGTTTTTAACAGAACAGAGTTTCAGACTGTGCCCTTTAACCTACAAGCGAATCAAGGAGAGTGTAGGTCTAATTATTATATATACTCCACTGGGATCTAGTCACACACTGGATGATAGATAAATATCAGCTGGGACAAAGATGTATTGAACTCTTCATCACTCTAAATTACCAGGTGCACACAGCTCTAGAAATAACACACTCAGAAAACTTACTGTACCCTTTTGAAATAGTTACTCAACTTGCTGTTGCACTTTACCAAATAATGTTCCCATCCTATGACACTTGTATCATGTTTTCCTCCTGGCTGCTCTTTCAAAATCACAATGATATAAACCACCATGGGAATAAAGAATTGTCTGCATACTGAGACATCTGTCCTGCCGTTGTGTACACACAGGGACTCTGGTGTGTCCCAATCCAACTAGATTACATAGCTAAACGCATAATGAGGGTAACTTGATAAAAATGAAAGATTAAATATTCAGAAGATTAGATTAGATCATCCAATCTAGTCACCTTTTGTGATCCTAATTTCTTTCTTTATGTGAATCTCTAATTTAAAGGAAAAAAAAAAAACAGGTCAAATGACATATGAGATAGCATATTAAAATTATGTTTTTTGGTGTTCCATGGACCAACTGGTATTAATCCTTGAACCTTTTTACCACCTGCTGCTAATCCTTGAACCTTTTTGAACCAAAGAATCAGTATTAATGCTTGCAAATTTTCATAGATTGGAATTTTTTTCTCGTTATATTTAAAATTATAAAAATATATTATTTCAGGGATCAGTTGCAGATCTTTTCCCAGAGAGTTTTGGACCATCATTAATGAGAAAGTGAGACTCTCTACCGCGTGGGCTATTGAAAGTAATTTTTTTTTTTAATCCCAGAAAAGCTTTTTAAAAAGTTATTTTAAATAAAAGCACTTGGAAAAATAAATTACAGAACCCAGTTTCTGAAATTAATTCATCTGACAGTATTTACAATTTGAAAAGTAGCTTAATAACAATAAATTAAAACCATATAGCAAAACTCATGACTGCCTCTTTATTGTAACATTATTTTATTATCTGCCATGACCAAGAGATACTGTAGATCATATCAGTGGTATTATATTTGATATGAAGAGATGTCCAGAATCAGTGAATGAAAAAAAAGTAGAAGGAAATTGCAGTTCCAAACTATTACACATATTTGGGGCATTACAGACCATGAGGCACAACTACTTTTAATTCTCTGGTATGCACTCCCTATACTGTGTGAATTAGTATAATATTTTTATATATTATTTATATATATATATACTATACATAATGATATAAATTTACAATAATGTATTTTCCAGGAACGTATGAGACTTTTGTTATTTGACGCATAAAGAGGACATGGAAGATTACATGATTCTGTCTTTGTTCTGATCTCATTCCACTTCACAAAGGAAAAAGAAATCTGAAGTAGTCAATTTTCTTATCAAGGCATCCCAAAACCAATAAATAAGTGCAAATAAACTGCAGTTTAAAACCCTGGTCAGATAAAGTACCAGTCACACAAGGAACAAGCCCCAAAAATTATGCAAACACTGATAATACCATGCTTATTAAATGGTATATTTGTATACAGAGTTGTGCTATGCTACTACATCTGGGAGCTCAGCAAATGTAATTTCAATAAATATTTGTCAGAAAATATATTTTTTCATCTTATTGTTCTTTGCAGGGCAATTTTCTTTTCTCTTGCTACTCCTGATATTATTACAGCTTTCGTACTTTTGTTAACTGATGCAGACTCAGAGTAAGTTGCTGGAAAGCTAATCACTGGTTTTAAAGAACTTTTGTGTTAGTCTAACAATTAATTAGACCCTAACAGAGGCAGAGAAGGCCTGATGATTACGTTTTGAGATTCAGTGTTCAGATTAGTGGCCAGACAGAGAACATAATGCTAATTATTAAAAATGTCGTAGAAATTTGGTATAAACTTTCCACATCAGTTGTTTTCCACATTTCACACAGTTGATAGATGTGATCCAAACTTTATAAATACAGTGCAATGAAACACTGTCAAGTGTTTATGTTAATGGGTGTTCTGTCATTAACTTTAATGGGGACTATACACACTATATGGTAAAATTAAGAAAGGCATGTATGCTCTTTAGCATCCTATGACTCATAGTTTAATGGTTAATTATTTCATTCTTGAGTTGCTGTTCACTTTGAAGGATCTGTGGCCCAATAAATTGTTTATTTCAACTGTGCCTGTGGATGTTTTGATATTTTGACCTTTTTATTATAATGTATATAATTCAATTATTTTGATGTAGTGTCAGTAATTCATTATAATGCAGAGAGATATGACAGCTATGCCACTTGTAGGATAGTACTGCATTTCCTTGCTGCATTGAGTGATAACTCATTCATTTGTTTTGAGCCATTATAAGTGGACTTGTATTGCTCACCGTTAGGACATTTAGCAGAAAACCTGCTGTTGCTTATCGTAGGGACCTCTGGAAGAAAAAAAAAACACAAAACCAATCCTAGATTAATGTCCTCAATGTGTCACTGTCAGAGAAGTCAGCCAAACCACAAAGTACTTTTTAATGGAAGAAATATCAGTTATTTTCTCTTTAAAATGCTGACATAAATATAATCATAAAAATGAGGAAAAAAAAATACTAATTCATTGACCAAAGACAGTGTCAGATTCTCAGCTGGCATGAATTTGCATGCTCCATTACTGTTAATTGGATTTATGCTCCCTAAAGACCAGATGTTCTATGTTTCTTGGTGTATAGTGCTTTCAGAATCGTAGTAGGTTTTTGCTTTAGTATTTTGGTTTTTTATGGACTGGGTACCACTGTATTTGTTCTGGTCAGTCTTTTGCCATATTTAAACTCTGACATGGCTTAGACAGTTAATTATCAGATTGCAGACTCAAGTTTTATTAAATATTTTGGATCTACACCATTTTTAGTTAAGCAATTCTTCTGTTTGTCAAATTAGATTATTTATTTATATTTTATTCAGCTGTGAGTGCAAATAAGATTTTAACTCTCCCTCATAATTTTAACACCCACAGTTTCTTCTTCCTCACACCTCTGCTAACACCTTCATTCTCCCTATTCCCTATCAGAAAAAAATTTATTCCAGCCATATACATAAAGTAACTCTTTTTCATAAAGTCTTAAAGTCTTATATGCTACTTGTTGAGACCAAGAGCTTGGTGGTTATTGTTTTGTTTTGTTTTGTTCTGTTTTTTATTTTCCTGAGGATAAAATGAAGATTGGATTGAAACAAACAAGCAAACCCCCTACTACATGTTACTTAACACAGTCCACCAATGAGATTGCTTTTTTGACCATTTCATACTGATCATTTTGTTCAAGATTTTGTTAATCAGAAGTTCTGTGGTTTAGTTAAGAAACTTGCAACTAATCATCTTAAATCCTGTAACTCTCATTAATCATACGCTATTAAAATTTTTGTCCATCCTTGTCCTTTTCTGTGGAAGGAAATCAATGAATTATTCCACAGCATATGCTGTGTTTGCAACTTACTAGATTTAATAAATTATAACAATTTTTAAATAGCAAAATAGTAGTATTTTGTGTCTGAGATACTGAGACTTCTGCTGATTTAAAGAGAGAAAGGACTTCATTTGTGCACTGCCAGCAGGTTGAGGGAGGTGATCCAGCCCCTCTACTCAGCCCTGGTGAGGCCACATCTGGAGTGCTGTGTCCAGTTCTGGGCTCCTCAGTACAAGAGAGACCTGGAGCTCCTCGAGCAGGTCCAGCAGATGTTTACAAATTTGAGTAAGGGCCTGGACGATCTCTCTTACAAGGAAAGGTTGAGGAAACTGGGCCTGTTCAGGCTCAGGAAGAGATGACCGAGAGGGGATCTCTTCGCTCTCTGAAAGTCTCTAAAGGGAGGCAGCCAAGAGAATGGATTCCAGGCTCTTCTTGGTGGTGCCAAGACATAGGACAAGAGGCAACAAGCCATATCTGATGCAGAGGAAGTTCCACCTGAATATGAGGAAGAACTTCTGTACTGTGCAGGTGACTGAGCACTGCAACAGGTTGCCCAGAGAGGTCATTGAGTCTCCCTCACTGGAGATATTTGAGAACTGCCTGCACAGAATCCTGTGCCATGTGCTCTAGGGTGGCTGTGCTTGAGCAGGGAGGCTGGACCAGCTGATCCAGCATGATCCCTTCCAACCTGACCCTTTCTGTGATTCTGTGTTTCATTTTCACATGGAAATCTTACAAAAGTTGTTTTAAAAATAAAGTTGACATCTTAAACTTGTCATTTGAAGAAAATACCACACGTACATATTTGAGGGAAGAACTAGCATCAACAACTTCATTAATTGACAAGAAATTTTATTATACTATTATTACTTTTATTTTATGTAAGCATGTACTTTCTTGTCTTATACAAAATCACTATGAGAGTAGCAGTAGATCAATTATTGATAGCTTTCTTTTTCTTTATCATTGTTCCTAAAGTTCTCTAGTCTTTTACAACTTATTTTCCTTTTTCCCCAGTATTGTAGTAAAATAACATAGGTGGTGGGAGTTTTTTATAGCTTCCTTCTTATATCCATTTTACCTATAAATCTACCCATTACCAGTGGCAAATATGGAACAAATTTATTTTTCCATAGCTCCTGACTATCAACAAATGACCCATCAAATGTTCATTGACTGGTTTTTTTGGGGGGGGTGAAATGTGTCAAAACCAGCTTCTTTTTCTTCTTGTCACTTCCAGACAGCACAATGAAGACTAGAAAAACTCATATATGATGGGAAACCTGGTGCCTGTTGAGCTGTGAAAAGAGCTGCCATTAGGAACCCAAAATATTTCTGCCAGGTCAGCAAAGTATGAGAAAAGTTCCCATTAAGCAGTTTATAACTATACACCTCTTTTTTCTTCCTTTCCCGCTCTCCTCCCCCTCCAAGCCTTTGATAGCCAGCAATTCACTTTGCTGGCACACACTGTGGCCTTTCTCAGGGTATAATTCACGATGTTTATACTGTCATTTCAGTCTCTGTACTTTGTATTTTTTCATCTCATAGCCTTTCTCTTTTTCAGGTTCTTGTCACCCTGGAAAAACACTAGTGTTTATAACCTCTCTGGCTACACTGACTGGCTTTGTCACCAGAGGTTTTTTTAGCATCCTTAATGACCTGTTAGGAAGAATCATGTAAACATTCTGTCATAGTAAGTGTTAGGCTGAAAATCTGTTACCTTAACTTGTATCTTCAAAATATTGGCATATTAAGTGCTTGGGAATTGGCCAATGTGATGGGCTGTCTCGGTTTGAGACAAGTTTAGGGGGAAATGCCCTGGATGGGACATCTCCTCCACAGAAGAGAGGTTTCAGCACTCCTTCTCCCACCAATATAAAAGGAATTTCTTGGATGAAAGTAAAAAAACCTATTTATTTAGCAAGCAGAGTGCCAGCAGGGCAAAGAAAAAAAAATGAGTAATGTTAGATAATAAACCTCCTCGATGCAGAGAAAGCTGGTGTATTTTAGAGTTTCCTCTGTAGCTGGCTCGGCCCCTCTGGAGGCCCAAGGCCGGGATGCAGCGTCCCCGCAGCCTCCCTGCTGGTCCACGGGGTCCAATGATCTGGTTCTTGGGTCACAGCTGGGCTGAACAGTTCCAGAAGAAGTTCTGGAGGATTTCAGTATGCAGTCCTGGGAAAATTCCTTGCCTCAGCCAACAGGCTGGCTAAGAGCAGGAAGGTGCTCCCTCGGCTCTGCAGCGGTGAGAACGCGGGGGAGCGTGTGTGAGTCCTTGAACACAAACTGCGCTGAAGAATTTGCTCGGCTTCCCCCCTCCTCTCCTGGACCCAGCTTAGAGCTGCGGGACCCATTTCTGGGCATAAAGCAGACGACAGGGGAATACAATATTATCATAAAATCACCCCAAGACGTGGGCACAGTACAGTAAATTCTTCAGATACTCCTTTTTCTTAGTGGTTTTCCTTTTTGCCAGAAAATGGCCATGCTAATCAAAGAACAGATGTGCTATTAGGCTGTGAATTCTTGGGACCTTCTGTGCTAAATACTTATAACTAAAAACATTTTCCAAAAATGGCAATATACATCTAGAATAAAAAGCAAAACACTTTTCGTGAGGTTTTGAGCAATATCCTAAATGAGGTATACAGGAAATTCCAAGTATTATGTTTTTATATATATTGCCATGGGAGAATGTAGAGAAACCCAAATTCTGCTCTGTTTTTTCAACAAAAAGAAGTGTCTGAGGCATCCAGAAAGCTTAGCAGAAAGTTGTATTTTCTAGCACTAGTAGATTTTGTATAATCAGTGGTGTTAGTCTTGAAATAGCTAAACTTCCCACATCCTTTGCAGTAGTTATATGACCTTTTGTAGTAATACTTTATAGGTGAGAACTAGGTATTGTTTAACTCAAGAAAAAGGCACCAGAAATTAAGGTGGTATATTTACCGTTTGTTTCAATTTCTGTTTCTGTCTCAATTTTTAGTTTCTGTTTTAGAAATCTGCAAGAACATTCAAATTGAAGTGTAATCCCGGAAAAACATGAACCTTTATCTATAGTGTCTCCAAGGTGCCGCAATCTAGATATTAAAATCTATCTTAGATAATATCCATATGTATATAAATATATATATTCATATAAATAAAGACACCATATATATATGGTGAGGCTCACACATTATGAAACAATGTTGATTTTGACTTATGCATTATGTTATAAAAATTTAGACTTATATCAAGAAAGTAGGTTAAAGTTAACCTCTTCTCCCAAGGAGGAACTAGGCTGCCTGTCTGTAATGGCTTCAATACACGTAAAGTTGTGAAGAGTAAGAAAGCCTCAGCTATTATTTTGGCAGAAAATTTTGAGGCAAATCAAAGAAATTAAATAATTCTTTTCACTGCACAGATTTATATCTCCCATGGATTTGGAAGTCAGGAAGACAAGTATGTGTTCTGGCAAATGTTACTTTTTCCCTTGGAATGAAGCAAAGGACTCGCTGCAAACTGATCACCAATCACTGCTGCCAGGAGTGCACACTGGGTGAAATGGAGAAGTCCTTTGAGAAAAGACTGGGATTTGTTTGAGTGAAATTGTAAGTGCATGAGTATTAGTGACACTGGAAAACTCAGTCATCTGGAAATCAGGAAATGAGTATCACCACTTTATTCAATCCTTTTCTCCATTCTTAGAGGTAGAAAGGCATATTGCTCCATTTTGTAGGGATCAAACAATGCTTACGAACAATAACATCACAGTCATGGTGTTCATGTCAAACAAGCACATACTGAAATACTTGAATACCAGGAAAAGCAGAAAAACACTGTGAATATTGGAATCCATCCTGGATAGTGTTAAATAATACCAGCCAAATAATTCTTAGATTTATTCCAGGAACCACTTCATGCTTATCAGCAAAAATGCAGAAAGCCTATCACAGTGGTCAGATGAATGAAGTACTAATGGGACAAAGCAATCTGAAATAATTAAATTTTTCAGATAATGCACAAAACGTAGCTGAATGGATAGCACTGTAACAGTATCTCTTGGTCTCTGTCAGTTCTGTATTCCTATACATAAAGAAAACATCCCCCTACAAAAGAAGGATATATTTTCAGATATCAGTATTCAGTTATAGTATGGGCATAAATATAATCTGGATAGACCAAATGCCTGAACTGATCATTTGTATGTGGTTGCTTTTTGCCCTGTCAGTGATAGAATAAATCCTCTGGCTGGAAGAGAGGGTCATTTATACCTCATCACCAGTAGGAGGATCAGCTGATAGTAGAACTGGTAATGATATTTTTGAATTTGAGATATGAAATCAGATAGATATTTTGTAATAAAAATGCTATAAACATGAATCAATCAAAAAAGAGAGTAGTTTTTTGCTGACCTAGTTTAGGAAAGCTCTGG
This sequence comes from Lycocorax pyrrhopterus obiensis, assembly GCA_014706295.1. Lineage (NCBI taxonomy): Eukaryota > Metazoa > Chordata > Aves > Passeriformes > Paradisaeidae > Lycocorax > Lycocorax pyrrhopterus. The sequence goes on from JACSVZ010000004.1 coordinate 76,173,398, forward strand.
AATTAAGATGCTGTTAGTAGTAAAAGTTCAGTAATACACCCAAGTCGGTGAAAGGACTGACAAGAATACTTTTAGGGGAAGTAAGATTCAACTGCTTTCACTTTAGCTGTAAATTATACATTTTTTTTTCCACATTAATCATCTAAACTATTCCATAATCAGTGAAGGTTCTTGCATTGATTAGCTGTAGATGAGTAGCTCCGATTACTAGTATAAGGTTTCTAATATCTTAATATCTGAGATACGAAGCTGACCGAAAGCCTACTTATCCTCTGTTCTTTTTTAATTTTTAAAATCACCAAATTATTGAATAATTTAGGTTGAAAGAATTCTCTGGAGGCAACATGGTCCAGCCCTTTCATCAAAGCAGGGCCACATTACCTGCTGCTCATCAGCAGCCTCACTTCGTCACCTGAAGCAGTGAGATTGATACCCATGGTGGGTGTCTCTAGTGCGGTTATTTGGTATATTTCCTTTAAATTCATTTCTAGGTTAAGTTTCAAAGTTCCACACCTCCCTCATTCACTAAAAGCTGCTTCCAGGTACAAAAAGCCAACACAAACCAAACTTCACATCTATCTGCTTGATGCAACATCTTTTTCCTCAGAACTCTTCCTGATTTGTGTTAAAGTTATCATTGGGTATGAGAACTGCAAGTAAGACATAAGATTTCTTTTTCTTCCTAAGCTGACTTTTTTGACTGCCTACCGGAGAATGAATATATGCATACAAAATTTCAAAACACATATGCACACATATTTCTAATGCATTTATTTTAATATAGAAATCTACAGATTACTTAAGAACTAATAGAATTTTCAGAGTCTGCTGAAACAACAGTCTGGCTTTTTTAACCTTCAGTATCGCTGTCACACAAGTTAAAGTGAAAGGAAAGAAAATGTAGGTAATATGTGATTGTGTTTCTCATTTATTTTTATTCTATATGAGAGGGATAGAGGAACACACAGCAGATATTTTTAACCTATCAGATAACCTCAGTCATTTTGGTGCTCTGGAATGCTTTTTATGACATTCCTTCAAATCATCAGGCAGAAAAAGGAGGAGATATTCTTTCACTGCTTAATAAAGGTTTTAAAGATGGAGAAAGATTGGGTTGAGTTTGAGGAGATAAAGAAAGACTGGCGAAATAAAATTACAGGAAAAAGAATACAGTTCATTAGTGTCAGTATAAACCTGTTCAACCAAGTTCAAAGGGCCTTAACACCTTCTGTTGAATGAGGATTTAGCTCTATTTTCCCTTACTGATCCAAAATAAGTAACATGAGAGGACAATGAAACTTGTTTGCTTCTTTTGTCATTATTCTGTCCCCATTTAATTATTCTTAATAGGTCTTTAAAACAACTGAAAGCTGCAGCGGTGTATACAGAGCTTTAATCTGGAAATATGTGATGATACAACACCGAAGAAGAAGTGCAATATGAAGTATTGATATTCCAGTTTTACCCCTGATTACTCATTACTGCTGGCACCCTTTAAACACATTCAGTGAACATTGTAAAAGGTAATTAATATGGGTCTGTAAGTGAGTTGTACTAATTTCATCAAGACAGTACATTTTGTTGGGAAGACTAACATTAAAGATCGTATTCATAAAACCTCAGCTTCTTAAGGATGTCCCATTGCACTGAACTCACCCATGTTCATTTCAACATCTCTTCCCCTCCAAGATTCTTTTACTTTTTTCCAATCATCTTCCAATCATCCTTTCTCCTCTTGTTGCACGTTGAAGCCTTAGCCCCTAACGGCCAGGATCTCCTTTAACTCTGGCTCTGGTAAGCTATTGAATCATCCTCCGTTCTGAAGGGCTTCCATCCCTTCTGAATTGCTGCTGCATGCCCCTTGCTCTTCTCTTACCATTTTCTTTTTCTAATAGTCTGTGCACCATTGTCCCACCACAAATTGGAATTAAATTCTCTGTGTCCCTTGCCTTCCTCCATGAACTGAAGCCCTTTGCTTGTCTTTGCTAAAAGTTTTGACATTTATCTCTTTCTGGGGGTGATGTTCTCCCTTCGTTCTCTTGTCCTAATCTCTTCTGAGTTTACTCAAGATCTCATTTCCATTTAGGAGTGTCTACCATTTTTCCTTCTTCTCTTAAAAGCAAACACGTTTCTTTGATTCATTGGCAAATTAATATTTTTTAAACATAAACTAACATAATCTGAATTATTCTGGGAGAAATGAACAATTATTCCTTATGGTGTGAGAAATATTCTGTATTTCTCCAAATATATTACTCCAGCTCATATGCACAATTAATTTTATGGAATGAAAAATAAAAGCAAAGGTATATAGGTAATAGATCTTTAAATTTATAGGCTGCAAGTCAAAAACTATGACTGTTCATCATAATATGGACAGATTCATAAAGCGTAATTCTTGTATAATGGTGATGCTGTCATTTGTTCTGAATTTCAGTATCCTTTTCATCCTTGCCAGACCTCTAATGAGAGGAAATCAAGCCAGAAAGGGAGACACAGAAAACATATAATGCATATACAGAACAAGTTTATGGACATGTTTTGGGATAAAGTACTTTACGTAATGCCTGTCTGGTGTGTCTATTAGGAGTAGCCAGCATTATTTTCCTCTTTTTTTTTTTCCAGTGAACATAACATTTCTGGTTAGTCTGGAGATGAACTTGCTCTTCTCAAATATGTCTGCTCAGTGTATGAAAATAGAATAACTTTGAATTGGCTAAAAAAGGAGATTCAAGTGTAGAAGGTAAACAAATAAAACAAAATCCCATCTATCAATTTTTATAACATTTCTTAGATTAATATCTACCTGTTAATCTATTTTTCCATTTAAATATAGTTCTGTAGTATTTCTGCTCCAAATATCTTCTCTCTTCCTGAAAACTGTAGTATATAAACCCATCATTGTATATCAAGTGTGGCTTACCCAATGTATAAAAACAAAGAACTGTAGCTTTGCATGGCTTGTAAAACATATGAAAATTAATCTCTCTGCCTGCAAACAGATTACACAGAGCAGTCATACTCTGGCTTCTGGAGATAAGCGTAGTTCATCAACACACGCAGGAGACACGGAGCTTGTTGTTGCGTGAACACAATGTCAGCCAGGTATATAGGAAATTTCTGTGCTTGTAAAGAAATTTGCACTGATGATTTGTGTAACTTGAAGCTGCAAATGAAGCAATTGTTTGACTTTATATACACTGACTGAAAATTACATGTTCACTTTAAAATAGATTTCTGACTAACAGTGCAGCAGTACCACTAAGTCTCTTTAAACTCTTCTTGAAAGCATTGTTCTGATTTCAGAGGCCACACACTGCTAAATGACTGACTTCACGAGCAGTGGAGAGTACTCTTAATTCAGGCTTTATATTAAAGTAAGAACAAATTACTTTTTGTATTCCTGCTGAGAAAAGTATATACTTTTTGGTCTGTGTATATGCAGAAAGAGAAAAACCTTTCTATTTTCCTATTCCTTTATGTAAAAAACTACTTTTTTATTTCCACTTATACAATGTCTTTCAAAAGAGGGTTTTTTTTTATGACTGGTCCATTAGCATATTATTTTTAGTACATGTAAACAACTGCATTAATTTCCATTTCTTCTTACAGGAAGAATGAATTGAGAAATCAGATTTGCAGAATTCGTATTTCCATTCTTGGGAATAGCTTATTAGCTTTACAAATTAATTTCCAAGACTAACATTATTAACTGGGACCCAAAAACCAGGCTTAACTCCATTGAGTTAACACTGCAAAACAGAAGAGTCCCTCACATCACTGTTAAGACTGAATTTCTCTTCTTCCATCTTGCCCAGAGTTTGGATTAATTAGAGCACAGGGCTTTTAGGGGTATAACTTTCTTCCAAAACGCTCCTTTTGATGGTATTGATAATCTATACCTGACATCAACCTACTTGGAAGCACTCCAAACTCTAAATACTTATCTTACAAGACTGCTTATGCTGTCTTACTCATACTGCACTCTTGCAGAACTTTCCTTTAAAAATTTCTATGGCAAAAAGTGGGTGTATAATAATCATAAGGCTGACATTTTTTTTTCTTGCATGAATTGAAATGATTTATTGATGTAAGCAGGTGAGCGTGTACAATTTAAAAAATGTTATGAAGAATTTTGGTTACCAAAATGCAAAATTCAGACTTAAAAAATTCCTGGCAGTATCAAAAAAAAGTATTTATTAACTGGATTAGGACTACTGCCTGAACTTTGTCACCAAAAAACAATGGGGTTCCCCCAAGCAAGAGGGACACCATAGAGTTACTGGGCTTCTGAGACACTGATGTGACTGCCTAGAATATAAAATATTTGCAGTCTAAAAATGCAGAAAACAACAAAATATAAGCAATCATAGGAGATGCAAATGGGTTTTATTTGCAAGATGGACCTACATTCAGAATGTTTTTAACTAGCTAAGTTTCATGTTACCACAGCAGCACATATAGACCTGACCACAGAAGTCAACTTTTGGACAACTTATTCAAGATTAACAGTTGTTCAAACGAAATGTCAGAAAAGATTTGTGCATTTGTCAGAAGTATAAATCAAAGACTAAGGGTGAGAAGTTGAGTCCGCATTTGCACAGCACTGATGACACTGATACTGAGGTGCTGAATGTAGCTCTGTTGCCTAAACTGGGAAAATGGGACAAAGAAAGAAAGAACTGCAGATTTAGCTCAATTGATAGAAAAAATCCTTTATACAGAGCTCAATAAGAGAATCACCGAATGGGTAATGTTGGAAGGGACCACAGTGGGTCATCTGGTCCAATCTCCCTGTTCAAGCACAGTCACCCTAGAGCACATGGCACCTGATTGTGCCCAGATGGTTCTTGAATATTTCCAGTGAGGGAGACTCCACACCTTCTCTGGGCAACCTGTTCCAGTGCTCAGTCACCTGCACAGTATTCTTCCTCATGTTCAGGTGGAACTTCCTGTGCATCACCTTCTTCCTATTGCCTCTGGCCCCATTGGCACCACTGAGAAGAGCCTGGGTCCATTCTCTTGACACTGTCCTTCAGATACTGACAGACATTGATGAGGTCCACCCTCTTAGTCATCTCTTTTTGAGCCTGAACAAGTCCAGTTTCTTTATGAGAGAGATGCTTCAGTCTCCTCATCATCTTTGTAGCCTTCCATCGGACCTGCTCTACGAGCTCCCTGTCTCTCTTGTCCTGAGGAGCCCAGAACTGGACACAGCACTCCAGATGTGGCCTCACTAGGACTGAGTAGAGGAGCAGGATCACCTCCCTCGAGCTGCTGGCAATGCTCTTCCTAATGCACCCCAGGATGCCATTGGCCTTCTTGGCCACCAGGACACACTGCTGGCTCATGGACAGCTTGTTGTCCACCAGGATCCCCAGGTCCTTCTCCGCAGAGCTGCTTTCCAGCAGGTCAGCCCCAGTCTCTGCTGGTGACTGGGGTTACTTCTCCCCAGGTGCAGGACCCTACATCTGCCTTTGTTGAAGTTTAGATAGTTCTTCTCTGTCCATCTCTTGAATATGCATTGTCCTTTTCTGAAGAGAGCAGAATTAAGAATGTGCAAGGGCCTTTCTGGTGGTTGTGCCTACTGATGCAAGATTATTCTTTAACTTAGTGCAGAAAGGCATCATGGAAACAATTGCTAGGAAGTTGAAGAAAAGTAATAGAAAAAAAGCACAGCATTTTGTTTCTGTATTTTGAAGTAATTATTTATTATTTTTGGTTTCATGGTGTCTAGGAATCCTAGCCATAACACAGAACAAAAAGATTTTGGTTTTGTTTTTCTTTTTTGCTTTAAATATCTTTCAGTTATAGCATTAGGCAAATGATGACAACTGAATATAGGCAACTATGTAAAGCATAATGGCTGGCAAATTGTGAAAAGCTGTCTTAGATTATATGTGATAAAAGTCTTATGGATGTCAGGTTTAAAAAGAACTGAACTTAATTTTGTGATTGTGCAAGGCCCAGAATTTAGTTGACACACTGCAAAAAAAAACCGGAAGTGTAAATGATAGTACTTGGAGAAAGAAAGCCAGAGTTCTTTGGGTTTGCCTCAAAAAATCAAAGCATTTCTCCCAACATGTGGTTTACAGAATAGCAGTTACACTTGCTTTTGCTTTGCAGGGTTTATTATAAAACAACTAAACCCAGTGATCATCCATCTTCTTCCCTTGCCCTCTTATTTTTATCCCAAATCTCAGGTTAAAGATCCAGCTCTCCCTGAATGGTTGAGGTGAGCAGTTTATCTGTCTCCCCTAGCAGTTGTGAGTTGGTAAGAGAAAGCAAATACCACTAGGATCAGTCATCTCCATATCTGAGCTCTGACTACAAGTGTGTGTTAAATGTATAAATGAACAGGGGAAATGAGTGATCTAGCCTTGCATGCTTGCTTTCTTTCTTTATGAGCCAGCATTGCTCAGCCGCTTTTCATAAGCAATATTTTTACTGAAGAAAATTGCAAAGTCTGCAGAGTTCAAAATAGGAATGATTTTTGCAAACTCACACACAAGCACATATATATTTATAAATGTATATTTAAAAAGCATCAGGAACAATTTAGTCATGAAAGATGAGAGGAAAATTCTAAGCAGCCAAAAATATGACATTATCAGGAAGTTTTATGAGAACAATTTGCAGAACTGTAGCTAACAATGGGTCAGGAACTGAAACATGAAAATACATGTTCTGAAAGGTGAGGGGATCACACCACTGTAATAGCAGTCTGAATAACTACAGAAGTGAAGTAGATTTAAACTGACTGCTAAATAAAATGATCTCCATAACCAGCATAAGGAACCTGTGAACCCCAAACTGAGATGAAAATTGCATTTTAGCAAGTAGATTATAGGCACTGTATAAAAAGACCAGTCCTTTCAGAAAATCTACAACCTAAGGCTTCAGAAACATCTATGAACTGAAAATGAATGCGTCATGTGACAGTATATGATCAGAAAGCCTGGGTAAGAGTCAGGTTTGATTGATTCCTTTTAGTGGTTTGAATAGACTTCATGGTCACACCTGGTTCCTGGAGTAGCCAAGGATAATGGTAACAAATGAATGAAACTTAATTTTATTATAAAATATTTCTGTGTTGGTCACTGCTCTTGGTGACTCTATGGTACTATTTTTATAGTGGCAATTGTGCTGATATCTCAGACTTTTTGTCTGAGGTATCACAGATGTAATTTAATTAGGTCTCCTTTAATGCATATAGTTGAGATGGATCCAAGTTAAAAGAAATAACCTATGATAATTTAGAATTCAATAATACCATAAGATGAGCTTCTGTTTTCAAAGATTTGGTCAAATATCCACTAATTTTCTATATCTTATTGTAATATTCAGTCTGAATCAGAGCCATTGTATGTTTGAATTTCTTCTTTTGTCATGCTTTATTGTAGATATTCTTATATTTCATTATCTCCATCACTGAAGACATTTTTTTAAGTAAAGCAATTTAACTTCATATGATGGAAATGAAAAACACCTTTCAAACAGACTATAATGAAACATCAGATCTGATATGAAGCATGACCTCAGCTGAGGATTCTGATTGGTGTTTTAAAGTATCTGACATATTTTAGAGGTATTCGTGTCTTCAGCCTCTGTATTTCCATGTATTTCCATAAGAACTACTAAGTTTTGATTGTGATAATCTCTATTTTAAAAATTGCTTAATCATGAATGTTTGGACTACTAAAACACCTCTGTAGAGAAAACCTGACCTAATCTTCAGTCTAGGACAGTGAGAGATTGTCTGTGAATGCTAAAATAAGAGGTCATCCTTATTTCTATCTGATTTCTAACCCACCTATGCATAAGGCTGAGGTAAAAATGATCAAATTGTAAGAGGTGTTAATCTATTTTCAGAGGCGAAAGCAGGAGTCCAACATAACGTTCAATAGCACAAAAATTCAACCTATTGAAAGATACAGCTCTCAGCCAAGAGAATGATTGTTCATCATGATTAAGCAGCACAATCAGGCTGAATATCTTAGTCATCAGAGATTTCTGCAAAAGTAATATTACACCCTTACACCTGAGGCTCAATTTACCATAAAAACTTTCCTGGGGCTGCAACAAGATCTCAGGCTAAATTGTTCCTCCATATTCACTCTGCAAGAAGCTTGAGGCCTCCCAAGATTGCCTATTCTTTAGCATGAAGGTTGATGAAAAGGGGACGTATTGGGTAAGAAGGAAGTTTTTATGAATGATTGAAGTGCCAGCAACCTTTTGCTGGTGCCGGTGCCAGTGCCCAGTGGTTTCACTGTACGGACATATACCAGACCTACTGAAAGCAATCCAGTTTTTGCCAAAGCCAGATGAGAATTAACTGTCCCTCACAGCCTCAAAGGGAACCTGTTTCATGCCCAGGGTAATGTTGCTAACAGCTTTAATGGCATTCTAGCTACATCAACTGCAAATGTAATCTGTACATGCTGGCATTTGGCTAGGGCATACGTTCTCTTCCCATTTGTGAATACTACAGTATGCCAGCATGGGGTGAAGGAAATGGATTATTTCCACTTCTCAAGTGCTCATCAGTCAGACAAAAAAGAAAAAAATCTTTTTCCTGAAAATGTTCATCCAGTAACTTCTACATCTTCACGAATGGATAGGCATGAACTACACAAGGAAAGAGTATCAGTGTCAGAAGTAAGAAAGAAAAGTGAAAAGTAAATTCATTGGTTGAAATGCAAAAAATTAGCATGCATTAATTTAGAAGTGTTAAAATCATCCTGTGTATGGTTCAGAGATGGCTTCGGAAATAACTTCATACTGGGACAATTAAATTTGTAAGGTCTTCTCCAGAGAGGACTGAGTGCTTCAAGCATCATCTTGTTACTAAGCAAAACCTTTTCTTCAGGTAATACCATGCAAATGGGAGTGTAAAATTAGCAGTAATGAGAGCATGTGAAGATAAACAGGTTCTAATGTTCCTTTGAATAATCTGGAATATTCCTGATGCAACACAGTAAAAAGAGAGAATGGAAGATAAACAGCTGAATAGATACTATACAACCCATGGAAAAACCAATCTTCATTTGAAAATAAGTCTATGGATAGCTTAAATTCCCAGCTAACCAATGCAGGATCAGAGGTGGCTGAATGGGAAACTGGAAATAAAGCTGCGAGGCATAAAGGCTGAAGAAGACCCTGGAAAATTCGTAGATATTGTGGAGTTGAGGAAAGGCATTAGGAGACCGTGCATGGGGATATAGAGGTAGAATGGGTTTTCAGAATAGATTTCAGGGAGAAAAAAAAAAAAAAAGGAAAGGAAGGAATAATAGCTTGTTTTGGTTTGTTTTTAATAGCTGACTGTTTTAACGAGCTGCAAACATGAAAATCAGTTGTCACCAATTGAAACTGTTCTGTGATATTATGCTATGCACGCACATTGCTAGGGGCAATGTAGCTCCAGTTTGAGCGGATTCTATATGCAGCTGAGATGTGCTGGAATGTGCAGACCGTGCCTATAGAGAATCACAAAGCATCTATGCCTTTGTCCTACACTCACTAGCTCCCTACTTAATGGCATGTAAAACTAGGATCAATGGAGCTTTTTAGGGTGTTTTTGCAGTTGAAAAAAAGGTATGAAAAAATAACAGATATAAATTTTGTTTTGCTGTTTTTTACAACAGTTCATAGCTTGTGCTCTTTCAAATACATTTGTATTTTCAACAGTAACTTTAATGTGGCTTAATCAATACATTCTTTTATGCAAGAAAAGATTTCTTTACAAATCGTTACAAACTTTCCATTTAAAACAATTTTGTAGTCAAAGTGGGAGGAATCAACAAAAACATTTAAGTCAACAAAAAACTGTATGTCTCGTCCATATCCAGCAATTTATTTACATTTTCTCATGTGTATTTGATTTAATTGATTATTTTTTTCTCCAGATGCCATAACCATTAACATGAGAGGTTTTGAGCTTTGTATCATTTTTTTGGTAGGAAAACAGCAAATTATCTCTTTTTTTAAAAGATAATAAAACTTAAATATTGTTTTCATAGCTGTTTACCCTGTGGATATGCAATAGTGACTATCAAGCATTGCAAAATACTTAATGAAATGCAAGAAAAAAATTTTTTGAGGCAAAATAGGCACTCACTGATAACAATAGGTAATAACATATACAATTAAACATGTAAAATAAACTTCTTGAACCTACAAGCCAGAAAAAATTAAGTTCTGAAGATGGCAATTTAGCCAATAATTCAAATAGCAAGGTTGGATAAGGGAGGAATTAGTAATGGCTGCCCACACCCGCTTCCTATGCTATTATCACAGTTGGGTGTTCCAGTCAGTGAATGATGTGACATCTACATAAAAGCTGCCTTGTAGTCTTTTACCACTGGTTACTAAAGCAAAGAGCACAGTGAAGGTATATCTCATCTGGCCCCTGACTCCCTGCAGGTAATTTGCTTTTGCCCTCTGACAGGGTTCAATCCTTTAATAACACAGGCAAACATTGGGTGAACACCTCAAGTAGTGCAGAGACAGAAAGAATTACTCTAAATTTAAAGGCCACTCTGACACTAATGGCTGATTCAACAGTGCAGAAGGAGACGCCCTTCCTCTTTCTAATCATGCCTGAGCTACTTGGCTTCATTGCTTTATTCATTCACTTACCTAGAGATTTCCATCCTCTCTTATTTGGTTGTGTTTGTGTGCAATTTCCTGCCCAGAAAATATAGTCAGCAAGAAAATCCTGTTGAGTTCCTGGGGCAGGATTTTGCCTCTGCTGATATCAGAAAGAAAATGCTGTGGGCTTTAGTGTAGCTAGAAGCCCACCTTAGTCTTATGTGCATATATGTTTTTGTGTGTGTGTGTGTGTGTGTAGGTGCATGTACATATGCTCAAACCACGGAGATAAAAGGACTCCTACTTTTTAGTCAAAGAACTGCAGGATCTTCCGAAGAAATAATGATTTGGTAATTCAGCCTAGAGAAGAGAGGTGGTGGGGAACTAACTCAAACTGTTTAAATGACAGGAATCTGCTAACAGCTGACACCCATTAGAGCATCATTTCTGACACACACAAGCTCATGATTCCCTCTTTCCTTTTTACGATGCTCTTTCAGACTGTGCTCTGCAGCACAAAGCTACTGTACTTCAGCTTCTAAGTGCTGTCTGCTATTCTTATGCCACACCATGGTATTTTTCCACAATGGCTATTCAGCTGCTTTGTTCCTAAGATGACTGTTCAGGAGGGTGCAGTATAATTTTCAATCTGGTGTCAGGGAATGTGTGTGTAACTATATGTGCATCTACGTAGTTACAGTGCCCACATGTCATGCAATTCCAACAGTGCTGGAAACTTTCTGTGCTGGTGGGTTAAAACTGAGATGTGTGCACCTGTTTAATGCCATGGTCCCATTGTTATAGTCATGTACTCAATCTGGGTCTTGGAGATGGAGAAAACTGGACGTGAAACACATATTAAAAAAAAGAAAATAAGATAGCAAAAAAGAAAGCAGGAAATATAGGTGCAAAACTGTATGTGACACTTTTTTTCTGGATAAGTGCCACCTCGTCTGTTTTTTCTCTTAAGAAGAATAATTTAATTTTATTTTCTCTCAAAAAAAAAAAAAAGTAAAGAAAAAGAATGAAAGTACGGTAGAAAAGTATAGGTATTTTAATTGTTTCTTGGCAACTTGTTTTCAAATCTTCCTAGGGTTCTGTACTGTTTTGCTTGTCATTTCATCTTGAATTTACACGTTTTGGGCTACTGGAACATGAAAAATCTCTCATCTCTTTTGAAATAATCAAGTCCTTCAGACTCCAGAGAAAGTCCCAGGAGCTAGGATGGTGTTTTCGTCTTCTCCAGGAGCTGGTAGCTAATCTGAATAAATAGCCCAGACACCTTAGAAAGCCACCTTGTAAACCTGCTAACCACTGCAGAAGCTGAACCCATCCCTGGATGAGCAAATGAGAGGAGCGTTTCCTATGGGGGATAGGGAGGTGTCTCCACTAGGTGGCACTGATGAAATGTGTGAAGATTCACAGTTTGGCAGTTTTGGTATCCAGTTTTATTTTAATTTCCTTTCTTGAGAATTCTTTTTAAAAAGAACACTATTTTTCCATGCTTGAAAACAAAACGTTGTTTTCAATAACAAAGGTGTGGTTTTTTTCAGATGTTACACATAAAAAGATATATACATCTATGTGGAGGTTACTTTGACATTTGCATCCACATACAAGGAAAAATATTCTAAGGGAGGAAAAAAAATAATGGGACCTGTATTAAATTCTAAATTTGAGGTTTGTTTAGTTGCATCCTTTTAAATAATTATTTATTTAAGTCTTGTTGACCTCCACTTGAAATCACAAATCTGTCTTGTGTGTTACTGGCACTGAATAAATCCTGTCTTTAAAAATTCTCTTCTGTGAGTTTGCAACCTCAGTGGGCAGAGGAGGACAGAACTAAGGGGTGAACGTGCCTGTGTTGTAGATGAGAAATTGAAGGCACACCTGTATGTGTTTCCACCAGCAAATCCAGGTCTTCTGAGTCCTGTTCCACTGACAAATCTCAATTTGTTATCTCCATTGTATCACTGTGGATGTTTATTCACCATGAATCAATCAGTGAAACATCTGTGACCTGCTCTGCTCTCTGGGTGCAAACTATATATATAGCAACAGAAAAATGTTACTATATTTTGGGGTCAGAGATGGTTTGCTTTGCTTTATGAAAGCAGCAACAAGAGGTTGTGTTTCACAGCACTGTGCTTCAGTAATATGTCTCTGACCCTAACGAAATACTTGTTGTCAATGCCTTGTACTATCGTGTTGCTCAGAAAAACTTTATTTCTGTATGTAAATGAACAACTGATTCAACACTGATTAAGATGACAAGAACTGTAGACATCCAAAACAACACAAACTGAGAAATAAATTTCCCCATTTTCTTTTCAGTGAAAAAAAATCTTGTGCTTGTGATCACTGATCACTACCTAGACCTGCCCTAATAGATGCTTATTGGGGCATCCGAGAAGTACTTAATCACTTACTAAAACAAAAGTTTAGAAAAGTGGTTGTGGTTTATTTGGAGATATCTTTCACTTTCCTGAAGTCTCCAGGGCTTGCTGACATTCCTGACTCTTCGTGAATGAGGCTTTTTTTTTTTATTTTCCCTTCATTTGTTTAGCTCTTTACCTAATTGATTTTCTGTGCTAATACACTAAAGGTCTGAAGAAGGCAGAGCCTCAGGTGTGACAGATGAAATAAGGTGCTTTTAGTCATTGCTTTTATCTTCCATGTCTAATGTGTTGGTTACATCAGTGCAGTTTAACAGCAAAATCAATACATCATTTACTGCCAGTATCTGAAAGAATTTGGAAGCCTGTTGATACTTTAACTATTAGGTTTCCCCTGAAAGGCCTGCCTTGCCCTGCTCCCCTCCCTGCCTTGTACCTCCTGAAGTCAAACATTGCAGGAAAACAAGATTCTTTTCTATCTCCTGTTGTTTGTGTATGCATTTATTAAATGTCCACCCTTACTGCCAGTTACCTAAACTACCTTCTTGGCAATTTCATCTAATAGTTGATTTATGAACCTTGCATTTGCCTCTAACACAAATACTATTCAGGACATATTTACTGCTAATGTTTTGAGAATATAGTTCCTGAACATGAGAAATATTAAGGACAAGTAGGGAAATAATTTGCATGACAATGAGTAAATAAAATTCCTGGTTCTGTATGCAGTCCTGGTTTACTGATGTAGCCACAGATGTAGTGCTATTTGTCCCCATCATTTGAGTAAGCACATTTTGACCTCAGAAAATGACAGAAAATGACAAGAAAACAGGACTCTGCCAAAGAAAAGACAAAATGGTGTATTTTAAATAATTTGTGGACTCACAAATCAGTTCAATTCCTTTTCATGTGGTGTATGTTGCAATATTTTTTCCTCATCTCCTGATGGTGCTTTAATTTGGGTGAACTTAGTCCCTTCCACATCAGTGCAGTGTCATTTACATCTTGTTTTCCTCTGACTGCCATTGTTATTTCTGTGATCTTTCACACTGTGACACTTATTGCCATTTGCTGAGGAAACCCTCAAACACAAAAATTGCCCTCTAAATAACATGATTACCTTATTATTGATTTATTTCATAGTTTGCTGTAAGTGTTTGCAGTGTTACACTCTGGGAGATCTGTGACAAACAAATAACAATTTCCTGCCTGGAAAGGATGTACAGAACAGCACAGACCTGCAAAGAGCTCAGTCATTCCTGTGAAGTATTGTGCAACCTGGCCTGAATTTTGGCCTAGCCTGCTTTGATCACACCCTGCACCCTCACTGGTCCCACTATGATGAACTAGTTCTGTAACCCTATTTTGAAAAATTTCTGAGAACTTACCTGAATAAAATAATCATCTGAGAAGGACTCACCAACTCATTATTAAAAGATAATAAACTATTATGATTATAATTAGAACAATTATTATTATTATTACTAAATTATTATACATTACAAAACCAGCAGCCTGAATATTCATCCCAGTAATGAAGCAAATGAAACAGGTTTCAGGTTCATGACAACGTGAATTTTCTCTGCTTTATCTCTCTACATGTACTTTCTAGATTTGCTCTAAACTGGCGTAACCAAGTATTAAAAGTAACAGTTTGAATGGTGCATCCAGCATATCTGAATCCAATGGAATTATATTTATTCCTGCTGTTTAGATATCATCAACAATATCCTCAGCAATCTCCAACTGTACATGAAGATAGCACAATTGTACTGAAGAGATCTTTTCAAACGTAGCAGAATTATTTTAAGAAACTTTTACTACTGGGTATATGCTCTGTTTAGATAACTGAAATTTCATAGTAAATCAAATTGTTACAACTTCGTTGGTGCTAAACCATTACTTGAATAACACCACCACTTCCCCCAATTTCTGACTGTTACTTATTATTTCTGACTTTTACTGAATGCAGATTATGTTTACACCAATTTCCACCAAAACAAGTCTTTATCTTCAGTGCAACTAAGAGATTTCCTGATATATTTCTAAGGCCAAAAGATATTATCATGTTCAGGTTGACTGTCCATACAACACAATTCATGTAATTTTACTGACTGGTTTTGGGACCAAGTTCCTGATTTCTTGCTGTCTTAGAATATAACTCTTGGAAAAGCTCTCTGTCCAATAAAATGATTAGCACTTTGGACAGTCATAACCTTCAGAAATTGTGCCAAATTTTAATTGCCCTTAGAGTTTAAAATGTGAATTTGGATGTTATTGTCTTCCAGTCCTTAGGGTTTATTATGACTTTGTTTGCTTCTTTAAATACGACTCTTATCTAATTTCTGTGCCTCCTGGAAGTGCTCATGGACAGTGATCAACCCTTTTCCTCTTTTGGATAAAAAATAGACTCCAGGCTACAGAATAAATTTTTATAGATTTAGAATTTTTTTTCAAGCTATTAACGTGCTTTGCAACCTGGAGGCAACAGATCTGGGTATGGTGTCCAATTAATAGTCTCACCAGTTAATAATGTATTAAAACTGACAATAGGACCTTTTGTTTTGATTTGCCTTACTCGTATCTATACTTATTAAACCAGAGTGGGAAATTCACCATGATACCCAAGTCCTCTCCAAAATCACTGTTTTCAGAAATAATCCATAAAAAATTCTATGAAAAATCTTTGTTAGTCTAAAGAACATACTTTGATTTTTGGTCCATGAGTTTGGGGTTCTCTGTGTTAAGTTCAGGACTGAGAACTTCAGCACCAGACACCTTTATAAAAGAATTTTTAAATACAATACCTTTGTATGGTTTAGAAGTTTTATTTTGTTGGGTTTTTTTTTTAATCTACTATGAAACCCCTTGAATCTAAGATGCCCCTAGGAAGGTCCATCACATCCTTTTCAATAGTCTGGAAAAAATTGGAGAGATCCAAGTTCATTATAGCCCATCACAGAGTCAGGGCATTTTATGACACACTAATGAATGCTCTCCTGTTGTAGCCTTATGTTCTATTTTTCAGTCTTTTCTGCCCAGCTAGAGACTCTTACTATATGGATGTGTTGGATACTTTTGCACCAAGATATTTTTGCCCTCTCAGAGTACATTATTCCACTATTAGTGACCCTTTGCTTCCTGAGAGGAGGAAAGGTGATGACAGTGATGCAGAGAGCATGCACTTGGTACTGTGCAGCCACACACAGAGGCAAAAAGCAATCTTTCACTTCAGAGGGTAGGTTTAAATGGTACAGGTACTAATCTCACTGTACCAGGATACATAGTAAATAAGATGCACCTTTTGAGATTACTGTACTATAAAGCAATACATTCATGTAATTCTTCAAAAAATGTGAACTTGTTATTCACGGATATAGCAGGCTCTAGTACAAAGTTAAGCCTCGGGTACTTACATTGCAACTGTCTTTTCATCTGTTAAATACCAAAACAATATTTCTCAGCCACTGGGATGAAGAGCTCTATAGCATATTTAAAGCAGGATAACATCCCTGCTCAGCTGGCCACTGTCAGGGCGCAGCCGAGGCCTTCTGTGGGGTCACCAGCCACAGCCCATCCCACTGCTCCAGCCAGTCCTGGGTGCTCCCTGTGCAGCACAGCATCTGCCCCATAAGCACATTGCACACAAACCTGTTTCAGTTCCTGCCACACATCGCACAGGGGCTCATACTTTCCGTGCTTGGATGCCAAAACACAGACTCTGCTGGTGCTTGGCCCTGATTTGTAAACACAAAATAAATGAAAGTGCCATGTTTATTCCCAGGTGTTTTTACTGGTTTACAGTAGGTGTTGAGAGGAAAGGATTAAATCTGAAGTTTTTTGGCTGTAGATGCTTAGAAAAAAAAAAAATCATATATTTTGAAGAAAAATTACATTAAAAAGAGGAAAAAAATTGTCTCTCTGTATGAATGTGTCTCATTTTCAATCACCATCAATGAAAATAAGTGAAGAAGAACTTTAAATTTGGTCAACACAGGCACAGATGAAACGGAAGGTGTTGTCTTTGAAGTTTGATTTAGACAGAGTAGTGTTTTCCTCCTTTTTGTTTGTTTATGAGACATTCTAGGATATTATTCTGTGCATTCCATGGCTTGAAGCCAGGCTTGAGGTAATTTACTGGTGGTCTTGTTTTGAAATTGTTTTTAAAAAGGATAAAATAGAAAAACATGGTGATTTATACATTACACCCACCTCTCCCCTTATACTTCATCTCAAGATCTGCAGTCAATGAGCTGCAGAGAGTAAAGACCAATTTTTCTCTTAAAAAGCTGAGAGTATCCTCTGGGATGAAGAAGGTGCATATTATTAAAATTCTGTGATATCATGACTCATGAAGAAGGCTCCAAAAGCTGACACCCTCTGGCCTGGGATTTTTTTTTAATGTGGTTGAAAACCAGAAATATTTTGCTGAAAACTTGTTTCATGGTCATACATTTTTGTAACAGTTTTTTAAGTTTATTTGGGGTTTGAAATCAGACTTTTTATTTATTACTAATAAATATCTCTTGGACAAGGAAAGCCATTGCAACCAGCTGGAGTTATGTGACTCCTTCTGCCAAGGTTGGCAGAACTCCCTGACACACCGCAGAGTTTAGTTAGTCTGGGCCAGATGCTTCTTTTTGCTGCATAAATATGGAGGAGGTGTGAAGGGGTAGGGGAAAAGACAAGTACAAAGCTCAGTCTCCCAAATGAGAAAGAAGGGTGGATCTTTCAGAAAACACTTGTCCCTGATCCAGAAATCCCCATCATGCAAACACCGAGTAAGAAGAGGTTAATCCTCAGAACCCGTAAGGGGAATGGTTGGTAGATGTGGGGCTCATTCAGGCAGTAGCTGCTCTGTAAAACAAGTTTTATGTTCCGCAGCTCAGTGGAACACTATAGTGCCCTTTGCAAGTTCTGTTCTTCTCTTTTTCCAGAGTTAGGGTTTTTTATTATAAGACTTTCATCCAAGATATGTTAACAGTGTTAAAAACCAAGATTAGCATCCCCCTTTTTTCTGAGCAAGCTCACTGAATGCCTGGTTGCTTTCCTTCTGTGACATGAATATTGCATTCTAGCTTTGCTATGGCCCAAATAGAGATTTAAAGGTGAAGACAGAGGGGGAGAGAGAGAGACAATGTCTTAGTCCGTACTGTGCTTTGTTGGGTGCTCTTCTGAGAGACCGAAATCTAAATGCTTATCTTCAGTTTTAAACCAATGGAGGCAAAAGTGACAAAAAGAGTAGTTAAGACATGCTTATTGCAATATGTAGCTTTTTGCAATATGTAGCTTATTGCAATATGTAGCATCTATACCTTTTTATCATATCTGGCCTTTACTGGTAATAAGCAACCATAGACTTTATTTTAAGCACTTTTTCCTTTGGCTGCAATAACATTACAAGACTCAGGGAAAACAAAGAAAAAAAATCTCCCACTTTACTATACAAATTTCCCAGAACAAATCAAAGTACTTATCCTCTTGGACCCAAAAGCAGACATATTCTCCAGCTAGGCATATCTTCCTTCCTAGTATCTGACTAATATTTACCACAGATGAGCCATAAATAGCTCTTCTCCTTTTTTCCCACAAAAATGAAAACAGGTGATTTAAGCTGATGTATCAAATGTGAGTATGCTTGTTTGAAAATAAAATTTCATATTTTTAAGAATTTTAAATTAACCTATAAATCTGTGCTTCTTCCTTCTTATTTTCTGAAAGCACAGGCATTGGTCCTTTATCACTTCAAAAATTTTTCATTCCAAACATGTATTCTCAAAGTAAATAAGCAAGAACTTTTGGCCAAAAGATTTTTACTCTTGAGACATCCCCCAGTGATCTAATTTGTCTTTCTTTGAAAACACATGCCAGATTCCAAACCCCACGGAGACAATTGCTTCCATACCATCCTCTGCAGCTCACAGGAATCAGAGAAGACAAAAAAAACGGAGAAATAAACAAAAAGATGAACAACATACCTTTTTTTTGTTAATCAGAAAGTGTTCAAAACTTGGTAACATATTGAAAACTTGAGTGTTTGTCATTGTTCAGCTAAGTTTGAGAATAAGTTGCTTGCAAACTTTGTTCAAAATGAGATTTCTACTACTATTCCTTCTTTTATTAAGAATTCTCTCGGCCCTGTGTAAAACAAAAATTCACATCCTTGTGCTCCACTTCTGACATCAATCTTAAGCAGAGTTGCCTGTTCATCCCCAATCAAAGCTAAGATTTGCTGCACATCCTTTAGCCTATGTACGTTTTTGACAGTGATTTTGTTTCCACAGCTGAGCAAATGACAGAATCATCCTTTTACTTTCTTTCTGCATCGACCTTCCAGACTGTGATTTCATAAGGATGTTTTGTTCAGTCATGTTATTGCTGTCTCTGTGTCTCACTTGTTTTCACTCTGTGTGAACATTCAGGTGCTCAATCTTCATTAGTGCAAATAATCAGGGAAAAGACATGTTAATCTCCAGTTTGTCAAAAGCAATTTTCAAATTGTCTGTTTAACTATAATACTGAGCTCACTCTTCTTTGGTTAATTAGATGTGTTAACAGAGGCAAAGAAAAATATATAGCAGAAGCCAAGCAATGTAACTGTGTGCGAACTGAGAACTGTGAACATTTATTCAGCACATTTTTACGTACTTCAGTACTTCTAAAATTAATATATATCTATAGATATCTATAGATATCTGTATATCTATAGATATATATATATAAACAGCTAATCCGAATTTTTTGGTGTTGAAATACTTAATTTCTGTATTAAGACAAAAGTACTACATGACTGAAACTGTGCTCAAAAGAGAAATATCTATTTGCATTATTAAGTTTTCCTTTCTGGATGAGAGTATTCTTTTTTCCCAGTCTTACACTCTATGTGTCTGTAATGAATGCTAAAGTCACTGGGTTCCAGAAGTACAATGTTTAGCTTTCTTCAGTTTGAAGATGTTTAAGTAAAACTGCATTTAGAAATTTGAACAGCAGATGTGTTGTTTCAGCTTGCAGAAAGCTCCTTGCAGTCCAGGGCTCCAGTCTACTGTCCAAAGGAGGAACAAAAATACGATGAAAATCAAAAAGAAGGAAAAGAAGAAAACAATGATTAAAAAAAAATAAAAAGAGGAAAAGAAACAAACTAATATTCCTCAACAAGAAGTGAGTTTCCCTCCTCTGCAGATTCTCTCCTTAATACTCCCTCAAGACAAAATTCAGTTTCCAAGGTCTGAGTCTCTCTTAGGTAATTGACTAGTGTCTTGCATCTGTGCTCCAGTAATAAATGCCAGTCACTTAACTATTTCAAAAGAATGGTTACCTGAAGTATGCCAGAAAGTTAAAATTAATTCCCCTTTTTGAAAAAGAATAATAATCACTGATTTCAGTGGGACAAAATTTCTCCTTTTTAATAACTTCTTCATGTTTATTTATGTGAAAGTTTCCATCAACAGAAAACTAAACTTCAGTTCCATATTTCCACCTGGGGTTGAAACGGTGCAGAGTAAGGTTTGTCATAATATATTAGGGGTACTTCAACTTTTATAATAATACAATATAAATTAAATAGCAGATGTGAGAGCAGAGAGTAATTGTGTTTGTGCAGCAAAATTTCATAGTGATTTTTCCTTTATTAATTTGTTTCATTGATTTGATAAACCAATATTAAGTCTATGTATGAGAGAACAAAAGAAAAGGAAATAGACTAAATTGATATTTACAAGTATGAAATTAACATGAAGTTTGAGGTTTATCAAGAAGTGATGATCTGGTTGAACAAACTGAAAGTGGAATTGTATCAGAAGCAATTGTCTTAGATCTTACAGTAAAGTTTGTGAATTATTAATGTTTTTATCTTGTTTAATAAATGTTCTAAAGTCAGAAATCAATAGAATATTAATTTATGATTTCAATTTTAGATAATAATTTCTGTGATATTTTAGGAAGAATATAAACTTTCGCTACAATCAAGTATGAGAAATTTGTTTCAGCCAGCTATAACAAATTATATGATAATATTTGTACACATAATTAATATACTATAACATAATATAATTGAAATAAATTTAAAAGATGACAGATATTACTGCACTTTAATTTTACCTTTTCATTTATTTCACTCTATTTCAACATATTACTTAGGTCCATAATGGTAAGTTTATCTATGATCTCAGTAAATATCTTAATTAATGATTCTATTATTTTAAATTTCTTTCTGAAAAATTAAAAATGTAATATATTTAGCAAAAAATAGAGGGGGAAAAATACACATTTTGGTCTATTTTAAAATGAAAAATATTTAACCATTTTGAAACCTTTCTTTTTTCTTCTCTCCACTTTTTCTACATGTCCTTCTTCCTCTGTTTTTTTGGATTTTTTCATGTTTACATTAGTGACAAGTGAAGGAAAGAAACTTAGATAGATGGTAGAAGTCAACTGTACTAATTCCACTAATATTTTAAAAAGGATGTTTTTGATTTTTTTTTCAAGTTTTGAAGTTGAAAGGATATTTTTCACACCCTTCACAGGATTTATGTTTCAAATATTTTTTGCACACTTGGCTAACAATTATTGTACACTTATTCAAAGATTAATTGAAATTGATAATTAACACTTTGAACATGTTCCTTTACAGACACAATATGTGTCATCACACAAGCTGGTTATGATACTTAGCTTTTTTCTCTATTTCCTCCTAAAAAACATAATTTTTTTATTGTAGAGCATAGGAACCCATACTTAGAGAGTCAAACTACGTTTCTTGTTGTATATTTTCCCTTTTTTTGTTAACATATGATTTAATATGCTTCATCATCTTTTGTTCATTCTTTTTCTTCTGTTTTCTCCTATGGCAGTTTTCCCTGGCACTACTTCTTTTATTTCATTTTTCCTCTCTCATCCTTCCTTTCACCCTTGCCCAATTGTGCTGATTCATGATTCTTCTTGAAGCATGAATCTTGTTTTCTCTCTCTCTCTTAAAAAAAAAAAATCTTCCTTTTTTTCCTTTCTAATCATTTTTCTGTCCTGCTCCACCCACTTTAACATTTACTTTTCCTCCTATAGTATATCCTCTGAATCAGTCCATGCTTTACTCTCATCCATTTTAACCAAAGAGGGACCTCTCCACAACCAAGCATATCATAATTACCCACTAGGCTGAGACATTAGGAAATGAAGGATTCTTTTCGTAGCTGGAACATGCCTCCAAATCACAGTTCAACTGAAATATTATGGGAATAATGCTGATAACCTAGTCCAGGCCCCTGGTCTCAGTGGCGTCAGCTATCCAGGATTTTGTGCAGCAAGATTTTGAATACCTTCAAGATAGTACACAAACTCTTTTGGAAGTTTGTTCCAGAGTCTAAGCACCCTTATAAGGAAAAAATAAAGCATTTTTTTCCTTATGTTTGAATGGAAATTCCCATGTTTCAGTTTGTCCTGTCTCTCTTGTCCTATCATTGGACACCAATGAGAGGAGCCTGTATCCATCTTCTCTACTGCTCCCCCACCAAGTATTTAGACACATTGATCAGTTCCCCCTCAGCCTTCTCTTCTCCAGGCTGAGCAGTCCCATCTCTCTCAGCCTCTATTTATATGTCAGATAGAGTAGTTTCTTAACCATCTTTATGGTTCTTTGCTAAACTTGCTCTGTTTTGTCCAATTGGTATTGGGGTCCCAGCACTCCAGATGTGTCTCCTTAGGACTGAGCAGAGAGGAAGGAGCACCTCCCCTGACCTGATGGCAATGGTCTTCCTAGTGCAGCCGGGGATGCTCCTGGGCTTTTTTTGCTGTGAGAGTGCATTTCTGGCTCAAGGTAAGCTTGGTGTCTACCCTGAGCCCCAAGTCTTTCCTTGCCAAACTGCCTTCTGGCCAGTCAGCCCCCAGCATGTGCTGGTCCATGGACTTGCTCGTCCCCAGGTACACAGCTGTGATTTTTTCATTGTTAGAGCTCAAGGGGTCACTCTTTGCCACATTCTCCAGTCCACTGAGTTACCTGAGGGAAACCATCTAAACTATCAACCACTCATCTCAATTTTGTATCATCTGTAAGCTTACTGAGGGTGGACTCTTTCCATGACCCATGTCATTCCTGAATATGTTAAACAGTGCTGATTCCAGCATTAACCCCTGGGGCAGACATACTGCTAGTCACTGGCCTGCAGCTGGACTTTGTGCCACTGGCCACAAATGCTTGAGCCCATCAGTACAGAAGGCTTTCAATTTATCTTACTGTCCTTTTATCTATCCTGTACTTCATCAGTCTATGTCTCTAAGGATGTTTTAGAAGAAAACATCAAAATACTTTTGTCAAAAGTCAAGATCGACCACATTTTCTGCTCTCCCCTCATCTACCAAAGCTGCCATTTCGTTGTAGGAATCTGTCAGTTTAGTCAAGCAGAAGTTCTGCTTCATAAAACCACTCTGACTACTCCCAAAGACCTTCCTGTTCTTTATGTATTTAAAAACTATTTGCAGGACTATCAGTTTCTCTATCACTGTCTCCGAGATCGAGGTGAAGCTGATCAGTGTATAGTTTTCTGACTATCCCTTCTTGCCCTACTTGAAGATAGGAGTGACATCTGCTGTCTTCCATGGTCAGGAATCTCCACCACTCACCATGCCATTTCAGGGATAATTAATGATGTTCTCAAAATAACATTTTTCAGCTACCTCACTACTTGTGGGTGTATCCCACCCAGCCCCATGACTTTAGTTCACCCACTTTGTTTAAATATATCCTAACCTGAAACTCTTACATCAAAGATAATTCTTTTTTGTTCCAGACTTTCCCACTGGTCTCAGTGGCCTGAGATTCCTGAAGGTAAACCTTACCAGTAACGACTGATGTGAAAAAAAACTTGAGAAATTCAGGCTTTTTCTTGTCCTTTTCACAGTTCCCCTGCCCCTGCATATTTAGCAGTAAACCCAGATTTTCTCTAATCTTCCTTTTGTTGCTAAAGTAATTGTAGCAGTCCATCTTGTCTTTCATATACTTTGCGAGATTCCTCTTTAGTCTAGACTTGGCTTTCTAATCCTGTCTCTGCACAATCAGATTTAAATGTCTGTCTACGTTGATCAGACAACATCTCTTTATTCCTTCTGTGTCACCTTTCCTTCCTTCCTTCCTTCCTTCCTTCCTTCCTTCCTTCCTTCCTTCCTTCCTTCCTTCCTTCCTTCCTTCCTTCCTTCCTTCCTTCCTTCCTTCCTTCCTTCCTTCCTTCCTTCCTTCCTTCCTTCCTTCCCTCTCTTGTATACTTCCTTTTCAGTCAAGATCAACTTGATTGTCCTTGCAGGTCTCCTGACATTGTCTTTGCTTGACCTGTGTATTGGGATGGACTGTGCTTGAGCTTGGGGGACATGAACTAGCTAGAGGACAATCCTTGGATGTCTCCTCTCTCCAATACTATCTCTATTGGGATTCTTCCAAGCAGATCCCTGAAAAGGCCAGAGTGCTCTCCTGAAGTCCAGGGTTGTGATCCCTCCTCTCAGTGTCTTGAACTTCCCTGTCTCGCAGTCACTGCATTTAAGGCTTTTACCCACCTGATCAGTCCTTCCCTGTTTGTAAGTGTGAACTACAGGAGAACATGTCCTTTCACGGGACCTTGGCTCATCTATGTCAGGAAATCGTCAGTGTGCTCCAGAAACCTTCTGAATTGCTGCTGTGTTGTACCTCCAGCAGACACCAGGGTAGCCGAATTTCCCCATTAGGACCAAAGCCTGCAATCCTGCAGACTCAGCTGCAAAGACATAGCACAATTCTTCTGTTAGAAAATATTACAAAAATCCCTAAACTAAACCTTCTTCAGAATGCATTTATCTCCTAGACTATCTTAATAGTTTTTCTGAATGCCAGTATCTCATCATACGATAGTTCTACCTGCAATGAAAATATTGTTGTCAGAAGTATCTGAGGTTTTTTTTTTCTATATGAATCTTGCACTGGGGGCTCCTGTGGGCTTCTTTCCCCTTAGGGTCTCTTACAGAACCTGGAATTTTTTAGGTCTGCTTTCAACAATTTCCAGAATCAATCTGTGACATTTTTAAAAATGTAATCTGGAAATAAATTGTAGAGAAAGGTCCCCATGCCTTCAGAAAGTGTTAGTAAGTGTGTGGGCGGTGTAATGTGGGAGATACATTAGTTGCTATACATAGGAATGAAGTATGCACAACAAGAATAAAAGGCAGGAATGTGATCAATGCTGCTACCCACACTATTACAGATTTTGGATGGGTTGTAATCAGCTTGACCTCCATACTTTCAATGGAGAATTCTGGAAGGTGTAACTTGCTATTATTAGTACAATTAAAACTGCAAAAAAAAAAAAATTGAAAAACCCCATGATATTAAAGATTAAAAATTGCACTATATTCAATACTCTCAGTTATTCCTAAACACCCCCCTGCTCAAATCAATACATGATGTTATACCATCATGACATTTTTGATCATGTATACATTTCCTCACGTTTAAAAATCCTAGGAGAGAGCAGGTATTTTACTGGTTTGATAAAGCATCTGGGTTTTATCGTTCAGAAGCCTGTGAAAAAGAAGTACAAAATATGTGTTGAACTGAGATTCTACTTTCAACAACAACAAAAAAAATCAATAAAAAACCAACAAAAAATCCTACCCAAATAGGCATCACCTAGTGAGTAATAACTTCATTTCTGTATAGCTCAGGGGGGTTGCAAGGGGAGTGTGAAAAGTTCATTATTATCAACCAGAAAAAAAAGCGAGTGCTAAGAAGAAAGAATCGTATTTCCTATTGGGATTTCTCTCAGACTACATGATTTGCATGAAGGGCGCCACATCAAACACATTGGGTGCCCTTTTTCAAATATTAATGTGAAGCTTGTTTCAAGTTCTTTCTTGACTTTGTGCCACCTTGTATCAAAGGAACTTAAAAGCAGGACTTGGGAGAAAAAAATACTTTTCCAACTGTTTCAGCACTTAGCAAAAATCTTTCTGTATTTGATCAGTTCTGCTTCAAACTTTTATTATTTTGACAAATAGGCACATTTTTATAGCTGTGCATTCTATAGCAATATGATTTGGACTTTCTTCTCTTTTTTTGAGGTTTTCCATTTTTCAGCAATGGGTGTCATAACTGACCCACTCAAAACATTTATGCACTACATATTTTAATTATCTGCCTTAGTCTTTTCTCCCACATGTGATCATTTTTATTAAATATTTATGTATCTGATGAAGATTATAAAAAAGTATGCCACAGAAAATGGAGCCCTTAAGATTAAATGTGTGTAGTCTGAGCTGTCCTAATCCTACCTTACTGAACTTTGCTTCTCTTTTGGTCAATGGGGGGAAATAGGCACCTCTCCAGGATGGTTTGGCTAAATTAGTTGTTGGAGAGAGATGGCATGAATTTTGCTCCAACGGAAGCAGTTTGTTTTAACTGACTATAAAAAGAGAATAAAATGTTTAGCTCATATGTAAATTACTAACATTTAGACCTAAAGGGTTAAATAATTCCCACTGAACGTAAATCAGTAGCAGCACCAAAAAGAGAATACAAAGCGAACATAATTTCTTTTACCCCTCTCCCCACAGAAACAAAGAAAGCAGGAGAAAAGTGGCAGGAATTTTTGCTGAGCAAACCGAGCAGAAATAAATTTCTCACAAAAATACAAGAGATGAAATGTATTACATAGCATGAGAGGAGTTATTAGACATAAGAAATGAAATTGTGGAAATCTACAGAACAACAATTCTGGGAGAAGTTGGTCTTTTCACAATGCACAACCCACAGTCTGAAGGATAAGAATATGAAATTCCAATGAAATAGGAATAAAATGCAAGTTGTAATGGGTAACTTAGGAACTAGTAGTATCCTAGAACTAAATTTTCTCCACAAAGCCAGGGAAGAAATCTTCACTGAGATCTCACAGGATACGATAAACAAAATTTTAAATTTGAAATTATCATCCAGATTTTTAGATGAAACAATCACCATGGAGGCAGTACATCTAAAGCTCCTGTAGTAGTATTTTATCAAAAAATCCTAAGTGTTCTGGAGAGTAAAGGTAAACAGGTTGTTTCATCTGTAAGACACAGTATTTCTAAACCCCTTTCCTTACTATTTTTCATTAAAAAAAGAAGTTATAGAGAGATTAAAGTGAACTACGGTAAACAAATGTGAAAAGCCTAACAGTGTTACTAAAACCTAGCAAAATTTAGACCTAATATATTCTGTATATGCCTATTACACAAAAATATCTTCACATTGAAGTCAATGAGGTGATTGGCTTTCTTGCAAGACACAGAAGAAGCAAAGGTTTATAGAAATTTCCTGTTGATGTTTTTATGAAAAAAAAAGTAAAGTTACTAACATTTTTCTGGCCAGTCTTATCTATGGCCATAAGCAAAATTAAATACAATGATGCTGCCTTTAAAAACATTAGCTAGCACACACAACTGTGACAGAACAATCTGATCGTTAGGAATGAATGATATGGATATGTTTTTTCACTTTTGCATAGAGATGAAAATATCTGATTTTAATATATTTTTCTTTTTTTGTCCTTTCCCTCAGGATGAGTTAGCTGTCATGTGTAGGTTGGATGTTTTTTGCATGAGTATTTACTACCATTTTCCTTGTTGGTTTTTTTTCCCCCTTGACTCAGTTAAATTCATGGGCATTTTGCACATTTTAAAGCATTGGGGCTAAAATTATTCATAAAAAGAGAAAAGCTAAACAATAATATCATATTGTAACCCGATATAATGCTAGTTTCTAATTTTAGGTATTAATTACTGTGAGGAGATTAGATTCTGCTGTACAACTTTGGCAGCTCCATATATATTGAATTAGTCTATATTTCTATTGGAGTATTTAAAAACAGAATGTATATCTATAAAATTAGTGATAGAAAGTTTTATTAGATTGTTTGGCTGATAATACAACACATCACTATGAGTATTCTAAGCTGGTAATAACAGGCAGAAGACCTTTTACCACTTAGCAGTGCACTATCTGTGTATTTGCTGCAGTCGTAAATGACAAACCTGCACTATCAGAAAAAGTCCACACCAGCAGTTTTTTGTGATGTTTTCCAAGAAATATGGGTGAGGTATTTGGTTATTGGTTTCCACCATTATCAGTAAAATGAAGTTGAGGAAAGAAAATCAACACTGTATACACAATTACCCTCACATTCTTCCTACTCTGCCACTGTTTCCTACCTATCGTAGATCATTCAGACAGAAAAGATTAGCTAGGGTCCACTGTGTTCCACAGCTGAAACAAAAGCTGTTTGATTTTCCAAGCGTCCTCCTAACTCACAAGGAAAAGCATCAGACAGTACTCACCTGAAGCCAGTAGAGTAATTATAAGATTTTTATAAAAAAACAAGGAAAAGTGTTCTCTGCTTCTTATCTTGATTTAGTGACAGCCTGGAACAAAGGTAAGCAGAAGAACAGGATCACTGTAGTTAGATATTTCAATCCATTCATCTTTAAGCTACATTTTCTACCTGGTTTAATCATGCTTTAATTTCCTATCAGCTTGTCCTTATGGACTCTATTGAGCATCAACATCCAGAGCTATTATAGAGTATGTTGAAAGGATAAATCTCTTTGTAGGGGAGGTCTTCCTGGAAAAGACACAGTGTAAGTAGTGGTAAGCAGTAATTTCTTTCCATCAGCCTACAAAGACGGTTAGTTTATTGAATTATATTTAAGATTCTGTCATGGATATTACCCCACTGTAAAAAACTCTGATATGTACATCACATGGTCTAAAATCACTATAAAACATAGTGCATTACCAAATAGTTCTTAACAAAGGCATACATGTAAGATTCCTGTGTCTGTTCCCATGTCATCTGCAACATGCCTGCATCAGGAAAAATCTTATGACGACTCCCCTACCCATTCCCACTAGACCCGATCTTTCAAAGCCACCAATGTATGAGTCTGTGTACCCCTGCCCACTATCAAGGAGTAGGCTTCAACAATTTTCCCTTACTACAAAGTTAGAGATCCCTGTGCAGAAACATTTCGTGTCTCTTACCGCTGTTCCTCTGCTACGAAAAGCCCCGGGAATGTTCCATTTTGGGTAGTTCTGTTTCCATAATGCTAAAGCAGCTCTTAGTTTTCTGCTTGAAAACAAAACTGAAATGGTGTCATTTTGCACAATTGCTAAAACCTCTGTCTGGTTTTCAACTTCTACTACTCTCTTTGCTTCTGCTTTTTCTTTAGGAGAACTTTCTGCCATTTCAGCCTTTATAAAAACAGGAAGGGGAAAGAACAACTAATTTGCTCTCTGCAGTCAGAGCACAGTAATTTATAAAGACTTAGCTGACAGTTTATTTTTCCTAAGTATTCAAAAATTAATACACATCTTTTCAAACAGCACACATCCCAAGGTGGCCAAAACTCAAATAATCATTAAAAATAATTTCCTGTTCAAGATCTCTAAAACTGCTTTATACATTGTGACTGCCAAACTCTGAATTATCTCTTTAAGAAAGGGAAAGGACCCCAATTTACCTTCATAAAATACAGCTTTGTATCTGCCTTTCCAGCTCCAGCCTCAGTACACATCTGATCAGAGATTTCCTTTCCTGGACTGAATAAGAGCTATTCAAGTATCTACCAGACAGTGGTTCTAGGTAATATGAGAAAATGTCAGTTTTTTATTGTTGGGCATTGGTTCCATGTGGCTGTGTAATCTTATGTTTCTGACTAGCTGCACAGCCATGACATGTACATTATACTGCACAACTTGGTATTTATATTATGCCAAATCTTGTAACATGACAAAATTGCACTCATAAAATAATGCAATTCACTCTCAAGAAATTTATTAAAAGCTTATGTGAAATAATTTTCTGTCTTAACTATTATATTGGATCAAGCCCCTGATGTGTTTGAGAGCTGCCCTTTCACACCTTTTTGCCTCAAATCACATTTTTAGAAATAAAAAGCTGGGTAGAAATATTATGAAAGCTCAGTTTTCTGTGAAAAAGTAATAGAATAGGCATCTTAGTGTATATATCCAAGTGGCTAGGTACTGTTTTCAGTAATTTAGGTTGGAGTTTATCCTTTGGTATATAGAGTTATGATTTCTTCACACTGAGGACTAATACAAAATGTATTACCTGCAAACAGGGAGCTATAAAAATCCTGAAAGCCAGTGTTTTAACACATTAATTTCCAACTCAGGTGGTACCATATAAAGTGTTAACAATAAACACTGGACCACAAGGGCATTACAGGTCAGATTGTACACTCTCTGTAAGATCTCAGACATGTTTCTCTTTGATGCTTTTGATTTTATAATTTCCCTCCTCATCCTGGAAGGGAGTAGCACAACCTGTTAGCTATTTTTCACCATTGTCTCTTTTTTTGACCAGTACTTCATAAAATGACGGTGCATGTGGACGAAAGAGAAATATGCTTTGAGATTACCCTAACACTTGTTGGGCAGAGTTGGTGTATTCCACATATTAAAAGAAAAGAAACATAACTATGAAAGTTCTTTGAATACTTAACAATTAAACTGACAGAATACACTGTGTAAAGGAAAATATCCTAGAGGTATCCTAGATTCACAAGAAGTGTGATAAAAGATACACAATGATGGAAAATTAAATTATAATATAGTTCTTTACATTTTAAGGAGAAGTGTAACTCCAGGATGTAAGGCCGAGGTCCTTTAATTACTTGTTGTTTACTCAAGTAGTTTTAAACAGACACTTTATTCCTGAAAGTGGAGAGTTTTATAGATATGTTACTCAGTTGAGTTGTTCTTTTGCTAAGGTAGAATTTTGTAAATTCGATATTATTGGATCATAAAAACCTATTCCTAGAATGGCAAGAAGTAATAAATCCATAATTGCATTAACTGCAGAAAACTTAATAGACATTTTAATTAAAGAACCACCCTAACAGGATTAGAATTCACTGCCCTAAAAAGGCTGAATCGTGCAGCGTTTCATTATAATTTCTGAGAATGTACAGGTGCTAAATTAACTACAGAGACCTCGTCTTTTGTTCCTTGCATAAAGTAAAAACATATTGTAAATTAAAATGAAAAATTAATTTACAAGGTTATCACTCCAAAATACAGACAAAGCCTATTGGCTAGTGAAGCTGGTCAGGAATTTCCCGAGGTGCTTCTTTATTTGAGAATGCTGATCGTGGGAAAGAATGATTTCTGGGAAACGAATCTATTTCATAAAACTTTAATCAGGAAAAGTATCTCAGGACTTGTCAGGTTTTCTGATCATATCTGGAGCACAAGAGACTTGAACGTTTCAGAGGTCAGACCTCTTCCCTTGCAGAGCAGGCAGCTGCTTTTTTACACAGCCAGGCACAGGAGGGGACCTGAGCCTCCTGCCTCTACAGAGTGCGCTGGCGGTGACCAAGGTGCGCACAGCACTGGCGGCAAGGAGGGCTGCTGGCAGCCCTTCCCGCTTAGGAGAGAAGGAAAACCATGCTGTGTGCCAGCTAGAAAGCCATGTATTCAGAGCAGTGCTTGACTTCTGTCTAACATGCTTTTGGGAGCCCAGGTGGTGCATCTGACTTGTGTAGAAGCACATGAATACAGAATATCAGTTTTACAATATCTCGGAAGCTGCTACACCTTCCCCCAAATTGCCAGGGAGGAGTAGGAACTTTTTCAGTTATTTTTTAATATATATAAAATTTCTCTGGCTTCTCTGTAATTCAGCCTTCCTTTCAGTCTCACCTAAAAAATAACTTAAAAATAAAAAAAACCCAGGATGCTGTCATACTAAAGAAGAAAGAAAAAAGCTTACATTCATTCAAGTGGCTTTGCATGAAGGATGTATACAAGCAAAGCATAATGAAATTTAGACTAAATGCCATGCGATATTTTGATACTTAACCACCAATTTTTAAATTCAGTGCAGTATATTTTTCATGCTAAAGATTACTGGAAGAGATTGCTGGACACTGACTGAATGTATAATTTGTGAGAAGCAATCTGTTGACAGAATACAAATGCAGGTGATTATATCCAAAGGTTGGAGGAACACATAAATGATCTCTGCCTTTAACTTTACTAACAGCCATGTTTTTAATTCAGTTTGACGTTGGATGAAAATTAAATAAGAAAATCACCCAGAATCCCTCAACACAGCAATGATGCCAAAAACTATTTGCTCCATTTCTGTGATAAATGCACCATTTCCTGCATAAATTTTTGCCTCGACTTTATAGATCAGTTTCTATAAGTTAAATGTTTCCACAAATAAGGCTTCTACAAGATAAATAAAAAGTGTTTTATGTAGCATTGAAGCTGGCCCTTTTCAGGAAAGGCTCACATATTTGTCCATTTTCTTATCAAAGACTTGTTCTATTGGTGCAGAAGATCAGACTCATCTGATCCAGCACAGGCATCTGCTTTGTAAATATTTTTGTTTCATCTGTTTTGTAAATATTTTGACATCAAGACTCCCTTCAGAGTCAATGGACTTAAACTGACACTATACGTGCGACTCACGTTATCCTATACATTTACGTATATAAAATAGATAAGCAACAGATCCTAATGTGTGTAAGCTTAATTCTTTCCATTGAGTAGAAAAAGAGGCTAAAGTAGTAATATCTGAGGTGTAGACAGTAAGATACAGGTATCTGAAAAAAGCTGAGATGAAAGACTTATTAATAAATGCTTTTGTAAGGTTTTTTTCCCGAAAGCTAGGTTAGTATAAGTTAGGGACAATATAATACACGTACCCTGGTTCACTGCAATGGGAACAAGATCAATGACATAAATGATCACATCGTTAATAAAATATTTCACTGGTTCTTGGAAACTGTTGTGGTTCCAATCCTCAAAAATGACACACAGACAGGTTCCTTTTTCAAAGTCAGTCCTGTTTCCTTGTGTAAGACAGCAGCTATATATTTGCAACAGTGGCACTAATAATACTACACAGATATTATTTCTTTACTGTCATTGTTGCACAATCATTATGTTAATACTGTATCAGATGCATCACTATAAAAATAGTGTGGAGTTATCATTTATAATTTCTCAGAGCCACATTTGGGTATGAATTTTAAATAATGTATTTTGATTCCAATACATTTTGAGAAATGAACTCTCCATCTGTTCCTTCCCACTCTTACCTTATGGTTGATATTTAGTTTAAAACCAGCAAAGTCAATACAATCCATTATAAAAGAGACTTTAGTAGGCAAACATTTCTATGCTATATTGAATATGCTCTGTATAATAAAAGTGATTTGAACAACCTGCACTGTACTTTGAAGTTATTAACTTGCATAAAATATGGACTTCTATCGGGAAAGAGGTATAATGCACTTGCTGCTGTATTACAGTAGTATGAACAAAGAGAATAATTATCAAAATAGGACATCCTGAATAATCTTCATATTTTATACTCTAAGTACAAGAAAAAATAATTTGAAAATAATGTCTTCATTTTACACTGAACTCCTTTGCAGCCATCACCCTCCTCTCCCCTTAC
The DNA here is from genome assembly GCA_014706295.1 of Lycocorax pyrrhopterus obiensis. Classification (NCBI taxonomy): domain Eukaryota; kingdom Metazoa; phylum Chordata; class Aves; order Passeriformes; family Paradisaeidae; genus Lycocorax; species Lycocorax pyrrhopterus. The sequence goes on from JACSVZ010000004.1 coordinate 76,206,861, forward strand.
CGCTTCTATTTCAATAGAGGAGGCTTGCAGCCAAGAGCATTTATGCCTTTCACCATTTTGTACAAAATCATTTCAATACAGAGAATGAGAGGGGAAGAAAACAGAATTTGCCATATGTTATGCTATATAAAGAATAAGCAAATGCTGACACGTCATGGACCCAGCTCTTCATTTCCCAGGCTGTTCCCTTCACCCCATTTTATACACAAATGCAATATGGGTCCTTGAGCTGATGGAGAACTTGAACAGGCCTTGAGTCCCTGCCAAGGTATCAAGTTCCTGGGGCATAACATGATCCAGGACTGTCTACTCTCTAGTCTAATGTCCATATTGGTTCTCTGTATGTACCAATAGAAAAACTATATGCATGTTCAGGGAAGGCCATGGTTCTGGTGCTGGCCTTGGACTTTGTTTTTATACCATACAAATTAAACTATAGAAGGTAAATAATGAATTAACCCTTCATCCAAGTCATTGCACAATCAAAGTGTAATGTTCTATTATTATAGTTAGACATTTACTTGTTCCCTATTTATATAAATTATAAGTTCTTTAAATACCAAAGGTAAACACTTTGCCTTTTTTCTCATTTTTTTTTCTTTTTCCCTTTCGTACCTAAAACAGCTAAAATAACTAGAGATGTCTGCAATATAGCATTGGGCAAAGGAACCTGAAATGAAAATCTTGTGTGAGATTCCTTGTTTCACTGTGCTTCTGCTTTTTTTAAAGAAAAAAATGGAATAATTTCAAGAAGAAATGGAATAATAATTACCACCATTTTTGCATAGAAGCTGTCCCCAGACCTACAGGTTGGGAAAGATTGGGTGCAGAAGGGCTGGATTTATCCATGTCCTACACACACCCTGCCTTGGTCTGTCCCCTAGCAGACAATGGGTTGGTGCAGCATCCACCCTAATAAAATCCCTAATAAAATAGCCCTAATAACCCTATATAACCCTAATAATGACTGTAATAAAAAAATTAAAGCCCATAATAAAAAGTATGAAATATTAGTATTAGCTTCAAAAGTCAGGAGATCATTTTCAAAATAAAAGAAAATAAATAAAATTAAAATAAAACCAGCAAAACTTGGCAGAAAGACTAAGAGTTCTGTGAAAAGTATTTCTAAACGTTTATTCTTTGGCTTTTGTAGTTATCCTATGTTAATCTCTTTGGTCAACTCGTAATTCCTTGTTCTTTCTATTTAGACCTCATGCAAAGTAATTTTCATTCTTTGAGTTATTCTTTCTGCATCATGTAAAAATGAGAAAAATAAAGTTCAAGCCATCAACATTCTGAAAATAGCAACAAAATTAAGAATTAGGAAAATAAAAACTAGTCAGAACAAGTTTTGCCATGTGTATTATCTTATACAGTTTATTTCTTTAAAGGAGGCAGGCAGCATATACAACTTTTTCATTCTGCAAACATTCCTTCTTTGAACTAAGGGTAATTTGAGACTAACAAAGAGGTTATAGTATTGCTTCATAGTGCTTTATTCAGTGTTTTACAATCCATTGGGAAGTCATTTGATAGATCTAACACAAACACTAAATGTAATTTTACTTTACCTTCATTGTAGTGATAGGCTATCTGCTATCCATTGTGACCTTAAGGATTCACCTCTTCAGGTTCTTGTCAATTAACACTTTCCAGGGGCTCACAGACAGTCTGACTTGGCTCTGATGTGTCTAATGTGCTGGAGAGAAGCTGAGTGGAGTGCTACTAAATATCTGTTGTGCAGAAGCTATCTAAGCAGGACGGAGATGAATAAGACCATTTGGGTTTTTATTCCCTCTGTTTTAACCAGTTTGAGTGCCTGCCTCCTACCTATTTAAATTCTCAAGCAAATTTAAGAGTTTCATCTCCCATCTAAGACTTATGATTATCCAGAAGGTGCCTCAGGTTTTTGCAAGTATTTGAAATAACTAAGTTGAATAGATTATTTGATGTGAATATGATTAGGACTGCATGATGCTGCTTACACGTCTTTTTAGTTTTTGTTTTCCCCTTCAAATAGAATCTGGAGGAATACATACAAAGGAATCTGTGTTTTGACACTAGGTGCAATTCATAAAGGATGGCTATGATTTGAACAAGCCGTGCCATTGTTTATAAATCACAACAAGCAGGCGTGAGGCAGTACAGAGACCTCCCATTGGACCACTCAAAGTATCATCCAGACAGATGTGAGATCCAACATCTTGAAAGCCACCATAGCTCTTGACCAACATTTGAACAGACCAGGAGAAAGGCATTAAAGTGCTTAATTGTACTGGTTTTGGCTGGGGTAGAGCGAACTTTTTTCACAGTGGCTGGTATGGGTCTGTGCTTTGGATTTGTGCTGAACACAGAGTTGATAATGTAGAGACGTTTTTGTTATTGCTGAGCTGAGCTTGCACAGAACCAAGGTCTTTTCTGCTTCTCATACTGCAACGCTGGTGAGGAGGCTGGGGGTGCTTGGGAGGTTGGGAGGAGACACAGCCAGGACAGGTGATCCAAACTGACCAAAGGGACATTCCGGACCACAGGATATCATGCTCAGTGCTTAAAGTGGGGGAAGAAGGACAAAGGGTGGGGGGGGGGGTGGCATTTGGAATGATGTTGTTTGTCTTCCCAAGTCACTGTTACCCATGACAACGCACTGCTCTCCTGGAGATGGATGAACACCTACCGGCCCACAGGAAGCAGTGAATTCATTCCTTGTTTTGCTTTGCCTGTGTGCATGGCTTTTGCTTTTCCTATTAAACTGACTTTATCTCAATCCAGGAGTTATCTACGTCTTATCTCTCCAATTCTGTCCCTAATCTCATTGGTGTGGGAGTGAGAGGGTGACCATGTAGTACTTGGTTGCTGGCTGGGGTTAAACAATGACACTAATCTAGGATCGTTTACTGTCCTTATGTTGTAGATGAGGGCTTTTCTTCTGTTGAAATCAAATACATTTTAAATACCTCAAATACTGTTTTGTAAATCAGACCTTATTTTTATTTTACAAGATGAAAACCACTGTAGGTTCTGTATGTTCGGTTTTTCACACGCCATTAGTTTATCTAAATTTTTCTTTCTAATTCTTATGACATATCTATTCTAAATCTCTTGAACAGAAAAGATAATCAACCTTTTCTAGGATTGGGCTGTTAGTTTTAAATTTAATGCCTCTGAAATTTTGGTTAAATTTAGAGCAGGAAAATTATATTTAGGGCAATATTAATTATTAGAATTGGTCATAGAAAACAGAGTTCTCAGGTTAATTGAAAGTAAATGTGTACTTATGTGAAGAGAGTTTAAAAATTCTGGGTTTGCATAAAAAATTAAAACAAAATACCTCAACGTTCAATAGCTCTATAAGTTTTAATTCAGAAGACCTGGACATTTTTAAGTGATTGATTCTCCATTCTAAATTTATGCATATGAGTAAGATTTGGGTCAAGAGAAATTTAGGATCCCAACTCTCACTGAAAAGGAAAATAAGGTTCCCATATACACCTTTAAAACTATCCCTTAGCTTTTTTACTGCGTCACAGTATGGCAGATTTACTGATGACATTTTAAGCCTTCAGCTTTTTAAAATATATTTTTTTGAAGTGAAAAAGAAAATAATCAGAGGAAAAATCCAGAAAAAATTATTTTTGACTGTTTTTGCCCAGAGCTCTGCATTAATAGTCAAGGCAAATATTGCACACACTGATATGTAGTACCAAATTTAAATGATGCAAAAAAAGAAGAAATAGGAAGATAGCAAGAGCTTGTTTAGCTGTATGGCTTGAAATTCTTACAATATTGTCAGAGAAGTTCCTGAAATATCTAATCTGAATTGATATTCAAGTAACCTTTGAATTCCATGAAGTTTGAATGTATTTGAATTCAACTTTCCAGTTTATAATCAATTCTAATTAGAGAGGGTTTTTTGTAATTGGAATAATTGGACTAAAATTTCTGTTTCTAATTGTTTCTTGGACCAAGGCTTATCCATTTAATCTGAAAATTTATTTCAAAAAACCCAAAACACCTTTGCCCTTTACTACTAGTAACAATTATAATTGTGCAGTGACTTACCTGCCTTTTTATTTTGACAACATTGCTTTAAGGACACATTATTCATAAAGAAGGAGGCAACCTTTGAAGATGATAAGAGCCACGCAATGTGCTCAGTTCAAGTAGCAAAAATAGTTCTTGAATTCAGTCTTCTTTCAAGTTTGATCTGCCTCTGAGAATCAGGAATGGTACAAGAGAAATTAGTGTGTGCATGAACTACCTACAAAAACACTTTTTGCAAAGGTTTCTATCTCATCCTTCCCTTGCTCTATTTTGTTCTCAGTGAACTTTGCAGGTTGTTGAACGCGATATATTAAGAATTTAAACCTTGCTCACTGGAATAGGCATATGAAATAAGCAATCAGAGAAGAAATTCTTGGTACATCTCTTTTGCCATTTTATTCTTTTAGCCTACACACAATGTCCTATGGCAAACAGAACTGACCTACACGGGAATTTCAATTCGATTTGGGGATGGGGGGAGGTAGGAGGGAAGTGCCCTCATTTCTGATCCTAATAGCAAAAATGAAGAAAAAATAAAAGTACTTTGATAGCTATGTAGATAGCTTGATTAAATCACCCCACTGAAAGTGTAAACAGAATAGAATGCCTTATGTGTCCCCCTGATGCAGTGATACAATAGTCTTGTAGTTTGCTTATTTTTTATTTCTTCCATCGCCTGTCTTGTGTTTATTTTACATTACAGGCCATTTATTTTGTGGGACGAACTTTTCCTCTTATATCATTTTTCTCTTGTGGTATCATACTGTGAATGCTATGTTTATTCATGAACAGTGAAACACATTTCCCGTGCACTAAGGAATGTATTGTTTTAGCCTGAGTCTCAATCTATGCTTAAGTCCATTTCTGTTCATAATAATTTACTTAAAGATATTTAAGCATTCGAGTAAGTTAATTATGTACTGAAGTGTTTGGTTTTACAGACATGAGTGTTCTATTATACTTTTTTTCAGTTATTAAAATGGTACTGTTTTATAAAATATGTACTGAATATACAGAGATTGGTATACTAGCCTGTTTTATTATTATATATGAGATATTCCTTGCAACATGATTATATAGAGTTTCAACATGGACATATAGGGAAATTCTGTATGTAAGAGTAAGTTCCAACATTCTTAAGTCAAGAAAGGACCAAGCTATAAATCCTTCATGTTATTTGAATGCTACTCGTTACTCAGCTAAGTAGATCCCCACACAAATCTCATGGATATGCCACTCCAAACTATGTTTTCTTCTTCTCTTTAGGATGTACCACAAGAAATGTAGTTACTTCATAGACCTGATGAAAATTTTATTTCCTTGTTCTCCAGATAATGACAAAATCACGTCATATAGAGATTTTGAACTGTACTCCCCCTGCAAATCTGATGCACAATCAACCAGGAACTCCTAAAACTGCCCAAGACAGTCATTATGGAAGCTGGCAGTTTAGAGGTAGCTAACAGTCACTGCTTCTGCATACTTCCGTCATATGGTCATATATTTTGGCATCCTGTGTGGCTGATTAGGGTTAGAGAGCAGCTAAAATTTCAAAACTACAGATAGTTCAATGAGGAGCAGAAGAGTGGGTTTCGATCCAGGGCTTTTATCTCTGGATTTGCCCAAACAAAAGCAAGACAGATTTGCATCATCTTCAGTGCAATTGGCTTTTAATCAAAAATGACTTTAACATAAATATTGAGATTTTTGTTCCTGAAGCAGCATGATTGTTTGCATTTCCCCTTGAAGCAGGATGTAAGTGCAGATGCCATTCAGCTGGAATGCTGACAGCCAGCTGAACTCTGAGGGCCGTGACCCCACTGAAACAATTCTTTATGCTGAGGAAATGTGTGCAAGTAGCTTCCAATGCAGAAAGTAGAAAAGGAATACTTTGTAACAAATATATATCTTTTACAAGCTGAGATAAAAACCAACCAGCCAAACAAACCAATTTCTCATTCAAATGATTATCCAGAAGATTCCATCAGCAGCTAGGACAAACACAGACTTATGAACATAAATAATACAACTAATATAAAATGTAAAAGTGAGCATGCAGCCCTGCACTGAATCATACAATATCAAATAATTGAGGGAAATTTAAAAGCTTGTTTGTCACATGTATTGTCTAAGCACCAACATAAACACGGTAGGATGGGGCTACTCTTCTCACTCCTATCAGTGTCAGCAACACAAGCACAACCAAGGTTAAATTCCTGCTAAATTGCTCTTCAGAGTTGATGGCTTGAGAGAGAGGAAAGATAAGAAAAGAGTGAATTGAACAAAGGATATGTAATGTTGCTTGCTATGGCAACACAGCTGAGATAGGATGTATGCTACTATAAACCAAGAAAAGTGCACAAAGGGTGGTGGTGGAGTACAGTGGCCCAGCTGTACTTTGTTGACTGTGACTGCACTTTACACTCTCAAGTGATCATAAGCAAGGTATTTGCAGAATAGAAATGTACCTGAAAAATCACACATTTGGCATGATCTAATAAGCTTTCTGAGATTTAGACAGTGCATCAAATCTCCTCAGTTCATGGACAGAGATGGACAAGACATAATGTAGTCATGGTCTGAGCCAAAACATCCCTGAGGATGTTCTCTGGAGGAAGTAAATCTAAAATTTGCATCAAAAGAGGAAGAATTAAAATGAATTAAAAAAAAATCAATGTAGACAAATTCAAAACTACAAATTTAAGGAAAACCAACAGGAACAACGCATACACCATAAAGTCCCTGACATCAGGTGTCACCTAGGCACAGGCTCTATACTCAGTATGGATATTTACTTTTTTAAGACCACTAGCTACTGAGCTGATGTGCTCAGGGACAAATACAGTATAAAGGAGTAGCAGGAAGAAGTAAAAAAACCTGAAAAGCCATGGAAAAAAATATTTTGTCAGTTTATTATTCCATTGTACAACACAGCAACTCAGGTTACAGTATTACAAAAATTATATAGCAGAACTTGAGAAAGATACAGAATGCTATCAGAGTTGAAAAACAGATTCATTACAAGGAGCAGTGCATTAATGTAATACTTCCAAGAGTGGAAGGAAGACAACAGGGGAAGGAGGTAGTTACACACAGAGAAGGAAATGGGTAATGATGATGAATTACAACTATTATCTAAAAATTTTAATAGCAGAAAACCCAAGGGGCACACAAAGGAAATCATCAGGTGTAAACTTTAAAACAAAAAAAATGAAGCTTGTTTCACACAGCACATAGTTAAAACGTGATGCACACTGGATGCCAAACTGAAATGTGTTTGAAAAGCGAGTAGGCAAATTCACAGAGAGAAGTTAATTAAAGTCTGTTAATCAGAATATTGAGCATTAAGCATCCAGGTCAGAAAGTCCATAAACAGGTGATTTGTCACAAGATGAGAGGAATATAGTGGGGTCAAAAAGATGATATAATGATGGAAGTATCATTGTACTTCTATTTTGTGCACTGCATTGAAGAATCAAATACTCATCTTCTCTAAAACATTGCAAAACAAAATGTTTACTTGACAGTCCCTGCATGTATCCGAAACAGCTTTACCATGGAGTGTATTATTTTGGTATTACAAAATATGTGCAAACTTACCTAACTTCAATAATAAACCAGTTAAAATCTCTCTAATAAATTATATTTATTAGCATTCTAACTGAAAATCAATGCACACATTTTATCATCTGCAGGATAAAAACAGTATAACACTCTCCTGGAAAAGAGAGACAGAGAGAGAAAGAAAGAAAGAAAGAGAAAGAAAGAGAAAGAAAGAGAGAAAGAGAGAAAGAAAGAGAAAGAGAGAAAGAAAGAGAGAAAGAAAGAGAAAGAGAAAGAAAGAGAAAGAAAGAAAGAAAGAAAGAAAGAAAGAAAAGAAAGAGAAAGAAAAAGAAAGAGAAAGAAAAGAAAGAGAAAGAAAGAAAAGAAAAGAAAGAAAGAAAGAATCAAATATACATTTTAGATGACTGCTAACAAGAATTTTCTTGTTAAAACAGGAATGATATTTATTCCAAAATGTATCTGTTGATTCACTTATTCAGTGATTATATTAGCCTCTGTAGTACTCTTGTTTAGTGAAAGTAAAAATTCGTTAAAAATGTATACACGGAGGCAGGAGCTAAGGCTGATGGTTGCTACACAACTTCTTTTTTTCCTGGATGAGAGTTATGTGGAGGTTTATTATATCAGCTGTGTGAGATGTATGATGTCCTTAATATTAATGTTTTAACTTTCAAAGGGTTGAGTATCAGGTAACTTTGTACGAACTTGAGCAATTCACTGCCTGGTAAACCTTTTTCTAAACCTTTTTTAGTGTCGAGATTTGTAGAGGGGATTATACACACATACAACAAGGACCTTAAATTATAAGTGTATCTACATGTGTGCATATGTGTGTGTCTGTGTGCACAGAGACTCATACCTTTTAATATATTCTTTTTTTAGGTTCTTGAGGTTAAATATGGGTTTAAGTTCTTTGCTAAATGAGGACCATCAGTGCTTACAATCTTAATCAAAATCCCTACAGAAATACATACAAAGTTTTGTCACATTAATGTTTATAAGAGGATATTGCTTTGGAACACTGCCAAATATCCCAAGGAATTAAGACTCAAATACTGAATTTGATTCAATCTTGGTTTCTTAAATGCCTTGAGTCAAATCTCAATACCTGTAACAGTAGTATAACCCAAGGTCCGTTGAGTTAATGGACCTGGGAGACAAACTTTAGAGGAGGGTTCTCTCCAGACTTTAGGAAGACAAAGTATAAATTTTGGAAAATCCCAATGCAGAAGCTTCCAATATCACAAAGCTTATACGTTCAAGGACATTAATCAGTGTGGAAGCCACACTATTTGCAAAGATGAAGTTGCTACTGTAACTTCCTACATGTGGGTCTGCAATTGTACGGAACAATTTGCATGAACATCCATGATTCCTCTAATGAACCTTGGTTGGTTGGCTACTAGGAACAGCTAAGCTAGCAAAAATCTATCTCAATGCTCTGTCTTGCTAAATCTTCCCAATGAATACTGTAAACTGAAACACAGTTGCAATAAGACACAAATGTTATAGATAGTTGGTATTTTAGTGCACTTTTTTAGCACCTGGAAATTATTTCTGAAGAGTTTAGGGGATAGATTTATTCCTGGCTAGGTCTGAAATGCAGCTTGACATTGTGTAATTAAAATTCCATTTACTTTATAGTTTTTTACCTCTGTCATGAAAGGGAAACATAGTATATTTGGGATGACTCCATAAGAGAATTCCACTAATGTACTTGCTCTTATGCCAAAAAGAGGTAGTGCATGGTCTCCAAAAGGCTAAAAGTCATCCCAGAGTGACTGTGTAGGTTCTGCATGAATCTGCTGGGCAGCACAACTGTCTCTCAATTTCATATTCTCTTGGTAAGACAGGAGACAGAGGTATTTACAGGCTGTGAACTTTATTCCATTTCAAAATCACTCCTCCATGGACCACAACAGCTTCTGAGAGACCTTTAGCTTGTTTGTCTTCTAGCAGAGATATTTTAAGCACGTGTCTAACTTTTGGTCTGGTTTGGTTTCTTTTTCATATAAGTCAATGTTTGTACAAAGCATTTACACTGAATACTGGCTAATGTTTATCCCTCAATTGAAAAACATGCAAATTTTCCCTTCCATACCTTAAAGACTCATGTCCTTCATAGAAAACAGGTCTTTGAGATGGCTGTTCATACTACTCTCTTCACTCTCCTGAGAACTGGACACAAGAAAGTAGATATGGGATGTTTTCAAGATGCAGATACTATGAATGTAGTGAGTTTTTTCCAGTCTATGTGATTTCTAAGTCTTCAACCAAAGTTCAACCAAAAAACACAGGTTACCAACACTGTGATAATTTTCCTTTCATGCATGAGCATTTGTACAAAATAGGAGCAGCACTAATTTATGATGCTTTAACTACTATAGTAGCTAATAGGCTTTGAAGGGAGCATAATAGGCTGAATGCTGCTCTGCTAACCTGCTCCCTGTCCCCACTGCCCTTGTCAGCTCCAGAGGTCTGCACAGCTGTTCTGGGACTGAGCAATGCATTGCTGCTTTCCTTGCCCTCTGCCTGGCTCCTCAGCTCTCCTTTGTGGGATTTGCATACAGCCTTTTGTGAATTCTATTCAAATACATGTTAGGTACAGTAGAATTCTTTACAGCTTGTCAGGAATACACAACAAAGACGCACTAATACCTAAAAGCTTCAATGGAACACAAAGGACTTGCCTTTGGGATGCCTGATTTACCTTCCCTTTTAAGGAAAGTGTTACACTGTACATCATTGTGGCTGGCGTCACACTGGATGTCTGTCAGAAGCTACCTTTTTCAACTGTCAACCCATCAAATTAATTGCTTTACTCTGAACGTGGGTTGGGTGTTGACAGATTTTTTTTTTATTATTATTTTTTTATTTTTTATTTAACCTGCTGATATAGGACCTAGATGTTTGGAATAAAGAGTATAGACATTTTTGAGAAGGACAAGATGGATATTACAATAACCGAAAAAGTAATCATGTTTATTTCCTTATGAGGTAAGTAAAACTATACTGAAATAGTAGAACAAGTGCAGGCATCTTGCCAACATACCACTCAGACTACAGTATAGCTCTTTTAAAACTTTGCCAAGTATTTTGGCACTGAGAAACTGCTGACAAATTAATATGTTTATGTGCTGCATACAGCATCTATTTTAGACTGTAGTGCTGCACTAAACATATTTTCCCAAATACACTCACTTTATCAGATTTTTTTTCCTCAGAGAGGTTTCCTTATCTACCTTAAACTATGCAAGAAGGTTTTTCTTTCAACTGATTTTTATAAATATTTCAGATTAAAAATTCATTATTCAATCCTTAGGGGCTTTGGACACCACAATAATTGCATGTAATTTTGTTATACAGCATATAATTTTATAAACTCTTTAGGCAACTGGAAACTTTAGGACGGTGTTCATTATTGGATATACAAGAGTGGTGCTCTTGTATAAAAGTGCATATAAGTGATGTTTTGCTTTCCTTGCTAATTTAAAAATTTACCGGAACAAAGGAGCTGTTACTGCTGTACCAACAAAACTGTGTATACACACAAGTATATACAAACATTTCACCTGTATCCATATGTGTATATGTATATATGCACATACATATTTGTGTGCATGCTTTTTATTCAAAGTGAAAACACAAGCAAAATGTCTTATTTATGTTATATTAAATGACATCTTTAATGAGAGAAAGGGAAATGAGGGGCAAAACTTAGATACAACAAATACAGTGAGAACAATGCCCTTCTTTGGTTGCATAACCTAGCAGTCATAGCCCCTATCCAGACTGCAGGAGACTGAATTCAATTTCTTCTTCTCTGTTGAAATTTGAATCCAGTTTACCCAGATCAAAAGATAGTTCTAAATGACATGCTAAGGGGTACAAATATGGAAAGATAAGCATTCATTTAGTCTACTCTCTTCATACTGTTGGCAATTCTTTATACTCTTCACACTTTCAATGTTCCAAAGTGTAGGATGTGTGTGTTGAACACACATCCCCCAGTGTCTTGGCATGTTTGCCCAGTGCCTTGAATAACTGCTAAAAAGAAAATAAGGCTCCCTCATCACTGTCACCTTGGACGGCCCATAACATGTGACAGTATGCATGGATCCAAATTGTCTGGGCACAGGAAAGAGTTGGACTGTTTCCCAAGAAGAAATGGTATCATGAGCTGAAGGCTTGTAAAAGATTTGTGAATTTCTCGTCTCCCCCAAATTTTATGTGAAATAGGTTGATCTAACATAAATATGTTTTTAGTTAATGAAAACTGCATTTTTAATGAATAAATTATTTACCAAAACATAAACAATTTCATTCAAGACTGAAGATAACGTGCTTCAAGAGGATAAGCTCTTTTTCTTATGCCTAATGTGGCAAAGCATTATTACTATGCTAGAGACGAGGCTGATTTACATTATTTAACATTTCTAAATTGTAAAGTTCAGAGTCTGCTTTGGATGATGTGGATAGCAGCACATTTTAGGGGCTTTCATATGCAGTCCATGTAGACTGTGATTCAATGCAGTAAGTGACATGCTGTGCCATCCCTTGCTATAACATCGGTAATTTTTCCAGTGCTAACCTTCTTTCAGACACTCACAAAACCAGCACATAGGCACGTCAGCAGAAAGAGGCAGCGGACACTCTGTCCTCCAACTACACTGTTTAGGATGAGCAAAATACCTCAATATTAAACAGTTGCACCAACATTCTGACAGTTCCTTGGGATGCCTGTAACTATCTGAATTACTTTAGCAAGTAGGTATAGTACCTGTGTTTGGAGTTCAATGAGAAAAGACAATCAGTCTCTTTCCCCTGTTCCTCCCAGTCCTTGGAATTCTAAGTCAGAAAAATTATAAATATATGTTCCTGATTTGTCTTCCCATGTCTGTCAAATTCCAGCTAGCAAAAGTGTGTATCTGTGTCGCACTAATAATTGCAATGAATTTTGGTGACATGAAGTTGTGCTTACAGAGGTGATAATATAATGTAAAATACAGTAAATGGAGCACTGAGGAAGAACATTAACACTTTTTAGGCTCCTTTGTAAGTGCCTGTTTACTTACAAGAACAACTTGTGTTAATGTTATAGCCTTAAACTGAAGCGTCATCCATTCACATAAAATGCATTTAAAACTAGAGAAAGAAAAGAGCAATAAAAAGCTTGGAAACACTATGTTCTCTGATGAATTGATAGGTAGAGAAGTCCTAATAAAGATATTAAGGAAGATCTAAAGTGCATGCTCAAACACAGTCTTATATTAAACAGGAAAGAAAGAAAAAAAAGAAAAAGTCTTGCTGGAAAACCTTGTAGTAACTAAGGATGCAAACAAACAAAAAAAAAACCCCAAAAGCTGAAAATTGATAAGAAAACAGAACTGGCTTGATTAGATCAATTCTATTAAAAGCTCTGAAAGACAATAAATGACTCAGTAGAGGTAATCTGCAGTTCAGGTTTACTCAGTAATCCACTGGAGGTCTTTGTCAAAATCTTTTGACAAGCTAATTAAAAGGAGACAGCTATGCAGCACTGAGTATTTACCTCTGTGAAATGAATCAACCCATCTTCAGGTTTCCATATCCATCTTTCCTTCTTAGCAGTGCCACGCTGACCTTTCTGGTTGCCATTAATAAACTTCTCTTTCACCATTATAGCATCAGAGTTATATGCCATTTGACTGTACTTGAGGGGATTTATGTTTATGTAAAAATATGGAGAAAATATTATGTAGCCAGTACTGTAAACCTCAACAAATTATATTGTCTGCATATATGTTTCTATCTTTCTGATAATGAAAATACTCTAAAAAATGTTATAAAACCCAATATAAAACTCCAAATATTCAGAATATATGATTAGAATACTTAATGATCTTAATACACTATGATGAAAATATATTTCTTACAATATTAATTTATTTTATGTCTTATATGAGCCCTAACTTGACTGGAATAACATTATTTCTCCATGTACTTTTTAAGAAATTGTTTAGAAAAAGACAAATTAAATGTCCCAGATCAAATCTTAACCCAGTGCTCCACGTTTGCTTTTGATTACAAAGATCGTAGATATTTTCATTTCCTCTCCAAAACGTTATGATTTTTGACAGCATCCATCTCAGAAAGAATCTGTAAAACCCTTATCTGCTTTATTCTGCTGCTGATGATATTGTGTGTATTTTTTGATACTTTTTATCTGCATCACATAAAAGGATTGATAGTCTGCGTGATTTCCCCCATGTTTCCAGATATTCTCTGTGTGAGTTGCATTCTCTACTTGATAATTGTAGGTTTGTTTCAACTGTCCTTGATCAAAACCATTTCTACAGTGGAGGTAAGTTGATAACCAAGGCTCTAGTTTCTACTCTGTGATTGACTCACTATTCAACTGTCCTTTTCCTGCATTTCACTTTGTACGTTAACAGAAAGAGGCTAATTATGCTTGCATTAGAAAAGTTTTTTTTTAAATACGTGAATGATAAGATACTTTGATGATTTAAGCTAAAGCTGCATTTCAAAACTGGGACAGATTAAAAAAAAATGTTCCAAGGGATACGTGCAGAATCCATAAAACTGTCTGGGTGCTGCCGCACTGAAGTTAGGGCCAATAACATCCACAAAGAAAATTCTGTTCCTAAAAAGGAAGAAACAAAGGCAATAGCCTCCAGAGGAGACCTCATGTGGCAACTGTTAGTTTTTCCAAAAGAGACCTACGACCTTGGCACTCCTTCAATAGGAGAATTTTTATGTAGCACAGTTCACACCAGTATTTTGGAGGGAACAGATTAGGGTCAGTCTAGTTTCTTTCAGTTACCTGTTAGCTTGTGTTAAGTGACATGTAAATGGTGGTGTTTTATGGAGTTTGGGAGAATATTGGTTTATGCCACATGCCCCCTAAGGCGAAGACCTTTCAATCCTATATTTGAACTAATGCAGGACTCTGAAAAGAATAAACTAAGTAAGGAGCTGGTGCTCTTACTTTAACAGACCCTTCCATCAGGGTGTATGGATGTTCCCACACTGGCATATTATTTTGGCGCAGGACTGAGCTTTTCAAGCTGATCTACCACTGTCGAGGTTTAACCACAGCTGACAACTCAGCCTCACAGAGACACTCACTCACTTTCCCTGAAGTGGGATGAGGGAGAGAATCTGGAGAGTAAAAGTGAGAAAGACTTATGGATTGAGAAGAAGACAGTTTATTAGCCAAAGAAAAGCTGCACACACAGGCAGAGCAAAACAAGGAATTCATTCACCACTTCCCCTGGGCAGGCTGGTGTTCAGCTATCTCCAGGAAAGCAGGGTCCCACGAAAGCAGGGTCCCATCACGCTTAACACTGACTTGAGAAGGCAAACTCCATCACTCCAAATGTTCCCTCTCTTCCTCATTCTTCCCCCCACTTTATATACTGAGCATGAGGTCATATCATATGGAATATTCCTTTGATCTGTTGAGGTCATCTCTGGAGACTGTGTCTCCTCCCAGCTCCCTGTGTACCCCTGGAGTCCTTACTGGGGTGGTAGGTGAGAAGCAGAAAAGGCTTTGGCTCTGTGCAAGCACTGCTCAGCAAAAATGAAAACATCCCTGTGTTATCAACACTGTTTCCAGCACAAATCCAAAACACAGCTCCATACTAGCTACTGTGAGGACTATTAACTCTGCCCAGCTCAAACCAGCACAACCACCATTTTTCCACTCTCCCGGTGCTAGATTAAAGCACACAAGCTGGATTCCTTCTGGATAACACCTAACCAGTTTGCATGTGCTCAGAACATACCTCAGATGCTTTTAGACCTAGGAGGCTGTTGTGGCTTGACCCCAGCCAGAAACCAGCTGCTCACTCACTCCTTCACCAGCAGGATCAAGGAGTGAATCAGAAGAGTAAAAGGTAGAGAACTCGTGGGTTGCGATACAGACAGTTTAATAGGGAAAGCAAAAGCTGCTCACACAAGCAAAGCAAAACAAAAAATGAATTTACTGCTTCCCATGGGCTGGTGGGTGTTCAGCCATCTCCAGGAGAGTAGGGCCTCATCATGTGTAATGGTGACTTGGGAAGACAAATGCCATCACTCCAAATGTTCTCCCCTTCCTCCTTCTTCCTCCCACTGTATGTATTGACCATGATGTTTTATGGTCTGGAATGTCCCTTTGGTCAGTTTGGGTCACCTGTCCTGGATGTGTCTCCTCCCAACCTCCCAAGAACCCCCAGCTCCCTCCCCAGTGTGGCAGCACAAAAATCAGAAAAGGCCTTGGCTCTGTGTAAGCCCTGCTCAGCAATAACAAAAACAACTCTGTATTATCACCACTGTGCTACTGATTCTATAGTTTTGTGACACTACAGATTTGTTTGTGCATGTGTATTAGAAATTACACCGGTGGAACTTTTTTGTACTTTATTGACTCCTTTTGGAAGTGTTTTTTTCCTTTTCTACTATGTAAATTAACATGTTTAAAGAAAATGTTTATTTGTGTAAGGCCACAATATAATTTTAAGTAATTTACTAGCCTACTCTTCCTGGTTACTTTCAGCCATCTTGATCTGGCATAGTGTAACATTGCTGTGAAGATATTTATGTAATTTTTATCAGCTCTCAAAATCACTAAAACAATGCTATTGTCATTTTAACTCCATCTGTCTGTTTTAGACATTGTCAGCATTACATAGATTCAAATTTTCATTTTGAAATCTTCAGGGCCTATTACCTAATAATTGACTTAGATTTTTACTTTCAGTTTTTGTTGACTGGCATTTTATCAGTATTTTAAGGATTGTTTAACACATTATTTTTAGATATGTGAAAAAACTAGAACATTCTTATCATATTGAGACATCAGAAATTTGATACACAGCTCTGTGCACCACAGAGCATTCCCTGAATTTCTTCATTGGGCAGGGGAAAATAAATGAATTCAAAAATGAATATAATTCTTTTAGAAACTGGAGCCTGTCCTTTAGCTGTAGGCTTGCACCCCTTATTAATGTCAAGCAAATTGATTTCATCATTGTCCTACTCCCCTTTTTCTTCTGATGGTGTCTGAAGGTGCTTCCAGAGAGGCTTCACCTCACAGCATAGAGACAAAGTAGGCAGCATGCTAATGTTCATGGACTGTAATTCACTAACTTAGCAGGTACCACATCTCACATCCCAGACTATGATCAGGTCTCATGTCTCATTGTCAAAAAATCAGTAACTGATTTACCCCACACGAGTTCATTTGTCTGCGAAGTCAGCAAAGATACCTAATTTCAACAAATCATCTAAGAGTGGGGATCTTCTCCCAAACTTGAGCAAGGTTTATGTTCTAAGAGTTTAGTAATAACTGCTGGTTATTTTGGCTATTCCTATGCTTAATGCAGAGAACTAAGAATTCTGAGAGGGCAAAGAGTTCCTATCATCTACTTTATATATCTATTTTAAAATGCGATAAATTCTTCTGGAAATGTCTGTCTCTCTCTGCAGACAGGACATAGATGATGAGGACAATACTAGTCTAATGCCTATCAGCCACTAAAAAGTTTATTGAGTAGATTCGAGATAATTACACCAGATTCTCTGTATAAAGAGTTAAAGAAATAAAGAGATCCAAGGAGAATATCAGCCTAAGACATTGCATCTGTGAGGTGAAGTGTTTTTTGGAAATGCTGCTTTCTCTGGTTAGTGTAAAGTAAGACTAGCTTTGACTACCTAATACAAACAACTTACAGATGTTTAAATACTTGTGAAATGAGTACTCTGGTATGTGAATGCCTTACTTAACAGCAATTACGCCTATGGGTAAGTCATTTATGAAACACTAGTGCCCACCTTTGAATTTATTCGGGGGTCTAGCCAGTGTGAAATACTCCGTGTACATTAGATAAAAGTACACAGAGTGGTATAACGTCCAGTGCAGCTTCTTTTCTTTCTACAGTGGATACCCACAGATATTATAATTGATAAAAAAATTCTCATAGTCTTCTCCAGGTTTTGGCATAGATGACGTCTCAGTGATTTTCTGTGACAGTGAATTTCCTTGGCTGATCACACATTGCCTTAAAAAAAATTAAATTCTTATAATTGTGTTCCATTCTACTGACTTTTAATTACATTGAAAGACTCCCTGTGTTGTGGAATCATTATGTATCATGCCACTGCTACTCTGCCACAAGATAATGAGGAGGGACTTTTCAGTCCTAAATTTTTAGTGCCTTGACTAAGACAGTTCAGTTCAGCATTAAATAATGTTAGGCTTTATAATTTCTCATCAAATGTTAGTTCTGCCATGGTGATTGCTGGACACATTCATGGCTCATCTTCAGATTTTTCATTTGGTACAGGACACACTCTGATTTCAGGCATCTAAAAGTGAAAACTCCAAATTCAGCACATTACTTGACATGTGCACATAGTTCCTAATATGAAAAAGTATTTTTTAGAGCTGATCACTTCATGCAAAGATGTTATCTCCGTGTTTTCTCTAGGCTATTACCAAACACGTACAGTGGTGCTCTCTTGAGATTAGTACTATTTTTTTTTTTCTTAAAAATTAGCAAGGTATATACATCTTAAAATTATAAATTTTTTTTGTGATTTTTCTTCTTGATAATTGTTTCTGTGACATTTAGTTCAAATTTATAGTTGCGTTCCTCTATAATTTCTTTTGGTGAGAATTGCCAAGATTTGGTTTCTTCCAGGGTACTCTCATAGAGGTTAATAGAAATTATTTCCCATTTAAAAGACTAATTTGAAGGTAAGAATCTTATTATACACTTTTTTTTTTTAAACACGTAATTTTAGATATCATACCTTTAGAGAAGTGTAAGGAATGTTGAGCTCTCCTTTTTGATCATATTTCATTTTTTTCCCCTCTATGGCACAGCTTGCCTTCTTGTTTCCCTTTTTCTACACTAATTCTGATTGTAAAGCAAAACTATACATGATCTATACTAAAGGATCATCACTGATCCTTATCTTGACATATTTTCTGAGGTTATTAAAAATCCTTTAGGTGACTATATGGTGGTTTTGCCCTTATGTTCAAAGCACTGCTGCTTAGCTTTTATTTTAGCTTGGGGGTTTTTACTTTTTATTCTCCTGTCCCTATCCCTTCTCCCCCAACTTTCACAATCAAAGCAGGACACAATCTACTTACCATGGTTGTTTGGGCAAACTAAGTGTTATTTCAAAAATGTAAGACAAATCCCTGAGTCTCTGGAGTTCTTTCAATGTAGCAAAATATAATTTCTGGCTTTTGGTCTTTTAATGTAGGACTCAAGCTTATAAGAGTGTTCTGGGGTTTCGGGCCTATAGTGTGCAGGACAGGTGAAAAAGACTTTATGTTCCTCTTCTGGACTACAAATCCAAGCATCTCTTTCCTGAAATTTTGGATTACTGTGTTCAATGGTGTTCAATTAACCAGATATGCCCCTCTAGTCTTCTGCTTCTTTATGTTCAAGCCCTGTCATTTTCTCAGTCAAGTCAACTTGAGTTTTTTAATTTCAGCAGATTAAGACCCATAGTATTGAGACAAATGTTAATGTAAAGTCTATAGTGCTAAATCCTGTGAGATTGTGACCACAAAATCACTCACAGGAGGTGTTTGGCACTCAGGGACAGTGTTCAGCATCTTAATGAAGTACGTAAGCCCTCATCCCACAAAAGCCAATATTTGCACCTAGTTTTCACAAGAGAAATTGATTTTAGAGAGTTGAACCTGCAAGTAAAACTGTTTCTGTCAGAACTCATGCTGGAAAAAGATTCCAGTGTTAGTTTGTTTTGGAGTTTGTGTCTTTGTTTTGTTTGTTTGTTTGTTTGTAGGTTGATTGTTTGTTTGTTTAGGTTTTCTTCGGTTGGTTGGTTGGTTTGGTCTGATTTGGGTTTGGATGTTTAATTGGTTTAATTTTCCTGTATTGTATATGTATGTACACTCTTGGCAGGGTTCTCCAAGAAAGTGTGTTTTCCCGTGAAGCAACCGTATCTGCAATGATGTCAACAGGCATTGCAGAGTAGCCTAGAGATGCTGAAATGTTGCAGCACCTTTTTCTTCCTGATCAGTCTTTCAGTATTTGTGCAAGATCATCCTCTGACAAGCAAGATATAAAGCCAGTGTTAAATAAAAGGCTTAGCACACAAAGCAAATGATGAAACAATGAAATTGTGGACACTGACAAGTAGTAGATGCATGTTCATGTGTGTGTGTTAATGTATAAAATTTGACTCCTGAACTCCCAAGTACAAACTTCCTACTTGTTAGCTGTTCCCTGTGTAGAGTGACTGGAAACTTTTCTATCATCTGGACTGAAAAAAATGGTATGTTATAAAGCCTCCAATTAATAAAGAAACATGAGACAGAATCACTGATGGGGAGGATGATCACACATTATTCTTTTGTATACAGACTAACATGGTTAGGAAAACAAAGTCCTTTAGTGATGTAAAGAGAGTTTGCGAAAGGAGCAGGTCTCAGAAAGAATAAAGGGGCCTGGAAATAAGGTGGCAAAGGCTGTGGGTGAAGGAAGGATCCTGCAAATGAAAGAAGATTCTGGAGATGAGAGATGCCTAGAGACAAATGTCAGTGGATGCCCAAAGACCTTGGCCAGTGACACCTGAGATAGGAAACTGACCAGTGGCATGGCAGGAGCCCACATGGCTTTCTGCCCAACCGTCCAAAACCAGCAGTAATTATCCTGCAGGTTGCAGGGGTGGAAGTGAGTTAGTGTGTACAGTTCTTATCTAGTTGGCTCCTAGGTAAACACTGATATTCAGGTCTCCTGCAGATGACTTCTACTCTGGACTTTTGCATGTGACAAAAGCACAAAATTATTGACCTGTAAATTTGTTAAATGGTGTGAGTAAAAAGAGCTTTTGATGAAATCAAATGAAATCTGACGTAAACAAAAAATGTCTTTCTTTTTTTTAATAAAGAGAACCTATGAGACCAGCAGAGATCTCTCTCTACTTTTCTCTAACCCTGGATACTATGTCAACATATTGTTCCTTTGCTTAGCTACTTCCAAATGCAAGATCAAAGGAGTATATTTTTAACTGAATCTTTCCAATTAGGACTTGAGGCTTGATTCAGTTGCTCATCTCTGGGAAAATTAGGCAGTATTTTACTAGCTCTTAGAAAAGATTTTGACTATATTAATGTTTTATGTGATCTGGATCAATCTTACTGGGACAATTTTTTATCCATATGTATTCCTTTCTGGGAAGATTAGATATCTACATTTATGTGTGGGATTTCTGTGCGGTCTGTACATTCAGTGAAATGTCTGGTTCTGCAGAGTAGAAGCAGATTTGGAGACAACTGCTTTGTCCATCGTAGGAACACTCTTGAAATAAAATTAAGGTGATGGTCATCTTATAAATAGACAATAAATCAATACTTCTTTGCCTTATGTATGAAAAGATTTTTCTCTCTAGTGCCAAAAGAAGGATTGCTGAGCCTTACTGCAACACTTGCTTGTCTGAATGATGCCAATGTAGTAATGACAAAGTAGTAAAAGGTCCATCAGCTCCAGGCTCCTCAGATCTCTCTGTGTGAGGGCAGTCTGTCAGGCCATCCTGTTATTTTAGAAAAAAGGCAGTTCTTTTCCTAATAGTAAATCCTTTGGAATTTCACATTAAAATACAAGCCACTCCTGTAAATTCAATATATGTTGAATATATATATGTTGAATATATGTTCAATATATAGGGTAAAATAAGAATATATATATATATGAATATATATATTGAATACATATATGTTCAATATATGTTGAATATATGTTCAATATATAGGGTAAAATAAGAGCCCATTTAGTAAATATGTCATTTTAAGCTGCTCAGAATGCCATATGACATGAAAAGATATTCTTCATAACCACATAAAAAGCGTAATACCCATGGAAGCAATAGAGATGGTGATGCTTGGAAGATATTTTAGTTAGTGTTGCTGTGTAAACTGTCAATGGAAAACTATGGATTTTAGTCTGTACCTCTGCCAGGTACTTGTAAGACACATGAAATCATTTTATAAGTCATCTGAGTGAGATAATTTCATGTGGTTGTAGATCCTATTGCCAAAGACTTGTAGACCTAAATAATGAGGCTTTTGGATTTCCTGCAACAAGGTATAATGTCAAATTGTTCCACATCAGAAGGAAGAAGGCAATACAGAAACTTTTAGTTTCAGTCTTATTCTTGCTGAACATGCATGCATATGTTTTTCAACCAAAAATACACTGTCCATGCCACAATCTAAATACAGATTTACTTTGATTTTTATAGCTCATGAGAATATCTCTTAGAATTTTTTACTGCTGTCTTGAAATCAGAGGAATCCTTGAAACCATACTGATATAGACTTGATCCATAGTCAGTGGCTTGACCAACCAGCTATGGTGCCAACATCTGCTGGTAGCTCTACAAACCAGACCAATACCCGCATGCTAAGGGAAAAAAACAACCAACCAACCAACCAAAAAAAAAAAAAAACAACAAACCAAATAAAACAAACAAACCCCAAACCAACAAAAAAAACCCCCCAAAAATAAAGCCTTAAATTAAAAAAAAATAAAATAAGGGATTATAGCTGTAGCTAGAAAAATATTTTTCATGCACATAGCAGATTTGCCTATATATATTAATTTATTGTTTTGCCTCTGGTTGTGATCCTTCAAATTTTAGTGTTGGTGCAGCTTGGAGGCTACTTTGACTTGTAAAAACGTAAATTTTAAGAATGTAGGCTAATTCTTCATGGAGATTTTATATACCAGAGGATGCTGACAAAGCATAGGATTCAATCCTTTGAGCAAAATTTTAGCACGGACACACTGAAAAAACTAGCCAGTTTATAGCAATTGCTGCATATGCAGTTACTTTCCAGGAAAGCGACAGGAGAACTTCAAAATTTAAACTCAGCAAATAGCTAATAAATCTTCCAGATGAATAATTTTTCAAGGAAAAGAGCCTGAAGCAAGCGCTGGGTGGCCTACGAAGGAATAATTAAACAGTCTTACTTGTCTACTATCCTAATCTAATCTCTTACCTGCTCCAAATACTTACCTCCTTCTGAGAGATCTGGATTCTGATTAGGCAAAGCACTTAAGTATCTGCTTGATTTTAACTTGAATTTGTGCTTTATGAGGGCATGTAATCTGGGTGTTTCTTCCTCCATCCTTCTCCCTGATTATCCATCTATTTGAAAAACAGGGAGAAAAATTTTAATATTGTTTTCATCTTTTTCATATCACATTCAATTTCAATTTTCAACAATCAAGTACCTTAACTAGACAGTTTGCCTTCATCTCAGAGAGATAAATATGTAGAAAGAGATGAACAGCTGGGAAATTTTAAGCTATTGAGATTTGTTTGTACAAATTTAAATACTCTTTCTTTTAAAACAAGAAAGAGGAATTATAATATTTTATATATTAGTCTAGTAGCAGAAAAATTTGCCTTTGAAATGAGAAATGTGGTTTAATTGTCAAGCTAGAGATTTTCATATTTGGGTCCTCCATCTCAAAGGATAATACTTCGCCAAAGTTGTCCTGTAAATTATTATTGTAAGAACATTTTCACACCTTTTGGTATGGGAATATCCGTGTTTCAGTTAAATGACAGTGATTCTACCATAAAACAATTACAGTTAGAACATTGCTGCGCGTTAAAGGAGATTGTCATCTGTACAAAGATGATCAGGTCAACAGAGAAGAGAAAGGACAGAACTTAAGAGTCACTCCTGCCAAAGTTGTCTCTGAAGTGAGGCTTTATTTTCTTGTTTTGCCAGGAAAAAAGAAGGGAATTTCTAAATGGGTAAGCAAAGGAAAAGGTGAAGTGAGAAATTGAAGACTGAGAAATAGAACAGTAGGCAAATTAGCTAGTGGGCAAATTAGAAACTTTCCAAATTTCTATTTGGAAAGAAATATGAATTTTGATGTTTTCAGTATAGTTTTTTGATCTCTGAACAAAGAGTTCTGGATTGTCTGCTCTGCTTACAGTCCCTTTCTCTAAAGGTATGATGCTGAAAGAAGGGAAAGGTGTCCAAGACATAGAGCCTAGGTAAAAATAACCATGTTTCTGACCTTGGGCAAAATAAAAGTAAATTTTGTTGGATCCTGTCACAGGGGAAAACCAGTCGGTTTGCATGGTTCAAACCACATTAGGATCGAAGCAGTTCATTGACTTATGAACAACACGTTAACAAAGATCAATACCAACACAAGTGATAAATCACGATACTAGACAGTTACACAGCGTTAAGTAGGTACACATTTCCCAGCCCTGCAACTAATCCCCAGGAGGACACACCACTAGCACTGCCCAGCTCCCAGGCAGCCCACTCTGCTCCCAGCTCCCGCCCTGGGTCACAAACACTCCTTCTGCTGGAGTAGAACATGGCAGAGGCTGGCAGAGGTTGGGTGCTGCTGCTGTCCATCTGCCTCCAGGGTCTGCTCTGCCTGACAACTCCTCCTGCTGCCTTCATGCCTCTTGTCAGGCAGGTTCCCTTGGTGTTTCTGTTTCTGGTCCCAGGCCCATGGAGCACATGTGCTTCGTGCACACTCACACTCTTGCTGTAACAGCTGGGGACAGTGGGGCCACTGGGGTAGCCCAAGTGTGAGTCATGCGAGCACTTCCACAAACCACTTATGCTATCCAGCAATCACTCCATGAACAGTTTTTTACAGGAGATTTTGGGGCTCTGGTCTCTCTTTGCTCCCTGAAATTTTGTGAAAGGGAGCTGAACAAACTACTTAATGCAATTAATTTACACTAGTTATTTCTGAAAATAACACACGTGCACAGAAAATGAAAATTACATGATGTCCCTCAGGGAAAATATTCCTGAGTCCTCAGACTCTAAGCTATGAACATCCAGACATTTGATTGTATCAGAATTTGGCTCAATGTTTTATACAGTACAGATTAATGAATCTTGAACAGTGTATAAATTTTTATTCTTTGTAGAATTGTCTCCAAAACAATCCCATAGAACAGATATGTAATGTAACTGATACCACTGTCCACCGCTGGAAAAATTTAGTAGTATTGTATGTTTTTTTAAAAATATTGCTTTCTGGATTTGAACTTAATCAGGGATTTAGTAAATTTGAAGCACTTGTTATACAAGTATTTAAAATGTCCAAATTAACAACAGCAAAGGAAAGGAAGTGGTATTATTTTAGACATTATGACAGCTAAAAATAATATTGATTTATATCAAGGTATGAATTCATCATTATCAGCTAAGGAATATAGTTTTAAAGTCCAGTGCAAGTGCATTTCTGACCCAACTGTTCGAACAAATTTTGCACAAATTTCCACCTCATTAATAGATTTGTTAGGAGGACATCCCAATGTAAAGTTATCTAATTGAAAATATACCTGATTTTATTTTCTATTGAGTAGATATTTTATTTTTAATATGCCCCCATAACTATTGAAACCAGAGTTGTCATTTGGATGATGGGCTTTACTACATAAGTGAAGAGAGACTTTTACTCCTGTGAAAGCATTAATTACATATATATCTATCTAAAAATTACAACATTGAGTCTAAGTCGATCAACTTGTAGTCCCTCTATATTTTATGGCAAAATTAATACACTCTGTTCTAAATGAGTGTTCTAAATGAGAAGGATGAATTCCATCTTTCTCTCTAATGTCTGTAAAAGAGAAGGATGGTTGAATGGCTAACTTGATCAGTCTCCTCGTCTCTAGGCAGCTCATATTATGGTAATGCCTCTTACAGGACATCAATTTCCACTTTGAACTATTTGTGCTTTTTATTTCTACTGTCCAGGTCCGGATCATCTGTCTTTTCTGTCTCAAAAGCTGCTCTCTTGTACATTGCTGACTTCCTAGTTGTACCTGGAGTAAAAGCTTACCCATGAAAACTTCTGAAAAGTAGGCTATAAATATGTAAATTTCTTTAACTTCAGGCTGAGTAATATTACACTGCCTACTACATAACTTTCTTTATCTTCCTTCTGTTGAATTCTAATTTTCTTCATGAAAATGCTAAACCGAAATCTGAGTCTTCATATAGATTTTAGAGATCTTTATTATCTCCTTGCTTTTTAACATCAGCCAGTCTAGCATAAACAGCCCCTGTATGCTGAATAAGTGATGTGCAAAACACGGGTTTCCTGAAAGATGCTAATAGTAGTACTTAAAGTACATGGATAGTGTGCAGATTCAGTTTGTCACTTTGAGCCTAGCGGCTTTCATGCAGACCTCATTTTGCTTTACACATGTATTTTCTCACTTTACCCCAAGTGTAGTTCCCAATTCTATCTTAAATAGCTATGATTCTATTGTTTTCCCTGAAGGTATGTTCAAATCTCTTCCAAAATGGTAATGAGTGAATAATTACAGCCACTGCACAGTCAAAACATGTGCATCTACTGGGCAATAAGTAGTAATAAAACTCATATTAAAAACCACAGATAAATCTGTGACTACCAGGTGTCTTGTGCACTGTAGTAGGTTCATTCTGAGAAATATATATTTTCCAAACTACATCAACCATTTGCTTTCTAACACCTATTACCATTCACTGACTCTCCAAATAACACCATTCTCATAAAACCCCTCAAGAGTTAATTGATTGTAGGATGTTTTTTTGTGTTTTAGAGCAAGGCTTGCCAGCTAATCCAAAAACAAGTCTAGGACCTCTATGTCAGATATGTTGGGAGCATTTCCCAGAAACAAGGGATTCATATGCAAAATGCTCACTGCGGAGCCTGACCGCAGCCATGTTATTCCAACTCAGAAATGAGCCCTCCCCCATTCATGGAAAATGATGTAAAGTGGTATAGATTAACCTCTGGCTCCTATCCATCCCCCTCCTGGCTACTGCAAAAAATTACCCCTATCCTGGCCAGAACCAGGACACAAGGTTTAGGAAGAAAATATATGAACCACAGAAATATTTTACCTTCAATTCAATTTTGGGGAACATAACTACAAACCAAGTTCACAGATTTTGCGAGGAGATTTTTATCTTTTTCTAATCCTTTACTTTTTGTCACTTCTGAAACATTTTTGCTTGCTTATTGATTCTATAAAGTAAAATGTAAAACACTGTTATTCAAATATCAGAAACACCAAACTGCCTTTTCAACATTATATTTTGGAATTTGATAAAATAATAAGAAATTAAGGAGACTTTAATGAACAGATTATCATCTTCTGTGAATAGAGTTGGCTTCAACTATTGCAAACATTCTATTTGATGAATCTTTCAATTTTATTTCTTTTCTGTTTCCCTGTTGTTTACGAAGGGAGCTTGATTTTCATAAATTTGTTCTTTTTTCATTGCTGGACTACCTGAAGAGTTTATGAAAATAGTGAGTTATAGCAGAATATTTTATTATGATAGTTTTGCTCCATAAAAGGAACTTTCAAGTGTGTTGCATACTTAAATAATCAGTTTAGTTTGTAAAAATAGTATTTTTTTAGCATGTGGTAGATTACATATTTTAAGATAAGAAGTATGCATGTCAGTAATTTTTTCCTCCCTGAGATTCTGCCAAATGTCTTTCCTTTATAAACTTATGAGTTTGATAAAATGCCAGGCAGGAGTGGATTGAACTAAGGCAGCAAACAGGTCTCCATGGCACCCAGCTATTTACATACACATAAGTGTTTGCATAAATGGACAAGGTGGGAGAAAAAGGTGAAGTCCAAGGATGCTTATCATAATTATTGTTTCTAATTATAGACTAAATGAAATTGAGTCCATCATTAACTTTGTGGGTTGCTCCTGCTGTTCATGTCTGATTACAAGTGGAAATTTTGTTTCATGGGCTTACACGGGAACACAAATTTGCAGTACACTGCAAGCTTTCACTACTACTTGCCTTATTTTTTAATCAATGTTACTTTCCTCGTACTCATGTTCTATCTTCCACAGCCTTGTTGCTCTTGGGATACATTGCCAATATTCAGAGTCAGGAATAGCTTCCACCCAAACTTTTAGCTTTCCTTCACATAGGAAACTCCTCTTGTTACACAGCTAACTCCATAATGTTCCGCATTTTTCATTGAAGGCCCTCTGGTCTGTTTTTTCTAAGTTTATTCCTTATAGAAGAGCAAAAAGACCAGAATTTTCCTTTCCTTGCTATCGTTTCTCTGGCCAACTTATGTTTCTGACCTTTTTCCCTTTTATGATCCTTCTACCAGAACTTCCTGTACCAGCAGTTGATTCTGGTCCAGCGATTTTCTGCACTGAAACCTGTTGTCAGAGTCAGTCCAGAGCATGTTCTTTATCTATGAACTACTGTTAGCATTTCTTCTGGATATTCTTCTTTGACCTCTCTCTCTCATATTAATTTTTGTCTTTTGACTTAATTTCTCTTTGCATCTATGTTCTTTGCTGTCTATCCATTTCTTCTACCACTCCATTCCAGACAGACGGAAGTTCTTGGTCCCCCAAGTCCTCTACTCACAAGAGGAAGCAATATATCTAGTGAGCTTTGGCTGACTCTTCTGCCAAAACTACTCAATGACCTCCAACCTGCTGTTGTTCTACTCACAGCCCTGTTGTCTAAAGGCAGCCTTGTCATTGTCATATATGTAGAACCCTAATAAAATGCCTTTGACACACAGCCACCAGTTCCTCCTCCGTTACACTTATTTTATTGTGCTCTTGCATAGTTTAACATTTAATAGAAAATGTCTTTTTCAGCCTTCCAGGCAATAGCTTTAGATACCAATTCTGGATTTCACTGATCCTGGGAACTGACAAAAGAAAAAAGAGTCAAGTAAAATAAAATGAATAATAAATGTTTGTTGAAAGAAAAAAAAAGTGTAGATATATTTATTGGATCAGTAATCCGAGCTAAGGGATCTGTTGGATGTAATTGTGATTCCATCTACGTTCATCTGCTTGGATTTTCTCATGTGCTGGTGTTTCTTCCCGTGAGACCAGGGCACAGAGGAACTGAGGGGATGGTGTGTGCATGCACCTTGGCCTGACATGCATGCTTATGTCCTTTGTCAAAAGCTGAGGTGCAGTTTTTTCCCCTTGAGTGATAAATTTGGTGAGATAAGCAGCTTTTCCAGCACACCTTTTCCTCCCCACTCTCTAACATGATTTGTTTCCACTAAGATATTTCTTAGATCTCTCAGAAAAATTTATAAATCCAGGCTGAAAATTTAGGGCAGATGAGCAGCATCAGTATTTTGTGAATGGTGTAGACAGTTCTAATATAAGTGATGATTCCTTTGTGTGGAGATCTGAAGTCTTTTACTCTGGGTACTATTTTGTTTCCTCTTTATTTTCCATTGTCTGACTTGGAAGAGAAATATAATTACCACTACAAGACCACACAAGCATAGCAGTTTTAAACTGATAAGCCTTCATTAAAACTTCAGATTTTATCTGAACATTTGGAAAGTACCCCTGCTAGACATTAATTTTGTTAATGACACTTCTGAATATGAGACACCAAGCTAAACTTATTTACACTCTAACACCAATAATTTTCTTTTTTCATTTTAATAATAAATGACCATCTGTAGAAAACTGATGTAGAAACGTCTTCTAATTAGGTTTTGCTTTCTTATTCAATCTGTTCTGTTGAAGAAGTGTACATGGGCTTGACTTGCTTTAGTTATCAGGTGTGATGCATTGAATTCTCATTTTGCTCCAGTGAGATATGTGAACTATATTTCTTTTTCAGATGTCAAAGTGAGAAGCTGCTGTATGAAGAGACTCTTTTATATATAACTTTCTGAGATGATAATATAGCCCAGCATTGGTTTTTGGTACTCCATAGCACACAGAAGTCTAGAAACACAAGCTTACTCTCATAAAACCTTTCTGGATCAAGAGCAGGATCTCACTGGGGGGAAAAAAAGAAAAAAGGGAAAAAAACAGTTAGGAAGTAATAAAACCTGTTTTTTTAATTTAAAAACCTGGGGTTTTTAAATTCAATAATTTATATGTAATTCAAATGCCCAATTTTGAATTATTTGAAAATGAGGAGGAATGTGTTTTTTACCTTGGATTAATTTTGAATCTTTTGAAGTTGACAACACAAAAATATTGTTTTATTGTCAACTGCACTGAGCCTCAGCTTTCTCTATGTCGCTTCAGTGGGACTGTTAGTGCCTCTACTATTCACAGAGATACTGTTGGGACAAATAAATACTACACCAATAAGAGTTTTGAAAATTTATAAATAACAGTTTTTTACCCAGTGTCTTGTTTAGGTTTTGAGATTGCATAGAAATTTTTTCGAGTCTTCTTTTTAAAATAGTAACAGTGATGTCTCCCTTCAGCTTGGCAAAAAAGTTTGACATTTATTTCATTAAGTACTTTTTAATTTTTTCCCTGTTTATAGCATATCAGGTTTATGGGAAAAGATACTTTTAGTTTCTTTGGTGATACTTTTAAAAATCGAAATATAACTCCAGCTATTTTTAAGTTTGCTGGATAATTTCAATACCAACAAATTTACTTTGTTTAAGGAGACCTTTTCTGTACAACTTATTTTACAGTGTGATTGAGCAAAACAGATTCCTGAAAAAAAATATGTATCAGAATAGGAATCTTGACGTGTAATCAGCATTTACACAGTAGAAACGTTGTTTTAGGTTATAAGTGAGAGTATAAAGCAAGATTTGTACTAAGCCAGGAGGTCTTTAGAGAAAACCAGAGCTTCCAAGCTCCTTGAAACAGATTTCTTTGTAGAAAAATAGCTAAGATTTTCTCCAACCAAGATAAACAGTGTTCAATGGACAGCATTCATAAAGAGAGGAGAAAACAAAGAAAAAAAGAGAACTCCAGATCTAACCAGGCTTGTTAAATCTGGCCCTTAAAACATCTTGTTTTTCAATTATTTTTTTGTCTTGCTTCTTTGTTCCTTTTTCAGTCCCTTTTTCTTTCTGCTCTGTGTACAAGCTATTGTTTTTGTAGGTTTCTGCCCTGAAAGAATTTGAGATTCTTGTGCAGAACGGGTTATACATAAGAGTATTTGCTGTATACACAGCAGATTTACACATTTTCCATTAATGCTGTTGTGTTGAAATTAGCAATTTCCATATGAGCAAGCTGAATGTATATTGTATTCCTGTACCTGATCACTGACACAGTTCAAACAGGCAGCGGGATATGAAAAAAACAAAGCAAGACACCCAGTAACCACACAGTAAAGAAAACAAGGAACTAAAGAATGAAGGGAAAGAAAAACAAAATAGTGAAGAGACGACAATGTATAAAAAACCCTTTTCAAACAGTGTAACATTTTTAACAGCAACAAAAAAGGTTGAAAATGGTGAATTTCTTTGTGAAAACTACTGGTGTTTTTTACAGAAGTAACCCAAATTTGTCTACAATGCTGTACTGTCCAGAGTACAAGGCAAATAATGGGAAAATCCATTCTGCCCATTCTGTTTCACAGAATACAAGAAAGACAAGGTGGGGCTGGGATGTTTTGTTTCTTTTACCCTCATTCTCTCACAGGCTGTATGTTTGGGGCACATAAAGCTGCCCTACTACACCAGGTGCTCTCTCTTTCCAAAGTAATCTCTCTGTTCTGCCCTTGCTCAGCTTGCATCATCAGGAAGTCAAGACTGAGCTCAAGCTCTGTGATGCACTGCAACTGAATTACCTTCCCTAGAAGGCTGATATGAGCTTTCAAATTTAGCCCACAAAGCTTCCACCTCTTATACAACTATGAAATATTATCACCAGAGTAGTTTCAAACAATTACCTGACCTGAAATACTTGGGGAGATTTTGCATAGCATAGCTGGTTATCTGACCAAGAGAGATGTTGTGCAGCATACCAATAATTAACACAATCAATGAATTATTGCTTTGTGCCAAGATAGCACAAAGGTATGTTTATCTTGCATACCACATCTGGACTGATAAGCTTAATTGATACAAAACACAGCTTTTTTTTTTTTTTTCCTCTCTTGTAAATTATCATGCATGTGAGTTGTGCTTTTCAAATTAATTTATATCAGTAGCTCTCCTTGGAAATTTTTGGAGACTGACTAACATTTCTGACTCAGTATTAATAAAAAAATAATAAATTTAACAAAAGCTCAAGTTTCTCAATTAAACAAACAAAACACAACAAGAAAAACTTACATGTCATATTGGTAAGAAAGAAAAATCTTAAATGCTCACTTGAAAAGCTACAAAAATGACACTGAAGTTCATCTTTGGTATAATAAAAATCGTTCAACTCCAAATAGAGAATTGTCATTTTATTCTTTAAAAATGATCTTACAGTAGTGGCCAAGAACCTTTTAAAGAACAATTGAATTCTCCAAACTCCAGAATGTGCTCTCCAAATCCCTGTTAGAAGCTCTGTCTCAGTGGTCTCATGATCTACTTTCTGATTTTAGTATTATTGGATTTTTTACAAAGGGGAATATTTCATTTCCCCTGGGAAAATTTTTCACAGATAAAATAATTCAAGCCATGCATGTAGGTATAGTTTTTCAAGAAAGAAAATAATCTCATTTTTAAGAATGCAGAAATCATCCCTATTCACAAAAAAGGGAGTAGAAGACAGATTTTTTAAAAATATGTTCATTAAAAAGTTCTAATAACAGAAGCTCCACCATATCCCTGGACTGCTTGTTGCAGCACTAACTATCCCTACAGTTTAAGAAATATTTTTTCCTAGTAACTAATTTAAGTCTTCCTTTCTGCAAATTAAGTCAATTATGATTTGTTCTGTCCTCAGGTAAAGTGGAGGTCATGAATTGTCCTTCTAATAATCATCCACATATTTGAAGATTATTTTAGTGTGTTCTCTTGGTCTCTTCTAAACTAAATGCAGTGGTGATTTTAGCCTTTCTTCACAGGTTGTTCTTCCTAAACCTCTCATCATTATTTTTCCTCTTCGGTTTTGTTTCATCGTTCCTACAACTTCAACTTTGGTGTGTAGAACTTAGCATAATAATCCTTCTGAGGCCTTATCAGTGCTAAACTGATCAGAATAATCTAAATAATTACCTGCCTTCAGAAACACCTATTTTTCTCCATAATTATAAAGGAAGCTTGTCACTATTTGTTCACATGTAGTTCAGACTTGCATCTTAGGAACCCGACAAAAAACATATACGTGGCATGTGAACCACAACTCTTTTTTATGTAACCACAGAAAATACGTTGTCCAGACTTGCAGATTATGAAACAGTGTCTTTTTCTTCCTATACCATTTCAGTGATATATAGTGATGTAAGGAAATAATAACCAATATCATAACCTACTTTACAGTAATTTAATTTAGTCTGCATCAGCTTCTGAGAATGTTATGTGTAGAAGACTCTCCTAAATTAAAGAAACATCACATCTCTTGCCTCCTTCTTTTCCATCATTCCTGTTACCTTCTCTGTTCCTCACATTTCGCAGTTTATTCACTTGCCTTCCTTGGGCTCATGAGAATCAACATAATTAACTTGTACTATGAGTTTGAGCTGTTTATCACTTTAGAAATAATATGCATACTTATATACACACACACACACGAATATATATTTTAACTGGCCATGAAGAAGTATTTTCTACTAATCTTGAAGATAGCCATATGATTTAAAGTCATTTATATGGCAGCTTATGGTAGTAAAATTCTGCATTCACTATGGTACTTTAAGAATAAATTGCATGGTTGTTGGACTGAATTTATTTTTTTACAATGCTTTTATCTTATTTATGTACTTATTCCACAGCCAGAGAGGAGAATTGTCTTGACAGCTCTTTCTTCTATATGGAGACCGATTTTCATTTTAAGACACAACTATGAGACTCGACATTGCTGTTACTATTGATCATTTTCTCATTTGTAACAGATTCTTGCACATTATTACACTGAAAAAACCTAAAAAGACAAACATTTTCACTTGCTTGCTTAAAAAAAAAAAAAAGTATTTCTCTTACATCTAGCAATGGAGACAAAACAATACTTAATTCTTTGGATGCAAGCTCCTAAAAGAAAACTATACAGACTTCATAGAAATACTAAAACCTCTCTAAGTTTCTCAGCTTTTTTCACTCTTTTTCATTTTTATTGGCAGATAGTTTGTGCCCTTTACTTTTCATCTGGGAAATGCCTTAACTTTATCATTAGCCTTTGGCCACATGAAGCTTATGTTCCTGAAACTAAGTATAGATGACTTCTGGGGAGCTGAGAATTAACTTTCTTTTTATGCAGCTGCTTTGCAACACAAAGTAACCTCCAACAGGTTTGACATTCTCCACTAGAGTCAGCTCCTTTGCCAGACCTTATCCGAGTGAAAGAGAGGACTTAATCCCCAGAGCTCCCCATTCAAGGGACCATTCAAGAAGGATTCCTCTGGCCGGTCCACCTGGGGGCTTTAGAATGGCCTTCTGCATGTGTAACCTTTTCGCTCGAGAGTCTCATATTGAGGATCCACATTAAATAATGCATTTGCTTAGCACTTTTTCTTGTGACATTTTTCACTCCCTTTATGGTCACGGAAGTAGCACCTGAAGACACACCAGCTTAGCTGGCAATCTATTTTAACTGCTATGCGTAGTGAAAGCAAAATCAGCTGTGCCTTATGGAAATACTCACCCTGCACTTCACAGACAATTGAAGGTATGCTCTGTCATTAAGTGACTGAACAAAACAAAACAAAGCAAAGCACTTAGGTCTGAGATTTGCCATAAAGGCTCAGCTTGCAGTATGTCTGGGGACATTATTTGATTAAAATTACCAAGAAAATAAGTATACATCAGAATTGTAATAAATGTACATGCAATACACAGCAAATTTAGGGAACCATCGAAAAACTGCTTTTCCTTTTCCTGTAGAGAAAGAGTTGTAAATCTAGTACTAGTAAATGAAACGCTGGTATTGATATTTTATTAAAAAAGGGAAAGGGAAAGGGAAAGGGAAAGGGAAAGGGAACGGGAACGGGAAAGGGAAGGGAAGGGAAGGGAAGGGAAGGGAAGGGAAGGGAAGGGAAGGGAAGGGAAGGGAAGGGAAGGGAAGGGAAGGGAAGGGAAGGGAGTAGAGAAACTTGGGCATAGGCAATAAAAACAAAAATTGTAACTATAAACTTGCAGCTGTTATACATGAAATTTATAATTATAAATCTCTAATAACTATGTTTATAAAAGTATGCAATATTTATAATGCAAACTATCTGATAAAATTAGCATTCTTATATCAATAAGCAGTAATTAACCCTTAATACCACTAACTTAATGATTATTGTAATAAATGTAACTAAAGAACTCAGGACATCTTGACACTATGTGGACATGTGTATTTGCTGGAATACATCTCCAAATTTCGTCACATCTTAGTGGAGGAGGACTTAATCAACAAAGTTTTTATCATATTTCTTTAGTAAATCAGTATTACAACTTCATAGGTACCCTAAAAATATATACATATATATAGACCTATATACATTTATATTTATTTATTTATTTTAATTCAAAAAACACAAGAACTGCGTCTAAAAAGAAATAAAGTTTCAGAATTCCAAGACCTGCTTCCTGTTTTCAATGAAATTTAGCATTAAAATGTGGTTGGATTACAGCTTTGAGCTCCATTCCTGAAGCAGCTTTTACTTAAGCAGAACAAAGAATGACTTCTGCTCCAGTAAATCTGGGCATTCCCCTCTTCATGTGAGAGGAAAAAAGGGAAAAAAGTTGTGTGACAACATTGCTGAATTTATTGCTCATTTATTGTAGAGGCAACACAGACTTTAAATATTTGAAGAATCAGAGACATATAAAAGCCACAGCCCAGTAAGCAAATATTCTTGAAAAATTAGCCTAATTAAATCTTTGTCACACTCGATAATGAGATATTTGCTTCCGTGGCCTTTTCTGTTTTCTTTTCATGATGATGATGAGGTAGATGTCGGTTTTAATTTAATAGAAACATATAGATTTTTCTTTGGTAATATCTTTACAGACCAGTGCACTCTGGGCCTGTAGGTAACAACTGGTGTCAACCTTGCAGCCTCCTCCTTAAGGTTAACCAAGCAAAGTGTCTTTTTGAAAAATCACGATTACATAGTAATAATCAACAAAGCAAAGTCATTTTTCACAGTACACAAATATTAAACGATAATCAGTGAATTTCAGTGGGCTCTCCTTCTGTCAAAAGGATTTAATAAAAAATACTCAAGATTGAATGCCTTCTTTAATAATTAAATTAAATCTAAACCACTAACTGTTTAAACCTCTTTCATAAAACATGGAATAGAAAACTGTTCCTAAATGCTATGTTTGATGTGAATTCTGCAGACAAGACAGTGTTCATGTCTTGGCCTTTTTGCCCTTGAAAGCTTTTGAGACTGAGAAAAAAAGACTTCTGTACAGACTTTGTAAAAAGGCAGTCTTTGAAATTCTCCTTGATGTGGTATTTTAGGCTTATTAGAAGAGTGAATTTAAGTACCATGTCAAGTCATAATCCAGTTCTTGGGTTCTCTGTTTTATCCTTAGGTCCCTCCAACTTGCCCCAAGAAAACACATCTTGCTGTTATTAAAGTACTATTGACTAAGGGGGTTTTGTACTATTTTTGCAAAGAAAGCTTCTTGTGGATGGAAATGAATGAAAATATTCTGAATGCACACACCTATTTTCCAGTGAAGTGATCAAATTCCAGGTAATTTTAAACATTACTTCTCTATTACCAGAACCGGACAGAGTGCAGGAAACCATCACTCTCACACAAAACACACTTTTTAAGTCATTATTATTTAAACAAAATGTATCTCGATGCATTACAACAATGGAGTATCATGTTGTTAAGAATCCATAACGTTTCAGCTTCCCCCCCTCCGCTCCTTTCTGAAGTAGTTGTCTGCATGAAAATAGCAGCAAGTAAATTGGATTGAAGTTAGACAAAAGAAGGCCTAAAACCTTATTGGCTAACACAAGAGGTACAGTTTAAAAGTAAACAGACATGGATATTTTGTAATCTTTAGAGAGGAGGAGATTTTTTTTTCCTTTTGTGATATAATGACTTTCACTGGTGGGGTTGTTTAATTATAGATCACATAAGTGTACTTTACAGTGTATGAGCATTAAATAAAAGCACTATATATATATTTTTTAAATACTAAATACATTATCTATCATGAATCTTTTAAAATGCATTTATCTTATACCTTCAAATCAAAAAAGACAAGTCTTTTCAGGGTTTAGATGGGTCTTTATTGTGTGCCAGGATGAGACTGGAGATAATGTCCCAAATAATTTTTTTTTTTTAAATTGAATATCCTAGTGAATATACCAGTACAATGCTTCTTAAAAGTTTGTCAGATTTGGCTAACCTATGAATGCTTTACTATAAATTATTTTTCTTACAAATATGTTTAGAATAATTTTGATACTAATCAGAGTCAAACTCTGTGCTTCTGTAGCTGCTTTTGCAGCTGCTTTTGCTGAGGTAGGATTTAATTGACTGAGGCTGCTGTTCTTGGCTTCACAACCTTACCTCTCACCGTGCAGAAGAGAACAAAAGCTTCTGATAGAGCTCAGCAAAAAAAAAAAAAAAAAAAAAAAAAAAAGGTACAGACTGTATACTGTGTGGAGGGAACCACTGATACAATCACTACATAGAAAATTTTCCCTTAAATTATGGGAGTAGTAGAGTAAGAATTCATCTTCACACATGCACACACATGAAGAAATTAAGAATTATAGTATTTTTAGCATAGAAAAGGCCTCAAGATCATCAAGTCCAGCTACTAACCCAGCACTGCCAAGTCTGCCACTAAACCATGTCCCTAAGTGCCACATCTACATGACTTAAATACTTCCAGGGATGGGTACTCAACCACTTCTCCAAACAGCCTATTTCAATGCTTGACATCCCTTTTGGTGAAGAAGTTCTTAATATCCACTCTAAACCTTCCCTAGTGCAACTTGAAGCCATTTCCTCTTGAGGCTCTCAAAGGAGAATTTCATATATTACCTATCTTAATCCAAGTTAATGAGACTGAATGTGACTGAAATTCTGACTTTACACTTAAGCACAAACAGTAAAAAACACTTGACATGAACTGAAGATCTATGTTCACTATACAAAATAAGAATGAATTAGTGTTTCTTCAAGAAAAATCTCCTAACTTTATAAGTGATTTACATGGCAGGTGAAATATTGAGAAAAATGTCAAAAATAGTTCACCTATATTCTGACAATGGGCACCTTGTCTGTAGTCACTATCACTCACCAGGTCACTAGATGATTTCACAGTGAAAATCTTCCAAATCTCATATATTTACCTATGGGGTCTCTAAACATCGGTGTTTGTTGGGTCACTTTATTTGGAAAGAAACACACAAAATGTGACACAACTATTTACTGTATATATTGAAATAGTAATTTTAGGTTGACGTCTTCATGTAATCGCACATTCATCCCTGTAAGTTACGAATACACAAAGATGTCTTATATTATTGAAATTAATAATAGAAGCAAGCAGTTTTCCAGATTAGGTAACTGAAAACCAGCTACAAGGCTACATGCAAAATTTCACTTAATGCTACCTTCACCTTGTTTAAGTTCTCAAAAGCAGATACTGATGTTGTACATAGGATGTCGGGAGTTTTAGATCTGAAAGTGAAATCCTCTGGATACTTAAAAAATAAAGGAAAGAATAGATATAACACAAAATTCATTGTGAAAATCTGGATTTTAGAGGAAATGATACAGAAGATAAAGAATCACACCTGGAATGCAGGTTGCAGTGGGAAAAAGTGGGGATTATTACAGACTCCTCAGTAAAAACGTAAGTACTCTTGAAAGTTGCTGTATTGGAAAAAGAAATTAAAAATAGTAATTTCAGCCTTTGTGACAGCTGAAGCATGGTGTTCTACTGACAAAATGGCTGCTGGTTGTACTAAATTGTGTCAAATTACATGCAGTGGCTATATAATGTGTATTACTGTCCATGAGGGACAAAGATGAGGCCACTCATTTTACTTAGGACTGAAAGATGGATTTAAATTATACTGCTAGGGATGAAAGGCTAGCGCTTCATTAAGTGAGCTGCTCAACCTTCATGCTCACTCCAGTTTTAAAACTATTATCCTACAATCACAGTGAATATCTTTGAAATAATATTGCAGTCATTCTTTGATAAGAAAGCCTGTTTTTTCCTTTGCTCTGCCGTGCAACTAAGTATCAGATACATAATTTATATTAACCTTGACTTGTGCTTCACCTACAGATTCTCCTGATTTTATATCATAAGGGAGAATCCTTTTTTCTTCACAAGTGAAAACATGAATTAAGTATTTCCCTTATACAGATCCTTTCTTTTTATTCTGTTTTTCAGAGGAACCAGGGTTTGTAAAGCATTGTTCCAAGCTTGCAAAAAGTAGCAGCTTGTTTCCAGCCGTCAGACTTGTCCAAAATCAATCTTGTCACTTTGGCTTGATTTTGCATAATATTCCTCCCTGAGTGGAGTTTCTGTGGCTTGTCTGCAGCAGTACTATGGTAACCAATAGGAAATTCTGTTTAACAACTGGTGACACAAAAGTGTCACTGCTGTTTTCAGGTGTTCATTTTTACACACCTGTAATCTTTGTAGAGTGCTAAAAAAATACTTTCAAAAATTGCACACAATTCAATTGAGAACTGCACTTGTACTCAAAGCATCATCATTATAATGTCTTATTTGTTCAGTACAAAGACTCTATGGCTCACTGCCCTTCTGATATTTCAATTATTTGGTTGTAATCATGTAACAAAGCAGATATTGATTTCCTGGGTATTCAAATTACATCTCTAAAAGTAAGAGCTAGTAAAATGGCTTTATCATTTAAAATTATACACAATTTGGTGAAGTCAGCTGGTTCCAGTGCAAAGGAACATATTCTTTTATTTTAAAACTGACATTATAAAGGGCATCTGTGGGGGTGTTTCTTTAAGGCTATAGTCAGATTCAGTAGGCCTTCCTTATTTTGAGAAATATATTGCTCTCACCTGATAATTAGCAAATGTGAATAGACAAAATCAAAGAAGTTCTTGGGACCTGATGAATACATCAGAACATTTTTAATTCTACATTTATGTGTACATCAATTTAGAAGTACTAAAATCCACAGTTTTTATTTTTGATACGTGTCAGATGGCAATTATTTGCTATCCCTTCCATCATTCCTTTTTTTACTTGACGTAGAAGGTACTTTCTTCCCAGACTGGGGCAAGAAGAAACCTGTGAAAAGTCAGTTCCCTCAACAAGGTGAACCTGAAATACACTTTCAAGATTAGGGAAAACTTCTGTCATATGCTCAAATGTTCCTCAAATGCCCGGTGTCTCTACTTTGCCCATTCCAGCCACGAGGCTGATGGCCTAATTGCAGAGATACTTTATCAAATCACAAGGCAAGAGCTTCAATGAAGACAGTGTTTCATCTTTGCTGTCCTGCTCGGCCATGAACACCATGGCCAAGGTTGGAAACTGAGTGACTGCTCTCTGGGAAGCTAGAGATTAGTTTGAAAGAGCCAAGGAACTGGCTAAACAAAAAGCCATATGCAGTTTCCAAGAGGAAAGTGAGATACATCGTATTTTTCTTTTGTGAAGTAGTGAAATAAATGCCTCCTAAGAAAATCAAAAGTAGTTCTTTAGATTCCCAGTGACCTCACCATTTTTGCAATTTTTCCTCATTTCATGAAGCAGACTTCCAGTGAGCCTCCAGACTTCCTAATTTTGCTTTCTTCAGAAATCTCACTCCTAAAAAGAAGGAAAGCTCTTAAACTGCATCCTCTTAACTTATTTCTGTCTTTCCTTGTTTCCACATCTTTGTTTCCACATCTTTGTTTATTTTCCTTCCTTTATCCAGGAGAACCCTTAGTCAAGGAGATTATAATCCAATTTTTTTTCTAAAGTATTTGCTTAATTAACCATAAAACTGTATGCATCTATATGAATAAAGCCTTGTAGAGAAACCTAAAAGATTTTGGACTCCCTTGGTTACAGCTAGCCTACCTCAGTCTTTTGTCTTTCCATGCACACACAGAAAAAATCACAAGCTGCACGACTGGCAGAACAAGTATTCAGTAGAATACTCTGAGGAAGAATTGGGAAATACTTACAAATACATTTAATTGCTAATAAGTTTCTGCTGTATTTGTCCTAGAAATAAAAGAAGTTAAGGTATTTTAAAATGCAAAAAATATACTTTTCCCCTAAGATATGGCAGTATACCAGAACATCTACAAGTTAGTGGGAGGATTTTTTTTCTTCTTCTTTTTTTTCACTTTTGTGACAGATTACATAAGTTTTTTATACAGAAAAAAATTTCAGTACGATGGATTTTTTAAAAAAATTCCTGTTTTCTTTTAAGTGCTATTTAGTACTTTAATATCCTTTTAGGTTTGAAATATTTTACAGAGGATGCTGTCATTCAAATAAAACTAGATACTCTCAATGGCTGGTACTTGTTTTGAAAAGAAGTTTTGGAGTGCCTTCAATTTTTTTGTGCTTATTAGAAAGGTTAATAATTCTATGTTATTTCATTTCTACCTGCTTCCTTGTGTAAATTCCCAGTTCCAAAAAAGCCACAAGAGTTTTAAAAACAAGCAAATATATCAAGTTCTCTTTTACAAACACTTCCACTCACTTACAGTCTCAGACTGATCTCGAAATAAGTCAACGCCATTGTCACCTGTTAAATCCATTACCTTGATCATCAGGACATCCTTGTTTCATATGTACGAGCTATGACAAGAGCCTTGGAAATAATAATAATTCAAAATGGAACAAATGACAAAGCTGCTGCCACATCATCCCTGTAGAAGAAAGGCTTAATACCACAAAAGACGAATATATCATCTAATTTTATATCCTGTTTTTTACAGATCATTTCTGCTTCATTCAGCTATCCATCACTGAACCCAAATGCCTGAATTCAGTCAGGTTATACTTCATGTCTTCCAGAAATATACCAGATTCTACTAGGATCTCCCCCTAATGAATCAACAACCTGATAATCCACATGAGAATGGCTGTTTTCAGTTAATATATACGAGTTATTTTTTGTCTAAGTGAATAAAAATAAAATAAATAAAAACTTGGTGGATATTTGGCATCTGAAACTCTAAAACCTGTATGGTTCTACTATCATGTGCACATCTTATAAGGGTGTCATCATGTCTTTGAACATAAAACATCTGAAAGAATGGGAGCTTCACAATCTGAGCTTCAAAATGATCCATGTATAAAATGTCTGCTTTAGTAATCCCTGCTTTTTCCTGGTTTTGAAAGCAGGTT
The DNA here is from genome assembly GCA_014706295.1 of Lycocorax pyrrhopterus obiensis. Taxonomy (NCBI): domain Eukaryota; kingdom Metazoa; phylum Chordata; class Aves; order Passeriformes; family Paradisaeidae; genus Lycocorax; species Lycocorax pyrrhopterus. The sequence continues at coordinate 76,248,681 of JACSVZ010000004.1, forward strand.
TTTTACTAAAAGATACACATCAGACTCCATTTTCTACCAAATTCTGTTAGCTTTTTTAATTAGCGCCTTGAAGTAAGATTATCTTAAAGGACAGCAGGCTGCCCTAAAAAGGTCTTTGCAATTCCAGGTAGCTTTTTACTCATGAACATAATTGTAAAGTGTTTACAGAGGGTACAGCATTTGTTAAAAGTCAGATCATTGCCCCTTTACTGTGATAAATACATTGAGCAACATCTGCTTTAAACAGTTGTTTGGGACACGCTTGGTGGACCGCTAAGAAAATACAGACAAATATGAAATAAAAATCAAATAGCAAATTACAGCCTGAGGCTTAAGACTGTGATTAGCAGTCATCACAAAAGATTTTTACATTTGTTTTTAAATTTTCTCTTTCCAGAGTTATGACTTTAGCTGGCCAAAATCAAAAAAAGGTTCAGTGATCTCACAGTAAAGAAAGAATATATTTGCTTTCACCCAAGCACCTTTGTTTACATAATGCCCCATGTATTCATCTACCTCTACATTTGACTCCTCCTTTTTCTCTCTGGTTTTGTATGTTATAACAAACTTTAGATTCATTTTTATCCTCTAGTCAAATGACTACTATATTAAACTGTGGAAGCAATTGTTTTAACATGAGAGGCTTAGTGGAGCAACTTAACCAGTCGTGTAATGGTCACAATATTTGCCTTTGTCATGAGTTTCTCATTCCTATACAGCCCACAGCACTTTGGTTAGGATAACTTCCTGCAAAGTGGAAAATTTTAGGCTGATGGGTGAGTTATCACAGGCACCTTACATTGTTTTAGTCATTAAGACATTAGGTAAAACATGAGTCAGCCCCAGTTACACTCGGTTTAAAACTGTCAGTACTGATTAGGCATGCTCCAAGAAGGAATGTCCAATCAGACCCCTTTGGGAATTTAGGCAAAGAAATGCTTAGAATGGGATTAATCTCATGCACCTTTAGGCACATAAAAGAAAGACATCAGAATCTGAACTAATCATTCCAGCCTGTGAGAAAGAGAGAAGTAGGCACCTTGTAAAGCATTTAGTTGCACATATTTCAGATGCCTCTTGGATGAGTTGAATCCCTTTAGGTAACACCACTATCTCTCATATGACTATTAAATGGATGTAAGGTGAATAGCTCATTCTAACTTTAATTATTCCTGTTTAGTTTCTGTGTCTGACTGAGCAGATGACTGAATTGTGCTGCTTTGTCAGGTATGTCCACATGTGGCCACTGTTTTGGGTGCTATTTCCCAATTGGTCCTTCTGCAGGAATTCCAGTTCATTATTGGGTGTTGGTTTGACTAAATCAGAACCCCCCTGGAATCCAGTACAAGATTGCTAAAATAAAAATCCAGAATGTTTTTGCCTAGAATAATAAAAAGTTTGTTTTGTTCTTCAACATATTTTTTTTTAAAATTTCCTTTCCAAGCAAACAGTAGCACTGATTTGCAGCTTCTACTGCTGATGTTTACCTCCACACACTCATAAGTTCAAGTGGCACATCAATACCAGTGGCTTTTTATAATGAGACAGTCACTAGTAATTATCAACTTAATGAAGCAGCATTTGATTGTCCAGGTACCCAGGAACTAAACCCTTATTTGATGGTCATGAATGAGACTTTCTGGTCCTTTCTATGTAACAAAAGGGCTTTATTTGTCACACAAAACATGGAGAATTTTAGGGATTTATAGACCGGCCTGATGGACCTATCAGAAATAAAACAGAGACGATCTAACTTTTGATATAGAAATTTATCATCTAGTCTCACTAAATGTTAGAAGACAGAACCTGGAACACAAGCACGAGACTTGTCATTGTTACTTGTACAGGGCTGCTGCAGAATGATACCAATACTGCTGTGCAGCTATTAAGTTAAAAATGAGTTCTTAATAGAAGAGAACTTAATACATGTACTGAGGTATCGAGACTTTATTGTGTTAAGGAATGGACTTAGCTTGTCAAGGTGCTGTGCTCTAGTATCCAGTCAGACGACACAGTAGTGATGTGAGCTCCCAGAAAACACGTGGACATTAACAGATGAAGCTTTACAGCAAAACCATTCAGTTGTTTTTTTCAGTCCTGACCAAGTATACTTCAGTATTCAGAATGCTGAGCAGGACTCTTTCTGGAACATATAACTGGAAAGTGGCTTTATCTAACACTTTGTCCTGGAATGAACAAAGTGTTACATAAAGAATATGCTGTCAAAATTGAGATTTTTCTCAAAATACAATTTTTGAATTTCTTTTAATTCAATGCCCATTTCACGTATCTTGTTCTCTTCACTTTCTCTCCAGCAGATGAGTAGAGAGAACTTGTTCTTTTAATGACGTTTCACAATTATTACCTAAAATATGTCAATATTCCTGGAAGCAGGGACACTCTTTCCATGTGTTTGTTTCAACTGCTAAGCTACAAAGTCATCTTCTAGTTTCTTAAAGGTACTATTGTAGGCAGATCTGCTTTGGTTCTGTTTATTCTTGATCCTGTTCTAAGGAGGTTAACTCTTTCCAGAAATTATAATACTATCTCAGCCAGGCTTCTGGATTTCTTTCTGCAGACTGAGCTCAGATCTACAAAAAAATTTCGAATCTATTTTAATGAAGTGATTTTCAGGAAACTTACACTAAAATTTCTGAAAAACTGGAGAGAAACGTTCTTGTGAATTCTTCTTTCTTTAGTTCAGTTCTTGACTTTAACCACTGCAGATATATCTCAGCTAGGTAGTCATGAAATAGATTCAGAAATTATTCTCTCCTAGGTTTGGATACTTTTTACCTTAAGATACCTTGGTTGTAAACAAGAGAAACTGTAATACTCCTCAGATGACAGTAAACAAATGTGTTTAGGCATAAAATTAGTGGTAACATGAACTAATCTCCTTTGAGCAGATAGCAGATGTGATCTAGTGGGTAACATTTAAATGACAATGTTTTCAGGCAAGAAATATAAAATCTTATGGACTCACAGTAAGCAAACACTTAGGATTCTCTTTGATCACTTTGTTAAAACTTCATTACTTTGAATAGAGGTGAATTTCACCTGGCATGGTATGTAATTAGTTCAGTTTAACAATGACTCTTTAAAACCTTTTTTTAATAAGTCACCAGTAATTTCTGAGTCCAATGCATAAGTTGGCAGTGGCGTGGATCATATTAACTGCAACAGTCAAATGAGAATGTTATTTTGTTCTAAAGTAAAAAATATATTACTTAGGGAGCTCAAGTGAAAAAGGAGAGATTTTTACTTATTTTTGCTTTAAGAGAGAAATTCTAGAAATATATAAATGTTTTCCCTTAGTGAGTTTTTTAGCTTACTTCATGGTACTAAAAAAACTCCCAAAAAGCCAAAAAACCACACAAAAAGACCCTCAGAAAAACCAAACACCAAACAAAACAAAACAAAACAAAAAAAAATATCTAAGGAAGACATAATGTAGGGTTTTTTTTTTCTTTTGTTTTCTCTAGTATCGCTTTTAGGAATTGAGGTCCTATATTAGTTTTATTGCTGAAATAAGCTAGATTTTTAAAGACAGAGCATAAGTCCTGGGATACAACTCTAATACCTAAGATTAAGCACGTCTGCTTCTCCCCTATGTCCCTCTCCAGCTAAGACAAAGCTTTTGAGGTGGGAAAGAACAAATCTTTGCAATTCCTTTGACATTCTCTTTAGCATCCCCTTTACCTTTTCAAGTTTAGAATTATCATAGTTGATTTTCTTGTGCTGTATATTAATCCCTCAGAGAATACTTCTGTATAAGCTTTTACTTGGTCTCCCGTCCCCTTCCTTCCAGTGACTTCCATGGCTTGTTTTCTTTTCTGTTTTCTTCTTCTTCTTTTTCAACTAAGAACAATAGCCCCGACACATTGTGATGAGCCTCAGCTGTTCCTCAGTTCAGGTTAGGCTCTTTAACAAAATCAAAGCACAGCAGATGAGAGATCCAGAGAATAAAAAATTTAACTCAATAGCTACTACAAAAGGACATGAAATGGAAAAGCGATTTTTAAACTGAGAAAATTCAATTCAGAGCTGGATAGAGAATTGTCTTTTTCAAGACAATTAGTTTTACTGGAGATTAGTAGAAATTTTTGCAAAGAAGTAGACAGGACAGTGGGAAGACCATGAAGAAATTGAAGATGTTTTAGGTTATGAATATAAAGGAAAAAGTTTAAGTAATCTTAAGGAAAGAAGTGAAGTTAGAAACTTATTTGAAAGTCTAGGTCAGAGAAAGACACTGAAACTTATAAGCCCTTTGTAATTTGAATACCTTAACCTATCGAAGTTACCAAAATGCACTTTTCTGCGCGTTGTGGCCACAAACAGCTCTGAACAGGCTGAACTAGATAAACATCTCAAATAAGTGATCTGCATCAATTCTTTAATTGTTCATCAGATATCTTTAATACATACTGTAAAAAAAAAAATGTTTCATTTATTTAATTACTATGCCTATCCAGCTTGCAGTTTTTGTACTTGTAGTATCAGCTGTTCGTAATGAAAGTTTCCAGCCATGGTAACAAAGAAGTGTTGGCACCATTATTCTTTCATGAGTTTCAGCTAAGTTCTTGCAGATAATCAGTCTTTCATCAGTCAGTTAAAATATTCATATATTAATTATTTTCATATGTATATTAAAAATACTCTGATTTTCAAACTCTGAAAATCAGACACAATTAGAAGTGCTGAGAGGTGGCAAGTTTCCTGTTATCTAAATATCTCTGTACCTCTCTACATGTTTGACGCACTTGCACCTCTGCAACCTGGGTTTACTTTCAATCACGAAAAAGTGAAAATAAAATCCCTAGCTTCATTATATTTAAATTCTAAAACAAAATTTCCCAAATAGATACAGGCTATCCAGACACATGACTCTTTCTATGTCAGTACTGCCACACTTTTAGGCATATGAGCTTTAATTCTAATTACTGTGGAATCAAATACCATAAATCTGTCCTCTGACTTCAGTTCTCATCACACATTGAGTAGGCTCATTATCTTCTATTATCAACAGCTCACCTTCATCCCTTATCTATGTCCACATTCAAACAGGTATTAAATGCTTTAAAATAACAAAATACTAGGAAGGGAAAAAAAAATAGAGCTTAAAAAAAAGATGGCATCAGCCAGTGAGGTACCACAGGATTCAGAAACTCTCATTGACTGTCATGGATAATCAGACCTACAGGGTTCTACACTGGGAAGGAGAGGAGAATACCTCTTGTGTGTGCTTTCCCTGGCCACTTCTGGCAGACACAATGCTGAATCGAATTGTGAGGGAAACTTAACAAAACAAACAAATTATTGTTTGCAAGTGTTTTAACTTACCACCAGTAGGAACCTTCATAGGACAATTCATGCTTTCTATTTTAGACAGCAATCTGAGGGTGGGGGTGAATCATCCTCTGGAGGAGTTTAAATGACTAAATGGTGACTAGGTGTGACTGCATGGTCAGATGACCCTTTTAGGCCAAATACCTAAGTTTTAGATGGTTTAAGTCCATTGGGATGAGTCCAACACTTTAATACACAGCTGAATAATGCAAAATGGGTAGGCATTCACATAGTGATGTAGCTGGCATAAAAGCTTGAATGCTAAAGAATTGAAAGAGAATATTAAATACGGGTTCAGCTGAAGTCTATTAAATTGTATTTATTTTACATTTTAACAAATGTTTCCTAAGATAGATGATAACTTCTCTACAAAAGGCAGCACATATGGCAGCATTTGATAGCTACAGCATGAAATGCCAGTTTCCTATAAATATAGGCTTTGGAAAATTATCCTTAACACCAATAGCTTATGAGGTAAATAATTAATAGGAATGTTACTTTTTCATTAAATTAAAAAAAAATGCTAGTAAAATATGTAATCTGCTGTGTCTTCAATTTATCCTTTCTCTTCTCCCACAGTTTGCATGGATCTTTTATTAAATCCTATGGTTTTATTAATTGCAGAAACCAAAAAGCAGAGCAAATGTAATTTGGTAATGGTGAAAATACCTCCTGAAATGTTTTTTTTAATACTAAGTCAGAAATAATTTAAGGTCTGTTGGCCTAAATAAGTGGGTATTGGGATGGTACCTTTTAAACTAACAGATGATGTATTAACATGTTCTGAAAAGATGGGACTTTGATACAATGTGAATATTACTATATTAGTATTAGGGAGATTATCAAGAAAAAAGAAATTATTGGAATACATTAAAAATAGTCAAAGGTTATATACATTTTTAGGAATGTCTTTAAATTGCTTGCCAGTGTGATATCTGCTGCTACGTCATTTAAAGAACGAGGTGATGCCTGTCTAGGTGACAAAAGAACAAAAAGCCTGTAGGGCAATGCGCACAGCAGGGGCTAAAAACTACCTTCACAAGAAGACCTAAGTGCTGCAAGACTGACAGTAACACAAAGCACAGAAACAATTATGCCTTCCTGCAAAACAACAAAATCCACAATGCTGTTCATTGGTGCAACAACGTTACTCAGTAGAAAACATAGTGCTAGACCTTAAATATTGCATATTCCTTTCTTGCCTTTGATATCTCCTTTCCTGTTGTGATAGGTGATTGGTTGCTAGTTCTACTGGAGGTGCAGATCTATTTCCTGAGCCTCACTAAAGAATAAACGAGAAGCAATGCTTTTTGTACAAATTACAGTTCCTAGAAGAAACTGTGCAAGCCTTGGGCTCGCAGAGATGCTCTGAAAAAAGTCTGGTAGATAGCCAGCACATTGTATGTATGAGACTGAGCTTTAACCAACTTGGCCAGGTTAGGTGGCAAGCCTGTTGTCATAACACAGTTAAGTAACAAAAGTACTGGAAGACAGAGTTGATTTAGAGTTTGACGTTTTATTTTAATTGGCAGTCAGATACAATAAAATAGTTGTGCTTTGTGCCTAGGAATCTTCACTGGTGATCTTTGCTTCAGTTCTTTCTTCTAGATCATATGAATCTGTAACATGGGGCCAGCAACATCTGTACTGGTGGAAAAGAATTAAAATTAATCTCTTTAAAAGTAGTATGATTGAAATCAGTAGGGATGCTCCCATTAAAGCTATCTGACTTTGGTTTTGGTCATTTTTAATCTTGTTATTCTAAACCTTATTAAACAGTTTGTCACAATCCTCTGTGGCAGTTCAGATGAATTTTCGGTTTCTATTCTTCTAATTACAAAATCAGACAATGTATTCTTCCATAAATATGGAAAACATACTAAATTTCACAACATAAATTCTGGAAATCTTTCAATCTAGTATTTGTATGAGTAAGGAAGGTGGAATTTGTACCAGAACAGTGCTTTCTGTCTTAGATAAAGTTCATCTCAATTCTGTGATGTAAAGAAGCTTTAGGAAAAAACCACAAGTTTCATATGACATCTAAGGCTTCTAGGATTTCAGTGACTAAGATACCATGACAGTGCTACACTGATGTGTAGCCTGAGGCAAAGGATTTTCTCTGGCACTCCATGCTTGGGGATGCCAGCCTGTTTCTCCTGCTCAGATTCCACCCTCACAGTAAGGAAGAGGAAGATGTTTTAGCCTAAATCAGCGATACAAGAGGGAGGCACTCTGAAAAAAACCATGGAACTGGAGGTTAGTGTGGACTGGCCAAGGAGCCCTACCCAGAAATTAAGAGTCTGAGGAGAAGAACAAAATCAAAATTTTCTGTGTGAGGAAAATGAGACTGAGATGAGTAGCCAAAAGTTCAAGACAGAATGGAAGTTCATAATAGAGTCTTTATAAGAATACATGTGCTATGATAACTATGTCAAACTCCTTGCAACGAGATGACGCAAGTTTTCAGTGTGAATCAGAGCTAGGGAATGAAAGAATATCATTTGTATCATCCTTTTTTTTCCTGCAAAACCAGAAATGGTTCACTGAATAAGTAGTCAGAGGATGGTTAAGAGTAATAAATAGTGTCCTAATGAATGAACCCTGTTCCTACCTCTGCTACAAAACATCTGTGGCAATATTTTAAGCCATAGAAAGCTGAAGTTTTTAAAGACTGCATGTTAATTACGTCTCCATCATTTTCTGCAGGCTTAACTTGGGGAAGGTTATCTTCAGAACTGCTGAGAGCTCACAGCTGCAGTTGCTGTCTGTAAGAACTGCTCTGGAAATAGAAAATGCATTAATGTTAACTGTGTTAATAAGTTTGATTTCAAATTGTGCTTCTTTGTAATTCCCCTCAGTTTTATTTAACAGGATTGCCACCCCTTCCTCTTACTAAAATGCTATGAAGAGTCCCATTAATATTTATGAAACATTCAGATACTGTAGTGATCAGTGCCATAGAAAAGCTAAAGAGATATTTAATTTTTTTTAATGATGTGAGTTTTATTAGACAGAGGGCCATATTACGAGTGTGGGGGGGTGAAATAATACTTGGGTTAGTTTATTTCACAGTTTGCTGCAAGACGCAGTGGACCATGAAAAAATGATAGTAGGACAAAGAAAAACACTAGTGAATTTGTATCTGGTATCTCCTAATTTTTCTGGTATTTGACCTTATAGCTTTAAGAATATGCTAAGAATTCTTTTGTGCATAACATTATTGTGCATAACATTATTGTGCATAATATTATTGTTATCAAGTGTGACTGGATGTAGTCCATATTTAGGTTAAAGGAGGGAACAATTGAATGTTAGTTTAGTGTCACTGGAACGTGTCCAGATCCCTGATCAGATTGGCAGGGTCTCAGCAGTTGACCTGCTAAGGCAGTGTCTAGGACACAGTGTTTAAAACAATGAAAACTGGAACCATCTTTAAATCCATTAATGTCATGAGGGAAATGAGTGAAAACAAAAGCAAACACTTTCCTCAGAAAACTAAATTAAAAAACCCCAGAAATGGTCATGACTGCTAGGAGACCACAATGGGTCATGAAATTGGTAGCAAGTCAAATTGTAAATGTGGAGGTTTTTGACAAAGTTCAGGGAAATGAGCTATTCCTCTCCCACTCCTTTAAGAAATGTGTATAAACCCAAAAATAAAATACTTTAAAACAAGCAACAGTTTGTTTGTGTTATTTTTCCCTTCAGAAAAGCAGACTTTTAAGATCTCAAAGACTAGCTGATCACTTCTGAACTCAGATATTTTAGTTATAGGGGGGTGTCAAGAATACAGAAAAAAGGACTTCATGTTCAGTCCATGGGATTGCAATCAAAAAGAACCAATGTTGTTTTTTCTGTAACGGAGAACATAAGCTTATATAAACAACTGTAGGATGTGTAAGAGATCATGATAATGTCAGAGACTAAAGCATATGAGTCTGTGGGTGTCCCCCACCCAAGAGAGGTTAACAGAGTCATCCCTCTCTCCTGGTTGTTTTAGATGTGATATGTGTGACAATGTATTAATGTAAAGCTTCTGGCTTTGGTTCGACAGCTACTAGGTCCAAGAATATTTTATTCTGCTTTTATTCACTTTGTAGCATGCGATGATAAGACAGCACAAAGTACCAGAGACTGGTCACAACTAGAGATAAGATGTTAAGACATTTTCCTATAGACAACAAAACCCTTTTTCACCCAGGGCATGGTCATTACGTCATCAGTGCTGAAGTTGTAGTCAAGAAGGTATTTCCCATAGGTCAAATTCTTGGAATTTCTTTGCCAGGCATGACTATAATTTTTTACATGGGACTGTATTTTCTGTCATCACACAGAAGAATGCATGAGCCAGTGTCCTGCTGCTCATGTTCAATTTGCAAACAGTAAGAGGAAGTTTGTCCAATTCAAATGTTTACAGCATGCGAGTTTATCACCATCTTGCAGGTTAAAAAGCCACCACATCAACTGCTGCATTTTTCCCAGTAGAAAACAGGTGTATTTTGATTGCTTCATCAGCAGGGAGACAGTGACTGAGGCTCCCACTTACGGTGTCATTATAGTGTAAACCAGGTATTGAAAAATGGTGACAAGCTGATGTGTAGAGAACTAAAAATAAAGTTTCCAGGTGTCTATCCAGTTCTGAGTACAAACTGGCAAAACTTTTCTATTCCTCCATAGAATTTAACAGTATATCACAGTTAAGAATAGTTTGGTTTTCCACGTGACAAGGGAAGGAAAAAGCCAAAAGACAGGGAACAGGACTGGCATCTCTTACTAATTTAAGTTTTGATGCAGACAGAAGAAATAAAATGTGTTTAATTTTTTTCTGCATGGCTTTAAGAACATTGTTTCTGTGCTAATAATTAACCACGTGTTTATGAGTTGGCCTGGATCAGAGCCCAAGTCTTCAGTTTACTTTCTAAAAAGAAAGCTCCTGCTTTAAGCTGATAAATCACATAAATATTCAGCAAGCTTTGTTTAACCATAAACATTTCATACTCTGATAAAAGCAAAGGAGTTATGATAACATCAAAGGGAAACATATTATTGATTAAATAGTTTTATACATTTCTTCCTAACATGGAAAGGTTCTTGAAAAATAATTAAATAATATTAAAAAAAACATGTACTGACATAAAATAGTTCAGTGAGAGCAGGATTTATTGATTTTGCTATACTGTTGTGCTTATAAGCAGTAATGCAATATGTTATTTGGACTGCCGTAGGCAATTAATTTTGATTTTGTGGGTTTTTTTCTGGTTTATTATTTTATTTTAGATTCACTAAAACCATGTGGTAGACTACAAACTACAGCATTAAAGAACTATTTGAAAAAATTTTAAGTACCTTTTGCATTTTTTAAAGAAATAAATACTTTGAGAGCATATATGATGAAGACTGCAAAAGAGAATACAAAAGAAGAAAAAAATATGAATATTTGCTAATATGAATAAACTTTCTAGTAATTACAGGGAAAATACACTAATAGAAATATATATTTTTTTAATCACATCAAAATAAACCTACCAGAAGCAAATACACTGCATATGCATCTGTACTGTATATAATCGACAACTGGCATTTTAGGTTCTGTCACTGCTTTGTTTTTGTGTAGACAAGACAACAAAATTAGAAGATAAGGCAGGCACAGGAAGTGCGTGCAACACATTCCAAGACACATCTCAGTTTGTATAGTAATATTTCAATGGCATGGAAAAATACTGGGGTCACCATCATAGCTCATTCCTTTTCTTGTGGTCTGCCTGTGTCACCCAAACATGATACTGTTGTTAATGACAGCAGGTGCATGAAAGCAACAAGAAATGTAACTCCTGTTGGTTCTTGTTAGAAATGTAAATCCTGTTGGTTTCTTGCAGCTTTGCAAGAAAACCAAAAACAAAATAATTTCCAGCCTTCCTACAGAGTTACTTTCACCACTCCTTATGCTTGCCATTAATTACAATTGCCACTTAAAGAACTCTTATTTGATTTTTTCCAAAAGTTACCATGAATATTTGTATTCTCCAAGAAAAAAATCTTTCCACGACTGAATGCACGTGTTATTGTTGCTGTAATACAGTGATCATGGATATGACTCTTTTCAGATGACATAAATTTCAAGGAAATACATCAGGTTTTATGCCAGTTGTCACTGCATGGTGATGCAAACTAAAAATGTAATGGAAGATTTAGCAACAGAGACATTTCAAATGCAATAACAGTGTTTCGTTGGCAAGATTTTCCCAATATTTTCATTTCAACTTCATTTAAAATAAAACTTTTGTAAGTCTGAAACTGGCATGAAAAACATCCACCAGAGATTGAATTCTAACTCTGCAAACATATTTTAATATAATATAGATTCTTGTTTTATTCATGTGTAACCAGATGATGCTAAGACATCCAAGGGGGATAATTTTATACTGGTGAGCTGGATCTGAACCTGTACCATTTACCCCTGATGGTTTTACTGCACTAGTTTAGGTAGAAGTGTTCTGTGGCATGTTAGATACTTAACTAGTTAAATGTAGATTTGGACTATCTAAATGTTTCAGCAGGTTGCTTGTCTCTTGACACTTAGATGTACACAGACTTCCATTGTCTAGCAGCAATTAACGTAAAAGTGATTGATGTATAGCTCGTAGGCAAAAACTTACAGTTGTATGTTCATCCATTAAAAAGCACAAGACTCTAAAGTGGCCTAAGCAGATTAAGGAAAGAGACATATGGGCTGCTTTGTACTGGAAAATTGGACAGTGCCAGGACTCCCATGCTGTGTTACTTCACTTGCCACACAAATTTTTAGCATAGTACCTGACATAGTTTTGATTTATACCAAGCAGGACTACTTGAACAACCCCTGAGCACAGCTGGGTAATTAACACTGGCCATGGACCACTCCCTACAAACAATTTGAATGCTACTACTTCATTTTGGAGAGTAAAAAATTTTGAAGTATGTATGCAAGAAGTCATAACATACAAGTAGAGCTCAGTGTCAGAGAACTCTCTAGACACATCCAACTGATTAATACCGATTAATACAAAAAATTGATCAAATCTGACCTATATGCAGTTGTGTGAAAGACTAAACTATCTGCCTAGGATTCCTCTACTATCATAAGAAAGAGCTGGTACCTCTAGCACCTGAAACCTACCAGCTATTGTAGACAGCTATGAAATATCTTTCTTGGGAAAAGTGAGCGTGGCTGACAAAGTTTTTATCAGTCACTTAACTTTAGATAGTCAGGGTAAAGTGAGGCACAGTCTGGGAACTGGGAAGTTGGTTGTGTCCATCCTTCCCTGTTGGTCACCACTCTTTCCAGCTCTCTTCCCCCAGTTTTCTTTAAAAGAAAGCTTATTTCATTACTTGCTGTGAGCCTCTAAAGAATGAGAAACTGTCTCATTTTTTCCTGGTAAGGCATTTTTACTATCCAAAAAGAAGTAAAGTTACTGATCCTGCTTTTTCACTTATATCCACAGTTGTTTAAATGCTATGGATGCACGTTCTCAGTGGCAGAACTAACCACCCTGAAGCATGTTTCCCTCTCCAGGAGTTTCACACTGCAACTCTAGCTCTGTAAGCAAAATTTGTATTTCTGGCTACCTTAATAGCATAATTTTTATTCATCTCTGTTACTGCAGAGCCCTGAGATGGGTCTTGGTGTCCCACTGTGCTAATGCTTTTTGTTTTTTTACATTTTCTTCTAAAACTTATATCTACACCTTATAGCCAGAGAGAATGTATCAGTGTGAGCAGCCACTTGCCAAATAGCTCTACCTCAGCTTTATGTAATTTTGTCATTGTGCAACTCTTCTGCTGATACACTTCTTCAAGAGGTTTTAGCTGTATTTCTGACATGTTTCGCAAATACAGTAATAATAGTAAACATATTGTTCTGAAATCTCTGATGCAGGTCAGAGGGAGAAAAGGAAAAAAACCCAATTAATCTCCCTCCTTGCTTAAAAATACATTAAATCCTTCTTGTTTTCACACTGTCTCATGTTCATCTCTATACTTTTGCCCTATAAATGGCATTGCAAAAGACTGAGCTTTTAAACACTGATTACAGTTCAAATTGCAAATGAAACCCAAATGGGGTGTGTGTGGACATATTTGGACCTTATTTCCTTCCTGCTTTCTGCTCTGGGTCTCTTCATGGATCCTAGCATACAAGAATATCTGTGGTAACCTAAGCAATTTTAAATGCCAGGAAAGGTGTAGAGTTAATAAAAAATATGAGATAATTGATGGAGAAATTCCCTTAGTAGTTCCTTGAAAATGTCAGGTGAATTTCCTTTCGGGAAAAAAAGTAAATCTTTTTCTTCAGCATTTCAGAAATTCTGTGGGAATTTCATGTACATTTTTTCCTGACTCTTCTTCTGTAATGCTGTGCTAGGATTGTATTAAAATACAAGTTAGAAAGTCAAAATACGCTAAGCCCCAAACATAAGAAAGACGTGAACTTGTTGGAATGAGTTCAGAGCAAAGCCACAAAGATGATCCGAGGGCTGGAACACCTATGAAGACAAGACAAGCTGCTTGAGTTGGGATTTTTCAGCCTGGAAAAGAGAGGGCTCTGGGGAGACCTTGTAGCAGTCTTCCATTACCTACAGGGAACCTACAAGAAAGCTGGAGAGGCACATTTTGTTTTTTACACATAGAGACAGGACAGGGGGAATGGCATTAAACTGAAAGAAGATAGGTTTAGATTAGATACTAGAAAGGAATTCTTCACTATGAGGGTGGTGAGACCAGGAGGAGATTGCCCAGAGGAATTGTGGATACTCCGTCCCTTGAAGTATTCAAGGCCAGGTTGGATGCGGTCTTGAGCAACCTGTTTTAGTGGAAGGTGTCCCTGACCAAGACAGAAGGGTTAGAACTAAGTGATCTTTAAGGTCCCTGCCAACTTAAACCATTCTGTGATAAGCTGAAAAAAAACTTTGCTGCTGAACAACTTTCTAAGAGATTCTAGCAGTTTCCAACTGACTAAAGTTGAAATTCTTCTCTAGTTATTTTTCCTTCAAGAAAAAGCAAACCTTTAAAAGTAAAATGTTGTAAACCTATGTAGCCAAAGTTTCTATTATGTTGAAGAAACCTCTTCAACTGAATGGTGTCTCAGAAGTGGCAGATACAGTTAGTCAGAGTGGATAAGTGCCACAGCCTATTGGTTCTGCTATGACAATCAGCAGCTTTTTGGTTAACAGCGTAGGTAATTACACTGTTATATTTAACAATGTAGTAAGATGAACAGGAATTTTTCTTTTAGAAAAATTGTTTTCTTCTGAACACTTCTGAACATGGTTTACACAGTGAAGGCTTTTCCTAATATTTGATGCTCTGTGAACTTCCTGTTTTTTACCAAAACTTAAATTCTGGAAGACACAGCAAAGGTTGCAGGAAGTCCACTGCAAGGCTGTAAAACCTTTTGCAGCAGCACATTTTCCTTGCCTATAGTTTCCTATTATCCAATGGCATGAGTGGTAAATAGGATGAATTTGAATCAATAATGCTGGAGGAAAAGTGTGAAAACATACCAATTATTGCAACATGGTCGGATGAACCACACAGCCAGAATGTTAGCATGTGTGGATATACATTGTATTAACAGGAAAAAATAGGAGTGGATGCAGGAAATGCTTTTTGTCATCTGTTTTCATGTAAAGAGCATTTTAAAATGAAAGTTAAAAATAAATGTATATTTGCTACTATTTTCTTCGAATGTCAGTAGTTAGACACAAGTCAAATATTGATGACAGAAAGGTCAAATGTGTACGTGAATTTTATTTTAATGTTCTGGTTCTAGAGCAAACATGACTCTGAGCTGTTATCTCAGCAACTACAGCCCTGGACAAACCCTCAAGAGAAGATGATTCAGACTTAGGAATGGATATAGAAACTTATTTTCCACACTTCTAATATCAAAGTTACCTCTGCTCTAAACAGGGAGAGTTTACGTGAGTTTGAGTTGTCTTGCCTGCCTAAACTGTTGCATGATTATAAATGTAAACACACATATATTTCAATAATTTAAATACATTTGAACCATTGCATCAAAAATCTTGACCTGTTACAGACTCTCAACATTTGAACTTCTGCAGAAACTTTCTTCTTTATATTAAGGAAGGATGTGTCTGCCTGCAGTATTTAATGTCATTAATGTTTTCAGGTTTCTGCAATCTCTCATGTTAGGAAACTGCAGTCACTAATTAAGGAAGTTTAGAAAAACTGTGACTATAAAAATAATTTTTAATTGCAAAATATGCAACACCAAACTTAATGGTGAATGAGGAGGAGTTTTTGCCTGTCTTGCTACCCTTAACATCCCCTGATATATCACCTATGCTATACACACGTGCCCTGTGGTGATACAATGAGAAAGTGACTCACACAGACTCCTAACTGCATCATAAATGTATTTATTGCTATTAAAAAAAAAAAAAGTTGGAAGATTGCTGGTAGCAGACACTGCTTTTTAAAATTTCTCAGATGCCAATGCCTTGTTTTCTTATTTCAAAATAATGACCTTTTGATTTTGTCAGATACAAAGTACACTTTTCTCAAACTCTCTGTAACTGAAATAATATTACGAGCTTTAGTATGCTGCATTGAAGCTACTGGTAACACTCAGATTTATATAGTGATCATTTTAAGCATTTTATTTTATTATTAATTATAACATAGAAACCATGGATTAGCAAAGAAAAGCAGATTTTAAGAACAAACAGTATGAAAGGTCTCTCAGTATGGAAAAAGTAAATAGAAATCGTGGAAAATATTGACATTTTCATAGAAAAGGCCTTCTGTGTCTTTCTGGAAAAGTCCAAGTAGCACTAAACAATATTCTTCTAGGCTACATCCTTGAAAAGTCTGCATTCAACATGTGAAATTACACTTGAGTGAGACAAAATTTTGGCTTTCCTGAAAAACGCTGGAGCAGAAAAGGGGGGGCAAAATAAACCTACAATTTGTGAGACTACATTTACATCCAATTGTGTCATTCCCTTCCTGCAGGAGCTGAGATACCGGAGACCTCAGCCAGGGTGAGTGATCCCCAATGGGAGTTGAGAGAGGGACTCTCTGGGCATGTTTGCTCCCAGCGCTGCAATCTGCCAGTACACGAGGAGTTAATGGGATGTTTATGACAAAAGGGAGGCTCTCTACCACTGCTATTCTCTCTCACAGATATGTTTTTATCTGCAAGAGGTAAGGAATCCCCATGTGAACAACATGTCTCTGCACTGTTGAAAGCATCACTGGGAAAAAATAGACAATTTTTATTGTCAGTTCAGGGAATGGCATAGTATTGACAGGAATACTGTCAATAGAAGAACACCTCTGTACTAAACACTGCATGGGTAGTTAGATCGTTTTCCTGACATATGGAGCTGAGCACAACATCAGGTGTCATCTTCACAACAAAGAGTTTTAATCCATGGGCAAATGGCTAAACCATCAGCTTCTTCATTTACAGATGTCTGAAAAAGAAAAAAAGCTCCAAATCCTTTCATCTTTTTTTTTTTCTTCCAAAGTTTCAAAACAAAACTGGAGTAAAATAAAACCTTTCTTTGAGACGAAATATATTTTAATGTCACATCCAATGAAATTAAAAAAAAAAAAAATTAGTCTTGATTATTTTCTTCCAGGTTTGTTTTAGGATGATTTAGAAACTGAGATAAGACAGAGAATAACTCATTGAAGGGACAACTGAAGTCTTTATTACCTTTATATATCAGGAAAAAAAATTAGCTATAGAAGTCATTCTTCAGAGACATTCAGAAACCTTAACAGAAAGACTCTTGTTTACGTCTTCCATAGTCACCAAATCCAAGAAATATTTTGCCTTTTTTATCCTGAATTAGGAATTTAGATACATTTTATTTTGTGTTGTTTTGTCAAGTCACGATTTCTAAAACAAATTTAAAACTCCATGCAAATAAAAAATATACAATATGTGACTTTTTTTTTTAAATACTGTTTGTTGTTTTCTTCTTGGTGTATTATATTGTCTGTTTGCTGCCAGTAGCAGGAATTATGTGTATATACCAAAAGTCCTACAAAATATTATCACTTTATGTTTCACATGTATAAAAAGCCTATTTTTCTCTTTGTATGTCAGCACTGCCTCTCTATTTCTCATCAAAATCTCCAGCTGTGGACTAAGTTATAATATTAGGGTATGTTTATGCTTTTGCATTTTGATTCCTTTCCTGTTAAAATACAGGTCTTACCAGATAAATTAGAACACTAGAGCTGACTGTTTAAAACAACCTTTTTTAGATGTTTTCTCTGAAGTATTTTCATTTTCGTACATTCTGTTACTGAGCATTAAATCTAATTGGAAAGAGGTATGTCAGTGACTAGTGTGTAATCAAAGACACTTAGCTACAGTCTCTAGGCTTGTTTCTATTCTCAGATAATTTAAAAGAATTGCAAAATGCTTTATTTTCCTCACCCTTGACAATGAAAACAGTTGGGAACTTTCTTGTATTTTTCCTAAAGTAGGGCTGGAAAAAATATCGTGATTGCTATCATTTTTTGCACATTAGGAATACATCAGTCTCTCCATGTATTGGAATTCCAAATTTCTTGAAAATGCGGCAGTACAGGGAGATACAGAACATATTGAATTTGGTTTAATGTACTTACCCTATGAGAACCTGCGGCCCAGAACACCACCTTTAAAATAGCATAAATTGTATTTGTTTTAAGTAATTATTACACAGAGATTAAATTAGAGGTATTACCGGTTAGTGCAAGCTCATCTAACTTGAAGGCAGCAATTAGTACCTACTTAAAATATGTTACCAGGCACTGTCTTGAGGCAGTTACCTGTGTCAGAATTGCCAGTTCCCTTGAAAACAGATGCACGTGCAGGTTTTGAGATGTCAAATGAAGCATTAAAAAATAGTTATTTAAACTTGCTATCTTAATCATTCTGATCAGCTACAGGGAATCAAACATTTCACCCGGGGTAAATTTCAGAAGGAATCATAAACTCCTAATGGCCGTGGTTTTTCACCTAACTCCGAAATATCAAGCTAAAGACTATATTTGCATGTAAAAACTTACTATGATGAAAATCGATAAAAACAGTGAAAAAGTTAGATTTATCAGCTCCTGTGAATTTTAATTGGCTTTTTAAGGCTAAAAATATGAAGAAAGTCTGTGGTAAGAGATACTATTTGAAAATAATAAATATTGAAAAGATATAGCTGACATGAGGAAGCAAGAATAGTTACTGTAATTGGATACCAGGTTATGAATGAGGAAAAAGATGGAAGAGATTAAATGCCTCACACAATAAAAATGAGACCTGCAAGAAAGTAGGAGAGTCTAAATGCGAAAAAGAGATTGCATTACTGCAACCTGTCTTGGAAGGTTTAAATAGCAGAGCAGGAGAGCTCTGCTCCTCTCAGGCTGACATCTCTTAATGAACTCACCCCTTCCTCTCTTCCTTCCAACTCTTCTATTTTCCCCAGTAAATCAGCAAGAAGCAAATGAAACCTGCTCAAAATTTAAAAAAAAAAAAAAAAAAAGTGATAGAATTAAAATAATTGGGAGGAGCAGTGTAAGTGAAGAAAAAAGGCTGATGATATGCTGGAGGAATACGTTTACACCAAAGGTGATGCTGCTAAAACTTGCATGGGTTCATTAGAAAGCAGCAGTTTTAACTGTCTTCATCACTGCTGGCTTCATCAATATCAGCCACAAATAAAACTAACACACATATATTAACCATCCTGGTATAAAGCCAAAGCACCTGGGTAAGGTCATTTACCTCCTTTAAGTGTAATATTAATCATGACTCTGGCATGGTTTTGGTTCAAGCTGAATAGTATCTTGGCACTCTTCTGAACAGGGCAGGGGCATCTCTCTTTGGGCAACAGGTGTGAGGTGACTGCTCTTGGGACCAGATGAGAATTCAGCCCTGTGACATTGATTTGTGCTGTGCTACTTTCTCCATCTCCATAGGAGTTTTGACTCATTTCACTTCAAGCCTCAGAGATGGCAGGTAAGTCACCCCAAACTGCTACTCAGGCTGAGTACTATATAACTTGGATGAGAAATTTACACATCTTCATATATTGTTATCCACTACTCAGAAAAACCTTTGCTTTGACAAATTATGCCATTTTGGGAGCAGGTGTTATATTTAATTAGAAGCTAGGCTTTTTTTTTACATCTTTTGGAGAGAAGATAAAAATTATAAATGTTACTAACTAGTTCTAATCATTCAATATTCTCATTTGTTGGCTGTAAAAGTGGATGCTGCTCCTGGATTTTACCTGCATCTGCTTCGATTAGATCTGAGAGCATCTGGTCTCCCTGTTTATGCCAGGATTGAGCATGTACTCTTCAAAGAAGGATCTTTCTCTTAAATAGGGTTTGTGCTACCTTCCCAAGTCAAGAGTCTCCCTGTCCATCAGTCACATGGTTTCTGTATGCTACCACTTGAGTTTCACACCATTTCAAATGAAAAACACTGTTTAAAGCAACTCTTTGATAGCTAATCAGTCAGTCAGTACAAACAGCATTAGGGTTTCCAGTGTGGAAATTGCCTTACTCACATCAGGGTCCTCTTTCTGAGGTTGGATGGGTCTCTAGGATGCACCATAACAGTATTTGCATACGTACAAATTAGTGTGCTCCTTTTATGTAGCACCGAGCCTCTTTGTCTGTGTGAATAAAACCAAAAAAAAAGATCTCTGAGACTTTTTAAAATTTATTTTGCCCAGTCAGCCTTTCATGTTGCTACTGAGAATATGGAAATGATGTTAGTCCATATGACCTGCCTGTTGAAAATGGTTCTGGAGAAAACTGGCCTTGATTTTAATGGCACTTTGCTAAGTAAAATGAAATAATTTTTAAATTTATAATTAATCATGTCAAAACCTTCACAAGCTACAGCAAAAAGCATTTAACTTGAGAATTTTGAACTGTGAATATGTATTTATGTAAAATATGCATCAGAACTTAAGAGGTGCTGATTTGAAACTTCTAGGTATTTGGGAGTAGTCTCGTTGCTGAAGAGGAGGTTTATACTGTGTATAAAAGGTAGAATACATCCGCGTTCTAACAAAAAAAGCACTGGTACAGCGTCAGTGCTTCGGAATAAGAGTACGTGTTCCGTATAAATATTATGTCTGTCTTTTTTGTATTGGCAGCAACTTACGGAGATGATTATAAAATAAAGGAAAATTGACGCATAAGGAAATGGCAGTTTTGGTTTTAGGTGAAAGTTTTCTATAGTAGAGGAAAACTGCTCACTGGTGTTTTTAAAAAACAGTAGTACTTTGACATTTGGAAAAGCTGGTGCATAGTCTGAAATGAAATAAATGTGCTGTCTGCCCAACCACATTCCTGGGTAGGATATTTTGTCTCTTTCTGCAGATAAGATAAATATGATACAAATATGATTGAAACCTGAAGAAAGTGAAAAGGACAGTAGTGCTTAAGGTCAGTAAAGATAAAACTAAAACTTGTTTGGCCTTCTGATGACAAGTTCTTTGACAATGTAATCTTGTTACTGACAACAATACCTACAGCAAACTGGGAAACCCAAGTTTCTCAGAAAATTAGCTCTTAACAATGATTTAGTAAGACAAAATTAAATACTGCAATTGAAGCAGAAATCTCTGTTTCGTTTTGCAGCAAATAATTTCTGAGTCTTATAACGCACACAGAAATGAGATGCAGAGAAGTGCTATGAAGGACCAAAGTCAACTCAAAACCTCCAGGTAAAATATGGAACTACAAATCTGAACATGATTTGAAGTGATGTGATACATAAAATAAAAAGTCTTCTTAGGATCAGTAAGAGATTTGTCAAGGACCAGCTGCACTTAAGATGGGAAAACTCTAGCAAAATCAGTGTATATGGAACAAGTGAAGGCACTAACAGACCTTAGTCTCCATGTCCAGCATCCCCTAGAACCTCCCCACTGCCTGCCCCTAGTCCTGGAGCCAATTAGCAGGTAAAGGAAAAAGTAAAGATGTGTTCCCTGTAAGATCATAGAATCTGTCATTTTTTCAGCAAGAGTTTAAAAAAACACAAACCAACAAATACTTGTCATTAGCAAGCAGTAGTAATAGGGAGGAATGATGAAAGTGATCAAAAAGAACTTGGTCTACAGAGCCCTAAAGAACAGAAGAAATAAGGATAGTATAAACCAATAATTATCTCAGGAAGATAAATAGGTAAAACAACCAGTATGAATTATTTTTATGACTTTCATTTTTAAAGGAAATATATATGTATTACAATGTTACAAATTAAATTTAAAAGTTCAGCTAATTGATAACAATGTATTATTTTACTTCAAGTGGCAAAACTAGTTTTCAGTAGGGCATTATTTTCTGTAAGAATTGCCGTGTAAAAGCATGATCATTGGAAGATTGCTGACAAATTTTTGATAACAGCAACTCCCACTGACTTCCCTTAAGGGAAATTTCTCTCTGAAATCTTTTTTCCTGGCACAGAATGATTAATAGCTTTCCTAAGAAATGGTGCCAAATCTGTTTAACTGAAATAAAATTTCATGAAGTTACAATAGCAAACACAGGGTGATCTCATCCCACTTTATCTGTTTCACGCATCATGCTGCAAAGCAGGCAGAGATGATAAGAGAAAAATATCCATATCTTTAACAGGGCACATGTGTATGTCAACAAATGGGAGCATATTGATCAGGAAACAAGATCTATTTAAAATGACTTAAAAACTCACAAAGTAGTGTTTTCAGTGCTTTAATATTTAATTCGTTTTGGGAGGAGTTTGCAAGCAGTTTGAAAGTATGTATCGTGTTTCATAATAGAAGTAGAGCTGATCCCATTCTCTTGGGACCATACTTGATGATTCCCAGACCCAGGATAAAAGGATGTGTTATAATTGCAACTTCAGAATTCAGGCTGTTTACATTTCAACTTTCCACCCCTGCTTTTCATTCATGTTAATCTAATTCAATAGAACTAAAATATATGATAACCCCCCAACTTTTTGTCCGTATCTTTAGGGACTTACAATTCTCTCAGTTTTGGAGAAAATTATTGCGCTGATACATATTTTAATTAGGAAAAAGAAGTATTAAAAGCTTGATGATCTCTTCACTGTTCACTGAATGAAGGCATATGTTTAGATCTTTATGTTTGTATCTATATAACATAAATCATTTTATACAGAGTTCTGTGTCAATCTGTTTGTGCAATGACTGACAGAAATCTTGTAGCTTTTTCTGATGATGTTTTGACAGGTGTGCATAATATTTAAACAATGAAACTGATTAAATGTCACTTACAGTTTTAAATGTACAACATCTTTACATTTGACAAAAGAATTTCATCATTTAGGTTCTCTAAATGAATTTAATATTATCTTTTTCAGATGACGAAAGTAAGAGAGTTAGAAGCAAATGAAAAACCTGAAAGTAAAAATACTTTGCATTACTTCCTGCACTCTTTGATGTTCTGGGATCTCTGATATGAACAAAAATAAACTGCTAATTTTGGAAATTCCTTAATTTCAACCAGATTGTCCTTGTCACAAAGACACACTCTCATTCAGGCTGAGATCAGTGCCAAAATGTCTCCAGAACTGCTTTTAAAAATGTTTTTCTTCTATGTTAAAGGCTTCATATTCAATATTTCTTGGTGCTCTATGAAAATTTATTAGGAGAATTCATTTTAAATGAGTCCTTTTCTTGTCCCAGTCTTGAATTTGATATTTTCTATGTAAATGAGACAGGAAAAGAGACATTTTTAATTTTTTTTTCTGGTAACAACCTCTAGATATTTAAGCACAAATAAAAGTCTGTAACCAAGTTTCACTTCTTGATCACCACAATTCTTGAATACTAGATTTGCATAAAATATTCTTTGGAATGCATATAAATGAAGCACTCCACTGAGAAAAACTGATCTTTCAATACACAGATTATGTGTCTTTTTCTTAGTGATACAGTCACAAGGCTTTTTTCTGCTCTTGTTTTTAGGAGACTAAAAAGGGGTGGTGAAATACAGAGAAAGCTGGTCTTTGAAAAAAATTGAATTTTTTCAATTGCAATAGATTACTAAAGCTGTTTTGATAAATAAAAATGTCTATGAAGTATACACCTAGATTTTCATGGTGAACAAACTGATTTAGTTAAATTAAGCAAAAATAATCTTTCCCTGCTGGGCAAGCAATTTATAGACTGACTTCCTTTTTTTTTTAATTTTTCCCTTTTTTTTCCCCACAGATCAAATATGTCCAAAATCTGTTCTAGTAGATTTGAATACAAAGAAAATATACTAATATTAAAAATAATGTAAAAGTACATATTTCTAAAGGATATCCCATCTGTTTTAGGAGAGCAGAGCAGTTCCTATTGAGCAGGCTAATATGGGTCATTAAACATCTCTGGCTGTGACTTCCTGAGAAGCAACAACTGCAGACTTAACTTGGGATCACATTTTCCTGTTGAAGAAGGTCTGCCAGGCAAAAAACCATAAATGAACTGCAAAAAAAACCCCCTAATAGCTCTTTTATTCTTAGTATTTGGACCCAAAAATACAAAACCACAATGTATGTAAACTCTATAAAACTTTGTAAGAGATCATGTTTGTCTACTAGCATGGAAACTCTTTCTTCATTTTTCCAAATTGCTGTATACAATTCATTCTTGTATGCAGAAATGGTACCTATAACTTCCACAGACCTTAAATAATTGTATTTCTCACTTTCAAAGACATCATCTATCTTTTGCATCTTAACTTACCTGCCGGGTTTTTCCCCTTCACTATACAAGAGTTGCCATACTTTCAATATGCAGCTATACATCATCAAGAGCCTAAATAAATATATAAATTAAAAAAATATCCTGCTGAGTGTTTCCTCATGCAGGTTACCATGGAATTTCCTTGGATTTTAAAACTTTATCCGGATTCAGATAAATTTCTGTAGATGTTTGTGGTCAGGGGTCTCATGACAACACTTCTGTAAAAAAACAGAGATTGATGTAAGGTACAGTGGCACGTCTCAAATATAAAAAGGTTAGGTGTTTGGGAGTTGTTTGTGTATAGAATTATGGCCAACAAAATCTGTCCATTCTACATAGAGTGATTAATTTTCTAGAATTTGATTAAAGAGCAAAACACAAAATTCCTCAAAATCAATAGAAACCTTGGTGTTGACTTTGTTTTCCATTTGAGTATAAATTTTTATGTATTTAAGCAGATCCTTAGAAAAATCATTAGTTAGGAGTGATTTATGATAATAAGTATGAAAATCTTTGCTCCCACCAGGAAATTTTGATGTTTGAAAAAAAATAACCTCTGAGTCTTCACTCCAGTGATCACTGCATACCTAGAGTAACTATACTGTGATTACACTGTTGTCATCCCAACAAGCATATATACTGGCATTCATCCACTGGATTCCACCAGAATACTCAACTGTAATACACTACAGTAGTTTTTCTGCTTAAAACTGTGGAGCTGTGGAAAATTCCATTTTTCTGGCCCCTTAATGTGCATGCTGTATCATAATACTTTTTTGTATGTGAGCATAAAGGTGCGTCACATGACTGTAATTGTTAAAGGAGGGCATTTATTAGGAAATTATAATATGCATTGTGTGTGCAGAAAGTGAATGAAACTCATCAGAGAGTGTGCATCTGGTCAAATCAGTAATAATGCAGTACTCAGAAGAGCACTGAAAGGGGATTCTCTGCAATGAAAATTTGTCAAATTTCAACATTCCTTCCAGTCTGTATTGATTCCAAATTACCCTTGGAGGAAAACTACAAAGACTGTATTCCATCTCTGTATAATCCTAAATTAAATATTTTCTATTCTATCTTAATTTCTCAAAATGAAAGCAGTTATCTCCTCTATCAATTTCAGGCACATCTGTATTGTGGGAAATTTTATTCATCCTGAATAAAGAAAATAAAAATTGATCAATTTATATTAAAAAAAAAAAAAAAGTGTGGTGAGTCTAGAACATGATCAACAGTCCAATCAACACAAGCATTCTGAAGACTGGTAGGAATATTGTGATTGACCTGGTTATATGTCCTGAGTAGTGATAGTTTTTCTTCCTGCAATACTACAATGATTATTTAATTTGCTTCTGGTCATTTCACTAGCATTTTGATTCCCATAATAATTCCCATTATTACTTTAATCACCAGTAAATGTTACTGTGACATTGTTCTTGACACATTCTTTGAGAAGAATTGGTATTTTCTGGTACATGTTAGTGGGTTTTTTTTATTGTCTTCTTTGTGCCTTTAAGTGCCTCTAAGTGAGCAGCTTCCTCAAATGCTTGAGGCTGTTTCCTGCCATGTACTTTTAGCAGGCTATCCTCCAATATCATTCCTATTTGACACAGGGGATGCAGTCAAATGAAAACAGTATTCTTTGCCAACAGGGCTCATACAGCTGCCTATGTTTTTTTGGCTTCTGCTTCTTTTTGTTAGTTTACCCAGAGGACTCAACTGAGAGACCACGTACAGAAGTATCAAGTAAAATATTTCATAAAACATTACTCACAGAGAATCTAGTGATGTGAAAAAATGCTACTTGAAAACTAATGACTTAGATACACCTCTAAACCTGAGGTCATCCAGCAGAGAATTCAGAATTCCTCAATGTGCACATGTAACTAGTAATCCAAAGAGAAAACTGATTCTAGCAATGATTTCTTTATAAGTCTATATAGTAAAAATTCTTCTCAAATCATCCTTTCGGCTTCAAACCCTCTCTTCTATGCCACACTGAAATCAGCAGTGGTTAGATTTTCCAGTGACTTCTATATCCTGTTGCTATTTTGTTTACTCTTTCCTTGAATTAAAAGGGACCCAAAATAAACCTAATAGCAATTTGGGCATTGATGTGTGGATGTAAAATGCTATACTACCAGAGGAGCTATTATTTTAATCTATTGCTAAAATATATACTAAGATGAGTTACTGACGTTTAATTCTGAGTTGTTCTCTATTTCCATTTAGAAATCATTAATCTGTAAATTAATTGTGTTGAAAATTATCTTTCATAACCATAAACTTCTCAAACCCAGAATATCTGGAAACAGCTTTATTACAGGCTCAGAATTTTGTAGTAAAACACCAATGAATATAAAGATAAGTTCCATTTTCACAAGGTCTACGGAGAATACAAACGATTGACTTTCTATCCCTCAGTCAATAAGTTATTGACGGTTTTGGGTCCAAATGACAAAACAAAGAGCAGAAATCAATGGCAGTGGAGAAAAGATCAGATCAATAGCTGAATTTCTCATTAATAGAGCAACTGTCAGTTTTACTCACTTTGACAGCAAAAGACAACAGCCTTACACCCTTTCTGACTCAGAATGAAGGGCAGAGGTCACATACGCGTAACGAATGTGGATCTGAAATTTCTTTGGACCAAAAAAACCCTTGCATCTGTAGAATTAATTTTTAAACAGATATTTGATCCCTGGAGTAAAGTCCAACAGAAATCATAAGAAATTATGGTTAAGCACTTACTTGCTGTTAAGGTCTATAAACCAGTTTTCACAGACAGTGCTGCTGTGCAATTATAGGCTCAAGAGCAGAAGTATGTTCATAAATTTCTCATTAGCAAAAATTAGATAATTTCGTGGGTGGGTGAGGTCAGTCGTGTTGGGCACTCAGGTTAAAAAAAAGGAACACAGTTTTCAAAATTCTCTTTTTGCTTTTCAGAAAAAACATAATGATTAAACAATATTTATGCTATATTTATTTTCTGATCTTCAGTTAAAATCAGTAGATAGGGGAAGTTCCTGATAATGACTGGGAAATACATAGAGAAATAAAAGAAATAAATTAATAAAGGAATACAAATATCTATTGAGACATTTCAGATCAGTGATTGTACTAGCTTTCAGATCTTCCACCCTGCTGTATGGATGATGCTTGTGACTTTTACATCCTTTTTTGAGTATTTTTGGTAAGAGCCTATTGTGAAAACCCAATTCAGTAGTAGCATGCTGGTTAATTTTTGTATAATACATGGGTTGCACCAATGCTTCTCGAGTAGCTATTCACATATTTAAAAAAAAAAAAAGAAAAAAAAAGTAACAAAAAAGCAAAACCAAACCCATAAACTTTTCCTTCATCAAAAGAAGAATTTTCTGAGAGAAGAATAAAGTAGAAAGCAAAGGTCATGAATCCCCAAACCTATTTAAGCTCATAAATCAGAGCTCATAAAAACAGTAACAATAGTCACTAATTAAACCTACCCATTTATGAAAAGTAGTTTTAAATATGCATTTGAATCATGTTTTATTTTAAAATAAATGTTATTGATAGCCACATATAAAGGATTATAAAGGATTATATATGACTCCTTGAATGGTCAGCCAGTTACTGTAAATTGCTATAAAGTTCAAGGGATCAATAGGTTAACTGTAAAACCTTCTACTTATATGCTTATAATTATCTGTAGTACATGGTACTTAAGCCTAACATGCTTATGATATTTATGAACATTTTATAATCTATTTATACATATCATGCACTCTCGGGAATGATAATGCTCTGTGGCAAGAAGATTGATCTATATAAGAGCAGAATCAGAAGAATCTAAGACTTCTTGTCCTCAAATCAACTTCTCATAACACTCCAGAAAAAGCCTATGGGTTTCTTTTTTAAAATGCAGAAATATGAAACTGTAAGTAACATAATGCAGAAGTCCTACCCATCTCTTTTTATATATCACACTTTTTTTTTCTTGAATATATAAGTAATAAATAGTAGCAATCAACTGATTATGATATAAATCTGCAAAACATGAATAGACCAAACAATATTAGGTCATTCTTAGTTCAAATATACTTTTATAAAAATAATATCTTAATTCAGGTTAAACTCTTTGATTGTTTTTCACTGGCTTGTAGTATTTAAGGCTTGACAAAAGCTGAATGATTCTTTACAAAGTTATCTGCACTTTGCAAATTCAGATCCTAAATCATATAATTAATATCAGCCGTGTTGTAAGTATCCTACTTTCTCAAACTCTTCTATGCCAATTTCTTCTTGTTTCCATGAGTACACTGACTTTAGATGAAGTCACAGAACTCATTAAAACGCTAAGCAACACTAATCAAACAGCCAGGCAGTAATCAAGATCAGGGAAGAAATGTGGTCATAATCAAGTCAGGCAAGTGCAAGAAGAAAAAAAGGAAAATGGGCTATGGGTGAGATGTTTCCAAACATATGCTTCTGTGACACTGTAAAAACGGAACAAGACTGGTTCTGCCTGAAGAGACCAGTACAGCTGATTAAATAAGACTGGACTATTCTTCTGGTCTTATTGATGACTACCCTTCATTGAGAACTATAATGGTTATGAAAGAACAAGTGGTAATGAAAGGAAAACAACCTGAACTTTGTGAAACTTCCTGGATGTTCAAATTCTATTGGAACATAACTGATCTGCTACCTATGAACTACCTACGTTTTAAAACAATGATCAAGCTGCATCCTGTACAGGCAGGAAAGGGAACAGTAGTAGAAAATAGGAATGCTGAATTTAAATAATAATTGCCCCTTCCATCCAAAAGTATTCTTCAGTAATTACAGCTGCTAGTGAAAATAAGAAAAACGCACTACATATTTTATTGTATGTTAATCAGTTCTAACTGAATTCTGAAACACTAAGACCTATAGGGAGCCCTGAACCTCTAGTGCCAGCTGAATCCAGCCTTCTTGTTTTGACTTTCAGCCTTTCTCTCAGCTGCTGCATTTATAGACGGAGCCTTTCAGGTGGCTGTGTTTTCAGAGCTTCCTATTCATTATGCTAAGTGCATTAGCTTAGCACATTATGTAGGAAAGTCTGGACAACCTATTCTTCTGGACACTTAAAAGTTAGTCACTGATGTGCTCCTTGTGTCTAACTCTTGTTCTTTACCGTTTTGTTATCGAGATGTGTAAATAAAGACAGCACGACCTCACTTGCCAGCTTCTCAAACGTGTGTACAGGGAATAATATACTGGATCTTTAGTTTAACTCTGCTCCTACTCCTACATGTTACCAGAGAAAAAGTTCCTCTTTGGTTTTATCAATGAATGGGGACTGTGAAATGGCAGTTCCTTTGAATTTATCTATGCTTATGTTTCCAGAACTTTCAAAATTAATAAACACTTGGCATTGATATCTATAATCTAGAGGATTTGCAAAGGTAGACACATACGCTGTGATTTTACCTGCCTCGCTGAGGAGATTCAGGCAAAGGGCCTTTAAATCCTTAATTACCAATGTACCAGATAGAGCACAGAAGGGATTTTCACATTACTAAGATAAGGACTATTTTAATTTGTTCACAAGGCTAAAAAAATGGTTACTCCTGAAATCCATTAATAAAGCAAGCAATTATCTGAACATATGTTAGTTTTCAAAATTAGAATTAATACATTTCTTTTCTAAACTTACATATATATAGCTTCTTATATTTTTCAAAGTAAGAAATAACTGCATTTTAGTCTAAAGTGTGGATTCCACATAAGAAGAAGTATGTCAGTAACGTGCTTAAAAACACACAATCCAATCACTTTGACTTAAATTTTTATATGCCAATAAATCTGTTCCACAGTCATCTGGTAATAAGTTAATTCTGTTTAAAAAGTTCCAGATGTTGGGACAGTCTACTGCATTCTGGTGGATTTTAGGAGTTACATAAAATTTCAAAAGTAAGTACTAGTCTCATTCATGGACCTTAGTAAACTAATCAGTGTCTTCCTGTTATTGATGGGAATGCTCTGAGCCCTGATTCAGAGTACATATATGCAGCCTTGCTGGCCAGTGGAAAGCATAACTGAAATAAATCCTTAGCATTAAAGTT
This sequence comes from Lycocorax pyrrhopterus obiensis, assembly GCA_014706295.1. NCBI lineage: Eukaryota > Metazoa > Chordata > Aves > Passeriformes > Paradisaeidae > Lycocorax > Lycocorax pyrrhopterus. The sequence goes on from JACSVZ010000004.1 coordinate 76,278,877, forward strand.
TAAAAAACCCCTGGTATTAGTAAACCAAAGACTACGGCTTGAGATAAGGAGAGGAAAAGGCCACAATTTTCACAGGATTTGTCAAGGAGTTCTTTAAGCACTTAAGTCCTAGGGTTTATTTTGTCTTTCTTTCTTTTTTTTGAGGGGCAAAGGGGAGACATTACTTGTTTTTTCAGAATTCTCTGCTAGATATCTATTTAACTGTTCATGCCTTCAAAATCTAGAAACAAAGCAACACACTTTCAAAACAACATTAATAGAAAGTAATATAAAAACAGGTCTTTAATTGGAGGCCTCCAGGTACAAATATGGCAAAATGCACACGTGACTCAGGGCTTGTACACTATTATATGTCTAGCAAATTAGCATAATTGACAAGATTTCCCAATTAGAAGCACAGGGGATGAAGTAATTCCTCTCTTGGTTGAGTAGGGAGGTGTAAACACACTTTTGTCTCAACCGCACTAAAAAAACGTCAGATCAGATCTGGTGAAGTGTTATACAACGTAAGTTGTCAGTGACTTCCTTTGCATTTGAATAATTCACTGCTGCTTGAATATCCTCTAGTTCTGATCTTTATAACTACTCAAGCCAATCAGGCACTCTTGCGGGAATGTAGCACTCAGTTTCCACGACTTGGTGTCCAACTCCAAGATTTCTGTAAGCAAGACTGTTCTTCAGTCTGGAGCAATACACCACCACAAATATCCCACTTAAGTTTATAAAAACATTCATTGATAAGAGACAAAGTCCTAGCTGTTATCCATGTTTTCCTTTGCAGTCTTCAGAAATAAAGAAAATATGATCTGGTGGAGATTTTTGTCATCTAAATACTGACTATGTTTAATTGAATATACGGCCTTATGTAACATAATATGTTAATGTATTCCAGCATGATTTTTTATAATTGGATTGGACATCTTGTGTAGAGATGGGATTGGAGAGTTTTTATCTTTTTGTTATATCTTTGGTTTTTTTATCCTTTTGTTTATTTATTTGCTTGGCTGTTTTTATCCCTGAACTCTGATACAGTATATGTGCTCTTCCCTTGATTTCAATATCCCTCTGTTCTGTACAAAGATCTGAAATCATTAAATTAAGCTGTCTTTAATCATAATGGGAAGAGAGATCAAAGTAGATGGCATTCTCTCACAGCTTAATAGCTATAAGTTGTTTTTAAATTCTAGAGAAAATATTGAAGTCTAAATGTCTAAAACAGCAGAACAAATCTGTTGTTCCCATGGAGCCTCAGAAAAAGCATAAAAGTTAAAAAAAATGAAAGATAGAAAAGAATATATATATAATCTATATCTATATCTATAGCTATATGGAAGTTTTATTCTAAGTGTTAGACACTACCCATAAGCCCAGGAACAAAGAAACTGTGAAGGAGTGTTAGGCATTTAAAGTCTCCACAGTTTTGCTTGCCTTCTGACTTTGTGAGACCAGTTGAGCTGGCCAGAAATGTCTCTAGTATACGTCCATCTGGCTGCAGAGTGATGCTAGAAGAAATACTAGTGGCTCTCCTTTTGTTCCCAATAATGTGTTCCAGCACCAAGTGAATCTCTCAGATGCAAATGGTAACAAAACTGACGTCCATGTGCAGGGCTCTGAGAGAAGTGTTTAAGCATCTATAATGTTCAACAAAGATGTAGACATCAATTGCATTGCTCATTTATAGGTACCTGCTCCCATCAGGACTCCCATTTATCTAAAACATCTGTTTCAGAAGACAGACCTGACAGATGACCTATCTGCTACCTGCGCCATTTTGGAGTCACAGAATCACAGAATGGGACAGGTTGGAAGGGGCCACAGTGGGCCATCTGGTCCAACCTCCCTGCTCAAGCAGGGTCATCCTAGAGCACAGGGCACAGAATTATGTTCAGATGGTTCTTGAATATCTCCAGTGAGGGAGGCTCTACAACCTCTCTGTGAAACCTGTTCCAGCGTTCAATCACCTGCACAGTAAAGTTCTTCCTCATATTCAGGTGGTGCACACTCAGCATGCAGTTTCAAAGGTTTGCAGCAAAACTAGATTAAAAAATAGCGTTCACCATAACAATAGCAGGTGTCAGTCAGAGCCTAGGACATTTCAGACTTTTATTTCTTCAAGCACTAACATTTTGTACAGATAATTTTTACCAGTGTAAAAAGGTTCTTCTTCACTATCTTTTTAAACTAAAATATATTTCACTAATAGAATTAAAATCCAAACATTTAATTAACCTTGCTCTTATGAGTTCTTCTTTTTTAATACAGAAGAATAATGTTGAATGTATTTTAAAATGGGTGAGGTATGTGAAGAGAAAGCAGGAAAAATGCATACACGTAATTTGAAAAAGTTTCATAATTGTAGATAGTAATCATGAGAAACAAAAAAAAAAAGAAAAAAAAGAAACTATTTACAATGTCTCTGCAGGTTTAAGATGACTTGAAAATATTAGAGTCAATCTTTCCATATTTTAAATTTGGGTAACAATAAAAAGGAAATCAGATTTGTACTGAATTTTGAAATGAGACTAATAGAGTACAAAACTGCCAAAGTTTTTATTACCTAAAATTTTTCTATGTGCAGGATCTGAATACTGCAAACAAACATGGATTATCTCCAGTTCTCAGTGGCTATTGCAGGAAATATGATGGTCTGTAATCTTTTGGGAACCATTTCTGTTTTCATACACAGACCTTGAGACCTTGGGTCACTTGTGCTGTTGCCGAACTTTCTAGTATGACTGAAACTGCTTCAAAATCAAACCAAACGAAACCAAACCAAACAAAACAAACTAGAATCTAGTAAACATATTTTAATCACTATTTATTACGACCTGTAGTCACAGAAAGATTGTTGTATAAGTCAGATATGAAACAAATACTGAAGTTAAAACAGGATTTTTATACAACTCTAAAGAGAGAACTGTCAAAATTTTTAATAGCTGTATGAATTCTGGTCTTGACTCTAAACCTTTTTTTTCCCCACTTGAGAACTCTTGACCATTTCTACAGCAGAGTACCTTCGTTCCAAGTTCACAAGGCAAATTCCGGTTTTATCATGAAAAGTACTAGGACTTACTATTATGGCAGTTTTCAGATAAACAGTCTTCTGCAGTCTCTGAGACTAATGAAGTAAGGAAAATTCCTGGCCTGAAGGGTTTATCACCCAAAGAACCAATCCAGAATTTTTCTTTTTTCATAAATTTTGTCTAATCTAGTTAAGAGTCAAGGCTTTAGAGAAGAAGCCAGTGACTGAGATGACAAGTCACAGAGACACGTAATTCACATTGGACTGTAACATACTCTTTGGTATTCTCTTTTTGATTTTTAGTTAGAGAAGACAGGTGGTTCTGGATGTTACAGGAAACATGGGACTTTAGAAGGAATTTAAGTGACAAATGGATGGACACAGGTGGGACCACAGGTTTTAGGCTGAGGCTGACACAGCGCATATGTGCAAATGCGTAGAAAGTGTAGAAAGGCAGATGCAATGATCTCTCTTGCTCAATGTGACAGAGTATAATATCAAGAGAAGTCAGGGAATACAGGCTTTACATGCGTAATTCTGGTTGAGAAATTGTTCCAAAGATGCAATATAAAACATACTTATTTCCTGCCTATTTCCTGCTGCTCACACCCATAGAAAGGCTACAGTAGTGGAAGAGTAGGGAGAGTTTTGCACTTTCTGGAGGAGTGGGAAGAAGGAGTAGAGCAACTTGCGTCTCTTCAAGTATAGAGATGGCAATGCAGTCAAGAAGCGTTTCTTTTCTAGAAAGATTACTCCAAGAAGACCTTTTTCTCACAAATTTTTGAAAGAATTGAGGAGTTTGTATTTCAATAAAAGTAAAATGTATTCAAACGAGATTGTCATATGCCAATATTGTGAATGAGTTGTACTCTCCCCAAGTGTTGGAATTCATTCACTAAGTGAATTTCTCCTTTTAAGATGTATCACAATCTCCTGACTTGGTGAGAAGATTTTTCAAACTTTAGCACCCGCATAATAGAATTCATTACCAATAAATCTTGTTATAATGGACAGTGGAAGCTGAAAGAACAAAGGAGACAGGAGGTTCTTCAACTTTTGTTTCCACAGGACTCTTCAACTGTTTGATTGCAAGTGGTGTTTTGTAAGAGAAAGCAGTTGGTTGCAAGAGGTATATTTTAAAAGAAAATGGATACAATTAACAAAACAAATGAAAAAATATGAAAGCTTATATTACTCTAAAAATCAGGTTTGATTGAAAATTTCAGCTCTAGATGTCATTTTTATGGACATATTATGTCATTTTGTACTTAGGGATTCATGTGGATTACCTGAGAAAGACAGCCGAACATACTTGGCAGGTATGGACATGGGAAAGCTTCATGGCTATGAAGCTCTGGGAAGGGATTGCAGAACTAGAGTTGCTCCAATAAAGCTTCATGCCTATCTGACTCCAGAGCAGGTGTGGGATGTGTCTACTCAATTTTGTCCTTCGCCCTTTCTGCCTTTCTTCAACTTTCAATATTCATTGAAACTCTTAATGTCTTTTAAACATTCACTGTTCATCTTTTGTCTTTCTTCATTCCTGAGTGATTCTTATGCAGGTTGCACAAGGACAGCATAAATATTTTATACCTATACAAGACTAATATCTACCAGTTTAGTTTTATGTAAACAATACTAATACTAAAAATGTGTTTTGTGATTTTTTTTTCCTAGCTGTTCCCATAAATTTGAACTTGTTTGTTGAGACTTCTCTTCTGCTGTTAATAAATTTTCACAGACAGTGAATGTTGATTGTCGTAGTGCCCCTCTTAATTTTCAAAGGGAGAGAAAATCCACATGACAAACAGTGCCTAAGACATACTCAGAAATGCTATATTCTCTTTGATTACAGGTGTACAGGATGGGCAGACATTTTTTAGATATACTCAATCTTTTCCCTAATTTAAGTTCCTCAAAATAACTGAATGTAGAGTAGCCAGATGACAGAATTCTGTAATTCTCCCAAGTAATCAAGCGCAGAGTACTCAGTTTTTTACATTTTGTCCATGCCACAGTCATATAAAGAAGTTCTTGCGTCGGGTATCTCAAAGTATATCAACACTTAAAGATATCTGCTTGTTGTACTATACTAAAAAACATCCATCAGGGATCAAGTTTAAGAGTATCAAACTGGACAAATTATAAATAGAGTAGGCTAGTCCAGAAGTGCTTCTTGGCCTGGTAAACTTTCTAAGCAGCATAGCTAAGTCAGGAAAACCTTTAAATGTAGGCCAAACTTTATGTTGTTTTCTGATTGTTCTACAGATTGCAGGCTTTTTTTTTTCTTTGATATTTGTGATATCTTTGGCCTGTGACACGTCAACAATGTTATTTCTGCCCTTAACGGAGGGATCCCAGATGCAATTTCTTCCTCTCACCTACTTTGCCTTCAGTTAATGTAGTTAGTTACATTTTGAGAGGGTAGCAACAGAAAAAATTATGTGGGAAATCTGGCTTGGAAAACCAAGCATGTGTGTGTATATATATATATATATATATATATATATATATATATATATATATATGGAAAAGGGTATGCAAGGGGCATCTTTAAAGTAACTAACTTAGAAAATAAACATGCTAATAAATATTTCTGATTACATGAGTATAGCTGTTGGACCTCCATAAGTATATTTGCATAGATTTTGTTTGAGATTTGAAGTAGTACAAGACCCGGATTAGTAAGAGTTTAAGTTTTAGATTAATCTTTAATGTAGATTGTGAATAACATGATTATTCACATGCTTTAGTGATATGCTAAATGGCAGTGAGAGAAATCTTCAGTTAAGGAGTGTTTCAAGGACTGGGAGAATATCCCGGTCCACTATCGCCTATAGAATCTATATTTTTACCCAAGTCTTTTGTACCTCAAAATGGAAAACTTCACTTAGCTTATAATAGGCTTTCAAAGACTTAGAAATCTTTATATAGCAGGAGTGTCAAGAATAAAAAGCTTGTATTCTACAATAAGGAGTTCTTCATTAATCATTTTTATGAGATACAACAAAGTAACATGAATGTCAAACAAAAATATCATCACAAGTAATAAAAAAAGCATAACTGTGACCTTAAGTGAAATTAATTGACCGTTAATTAACAGCACAAAAATTCAAAGTAGCCAAGGAGTTCATTTTTAGGGCAGTACGCATCTAAATATTTCCTACAAAACAACAAAGTAAAACAATACAAAATTCACATTATTTGAAAATGGTCTAGTAAAGCATTCTTTGAAAATAACCTATGAAGCAAATTTTCACAGCGGTAGCATAACGTTATTGGAAGGTAATGAAACAATACAATCCTTTTTAGCTGTCCCATATCAGTCAGAGAGGACACGTCCAGGTTAAATTAAAGGATGGGGGTGACTCCTTGGTTGTGGATGGATGCATGCTTGGTAAGGAATATCAATTGCCCAAGAATTAGGTCCTCCAGGATACCAGGTATCTTGTGTGCCGAAGTAGGCCAGAAGAATAAGACAGAAGGACAACCCCATAACTAAAGTATGTTGGTTTTTTTTATCTCCGACTACCTGCAGGCATTAAACAGGATTTTTTGCACATTGTTCCTTCAAACAAAGTACATACTCTACAATTTTTTGGGTCTCTGTAATGCTTACCTACCAGAGCAGCGGCATTAGGAAACAGAGGTGGTAGAAATTCAGTTTCCTGAATTCTGAATGGGCTTGAACAGAAGACAGTCTTTGAAGTCATCCCACTTAGCCTCCATTATTCCTATGCCTACGATAGAAAACTAAGCACCTTAGATTACCTCTCCATGTATTTATACTGGAGGTGTGTGGACACTTTTAGAGAGAGTTTCTACCTTGTTTAGATAATTTACTTCCCTGAGAATAGATGAAGCCCTAGCTCCTGCCTTGGTTACTGCAACCATGTGCCTGAGGGTATGTGATACATTTGAGCCTGAAACTCCAGAATTAGCTGAGTACGCTTGAAAGGACTAGAGTGTTTCACTTCAGTTATGTCTATGTCCTGTTTAATGAATCTTTTGTTGGGAGTATGAAATATTACAAAAGCAATTAGACAATACGAGGCAGTGTTAAAGCAATTGCACCAATGGTCACAGGGCCATATTGGGCCACACTACGAAAATGGAACTTTTAATTAGATTTCATATAATGTTGTCTTATTTTATTTTATTTTATTTTATTTTATTTTATTTTATTTTATTTTATTTTTTTGTGTTCTGTCTCATTTGGGTTAGAAAAATTGTGAGCTATGGTTGTGTAGGACATCTTACTTATTCTTGATCCTGTATTTGTGCACCTGTTATTATACAGTCCTTCACGATCTGATGTTATGTCATTAATTTCTTTCTTTTTTTCTGAAAAATGCTGCTCATTCAATCACTGTATTGAAAATAAAATGTGCTTCTGTATTGAATTTGTCTTCAAAGTTTAGGTTTTTCGCCCCAATTTCATGCAGAAGTTGGAAAACAGAGAGAGAGTCTAGGCAGGAATTTGGAGTGTGGTCATGTAATTTAGGTTGCTGAATGTTACCCTGGGGGGTTGGATTCTGTATTATTCATACTGTGTGAAAGCTTGCTTAATTTATATAGTGCTTTTGCAATTTGAATGAATAATTGTAAATTTCTAAGCTGTAACATAGTAGAAAATAAATAATTAAACTAATAAAGCATAGCAATGATACGTGGAGTTCTCTTTTTTGTGATTGGTCTGTGTACAAAGCTGACATGTACACTAATCCAAAGAGATTAATCCTTGCATCCATAGATTAGTCATCTGACACGGTTTTTTCAAATCCAACATTCATGTCAGTCCTGACCATAATCCAGCTCCTGCTCCTTGGCATATTCGCACATACTTAAATTTGTTTTGCTGCGGTGGCCGGTTAGCCTGTGGCACAAAAGACAGAGACAGCCCAAGGTAAAACAATCCCTAGTACCAGAGAGTGCTATAGGTCATGGTGAGACAAGAAGCCTCTCCCAGAATACTTTGTTCTGTTATGGTAATGTACCCCAGTTCTGCTTCCCTGGTTGGCTGTTGGCCACTCTGCCCCCTTGCCGCCTTATGTGTTTCATGTCCTAGAAAGTTCTCACTCCAGGTTTCTCCATTGGCCTTTGCCCCTCACCACTCCCCCAGAGCTTCCCCATTGGTCCCCATTCCCAAGTCCCGCCTTTGTACCACCCCTGTGCCCTCAGACCATTGGTGTCTGGTGCTTGCCCTGCTGCTGTACTTAGACCTAGACCCTGCATCGTTCTCTGTCTTTGCCTCTTGATCCCTTCACGGTGTGGAAGCAATAAACTGCTCCCGTGGAATTCAATGCAGAGATCCTTCCTACCTCTTTGCTGTCGACCCATATTACTGAAGCTGTCCGTGCGTGTGTGCGTGCACGCGTGTGTGAGTGTGTGGCTGATCCTGCGGAGCGGCTTCGCTAAGGAGATGCTTTTGGAAGATCGCAGCACCCTGCGCTCCAGCACAGAGCCTGAGGAGCTCGGGATAGCGATATTTTGTAGCATTATCTTCTATGAAGACTAACATTTTGGATCAATAATTTTTAATTAAAAAGCTAAAGGGATTTTACCAAATATTTTTAGATAGTGAATGCATTCGAAGAGATCACTAGTTGAAATCTGAGTGTTTTTTCCCCAGTATTCATTCAATTTTTATGAATCAGTTAAGGAAACAACTGGGCTCAAGGGTGCTAAAGAAATGCATGAAATACATCATCTAGTATAACTTAGATGAAATTTAAAGCATTCAAACTTTTATTAAATTTATTGTTACACTAGCATGTACAGAAAATAATAGAACCTTATTGAAAGAAATAACGTTTGTACTAACATCTTTAAAACTAAACTTGTATTAATACAGTATTGTGGCTCAGGGACATGACCTGTTGAGATATTTTTTGAAAATAAATATTCTGACTGTAGAAAAATGTAAATGACTTTTAAGAGTAAAAAATGTACACACCAAAGTAATACATGAGTCTATATTTAAATCTTTTTTTAAGAGTCATGTTGAAATAATGAATCCATTATTTTTATTCATTAAAAATAGTCCGAGAAAACAGCTGGAAATTGTCAGAAATGTCAGTCAAGACTTATATACATTTTCCAACCTCTAGAATATGAATTATAGGAAAACAGTAAGTGTAATTAGTACAAGATTCTTGTACAGACATTTTGAATACACTTGTTTCAAATGAACTGTAATACAAAGTTGGCATACAGTGTGCCCCTTTCTATTATTTTTAGTAAAATGGATTTCTTGCTGTGATAAGTGATGCAATTGTAAATTTCAACAGAAAAGTGATCCTGATAAACAGTGGGTAGCATTTTTATTTAAGTAACAATGATTTTATTCAACAACTATTATAAGTGGTCTGAAATGTGACGCTATAGTCAAAAACAACTTTGCAAAGTTTTTGTTATCTTTTAACACTGGAATTTTTGTCCTTGGGAAGAAGTCCTGGGACCTAAGTTTAAGTATCAACAAATTAAGAGTATCAATGAAGTAGCACTCTTAATTTGAAGAAAGATATGTCAGGCTTTTTCACAATACGGCAAAGACTGAAAGAATCCTTTAAATCACCTAAAATTAAAGGAATATTTCAGGCTGTATTTCTTAATTTGTATCAAATACACCTGGCTACAGTAAATTAAGAGAAACGAGCTCATATGTATATCCAGAGAAATCTGTATTGTCCTATTATAAGTTTTGAGCCTTATCACGTCTGTCCAACAGGTATGGAACAAATAGCCGAGATCTTTGCTCTTGAGAAGATGAATAAATACTCTTATTACCTATCAGCATTTCTTTGTCCAGTTAATGATGAGATGATGAAGCAGTTCTTTTCTAACTTTAGTACTGTCCGTGACCCGGGCCTTCATGTGGAAAGCAGGATAAATAACTTTTCTCTTCATAAAAGACAAGTTATTCACTACGTGTAAATATAGTAAGTGGAAAAAATACTGGGGACACATGCTCCTGGCATCAGTATGATGTTTGGAGTTTGAACTTTCAAACCTCCTGGTTTGGAGTTCTGTTACTTTAGGATAACTAGAACTCCTTGGGAGTTCTATCATACACTGATTCTGGAAACATCTGCTGCAAACTTTATGTCTACATTAAATTTGTCTATTTCTCTGAGAATACCAGAGATGAGAAAACTGGAAAGATTTCAGATTGTGAGTTTATACGCAATAATTCGAAGTTTTTAAAACGTCCGATTTCTATATGTTTTCCTCTGAAAACTCCAATTATGAGTAAACTGAGGAAAAATATGATATTGCAATAGGTCATAGCCCATGATGGAGAACTAGAAAGTTCCTCAAATTAAGAGGAAAATATTACAGACAAAAATCCTGTTCTGCTTTTGCTGGGGTAGAATTGATTTTTATCTTAGCAGATTGTATGGTGCTATGTTTCAGACTTGTGACTGAGCAGAGTTGATAAGGCACCCATGTTTAGCTATTGCTGAACAGTGCAGTTCAACAAGTAATGCTGGGGAGGGAAAGTGTCCATGGCTGCCTGGTGCTTAGGGACTATTTGGACTCCAGTGTTTTTCTTGGGATTAGTTTTGGTGGTGGTGATGCTGGGTTTGTGTTTTGGTTTAGCGATTTTTCTAAAAAACCTGTTCTTATCTCAATCTAGTTTTGCACTTCCAGTTCTCGTCTGCATCCCACTGGGAGGGACAGGATATTGAGCAAGTGATTATGTGGTGCTTAGCTGCCTACCAGGATTCAACCACAACAGCCCTTTACTTGTAAAATAAAATCACACGATCACAAAATAAACATTTGCATATCACTGCAAAACATAATGTTTACAGATCTATTCTTTAATATTATTATTTTCTAGTTTTTCTATAATATTTTACTACTGTAAAATAGAAAAAAATACCTTGCTTTTCTAATTGCAATTGATTGTAGGAAGAAAAAAGTCAAAAGTCTATTTTTTTCAACAGAAACAATTATCATATCATTCTATCCCAAAATAACTCTACTAATGTGCAGGTGAAAAAGCACATCACACATTTTTCCTCATTCTTTTAATAATATAGCACACCACACCTAATTTGGCCGGTCACTGTGGTTTACGTGAGTGTTAGCTAGATGATTTCCCTATCACACACGACTATCTGATAGGAACATTTGAATTAAGGTATAAAAATGCCAGATACTGGGCACTGTAACACAGTATAAATACAGACTTGTAAACTGACACGAAGTACTCGTTATCTAATCCTAGTAGAAATGCAATTGCTTGATTAGCAATCAAATAATACAGAAATAAAACACACCACAAAAGAGCAATAACAAAAAAAGCTCTCAGGATCCAATAAGAAAGTATTTATTTAAACATTTCAGTTTCAATGTATGAAATGTAACAAATGTGGTGTAAGGGGAATACAATTTTGTCAATTATTTTTTTGGTAAATCTCATGTTTTGGTCTTGTAGCAGTTCTTTAGTAGACAGTGAAATTAATTTGCTGTTGATAGAGAAACAGGCCATGATTAGAAAGTTATGGTTTTGGAAGCTGCAGATAAATATCATGCTGAAGATTTTACATAATTTTCTGATTCTTTACTGGAAAAGTCCTTGAGAGAAAATGCATTATTACTATTACAGTGCAAAAATGCAGACAGACAGAATACAAGGTCCCCAAATAAACTAGAAAAAAAATCTGGAAGGGTATCTAGCTGCCTACTAGGTCAGTACATGCTGCTACATTGTTGACAACAAAGGAAATTGGAATAATAAAATTTAAAGCAAAAATCTAATTAAACAAGTCCTTAACTGGCAGTATTGGAACAGAGCTCCCTAATGCTTTATTTTCTTCACCATAAACCATTTAAATAAAAAAAAAGAAAAATAAATTAGAATTAATTTCGCTATTTAGATGGCAGCTGCACATGTCCAAACAGTAAGGAGTTGAGATTTTTAAAAAAATCAAAGAATAAATAAAATTTAAATTTTGGAAATATCATAATTATCAACTGGGGCAAATCTGCAAGCATTGTCATTAGATGACTTGTTTGAAATGCTCTTGTCAAAATTAGGTGTTATAAAAGTATTTTACAGTTACGAAAATGGCAGGAATGTGACTCATGGGATGAAATCTAAGATCTACTTCACAAGGGAGGTCAATTGATGTAGTGTGAAATTTTGCCCTCACAATCTAAGAATTAGAGTAATTTATTATAAACTTTTGATGTCATACTTATATGAAAATGTTGTTTGATCAATAAACCTCAGCAGAGATAGTAAATGAATAAATAACATTGTTTGCTCTACATGCACCTTAAATAACAAAAACTAATTATAATTTTAGTAAGATCATAGATTATTATCATGAATCACAATGAGCATTTCTAGTTAAAGAGTTATGGGACATTTAAAAATATAGGCTATATTATACTAAGACTTTTAAGAATACAGGTGAGATTATATTAAATGCATAAATATAAAAGAATTAAAAAACTCTGAAAACATCTTGCAAAGATTAGTTAAAACACTTTCATCCATCTTTGTCATTACAATAAATGAGAAAAAAAAATAGTATTTCTTTATTTACAATCAAAATGTACATAAATACAAAAACTTATATCTCTGAAAACAATTTTAAATGGAGCCTTATTATCTTATTTTAAAATTATAACCACAAAGAAGTGGATGTTACAGGGAGCATGGAGGAGTTCAAATGGTTTGAATAATGGTTGTTCACAACACGTTTCTGAAAGATGCTTATGTGACACCAATGACAGGAGCTGATGTCAATTCTAAGTCATTTAGTAAAAGTATGAATGCACTTGAAAGAATAATATAAAAATGTTAATTGTCCTTCCTCAGATATGCAACAAAGTTGTGGTGAGTCAGAAACAAAGATGCGTTGCTCGTCATGAAAATGGAGACGATTGGATTGTTGGACAGTTAATGACGTATATTGATGGATCCTAATGGAAGGGATCTTAATCTTCTTGAAAACAAATTTACGAAAGCTAAATTCCTTGCAATAAATATGTTTAAGTAAGAATCAAGGAAAATATCTTCTAATGACAGTGGAAGGTAGCTATCAGTTGTGAGAGAATAAAAAACAAATTAAAAAAATCAGGTACATAACAAACTAGGAAATGTGACTATATCTGACATAGGTGAATACATCTCACTATTCCCAAATACAGAATATATATCAAAAAAGGATGTGAAAGCAAGCTATTAATATCTCACATGGTTAAATTAGGTTGATAGTTTCAATTTCAAGATCTTGTTCACAGGTGAGTAATTGGATTACTTCTTAAAATAGCCAAGCCTAAGTAAGTCAGATGTGAGAAAAAACTCAGTTCAGGCATGCTAGATAAAGCAGTGTTAACATTTATTTAACAGCTAAAAGCCCTGAAGATTTCTTCTTTGCTAAGAGTATTATATCGCAGGACATCCAAGCTCTGCACAGGATTTGCAATTACTTTTTTCATATACTGCCACAGTATACAGTACATGAAAGAACAGAAAACTACCCTTATTTCACATGTATTTACTGCTTCTTTCCTAGTCCTCAGAGAAAAGCAAGAATTTCCTGTCTCAGTAACATATGGGATTGGGAGTAGGATTGAAGAGAAATGACTGCATTTTGAAAGCCTAAAGGAGAACACCTCGTCTTGAGGCTGGAAATTTGGAAGTAAGTGCTGGAGCTGCCAATGATCTCAAATCTGCTGAAAAAATGGATGAAAACTGGAATGTGATGACTAGCATGAAGTGTGTGAAATGGTGTAGAATGATGGTAAATCAAATCAGGATTGCTGTAAGAAGTGATTGAAATCAGGTGCCTAGCTTTAGGAGGTCTCAATTAGCATTCACAATAAAATTATCCAAAGATAGTGTCTTTGACTGAAGTACTAAATAAATTTTAAAAAAAGAAAAAAAGAAAAAAAACTGGCTATAGTGAGGTGGGAAAAGCTAGGGCCTGTTTTTTTTCTCTTAAATCTGTGTATTTCTACAGTGGTTTTCTAGATCTATATTTATGTTAATCTTTTGTCTATCTACATGTACATATTTAATATTGGAAGCTGGTGCTCCTTAATAAAAGTGATAAAAGCTGGTGAGAGGATTCTCTTTGCCAACATTGGTAAATTGTGAAATATATTTCATGTTGTTTCTCTCACCTACTCCAGAATCCTAAAGAGAAACATGGTGATTCTCTGAAACTATTCTTCCCAGGACTCCTACTAGCATATAGTTTATGTGACTTTTTGATCAGCTGTCTCCAAAAGTTACTTATAAAAGCACAGTTCCCCTCAAACAGATTTTCTTTTACACAGTTTACTGAGTCTGTTTTTTTGCTTTCATTGAATTAATGTATTAAGCTAACATCAGTGGTTCCCCTGTTGCATATACTTTGACTTTTTTAAAAATATAGCTGCTGTTCTCTTTAGTTGCTGCTTTAATAAGCTTTTATATGTATGGATCTGACTATGGTAAAATGAAGATTTTCAGGAAAAGACTACATTTTCATGTAAGTAGCCTTTTTTTCGTGTCAAGAAGAATGTCACTTTAGATGGTCTATTTAACTCCTTGAATCATAGAATCAGAGAACAATTTGGGTTAGAAGGTGCCTTAAAAACCATCTAGTTCCAACCTGCCCTGCCATGGGCAGGGGCACCTTCCACTAGAACAGGTTACTCAAAACTCCATCCAATCTGACCTTGAATACTTCCAGGGATGGGGCATAAATCATTCACTTTAGCCCACCGATTGTTTATTTATTTATTTACTTATTTATTTATTTACACAGCTCACTGAATGCCTACCAATTTGTCAGTATATTTATGGAATTTTTTTGCCCAGAGCTGAATGCACTGCTGTAGGAAAAATCACAGCAGTGTGTTAGAAGCAGGACTTCTATTAGACCTTTGCTTTGTAAGGCAATACATATGCCATCCAAAATGCCTATTAGCTTTTCTATTTTATTGCAACAACAATATTTCACAATTTTGAACTGATATCTAATGTGCTGTATAGTATTCCTAGAATTAATGCTTTCCAGGTTGTTGCCTCCCTTTCAGTCTTTGTAGCAACTGGTTTATCTCGGCACAGACTCTTGAGCTTGCATATTTTAAAGCTGAATATCTGATTTTTCTGCCCATGCTGCCAGTTTCTGAGTCCTCATTGGTGCTTGCCACTCTTCTAGATCTATCATTGGCAATTTTCCTTAGCAATTCCCTTGTTTGATACTTCCCGTTAAATACTAGTAAAAATTACGTATCTGATTTCTGGGTCTTCAGTTTCATTCTCAAGTTCATATATGGAAGCTTACAAATAGTATTTCAAATGTATTCTTCAGTGGGGCTTCAATGTACTATTTTTCTAAAGCAATTGTAAATACAAAAAAATTTGAAAGATGTAAAATAAATTCAAGTGCTTTTGTTGAAATCTAGGTTCAAAATTGCCACTGACTTCAACAGCAAAAGTAGCATCACCACATACTTTATTACTAAATAAAGAGAACCCTTTCCAACAGTTTTTTTTTTCTTTTTTTATCACAAAATCAGAGAATCATTTAGGTTGGAAAAGACTTCTAAGGCCATAGAGTCCAACCTTTGACCAATCGTCACCTTGTCAGCTAAACCATAACATGCCATGTCCAGTCATTTCTGGATCAGGGGTGGTGACTCCCTGGGCAGCCCGTTCCAATGCTTAACAGCCCTTTCACTGAAAAAATTCCTCCTGGTGTCCAGCTTGAACCTCTCGTGGTGCAGCTTGAGGAAATTTCTTTTTGTCCTCTCACTGGTTGCCTGGGAGAAGAGACCAACCTCCACCTGGCTACAACCTCTTTTCAGGCAGTTGTAGAGAGCATCGAGGTTCTCCCCTGAGCCTCCTTTTCTCCAGGCTAAACAACCCCAGCTCCTTCAGTCTCTCCTCATATGAGTCACTCTCTAGACCCTTCAGCAGCTCTGTTGCTCTTCTCTGGACTCTCCAACACCCAGAGTCTTTCTTGTCGTGAGGGGCCCAGAACTGGACACAGCACTCAAGGCGTGGCCTCACCAGTGCCAAATACAGAGGGACAATCACTACCCTGGTCCTGCTTGCCACACTTTTCTTGATATAAGCCAGGATGCCATTGGCCTTCCTGCCTTTTCTGCTGGGCAGATTTGCAGCCACTCTTCCCCTGACCTGTAGCTCTGCATGGGGTTTTTGTGGCCAGAGTTTTAGGACCTGGCACTTGGCCATATTAGACTTTATACCGCTGGGCACAGTCCATCAAGTCAGTCTGTCCAGATCCCTCTGCAGAGCCTTCCTACCCTCCAGCAGATCAACACTCCCACCCAATTTAGTGTCGTCTGTGAATGTACTGGGGGTGCGCTTGATGCCTTCATGCAGATCATCCAGAAAGATATTAGACAGGACTGATAAAGATATTAAACAGGACTTGTTTGTTTTGTTTTTAGCATATGTACATTTTAAGAGTAGGATTATTCATTTCACCATATTGAAAAAGACATATTTACCAGTATTTTCTTTTACAAAAATACGCACCCACACACCCTCACGGAGGCAGAATTCATTACTTTATTGGTTTGCTGAGCTAGCTTTCTGTGGAATGCTCTACTTGGCTAGATGTTCTTGATAATAGATATCTTCACTCTCAAGGGCTCTTACTCTGTCACCTTTAATGAACATAATAGATATGTTCCTTGGCAAACATAAAATGATTTTACCAAAATTAAGAGACTCATGACTGTTTATACAAGCTGAATCCTACTTACATCTATGTGTAAGTGCATTTCATTTCAAATTTCTGGGTAACAGAATTCTGGAGATGATGCTCTCTGCAGTATTAAATTTAACATACTGTCATCTTACTTTAAAATGAGCGTCATGCAAGCATATGGTAAAAATAAAGCATTCTTCTTCTCCGCTGGGAAGTGGTATCCAAAATTGTTATTACATGTAAGGCACTGCAAAACCTGTATGTCTAAATCTCTGAATATCAGAATTATTCAAAATTGTTACATTGGGAATACAGTAATTTCAGTACTATCTGACTCTTGATCTACAGACACACCGCTGCTTGTGTGTGCGAGTGATGTATTCTTATTACATTAATAATTTTCATATTTTATTGTATGAATAATGCATGAACTTTGTTTTCTTTGTGCTTTTCCATTCAGAAAACTACATCAAAAAGTCACACCTCCAGATTCATTCTCATTTGGACTGAGCGCATTGCATGTTATTGGTTCAGAAATAGGACAGCTATGAAAACATGTGGAGCCCATGGATATCAGCTGAGAAGTGAAGGGAGATTTTGAGCAACATAGCTAAATAAGTGTGTTCATTAGGGCTCTTATTCTTTCACAAGTTAGAAAAATGTGGAATTATAGCATCTAAGATGCTTTATTTTTAATACCATATTTCATTATACAGTATATTAATGAATAATGCAGTGAATTTCTTTCTTCTTGATTTAGAAAAAAAACTCTTACATGAATGTAGTGATCTCACTACTGTTCACAGGAAATAAGAGGGACTCTAAGAAGACTTCCAGGAGAGTAAAAAAAAGCTGAGACTTAGATATTTAGTAGTGGAATTACAGCAATCTAAATGGAAAATATTTCACTATAGTGAAACATCTATTATTTACTGAACCCATCTTGTAGGAGGTATTTTTTCTATAAAACTGTTCTATTCCTAATCAGGGCAGGAGCATTCAGATCTGCCCCTGTGTCGTATAGCCTAGTGGTGTCTCAAAGGTCAAAAGTACCTTGCAGAATGTACAAGTTTTTTTGAAATGTGAACACATCACACATATTAGCAGATTCACAGTGCAACATACAAATTAATGAAGAACCTAAATATTTTCTCCATGTTCAGCACAAAGGGGCTCAAATCAAACTATTAGGAACATTTATGTCTCTAATGGTTACAATATGCTGAAGCTCTGCCCTGAAGGTCTGGGATGCAAATCAGTGACCTGGACTCTTAGCCCCCACATGGCCTCCAGGCAGCTCAAGTGCAGTTACTGTGACAAAATTAGAGCAGGGCTTCTGCACGAAGCTCTCTGAGAGCCTCTTTGACAGGCTGGAAACTCCTTGTAGGTAGGTATTCTTTGTGGATGCCATGAACAGCAGATAAACTTGCCAAGGCCACCATAGCCAGTGTCAGAGACCATACCTGACATGACCACAGCTGGCCATCTCCTACCTCTTAGCCTTCTTTAGAGGTCATGATCCTCAGCATAAGTGTCTTGTGGCTCATAGATACAGCTCCTAGGACATGTAAGGTTATTGTCCTTTATATAACCATCACTTTGAAACTAAATACATTGAAATTCTCTTTTTCTGTGTTGTTTAAGTAAAAGCTGGTGCAATTTAATACAAGCTTAGCTGGTTGGAGCATGGTTCTAACAACATCAAGGATGCAGGTTTGATCTCTGTGTGGGCGATTCACTTAAAAGTTGGACTTGATGATCCTTGTAGGTTCCTTCCAGCTCAGACTATTCTGTGATTCTGTGATTCCGTACATTGTTTTTTGGCTGCTTGTTTGTTTCTGAAGTTGTCAGTTTTTGCAAGTAATCTCAGAAACTTGATTTCAAACTTTAGTGGCTAATATTTTTTAAATGACTTAGAATAAGCCACCTTCTCATAAGCAAGAGGCTTCTAGAATTAAAATGTGAGAATGGATTGAACAGAACTTTCTAATTTTTAAGTACAAAATAATCATTAAAAATGTTGGTTTAGGCAGAAAACCCCCAATGCACAAACCAAAGTACCTGAACAACTTGAGTAACTGGATGAAAACTAGACTGCCTGGAAACAGAAAAGAGTGGACAACTGTTCCACATGAGTTTGTGTTCTGAAGTGTTTACTAGAAATCAAAAGCAGTGTGTTTTGGGATGGCAAACTGAAATTGCTAAGACAAGTAGTAGAGAAGTTAATAACATGTGGGTGGAAAATGGCCAAAGGTCAGATGCAAAAAGTGAGATGTGAGGTACTTACTGAGGCAAAAAGAATAAAAGAACAGCCCTTGGAAGCCCTTCTGGTGGCTAGAGGTTCGCTGTGCACTGCTAGGGGACAGTCAGAAGGATCCCCTGCTCTTTTTTTCTCTTTTTTCTTTTTCTTTTTCTTTTTCTTTTTCTTTTTCTTTTTCTTTTTCTTTTTCTTCTTCTTCTTCTTCTTTTTCTTTTTCTCTTTTTTCTTTTTTCTTTTTCTTTTTCCTTTTTCTTTTTCTTTTTCCTTTTTCTTTTTCTTTTCTTTTCCTTTTCCTTTTCCTTTTTTTTCTCATTTTTCTCATTTTTCTCATTTTTTTGATTCTTCTTCTCTTTTCTCCTTTTTTTCTTTCTTTCTCACTTTTTCTCTTCCTTGTACAGTGCCAAAGATGTGGTCTGAAATAGTGTTTTCCCTTTCCTAACAAAACTGTAGACTTTTCCAGTGATTATCTGCCATCTGTTGATTTCAGTATTTCGATTACTTCAGAATGCTGTGGAAAACAACTCTTTCTCAAAGGAGAGTTGAATGTACATTCAAAGGTAGCTTCAGCTGAGCAAGTGTCCAGCTAATCCCCTTAGCACACAGGGACAGGGCTGCCACCAGCTCTAATTGATTCTGAAATGAATCTGTATAGAAAATTAGAAGGTTTGGATTCCCATGTGAGCTTCAATAAAGAGCCAGGATGTAAGCCTGACAGCTGAATGGATTCATAAATGAAAATCTGATAAGCGGCTTAAAAGTGTACTTAAGTCCAGAAATTATTCGAATGCTCTTGTTAATGGCACATTGTATATTGTCATCTAGTTAATTGTCTCTGAAGATGAGTTCTTGCAGAGGAGAAGATACGCCAGCCTTTCACAGCCTTTTCTCATCACATATTTATTAAATTCCACCCTCCTCGCCAGTAGCTGGAAGGCAGAATGAAAGGATTAGGCGACTGCAGTTCCTCTGTGGCTGTCAGTTCACTGTGCCAAACTTCAGATATGAACTGTTGCATGTACTGTCAGAGACATTTCCTTTATATCTTAATTTGCAAATGAGGAGATGACATTTGTTAGGCCTTGTATTTGCACACATGAAAAGCAAACTCTGTCACTGCCGGCCACTTTGTTTATCCCTTTGGAGATAGTGTATGACCTATTTATAAATTTTCTTCAGATTTCCTTTTTTTTTTTTTTTTGCTAACTGAGATAGTCATGGAGCTACACATCCTCATATTTTATTCAGGAAGCCTATCTGCAGTTTATGAAGCATGCCCTGTATGCGACAGCTATTTAAAACAGTGTCTTTAAATCGATTTTCACTTTGCTGTTTTGCAATTTTTTTGATAGATGTTCCTATTTTGGATATGTTTCATATAGATAGGTTGATGAGTTTTTGTGTGCATACAGGTACACCTGCCTTTTTTGGGTTTCATATGTGTTAATCTGCCATCTGCATTCATACTAGTAGTGGAGAGGTAGAAAGATTGTGCTGGAGGCAAAGACTGTTCTGTCCCTCACATTCTTATAAATCACTATCAGATATGAAAAGGATAAGAAATGAAGATGGAAGAAGAAATGAAATGCACTGTTCGTTAGAGGAAGTTCACTGAGCAAAATAAGTAACCAGAAAGAATACTA
The DNA here is from genome assembly GCA_014706295.1 of Lycocorax pyrrhopterus obiensis. Taxonomy (NCBI): domain Eukaryota; kingdom Metazoa; phylum Chordata; class Aves; order Passeriformes; family Paradisaeidae; genus Lycocorax; species Lycocorax pyrrhopterus. The sequence goes on from JACSVZ010000004.1 coordinate 76,299,493, forward strand.
CAGATATACAGTATCATCATCTCAAAATACCCAAGAAAATATTGTTGAGGAGTAAAATCTGTAAGATTTCTGCTTTTGTTAGTAATTAAAAACTTTAGTGTATTTATCTGCAAAATTGTCTTTCTGCACTATGATTGAGGGCACATTCCTAAAACAGCAGACTGTGCTCTCTGTTCTCATCATACAGAACTTCTTGAGGAATCATCAAGTCATTTCTTCCTCCACATCTGCCTCATTCTTTGTACGCAATTCTTTTTAATTTGTCTGAATTGCAACAAGGTGCAGAGCTAGGATAGTTAAGTTTAATTTGCTCTGAAAACGCACACATCTTATCTGACCTCAGTCAAGATGGTTTCTTTCCTAGTACTCAAATGTGCATAAGGGTCGCCACTAAAGTGGTATTTCTTTTCTTACATGATGAATATAGACACATAAAAAAGAAACAGCACCCTGAAAAGGATGGTTGTCTTCTTGTGTCACACGTTAATGGAAATCTATGTTGATGTATATATATGGAGACATTTAAATCCGCCTCAGATGCCCTAAAGGTCTTTTCCTGGGTTTTCCTGGAATCATAGGTCCTTTGATTATATCCTTGAGTACTGTTACAATAACTGCTACTTGTTTGCTATTTCCAAACATTCCAGTCCATACTGAAAAGTTGAGTAGATTTTGAAATTCCTGGAGAGAAAGCAAAACCAGCAGGAATCATTCTGGTCAGTATCTTACAGTCACTGCAGAAACACTGGCATATGGCTGAGATTTAATCTCTCTTACAAAGCCATTTCCCTGCTCCTCCTGTTTCTTTGCCATTTTCAGCAAGGGCTGTTAGGAAATTAGGAGCTGGAGAAACAGCAGCAGCTGCCAGCTGCAGTAGGCACTGCATCCTCTTCATGTGGAGGGTAAGTAGGACACTGTGGGTGACTGACCAATTCCTGGCTAGCAAAATAAAAAGTGGCACACACACAGTGATCTTCAAGGGGCAGAGGGGAATACAGCTGAAATTTTCATTTAGAATTAAACACTATTCATGGAGCTGGAGTCAAAGCCCAAGAAAGTCAATTGAAACTTTATAATTTACTTTAACAAGCTTTGGATTTGCACCTAAGCAAAACTGATGTGTACAAAAATATTTCTCATTTAAATGGATGCCACTTCAGCTTGTAAAGTGACTGGAAATCCTGGAAAGATCAGAAAAACTCAGATGAGAATTCTTATCAAACTATCACCAGAGGTAATTATTAGCATGAACAAATGACTTTCCTGCTGTCTTAAAACAGCCTCTGCATTACCTGAAATGTCTCAACCCTTAGTGAGATATGATAGTATTATTCTACGTCTGTATTTTATCGTACATACAAGTTGCCCAAAATTTCTTTTTAAAAGGTTCAAAAAACGTCCCGTACATTTTTGTCAGAAGCATAAAACGCATGGAGGGACACAAAAATCTCTCTGCTGCTTAGATGTGCATATACACATGTAATTAATTCTTGAAAGGAATATCAGTACACTCTTATGGAACACGAATTATATCTGTTTTAAAGTAGGTGTGTTTCATATTAAACTGAATTTATTTATAAACCAGTTCTGTAAAGAATTGCTAACTTTATAAGTACATTATAGGTGACATGTAACATTTAAACACAGAAGGTCCAGAACAAGTGTTCTTCTTGTGGAAGGCTGAGTCATTCAACCATCTGAGGCAGTGAAATTTAGTTTTGGATTAAAATCCCAGTGTTCTGAGGAGATAAGGTCACTGCCTCTGGTCTGTAGGAATACATCTGTATTAACTGGCATAGTCTGGAACTATCCTAGAATGGAACACTAGTTACTTTTACTCCTTTATAAAAATTTGGGAGAGCAGACAGCAATATCCTATTCTATATGCAAACTCAGTGCTTAAAATATTTGTCAAAACTTGAAAACTGGAAATTGAGACCCTTCATTGCTCAATTTCTATGTGTTTCCAACACAAGCCTCCCTCCTTTTAAGAAAACTATTGCCAAAGGCAAATAAATAAATAAACAAATAAAATGGACTCCTTGAAATGGGGGCATGGTGATAGAATGGAGATGTGGAGACATAAGTAAATGGGTCTTAATATGTTTTATATCACCAGGATAAGATTTGGGAGAAAAATCAAATTTCAGAAGACACTGAATTTGAAACAGACTTTTCATTTGGGTGGGTAGTAAGCATTAGTCCCTAGCTTTCACAGGATGGAAGACCTGCTCCAAGGACAGTCTGAATTTTACAGAGATAAGAGCAGGGATCCAAGAAGGGAAAAACATGTTTACATATTTTAACTGGTGCATTGCTTCATTTGACACTAATTAGCTACCTTGTGCAAGGATCAGTACACAGATCTCTTTCCAGAAGGTTTCACTGACTGAAATGAAATTATGGTGGTGTCTGGATCAGGTAGTATAGTGAATTCAGGCTTCTTTTTATCTGTTTTTATCTATCTGTCATCCATCTATTGATCTATCATATAAATACATCTATAAAAATTGCGCTCTAGAGCTAAAAATAAGACTATTTGAGTGAGGAGGTAATTGCAGAGACAGCCTGTGCTGTCAAGATGTTGCAGCTTTAGATATGCTCAAAAGCAGAATGTTGGGCAGCTACAGACCTTTACTATTGGAGAGTTAAGTGTGTACAGACTCAGGATGGTTAGGAGCTAAGTAGGGAATGCAGTCATGAAGCTCAATACATCAACTCCATTTTAAGTATAAAAGTCTTGTTTTGGAGCAAACCTGATGATTCTTCAAAGAAAAAAATTTTGAGCTATGTGCGTCAGTGAAGATACAGGAATTCTTTCTTCATAGACTCCTTTATAGGATTCTAAGTTACCACCTGAGTACTTCAGAATTTAACTTTCTTATTGTAACTATTGCAAAAGAAGAGTCTGTCATAGGAAGATATTGAAAAACATTTTAAAAGCATTTTTAACTGTCCCTCCTTTTTTCCTTGTTTTTAAAACTTATTTTGTGTCTCTAAGTGGGGAGAAAAAAATAAGAAAAGGCAGACAAAAATATTCATAGTTGAGGCAATTATTTTTAAATCCCTAGTACTGGGCAGAGCCATAACCCATTTTTCTTTCAGGATAACTGCCAATCCCATCTGTTTGGCAAAAATGTTTTCTTTTTTTTCCCTCCATATCCTTCTCTTTGTTTTCTTCTGTTTTGACAGATAGCCTCCAGGTTTTGTGTCAAGCAGAAGCTTCTGTAAATCCTTCAGAAGGCTATTTGTATGAAACACAATCCTTGAAAAGGCAAAGAAGGGAGTTTTTTGGTTTTAGATAGTGTCAAAACCATGTCCAAACAGATGCTGAAGAAAGCGCCTGCACACTGCAGTAAGGAGCACTGTTCACCGTGTCTTCTATTCATCTTTATGGTTTGACAACTGTGCAAACCAACATATGGTCTCATATGCAAAATGTTTAAAGGTATCAATGCTGACAGGATCCCTTCCTGTCCTCCTGAGCTTGACTACTGCTATTTAACAGAATTCAGGATAGTATAATGTGATGTTATCTATCTGTCTTTAAGTCAATGATAAGTTTATGGATAACTAAACACGATACCTTCATTTTCTTAGAAGCTTTCAATCTCAATTTAAAATGTAAATGTTAGGTATGGAAGTTGGCCAGAAAAAGGAAACAATAATTCTTTTTATATGTTTTTTGTTGCTGAGGGTTTTTAGCCAATGTTTGATTTGTATTTGTCTTATTTTGCTATGTGAAGAATGTGTTTAGATCAAATGCTGCTATGAGGAATTTCAATGAATTTATAGTAGCAAAAATAAGAGAGTGTTGATGAAAAAAGGAAGACAATAAAGGAGCTGACTAAGTATGGTCACTGCTAAAAGTGCTAAAAGGGAACTTGCCAACATCTTGTCTCAGTGACAAAGACTTTGCAAGTACCATGGAGATAAGATTGACCATTTTTCTACCTACCTTTACAAAACTGGGTCCTACTGTACAAGCACAGTTTTCTTACCAATAAAGCATACACTTAAACTAAGAAAAGTGGCAAAGATTGTTGAGGGATTTTATGGTACAAAACAGGAATTACCAAGAAGAAAGAAATTTTGTGTTTTCTATCACTGGAAATGTAGATTCCAATTTTTTATTTCAATACTGAAATTAATTTTCCTGCATTGAGTTTTTAAACTGTATTGTATTATTTGTATCTCAGTTTTCAAGATCAAGTTATTTTACAGAAAAGCCTTTCTAGAAGGTACAGGATTCCAAATCAACCCCATAAGAACTAAAGGCTTTAATTAGGCTGAATGTTTTTTATGCAGTTAGAGGCTGCTGAACTTGTTGGATGTTTTCCTTTTTTTTTGTTTTGGTTTTCTTTGTTTGGTTTTTTGTTTTGGTTACTTTTTGTTTTATTTTTGTTTATTTTTTGTTTTGTTTTCTTTGTTTTTTTCTTGTTGATGTTTTTGTTTTGTTGTTTTTTTTGTTTTGGTGGGTTATTTTTGTTTTGGTTTGGTTTGGTGGTTTTTGTTTTTGTTTTTGCTTTGTTTTGTTTGGGGGCTTGGGTTTTCTTGTTGTTGTTGCTGTTTTCTGTTTCTTTTTTTGTTGGTTTTTTTTTTAGAATATAAAAAAATGAACATTCTTATGAATATCAAGGAAAGTTCTAATTAAATACATTCTTGTGTTTCGGGACCACAGGTAACTTTAAAGTCCTTGCTACTCCAGGAATTCTGGTGCTTCATCATAACCCCAGGTGAAGCAAGAACTTGTTTATGGGAAGCCCCACCGCAAGAAAGGAGAAACAAATGGCGGTATTCACCCTATCTAGCTGTGCATGTCTAAATGTAAACAATTTCAGTTTGAAAATTTAATTTTCATCTGCTCTGTTGAAACCATTCCGTTTCCCCTCATTGTCAACAGAGAAATATGAGTGGTTCTAAAGGGAAAATCCATATGATTGATCCTAGGTATTTATCTAGGTGTCTATGTCAGGGTGAAATGAGTTGCTCACTGGAGATGCCTGGTTTTCCTTTCTGATTTTAAAGAGAACTTTGGATGACTAACTCATTATGAAAAGCTATATTTTTTGACCCTTAAGTAAGGTGAAAGGATTCTTAGAGCAATACTGCATCTTTCAAAGTTACGTGGAAACTTCATGAAAAGCACAGAAACACGACTTATGTGAAGACAGTTTTTTACTGCAGCCCATTTTGGAGCTGGGTTCAATCCTAATGTGCATGAAGCCTCAAAATCTGTGAAACAATCAAAAATACTTTCTGTTTTCTGTGGTATCAAAGGGGCTGACTTAAAAGCGGAGCAAAATTTGAAGTTCTTCCCGCTCTTAAATAAACTCGAAAGGATCTGTTATTTGTAAATGAGCAACCCTGGAGGGAGAAATGAACAAGATAAATGTAATCAGTAATTGTGTAATGCCAGCATATTTTATTAAGGTCAGAATTTTTCAAGTTGGCCTCCAGACACACTCTTTCCCAAGGCAGAGAGTATCCCTTGCAAGTTAGTGAGCGGAAGAAAAAAGGCAAGCCTATCCACGCCATACTGAGGTGTATCTGAAAGAGAGGTTTATAGGCAGGTTTTGCAATTAGGGTTGTACCTACAATATGTAGACCAGAGGGTACATTGAATAATTTCCCTTATGCAATTTGAAAGTTTTACTGTCACTTGATGAAGTGACTGGGGATAAAGAGATTGGTATAGATTTCATTACTTATATCTGCATAAATTAAGATCAGAGTACATCTAGAAATGTTGGCCAATTTTTTAACTTATACTCTAAGAAATAGTTTATAGTTTTCTTTCCTGTCCAAATAAATCTATTTACATCACTTCTGTATATCCATAAATTATATTCCTTAAGAAAAAAAAAAAAACAAAACCTCTCTGGTGTCCTTATTGGCAATTGGAAATCAATCATATTTTGATATTCTGGGATTAATCAAGGAAAAAGAATAACTAAAAACTAGACTCTAAAATTTGGTCAAGTAAGAGACATTACAAAATGAACAAAAAGCTATCTATTTCTATTTTCCTCTTGTGTCATTGAAATGTTTTTTAATTCCATTCTCTATGGTCTGTCACTGTTAACATCTCCCACAGCTATAACAAAGAAATGGTGGAAGGACTGGGATTAAGATCCAAGTTCTTGAAATAGCAAGAGTGCCCCCACTAAGGTTATTTGAAATTGAGGGCACACAGAACACTGAAAATTAGGGACTCCAATTGTTCCCCAGAACAACTGAAGAGTTTCTCTTTACTACATGTTGATGCACCGCATACCTCCAGATAACAGAGGATTTTCATCCCTTGGGCGCAACAAAGACAGAATTCTTAGGTTTTGGTTAATTTATGTGAAGTGGTTGTAAGCACTAAGCAAACTTAGAGCCTGAAGTCCACCACAGAAAAAGGACACCAACTAGTGTTTGTAATGAGATATTGTTTGAAATGATGGATGTGGCACTTAAGATGTTTGAAATAGATAAAGATTTTTTTTGAAAAAAAAACAATTTATATTCATAAGTAAATCCTAAATTAGTCATATTGATGGAAAAGTCTCAAATTCTTGGTTAGGTAAATTAGCGGAACTAAATAAATCAGTACTGCTGTAATAGTCAGTAAATTCCTTGACCTTTTTCATCCAAAATTAAAAGGATATTTTTTATTATTAAGAGTTTTAAATTTACAGTGCCCATCTGAATTATTCTTATAATTTTCTTATTTTATAAGTGAGAAAAAAGAAGATTGCCTAGGCGATTATTAAGATTTTCCATAATGGAAAAGACAGTCAGGAATCTAAGTTCCATTTAAAGTGAGCAAGAGCCAGGAAGCCAAACTTGTGTTTTACGTTGACAATTACCTTTGCATGACTTAAAGGGAATCATGTGGGAAGTTGTGAAAGAATCTGCTGAATAAACTATTTGTCTTCCCTCACACTCCTCACCTCAGCTACAAGAAAATCCTTTATATATCTTTGCAATAGAATGAGATATTGTTTCACAAGCTCTATGTAGGTTCATTTAAGCTCAGTATGATGTTGATTGTAAGCTATTATTGACTGGAAAAGAGGGATAACAACTTTTTTTATGCCAAGATGCATCACATATATCATAAATTTAAGTATTGAAGGCTAGGGTTTTACCCTCTTTTTTTTTTGTCCTGTTAATTGAAATATTAATTTTGCCATTATATTGGCAAAGAACAAAATGTAGCATGGCATTTTTTATATTTGATAAATATATAACACAAAACCTGACTCCTCCTTGTACAGCCATTACTTTTTTGCACCCTTACCTATGCATCAGGAGGATGTGGATATCTCAGCTGTAACCTCTCCACCTTCTAGCTTAGCATTTTTGCACAATATAATCTTTTGGAAGATGAAATATTTGACATCCCTCACAGAAAATGCTGCACTTATTTTGACAGTGCTATATCTAGCATGTTTTCTTTACTAGGCAAACTGTCTGGAAGGGAAAATGGAAGTAACAACACAGTGGCTTTTGTGTTTGTTGCTATGGCTAAACTGCATAGCAACAAGACTTAGGACACTTGCCTATATTCAGGAAAAAGTGAAAATTTAGCCTTCTGCATCAAGTGTGTAATGCATGCACACAGAGCAAAACCTCATATCAAAACAGTGACCTCACATCTTATCCATACTTTTCAACAAGAAAGATAGATGGACCTTAACTTTGCAGAAGGTTAATTAAACAAAGGTAAATTAAGTACATCTTGTCACAGGGAAATATTTCTTTATATAAATTAAGCAACAAATTTAATAAGGAGAAAGAAACATTAAGAAACATAAGAGGAGAGACTGGTGGTGTGATACAGAAACAGGAGAAATAAAGCCAAGGACAACCTTCTATGGACAGACTGGATTTCTAGCTGTTCCTCATGCATCTTTCAAGAGATGAGCCTTTCCAGAGAGTTTCACAGTATATAGGAATGATCAGGATATATTTTGCTGTTCAGTTTATCTGTTTTTCTATTCCATATTACTTCTTATGGTTTACTTCTAGTTGTTTGGGGAGAGGAAGGGTAGAAGGGTTGTTTGTGAGGTTTTGTGCTTTTTTTGCTCTAAACGTTTATGTGAGGGCTTTACAAAAATTTACTGTTCTACATTCTGAATAAAAATCTTGACTCAGCTTCTACAACCTGTTTAGTCAGACCAGATATAGAACTAATGGCTGGAAGTAAACCAGTAAAGATTAAAGTGATTTTCAATTCTTTTTCTTTACAGCTTTGAAAGAAATGAAGAGCAGAGCCAGTTTACAAAGAAAAAAAAAAAAAAAAAACCCAAAAAACAAAGAAGCCCCCCCCCCCCCGCAAAAAATTAAGCTGTAATTCATATACCCGGTTTAAAATGTTAGTAAGACAACTTCTCTTTTACAGATCCAGTCTGAGGCTATCTGGACTGCAGACTATAATTTAACATTGCTTTAGCATTTTGCTGCTATATTTGAGCTATTCCATGACATATTGCTTCACCTCTGTGGCATATTTTTAGTCTCAAATGTCTCAATCATTGTAACAAAAGTGAGAGTTTAGCTTCCAAGGTTGATTTTGTACTTTAAGAATATCTCCACCTCCTCCTTGATTATATACTTAGCTACTTTTGCTCGACTGAAACTGTTATATAGAATATAGTCTATTGTACTCATGGACATATGTAAATGGAAACAAGGAAAAAAAGCTAACCCATGCTGAGGGACATGTACATTTCCGAAAGACTGAGCAGGAGGTATGTAGACAAATCCTATTATTGGGTAATGAGATTTGTGTGCGTACCCGGACACTATTATGAAAATGTAGCTCTTTTTCAAAACAAAGTGAAAGAAGGGGGCAATCTTTTCAGCTGAGGTCAAATTCTGCTTCCAGTAAGGATGTAATAAGTTCCAATAAAATCAACCTTATTAGTGTTCAAAAGTAGCTGAAAGAAATAAGCAGCCTTTACATTCACAGAAATTTCAGATGACTTTGAGCCTGATCATGCTCTCATTGAAAGTAACAGGAATTTTGCCACTGAGATGTAGCAACAAGCTTATTAATTACTAATCTGCTAAAGCTCTCTTAGTGTCAAGAAGTTTGCATTCCTTACAATAGTCTTCTATGAAGTGAAACAATTCATGTAAAATCAGGAATGTTATGAATAAAAGATTCAACCATTTCATCATTGATGGACTTGGAAGAAAATTCTGCCATGCATTTTTAAGTCATAAGTCAATATCTTGATAGACATTTAAAATTGTGAGTTTTAATATATGATAAATGCTGTATATCTTCTGCATGTCTGCTGCTACTGGAAAACACAGATTTATGTTCCCAAAGTTTTTTTTTTTATAATCACACTGACTAAGACTATGCTTTCCCATAAGGGAAAACAGTAACTCTTTGGTAATTAAAAGATTCTGCCAGAAATGCAATTTAAGGAAAACATGAAACATGCTAAAATGCATAAACCTGAGAGCATTGAGTCTCTATATATTGGGACACAAGTATGCATAAAAGATAAAAATTGAAGAGGGCTTTAGATAGTGCTGGTAGCCTTCGTGCTTTACCAGTCATATTCTGAAAAATGTTTTATAAATAAAATATGCCTTTGCTTTGTTTAATATTCCTGGTAACCAGAACCATTTAATAGTAGAAGGTAGATAACTCATGAAAGTTAAGTAATAATCTACTATTTTTAATTTTACAAATAGGCAGCTGTTAAATGTTTCATACATGTGAGAGTAAGGTCTCCATATATCTTAATTCCCTTTTTACATTGCAGGGTTCCTTTTTTTCCCAGGAAATTCCTAGGGGAGAAGATCACTCAGTCCTCTCACATCTTAAAGAGTTGCAACTTCAGAAACTGCACTGAATGCAATGCTGACAGTGGAGGTGGAGTTTTTGCTGTCATGCCCAAACTTAAGTTATTCAGCAGACAGTTTTCATGTTCTGAGATCACACTATTATTTTCAAACACAGTGTGTGTCAGTTATATGTTGTCTTCAGGATGTGTTGAAACAGTACCCGTTCAAGTCATTGGATGATCAGTTTTAAGGAATATTTCTCATCCAGGTGATGGTACTATTTACAGATCCTTTCAGCTGAATGTATTGTTGGATAGCTGTTAAAAAATGGATGGATGGTAAAAAAATACCTGTTGGTACAAATGGAACAAATAAGTAGATTAATGGATATCATCACCACTTATAAGAACTGCACATACATTTTAAACTATATAAGCTAGTACCTCCAGTCTTTAAGCTGATCATGAATGCATGATCCGACCAGATGCCACTTCCTTTTTCAACAACCATGATAGATTTCAGAAGAAAGTCATAAAGCAAAATGACAGAGGAATAATTTGTATGTTTGATTATACAGTGTCTCCCTCTCACACCATCTGGATTTTCAAGCAAATGTGTACATGTGCAAATTGTGCAAGAAAGGGTTTGGCTGTGAAAAATGTGATTAAATTCTTCTCTCAGTGGCTAGGGTTTCCTCTCACTGGCTCGGGAGGAGGGAGACTTTTCCTGAAAAGTGTGTCTCTATCCATATTTTGCTGGCATGTGTTATAGCATGTCTACTACTTTCATTTATCCCTTTTCACTGAAACCATCATTCAGGTGTGGTGGTCTCCCAATTTTTCTCAATGTGTATGGGCTACATGCATATATTATGAAGGAATATGACTCTGTACATGAACGAAAACAGCTGGAAGAGCTGTGAAAAAAGTTTTGAGTGACAAGAACTCTTGTCAATATGTCAGTTCCAGCATGACTTTATTTCTGATCTGGTTTTCATTGCTGTGAGTGAAACTGAACTTTTTTTCCTATGTAAGGTTGACATCCATGTAAAACTAGTGGAGACAAGTTCAGAATGAGGTTTCATCTCTCTAGGAAAAATAGGGATAGCACGAAATAATGATTTAAAGTTAAGGTATTGGTGAAACATTGCTTCCATGCGGGCAGGGGTTATATACTAAGAATGTGTGACAGGACTAGAGTCCCACTGTTGTCATGGAGACTGAAAAATAATTGTTAACAACTTCTAGAAACAAAAAAATAAAAGTGTTTGTAATCACTCCCATTCTCCTCCTTGCAAGTACTAACGTACAATTCTGTGATGCTTGTTTTAGGCCCTGATGAATTAAACAACAATAAATAGCATTTTTTTTCTCTAAATGTATGTGTTTTCCCAGAACCAAATTTAACTATAAATAATTGAAACAAAAGCCTATATACATTTTTAAATGCATACACAGAAGGCAGGCAGGAAGAAAAGTCTGCAAAAGTTTCTGCAAAAACATGCAGAAGTTACAGAATTCAGCAGCTACGTTATGCAGGGGAATCCACAATCAGGAATCTGGTCCAGTGCTCCTTACACAGGGCTTGAGGGGATTTGAAGGACTTGGAAAGAAATTTGCAGCGGGCATTTTACTGCATGAGGGTGATACCAAAATACACAGTGCAAAAATTCTTCCTTCCAATTCATCTTGAAAATGCCAGCTTCTCAGCTGCAGCAATTTTGAGTCATAGCATGGAGCTGTCACCTGCCATGCGAAGTATGTGACATGCTTCAGCAGAGGTCACTCTTTTCTTTCAAGTCACAGCTAGAGAAGACAGTTTCTACTCCCCTTTCCCTCATGTGTAAAGAGATTAGTGAGAGTATTCACCTAGGAATAAATACTCAACTTCTTTAATAAAATATGTAAATGATATCAAGGTCAACTAGAAGAATGTGTGTTTGCAATGGTGAATATGTGGTGATGTGGGAAACCAGGATTTACTCTCTCTACTAAGACATGCTAACCAATAACTCTTCAGTGTAAAATGGGTAGTCCCAGGCCCTTTTCGGTAAAAGATTTCACCTACACAATAAGCGCTGCATGTTGCTATACTTTTTGCTAAATTATGCTGTCATGCTGTCACAGATCTGTGGTAAAATGAACTTTCATAAATCTCCTAACGTACTCTCATTCTGAAAGAAAGTGTTTTTTCTGTGCTCCTCCAACAGAATTCCCTAGCAACATTTAAAAGTCTGACAGGTAGTAAGTCATCACCTACTGTGAAAAGGACCCATGCAAACTCAGGGGATAATTCCCCTCATAAAATATTTATGAACAAATACAGGTGTGTTAGTGATTAAAGAGTGTTTTGATGCACTAATAATCATGCAGAATAAGACTGTAGCTTTGCTATGATTTTTTTTTTTTTATTTTCAGGAATGAAGTTCTCAAACTAACTGTAAATCCTTTGGGTTTCTATATTTCATATGCTGACAATAAACACAAATACACTATAAACTTCATTTTTATTGTAAAAGAAATTTTAAGTGAAAGAAAATGGAAAATACAAAACAGAGTGTAACAATTGTTTGAAACCAAGCCAAACACAAGACTTTAAATGATTGTATTGACTGCTTGTGATTACTAAAAATTTAGCAGAACATCAAGATAAGATCTAAATTGTTGATTCAGTAGAGGCCTTTTTGATGTATCAACTAGTATATTATTACTACTTAGTGGTTTAAACTAAACTTAAATTGTTATTTATTGTGTTTCAGAGCTGAGACTTTGACTTCCTTTAGACAAAGCTGTTTTTTAAGCTTATAGGTATTGTTATCACAGCAGAAGGTCACTTGAAATCTATTCTTTGGTCTAAATGATGCTTAAAATCAATAGTAGTTCCTGAAGAGTTTCCTGCCCTTTTTGGTTTGGTGGATAAACAGAGATCTCATTCAAAACAACATGGAATTTTCAGGCTCAAAGTCACCTTTCAGAAAGAGGGAGACACAGGATTTCATTTCTGTTAATTTTGTTTTGCCATAATGTTGTGATTTATTTATATCACCTCGACAACTGCTGCTGGAAGGATGCCCCAGGACAAGAGAATATATTCTTACTGTTAAAAACTGATCTCTTTAAAAAGAAGGCTAACACTTAGCTCATATAGATATATGCTGTTATGCAAATATCTGGGTGCAGCGAATCATTAAATAAAGAGACAAAGTCACAGCTAGTGTAAGAGGGCAGTACTTGTGAAATGAATGGAGCCAGGCTTGCCTTTTTCAGCAAAATATTTTGCCTGAGGCTTTTTAGCATCCAAAGCATAAAGAGCCAGCATGCTATCATTCTGCCTGAACTGTACAGTTTTGCTGTGGAACAAAAGACCTTTTTCATTAGCAACAAGCCCATTGAAAACAGAAGCAATGAATCTTTTTAGCTATTAATGGAAAAAAAATTAGCATAGCATTAAGTACACAACTGGGGAAATCCCCAAATTAAAATTCCTCACTTGGTGTTGGTTCAGCCACACTTTGTAAAATTTACATGTTACTGTAAAGCATGGGAGTCTGATTTTCCCAAATTCATATGTATACAAATTTAAGTGATTAATTTAATCCCAATTTGTACATCCAATTTCAGTAATTGTACACACGAATCACAGACTTGCCTGTAAATGGCCACCTATTCCTTTATAGAGGGTTAAAAATGGGTTTGATTAGAACTGAAGTACTGCCTGTAGGTAGCAGTTACCTGTTGGTAGATGCAAATAGAGCATCTTCCTGATGATGCAGGAAAACTTCTGTGTCCAGTCATGTAAGAAGATGTTTAAATAATTTATAAATTTTATTGGGTCAAATGCATGCTCAAATTTTCTTTGGACAAGGGATATTTATGTGAATTTGAACCTACATACATAACTGCAGACTTATTTCATGTGCCAATTATTTTGTTATTTAGAACCTACAGTGCAGTAGCAGGGAACTTACAATTAGAGAAAGGAGATTACTGAAAATGAACTATTCCATGTCTTTAAGTGTAGTCCTGCTGATCCAATTGAAATGGATAAGATTTACAAGACTGGCATCCTAGAGCATAAGGTCTTATGATTTAGCAAAAAAGCCCCACATATAAGCAAATATAGTTGGTTAGTTTGTTTGTGCACAAGACTCCGTTAGAGATCACAGACCACTAGTAGGAAAAAAAAAGGAGTCCTTCATTCATTTCTATGGAAGCTGGATAAGGTCCAGAAAAAAAATATCTTTTGACACATTTTGAGGAAAGCTAAAAGTACAGAACATGAGATAAGTTAAACAGATTTCAGATCAGTTTCTGCTCTCTGACACTGTTAGCAGACTTTCAGAAGTAGAAGGCAAAATCTCCTGCTAGTTACGTCTGTGTAACACAGGCTTCAATGGCATTTCACAGTTAAGAGAACACAGAATTAGATCTAACCTGTCACTTCTCACTAAACACATCCCAATACCTTTGCCTTTCAGAACTTAAACATCCTGTTTGCTAAAAAGGTGAAATAGAGCCATGCGACGTTTCTATTGCCTTTTGCAGTGGCATACAGGAGTCAAGCAATGCAGATAGAAAAAAATCCTTCAGCAACAGCAGGACTGTTTGTTACCAGTGAAAGCTATAATTCATAGGGATGCTATAATCTCAAGTCTCCTCTGAAAACTAATCCTCTACGTTTTCACGTTTACCTTCTTTTTCTTCCCTCTATGTTTTATTATTTCTTTTTGTAATTATTTTGCCTATCTCCATGAGAACATTTAGGGATCAGTTTGTTTGAAAGATGTTATGTACAACACATTTGCATTGTATTGAGCCATCTATACATGTGAATCTGTTTTTTATAACTATGAAAGCTGGTAAACCTAGCTGTAATAAAAGCTATAACAGATAAAAGCTGTCAGACACAGAAGCTGTCTTGACTGCTGGTTTATTCCATTTTCTTCATTGCTATATGAAATTGGTTTCTCTTGTCCTCCAGAATAGGCAAAAGTTTTTCATCTTTTATCCTGATTCCTCTTGACTTACTCCAGCAATTCAGTCAAATTTTCTCTCTGCTGCTCAATAAAGTTAATAGGTTTTTTATAGGTGCAGAAGGATCAAAATTTGCTCCATTTGTTCCAAACATGCTGTGAAAATACTAATGTGTTTACATAAAAGCAGAAGTCTGAAAACACAGTAAATCAACCCCATGCTGTTTCAGTGTCAAAAGCAAAAATTACGGAAAATGTCATTAAATCATTGCAAAAATGGTAAATTAAGTCTAAGCTATAAATGATCAACAAATTAGAAGTGTTTTGAGTACAGTTGACAATGTTTGTTTTATGTCTCTGTAAATGTCAAAATTTAGACATAAATCCTGA
Source organism: Lycocorax pyrrhopterus obiensis (assembly GCA_014706295.1). Taxonomy (NCBI): domain Eukaryota; kingdom Metazoa; phylum Chordata; class Aves; order Passeriformes; family Paradisaeidae; genus Lycocorax; species Lycocorax pyrrhopterus. The sequence goes on from JACSVZ010000004.1 coordinate 76,314,650, forward strand.
AAGTCTAAACTAGATTTAGATTTGATGGGGGTTTCTACAAGTAAATATATTTTCTTCCTTTCTCAGGCTGTAATGCAGTCAATGTTTCTTTTTTAGCAGGGCATTCAGACATTCAGACAGTTTCATTACCTTTTGATAGCTCTGAAACTTTAGGCTTTGAGGATGATGCGTGAGTCAAAGTGGAAAAAGTCATATTTTTCATGTTACACCTTTAATGAAATAAAGAAAATATTATTTTCCGCAAAACCATTATTCTATTACTTTTAGCACGAAATAGCACACTGTTGTAGACTGGTACATTGCATCTGGGGGGAAAAAAAATACATAAAGAAAGAATATGCAATTTCCTGGCTGTAGGATAGGAAGATTATTAAATTACTGAATTATTTTTAAATTTGCGCATTACATAGAGATTGATTGACTGCAGCAAGCAGATTGCTCATTTGACTTTTCCAACAGCAAGTCCAAAAGGCTAACTGGCTGATTGTAAACTTTGATGGAAAAGGTTTCATTTTCCTATGAGGAAATATGAGTATGTAATATTATGAGGAGCTTTTAAAGTTCCTCGAAAGATGTGACCCTTCATATATTATGCCACAATTCACGCACAAATGTTAATGATACTGAAGATATTTAAAACTGTTTTTTAAAGATTGAGGCAGGTATTCATTGCTTTACAGGAGTAATATCTTCTTTTAATTGAATTTTGCTTTCAATTAAATTTTACAGTGTAGGATCAATAGGAAAGCACAATGAGCAACTGAGAATTTTAATGCTAAATCCCTAAAAGAAGTATGGATATTGCCATAATTTCAGCTCCAAATTTACGGAAACTGAAGTAGTTACATCAAGAAGTCTTTGAAGACCTGTCTTGTGATGAGTCAGTCCTGTAAATCTAGGCTAGAATGAAAGTGATAAGCATGAAATTTACAAAACTTGATCATATTGCAGAAGAGAACACCTAACTTAGGACAGTCATTCCTGAAAATCTAATGAAGGATCAGTACTGAGTTTATATCTAATATCCCATTAACCTGCAGAACACTGGTCTATCTCCCCTTTCCTTTCGCTGCTTATTTTAGGGTGCGCCGGAGCTTGCAGTCTTCTGAGTCTTGGATTATGATTTCTCAGCGCAGAGCTCCAGCAACATGCAGCACACAGCAACCAGGAACAACTACCTCCTTTTGGCTCCTCCCAGGGCTTGATTTATAGGGCTTGTGCCCATCCTGCAGCCGCAGCTGTTTGTAGGAGCTTAATGAGTACTTTAGGTTGAGGTGGTCTTAATTAATAATTGGTTCCTGGTGTGGATCCTGGTCTTGAGTAAGAGTTTGGCTAGTGCATACCAACAGGTATGCATTATACAACAATATACATATACATTATACAACAATTCCCCCTTTTTGTTTTGCACTAGCCAAACTATATTTAGTATATTTTTAAATCTTTTTTAATAAATAACAATTAAATTAATATTTTTTTACTCTTAATATTTTTTGACTCCATTTCTTTTCAAGACCTTTAAATTAGTTTTTCTCAGTCCCCGGTTGCTCACCTCTGTGGGTGTTTTTCATTTAATTATTTTTTAAAGATTTTGAGAGGATATGCTGGAGGGCTTTAAATATGGCCTGTTCTTTGTTGACAGGCTCTTTTCCCTTCAGCCCCTGGTCTTCACATCTTCTGGTGATGGTCGGGAGCTCTTTTTCTGGGAGCCTTTTCTCGGCCTCCCGAGCTCCAAGAGAAGCCGTCTCGCGACTTCCCCCCGCTGTGGCCTGCAGTCCACACCTCTCTGGGTATGAACCACTATAGTCCCACTGCAGCAGTTCTCACCTGGGTATAGATCTGGGAAGACCCCTCTGGGTGTTTTGCCGCGGCGGTTCTCACGCTGCGTGTTGGAATCACATCGGGGTCACCACTTGCGCCGGAGCTTGCAGTCTTCGGAGTCTTGGATTATGATTTCTCAGCACAGAGCTCCAGCAACACGCAGCACACAGCAACCAGGAACAACCACCTCCTTTTGGCTCCTCCCAGGGCTTGATTTATAGGGCTTGTGCCCGCCCTGCAGCCACAGCTGTTTGTAGGAGCTTAATGAGTACTTTAGGTTGAGGTGGTCTTAATTAATAATTGGTTCCTGGTGTGGATCCTGGTCTTGAGTGAGAGTTTGGCTAGTGCATACCAACAGGGTTTAAATACATTATACAACATTAGGGGAGGCATTTTTATCTACTACCACCAGGTGCATCATAATTATTGCACTGTACAGTAATTTGAAGGAGACTGTCCTTCCTTCTTTCTGCTCAGTCTTTTAAACAATTTTTTTTTAACTAGAGAGAGAAAATTACTACAGTCTGATGATTTTTGCTCTCCCGAGAGATCTAAGCATGCTGAGACTGATACAGATCCAGAGTTATATGGTACACATTAATAACACAGATAATCACAGAATCAGAGAACCATTTAGATTGGAAGAGACCTCTAAGATTGTCAAGTCTAACGTTTAACAGATCACCACCTTGTCAACTAAACCATAGCACTAAGTGCCATGCCCAGACTTTTCTTGAACACTTCAAGGGATGGTGACTATACTCTGGTTACATCACCTCTCTGGGCAGTCTGGTCCAATGCTTAGCAACCCTTTCAGTGAAGAAATTCTCCCTCATGTCCAATCTAAATTCTGCTCTGGTGCAACCTGAGTTTATGTCCTCTTGTCCTGTCACTGGTTTCCTGGGAAAAGAGGCCAACCTCCATCTTGCTACAATCTCCCTTCATGCAATAAGGTTCTCCCTGAGCCTTCTTTTGTGCAGGCTAAACAGCCCCAGCTGCTTCACCTGATCCTCATATAATTTACTCTCCAGACCTTTCACCAACTCCATTGCCCTTCTCTGGACATGCTCCAGCACCTCAGCGTCTTTCTTGTTGTGAGGGGCCCAGAAGAGGAGACAGCACTTGAGGTGTGGCCTCATCAATGCTGAGTACATGGGGAAAATCACTGCCCTGCTCCTGCTGACCACACTATTATTGTTAGAAACCAGGATGCCATTGGCCTTCTTGGCCACCTGGGCATATGCTGGATCATGTTAAGCTGGGTGTTGATCAGCATCTCCATGTCCTTTTCTGATGGGCAGCTTTGCAGCCACTCTTTCCCCAGTCTGTAGCACTGCATGGGGTTACTTTGACCCAAGTGTAGGACCTGGTACTTGGTCTTGTTGAACCTCATGCTGTTGGTCTTGGCCCACTGATCCACCCTGTCCAGATTCCTCCAGCAGATCAACACTCCCACACAATTTTGTTGTAGTAGCTGAGAGTACACTTCATCCCCTTGTCCAGATCATCAATAAAGATATTAAACAGGGCTGGCTCCAATAATGAGCCTTGGGGGACACCATTAGTGACTGGATGCCAAGTGCATGCAGCAACACTCATTGAATTATAAACAAAATGTCAATAGCCTGTGTGAAATATATAGCCTGAAGAAGGGATGAGGTCTGTGTCATTCTTGCCATGTTATACATGTTATTTTTCACACAGAAAGGTGAAAAGGAAGTCAAGTAATAAAGGAATTCTTACATACTCAGAAGAAAACTACCTAGAACCTGAAAATGAAGAATATGCAAGAAAGGAAAGCGCCACATTATCTGTCACCTCTATATGTTCTCAAAATCCGTTTGGCTCAGGGACTGCTACTACAAACCATGTGTTGCTTGTCTTTGATAATCTTTTATGGATTTCTCTTCCATAAATTTATCATCTTAAACCATGCAGACTACTTATCTTGAGAACCCTATCAAGTGATACATATTAAATATAGGGTTGTTTGGGTTTTTTTTCAATATACCTTTAGTTGTGCTAAGATTTTTCAGGTGTGTGGAATACCTAGTAAGCAAGATCTCAAAAAAGCGTATTCTGTGTCTAAACTAGTTAGGCAGTGCCCATGAATGTTTCCAGGTGCTAGATGTTTATTATGTTCATCACAGAAAAGTTTAAGTGGTCACTGGAATGGTTTTGGCCTAAGCTATCGCTTTCTCAGACATTCACTGGATATGAACAAAGAGTCTGGAGGTCACAAAAATTTTTGCCAGTGGGCAATCTGAAAAACAGATTTTAATATTATGAATGTGGATCATGCTATGTCTATCAGACTCTGTCTCAGAGAACAAACCTAAGCATGCCCAGTTCACTGATATAAATGTAGTCACAGAGCATCAGTAGGGACCATCAGTATGTCCAGCAGAAATGCCTCTACTAGTGAATTCACAGATGCTTTATAGAAAACAGTGCATAGCTTTTCAGTGAATGCAAAATATTTAATTAATTTTCATCATCTTATGAAAATGTAATGGAAATACTGATAATGTAGATAATGTGGATAGAATAGCAAGACTGTTCACATGACTGTCAATGTGAAAAAAACTGATGAGGGGAAGATGTTTTCTGGAAAGTATGTTGCTGTTTCTTTATTCAATTAACAGCTTCTGACAGTGAATTGTCATCTCACCTGGGTGCCTAATGGACAGCTCAGTTTAGAAGGTACTGCCTTTAGACACATTTTTAAAGAGTTTTCTCAGCTGGAATGTGTTTGTGCTATTGATCCTGTGTCTACGAAAATTCAAGAAGAGAGCAATGGAAACCAGGTTTATATTTCTACAAACATTGACAAACCCCAAACTTTCCTTTCTAAACTGCAGAGTAACAAGTATTTCTACCGAATAGGTATAGTTTATACTGACAATTTTGAAATCCCCATGATAAGCCCAGAAAGTGTTTAGACTTTGCAGTATCCTGTGGAGAAACACTAAGTGCTGTTAGCTGTGGCAAAATTACCTGTGTGTAAGTGCTGACTTGATATAAACAAGAAATGGCCTAAGAACCGCTTGACAAAAGGAGATGGTCTGGCAGTGGCTTTCCTACTACGGCTCAGTAAGGTGTAAAATGAGACATAGGAGCAGTTCCACTGTGCACAGCAAGATAGAAAAGAACAGGACAAAGAAAAGGATAAAATATCACTCTGACAAACACTGAAGAGGAGATTTGAGCAAGGTAGAGGGTAGTTACCTGAGCTGAGACCCGGAGTTGTCTGTGCCCTCACTCCAACAAGCAATACAAGGTTTCAAATATCAACAAATAAAACATGGATAAATAAATGAAAAAAATTAATTTCTATAGCTACCTTTCACTGAGATCTAATGGTTTGCTAAAAGGAAATAAATATTGCATACATGATTAGCCTTGCCCCAGCCTCTTAAGGAAAGAAACCAAACCACCTTTACCTCCAGAGGATTTTTAAGCTGTAATATTCTTAAGGTGATCTGAAGAGCACAGGAAGAAATATACGTAAATAACTATTTCTCTTTACTCAGAAAGTACTATTTTCTGTGATTAGTTTAATTCATAATTTTTTTTAAAGTAACTAAAGTTTACTGAGTTGCCTTTGCTCATAAAACAAGAGTAACTTCCAAGGAAATCAACAGTAGTCAATCTGACTTTACAAAGAAGTGAAAGAGTGTTAGAAATTTTTTATCTGGTAAAATAACAGGCCTAGATTCTTAGACTTTTTTTGTGAGCCCTTTTTAAAAGAAATAACTCATAATCCAGTAATTACTTTTCCACATTTTATCACCAAGTTAATTTCACTGCATGTACCCTACATTGAATGCTAAGCATCATAGTTTTCATCTTGGGAAAGAAGACCACATGGACTGTTGATGGAATGCTGGAGTGCCCTAACTGTAAACTTGAGGTGGTACAGCTGAGCATTTTACAGCTAAAAAAACCCCAAAACAGCAAAACAAAATTCAGCTAACCAATAAAAACAAACAAACAAATAAAACCAAAAACCAAAAAACCAAAAAACAACCGAAAAAACCAAAATAAAAAACCTATCATGGAAATTACTTAGTACAAAGGTTTAATTTTGCACACAGAAACTACTTCATGGATGTAAATTTAAGCAACATTTGAAAACACTAACCATCAGTCATGTATGAACCTCAGGGCACTAATAATTCTACAAATTTGCTCAGAGCTGTAGAAAGCCACTTTCCCCTCTGAGCTCTTGAAAGGTGATAGCAGTACCGAAGGTTTATCTAACCAACTATGCATACACAGCAGATTTAATATAAACTGGTGATTAATTAAAAGAAGACTGTGAAAGATAGACCATATATATGTAAAAGACCAGTAGCTTCAATTCAAAACATATTCTGAAGGGCAAATGGAAATAAGCCAAGCTTTATTTACTTCCTGACAGATTCATCACTTGGAAGTATTGATTTATCTAACTAAAAGCACTTCGACTTAGAATATGTAGCCCATGTGCAGATGCTGTGGTCTAGCTTGATCTGGTTCAATTTTAGATGCCTAGGTCAGTTACAAAACCTGGATAATTAACCTCAAGTCTTCTTCTGTTACTTAATGGGGAGAGAGAGAAAGAGGGTTTTCCAAAATGTGGTTCAGCCAAACCCAGGTCTGAATTATAAAACGAGAGCGAAATGCCTACTTTACTCCATCAGCTCTGTAGATTTATCACCATCAACAATCAGTGGAACCCACAAAACCAAACAGAGATACTTTGTATGCTTTCAAGTAAAGTAAGGTGAATATCTCAAAACAATGTGTTGTGTTGCGTAATGTGAACAGAGAAAAATGAGACAGTAGAAGACTGTGTGACTCTTTTTGAGTTCACATGCAGAACTGATGTGTGACAGAAAACTGACAATAAAATGCAGTTGTCTGCCTTGCCTAATGTTTCTACTTGGGGTGACACTCATAGCTGTTGAGCTGTCACCAGGTCACAGAGGGTAGATAAAGAGCATATATGAGACTTAAAAGTCTCAAAAAAATGTTTATGTAGGATTCACGTGATGACCCTATTCAGATGTCGGTTAGAACATCAGAAGCATTTTGAGATGTTCTGGAACAGCTTTGCTTGTTTCTCCCAAGCTACAGCCAAGGCTCACTTCCTTGCTGTGCTCCACGGATGAAGGCTGTGCCAGAGCTCAGCAGTGAGCTGCCCGTACAGTCTCATAGCTGTTCCTTTGTGTGTCTCCATCAGCATAAGAAACATTGCAGAGACATCCAGGCTCTGCCCCAGTTATTCCTGTTCATCTTAGGCCTTAAAAAGAAATATTTTGGACGTGGTTGATATCCAAAAGTTGTGACTGTTTAAATGCCTTGTCAAAACTTGTGTTCCTTGCTTTATGCTATCTTTACATGCAGTTGAGGATAAATGATTTTTACAGTGTCCTGGCTTGTCTTGTACTTGATTTTGTCATGTTGACAGCATGGTGCTCTTTCTGAAGCAAACACACCATGAGCTGTGTCTTGTTGTATATGTCTGCTGTTAAAAAGCAAAGTCAGACAAAGTATACCGCTTTGAACGGGCATCGACTGCTGAGCTGCTAGTGAGTACTGACAAGTCAGCCTTGTCTGAAAGTTTTGCAGGACAGTATGTATCAGTAAGGGAGAAACATACAAACACCTACAACTTTGCTACCAGAAGAGATTCACAAGAGATACAAATCAGCATAAATTTACTTAGACAGCAGTATTTTCCAATTACAATATGACTTTCAAAAACATCAATGCAATGCAATGTTTAAAAATGTACATGTATCTGTGTTTAATACCGAAGAGATGTCTGTGTAGTTCAAAAGTAAAATCATGCCTTTTATATGTCTTTAATCAGAGACATTTTAGAGAAAAAAAATTTATAGCACAGAAAGGGTAATCTTGTCTTCTGTTTTTGCCCTATAGCTCCTAGGAGCATGGAATATGATAATCAAAGAGGCTATATGAAATGCCATTCATGTACAATGGTTCAATTGTTATTTAAATTATCTTTTCAGAGCTACTACCCTGCTTCTGCCTATCAAGGGAACTGTGGGGAAGAAAGCTTTCTACCATAGCTGTTAATTTTGCCCACATATAGGAGTTTGATTGTAAAAGCTAAATCTGGATGTGATATTGTGCAAGAAGAATATTTTTAATTTAGGGGTGGAAGCACTATTCATTGAAAAAAAATTATGAAAAAAAATCAAAGATACCAAGCCTTGTGAATTTTGAACTGATAATGTTATGTTCCACGCCTCCTTGGCTCACCTTTTAGACTGACATTAGAAAATCTGTTTATTAGCCTTAATTTTTATTATGTTTTATCACAAGTGTGGTAATTCTTGAATTTTCTCCTTTCTGAAGCATTATCAGAGCCCTTGGGAGTTCCAAACTTTTGCTTATCTCTGACAGCAATTCATCTACCAAATAAACTTCAAAACAAATTTTCTGCTCTTTGAAGTACAAAACTGCAGTGTTGAGGTAATTTGCATTTACCCATTAAGCTATAGTATTTCTTTTTTTTTTTTAATCAAAATGACAACCATTAATGACAAAAAACCTATTGAGTCTTTCTTTCTCTTTCTGCATAGTGTGAAACTTATAGAATGATAATAAGGAATCACCTCAGACAAGCACAGATGAAAATGAGTTCTGCCCAGTACTGTATCTGAGCAGCTAAACATTTCCAAACTGCTTTGATGGCTCTCACTTTCTAAAAGGCTTTATCTGAGCTTCCATATTCTCAACCACGTTGAACTCTGTGTTATTAAAAAGTAGTTAAAGTTCTCTTTCTAAAGTGATTAATCTCACCCTGGCTAATCTCCTCATCCACACTCTGCTTCTAAGGCATAACAGAAGCTATTTTTCATTGGATTTCAGTTGATTAGATAGTCTGATTTAAAGCTAGTTAAGCTGTGTTTCAATTGTGGTGGGGAGATTACCTCTGAGTGCTAAAATCCCATTGTATCTTCTGGGGGTGTGGGGCCACGGGGTTGTTTTCCTTTTTTTTTTTTTTTTTTTTTTAATCCATTGAGCTAAAGAAGAGACCAGTCCCAGCTGGATGTAAGAGCACATCCTTAGAAATCCTTTCCCTCGGGCTAACACATTTGCTTACTTGCTTTCTTTTCTCCTTCTAGCTTCCCATGACATTCACAAATAAAGCTGTTCCGCTATTTGGGGAAAAGTTCCCTCCCCTCTCCTCCCCCTACTTTTTGCTTTGATTATAAGTTCAGAGCCAAAAATGTCGGGAACAGAAAACCCACACAAATAATTAACATTTGTCAACAAGAACCATTATGCTGCTGGGTGCAAAGCAAAATTGCATTTGCTGCTGAAGAAATCAAGTATGTCCTGAGGAAGGGTGAAATTAATGATGTTTCAAAAGTGACTGAAATACTGAATTCTTTTTTTAGTGAATAAGTAAATAATACTAATAAGCTAACTGTATAAACAGGTGATATGAATATCATGTTGAAATATTTTCTGTTCTGATGAGAAGTGGGCTAGGGAATAATGGAGGGAAGTGAAAGTATATAATTCAGAAAATCTGAATATTTTACATCCTACTGTGTTAACACATATTACCTCAAATATGTATTGTATCACTGCTTCAAATATCAGAAAGAATGAAGAGGTCTTTGAAAGGTTAGTGTGAAACTATTTTTAAATACAAAAGGAAATATGAGACGATTAGCACATGATCCTTTTATATTCAGCACAGCAGCCTTGAGCTGGTAGATACTGCTTTCAAGCCTGCAAGAATTTCTATTGACTCCAGCAAGATTATGTCTGGGTTTAAAGATGGCCATGTGTTTCATTGCTTTGCTGGACTGGGGCCATCCTGCTCACTTGTCTTGCTCTGCTTTGTCGTTGTTCTTCCTCAAATAGTAAAGCTCATAGCAAGAGAAAAGACCATGAATTTCTATAGGCTAATGCACCTAGCAGGAAGAGCAGAATAGATGCAGAAAGAACAAAGAGGGAGAAGATAAATCTGATTTATTTTTTAACTAGAACTGCAAAGAAAAATGGGGACATGAAAAACAATAGCTGCAATATACTTGGTTTGCAATACATGTTAAAATCTTTGTCAACATTAATTAAAATTGACTTCGATAGAAACACTGTCTCATTGAAAGATTGAAAGAGGATGAAAGAGCATAAACAAAGGATAATGTCAGCAATATATCCAGATGGGAAGAGGTGTGTAGCACGGTGCTGCAGGGATCTGTATTAAGTAAGGGATTAATATCTTCACTAACCCAGGAGAGAAGTAAATAGGCATTAATTACATTCACAGATAATACTAAAGAGATGCTTGGAGGACAGGGAAGTAATACAAGGAGACTTAATTATTTTAGAACCAGCATCAGAAAATACCTGTATGCTCACACAATGCCTGACACAGCAGGTCACTGATCTTGACTGCAGCCCCTCAGAAGTAATGAAATAAAAAAAGGTGAATTAGTATAGAAATGAATAAAGGTAAAACATACATTTTTTGTTACTTTTAAATGTAAGAATAGGGGAAATGTTGAAAAGTTCCTTCCCAGATACAGCAGGCATGTCTCCTTTGTGACTGTCCCCCCTTCCCAGGTGCCCTGTCATAATGGCTCTGCAAATGAAACTGAATAGTAATGAGGATGATGATTCATCTAGCATGCAGGTGACACTGAGGTTAAGTCAGTCCACGCCCTGTGTCAAAACAGCTTCCATAGAGAAAAAAATTTGTCACTGTCATCGGAGACTCTCATCTGATATGAAGAGAAGGTTCAATATTCAGACTTTTTAGACAAGTCTTCTACCTCCCTGGGGCCCAGGTTAAAGTTGTGATAAGACATCTTCCTATCCTGGTGGACGCCTCAGTTTGCCATCCATTACTGATTTTTCAGGTGGGCAGAAATGAAGTTGCAAGTCCAAGAGTAATCAAGAGGGATTTCAGGGCCCTGGGATGACTTAGTTAAGGGATCAAGGGCACAAGTGCTCTTCTCTATCCTTCTAGTTGCAGTGAATGATGTGGGAAGGAACAGGAAGAACCAGCAGGGCACTACCTGGCTCCAAGTCTGGTGTCACTGACAGAATTTTGGGGTTTTTGAGCATGGATTTTTTTACAAGACACCAGGGCCTGCTGGTGACAGACAGGGTAAAAAGGGGGAAACGGATCCTTGCACAGGAGCTAGAAGGACTCATTGAAAGAGCTTTAAAATAGATATGAAGTGGGAAAGGTATAAAGCAAGGCTCACTAGAGATAAGCCTGGGGACAGCATTCCAATGTCTGAGGGATGATGTGCTAAAGAGGTACTTTGGTCTGCCAAAGCAGGACACCCAAGAGATCTGCATAGAAGTCATGAGGTATTGCAGGGAGCAAATTAGAGGGCCCAAAGCCCACCTAGGACTTAATCTGGCTACTGCCATAAAAGACAGTATATAAATATATTAGCTACTACAGGGTGGCTAAAGAGAATCTCTAATGTTTACTGGATGTGATGAAAATATAGTGACAAGGAACGAGGAAAAACAGAGGTATTTAATGCATTCTTTGCCTTGGTCTTTAACATAAGACCAACTGATCTCCAGGTACCCAACCCCCTGAGCTTGTAGACAGGGACAAGGAACAGAGTGAAACTCCTATAATTCCAGGATAAACGGTCAGCAATTTCTAACACCACTTAGGTGCACAAACAAGTCTATGTTAACCCCCAAGGGAGGTGGCAGAAGTGCTCACTGAGCCATTTTCCAACATTTGCCAACAGTTCTTTCTCACAAGGCAGGTCACAGTTGAGTATAAGTTAAGCAAATATGATGCCCATTTACAAGAAGGAAGCTCTAGGTTGGTCAGCCTGATCTCTGTGCTCGGAAAGCATCACTCGGTGCCATGGTTTAGTTGAGGTGTTAGGGCATGGGTTGGACTTGATAACCTTAGAGATCTCTTCCAACCTGGTGATTCTGTGCTTCTGTGATTCTGTGAAAGGTCATGGAGCAGGTCATTTGAGAGACATCACATCGCATGTTTAGGACAACCAGGGAGTCAGGCCTAGTCAGCATGGGTTTAGGAAAAGCAGATCCTGCTTGACCAACCTGACCTTCTGTGACAGGGTGACCCACTTAGCAGATGAGGCAAAGACAGTGGATGCTGTCTGCCTAGACTTCAGTAAAGCCTCTGACACCATTTTCCCCAGCGTTCTCCTGGAGAAAATGTCTGATCATAGCTTGGATGGCTGTACTGTTTTCTGGGTAAAACCTGGCTGGATGAACAGGCTCAGAGAGTGGTGGTGAACGGAATTACATGCCGTTGGTTGACAGCTGGCTGAACATGAGCCAGCATGTGCCCAGGTGGCCAAGAAGGCCAATGGCATCCTGGTCTGTATCAGCAATAGTGTGGCCAGCAGGACCAGGGAAGGGATTTTCCTCCTTTACCAGGCCTGATGAGGCCACACCTCTAGTCCTGTGTCCTGTTTTGGGCCCCTCATTTCTAGAAAGACATTGTGGTGCTGGAGCATGTCCAGAGAAGGGCAGTGGAGCCTGGAGCACAAGTGGCTGAGGGAGGTGCATTTGTTCAGTCTCGAGAAAAGGAGGTTGAAGGGAGACTTTATCGCTTTCACACTTTCTACATGAAAGGAGGTTGTAACCACATGGGGTTCAGTCTCTTCTCTCAGGTAACATGCAAGAGAAATAGAGGAAACAGACTCATGTTGCTCCAGGGGAGCTTTAGATTGGATATTAGGGAAAAAAATTTGTCACAAAGAGCATTGTCAAGCACTTGAACAAGCTGCCCAGAGGAGCGTAGAGTCACCATCCCTGGAGGTGCTTAAAAGATGTGTAGATGTGGGTTAAACCCAGATTTGCAAGTTCTGGGTTAACTGTTGCAATCCATGATCTTAGAAGTCTGTACCAAATGAAGTGATTCTACCATTCCTTGATTCTGAAAGACACAAAAATATCACGGGGGTTCTACAGAAGAAGCAAATTGGACAGCAGTAGTTCTGAAAACAACTATATGTGCAAGAAAGTCATTTACACATGTTTTCCATACAGTGTGCTATGAAGAAATCAACTCATTTTTAAGGTATGCTTGCAAAAACCACTAAGTCTTGCAGCAGAAAATAAAGGCACTGTGGTATATGATAGAAGTGTGACAGTCTTTAGAAAATTACCTGCCATTCTAAGCAAGACATTATGAAGAAGATACTAAGATACAGACAGGAGAGTGCTCAAAGAAACGATACAATCATTTCAAAGTGACTGGATGTCTAATTATGCCTCTATGGTAATTTTTCATGAATTAAAGAACTTATTCATATTGTTTTAATGCACTTATATAATTGCTTTGCATTAAAGCATGGTATAAATATATGAAAACACAAATATATAAAATTCTCAAGTATTTAAGATAGAGTATAAGAAGGTACAATAAAAGGCACAATTCAGTAACGTTATTTTGATTTAGAGTTTTTATATGCAGACAAGAAAGACATAAAAATATTGTTATAAAAGGACTTCTTCCTTTCCTACAATTTCATTTGGGTATGTTCAGAAATTATTAATTAAGGTGATTCATTTGGTTTATATTATACATGCAATTATTTTAATATGCAATTATTTTTCATTTTACATGTTGCCATGTTTTACTTTATGTCAGTTCCCTTATTCATTTCTTGTGCTGTTTCAAAAATATTTTATATGTATTATGACTCCTAACTAAGTGTTTAAAAATATTTGGAAAGACCAATTTGGATTGCTTCATCATGTAGATTTATAGACGCAGTACAAAAATTATAAAAGTCAAGTTAGGTTTAACATCTGAAGGAAAAACCCCCAGATTTCCTAGGAGTTCAATATATTTCTGTGTGAAATGGGATTCAGATGAATATTTCCCTGTCTTGAAACACTCAAACTAAAAATTAATAGCCCGCTACAAATATCCCAATGTGATAAGTCACAAATTAGGGACATAGGCAGCATGGTTCAATAATTTTTTTCCATGTCTAATTTGTAAGACTGATGTTAATATCAATATACTCTGAGCAAGTGGGGTTAGGGGATGTTTGAACCACATGTGATCTATCACCTCACTCCCCTGCAGACTGGTGAAGTGCTTTGCTGAACCAGGACTTGACGCTTGCAGCCTTGTTAACCTGCAGGGTAAGAGCCCTGGGAGGATCAAGATCACTTCTGAAGTCAGGCAACCGCTGAATTTTTAATAAAGTGACTGCTAGACAGAGGGATTTGAAATCTGGATTTGTTTCATTAATATTGTAGCTGACAATAATTTTTCCAAACCTACCATTCTATACTCCAAATTTATCTGAATGGACTACTTTTAATAGTTCTGTCAGTTTGACACCCTCTTCAAGTTTTTTTTTTTTTTTTTTATTCACACCAATGTAGATTAGAAAGCAAAACATAGTAAAGAAGACTGAAGTTCAGCTTTTTCTGAGCCAAGTGAAAAAAGCATTTCTTTTCATTAAATACTATAATTCAGGGTTTATTGTGATTAGATAAAAAATACAATATTTTTATTTTTATTTTTATTTTTATTTTTATTTTTATTTTTATTTTATTTTTATTTTTTATTTTTTTTAATTTTTATTTTTATTTTTATTTTTTTATTTTAAGTATTTTTATTTTAATTATTTTTATTTTTATTAGCAGAAGTCCTTAAATAAAAGTGTTATGTTTGATAGATAGATTAAGCCTTTCTATTTTAAATCTATAGCCAAGAAACAGGTCAAAATATAAGTACAATTAAACTGGCAATCTGGCTTCATAAGAGACAGTACTGATGGCACCTCTCTGACTCATATAACACCTATGGTCATTGTTTATGGGAGATTAGCCACTTCTGGGAACACAATGACAATAAAACTATTTCACAGTTTTATGGCTCACCATATTTTCCAGAGCAGCGTGATGGTGTTAAATAAAGATGGCCAACAATTCTCTTTGCAGTAGATCTGTATGCTCTTGTGTAGACACAAAGATCAGACAAGCTGCCCAAGCCAGAAAAAATGGTGGGGGCAGAAGCAGGATTAAGAGACAAGACTGAAACCTTGTCAGCATGGACTTACTTGGTCAAGTAGAAGTCTGTCCTTTCATAATACTTGCATACAAAACCTTTACTGTTATTCCTAAACACAGATGAGTGTTTTAAACACAAAACCAAAGTCAAAGCTATTTTTACGTGTTCTGCCTAATATAGGGAGAGGCTGCAAAGTCCCATTCTACATCTAAGTTCAATAGTGGGATATAATTCCACAGAATCACTTTATGTGGTATTCAGAGTGTCCAACATCTTCAACTCCCTCATGGAACATTTCCAATAAAATGCAGCAATATTATGTATAAAAACATGCTTTCATTTATGTTGTGCAAAACACAGAACCAGCTTGTCTTTGCAGAAGTGTAATTTATGATGTGAATTACAAACATAAAAGCAAACATATTTCTATTAAATTAAATATCTGCAAGATCTGGGTCACCAAAGGTGATAATTAATTCAAGTCACTAACATGTCAACAGTCATTAAGGTGGAAAGGAGGTTCACTCTGT